>OW119922.1:56093349-57317659 GCA_933210815.1 Meta bourneti | reverse complement strand
GGGGTAGGACCTCAGTCTCCACAACTTCCCTGATGTAGCCCCCGCTGTTCAGGGTCCCTCAATTTGGAGTAGGCGGGATCGCCCATGATATCCAATAGCGCCCCAGACCACAACGCCAGGCGTTCGTCCAGTATGACGCTGAATTAGACACTCCGGGAGGAGGCGTTCACCTCTGTAGCGTCTGACGAGTACGCTTCCATCGTTATAGACCAGATTGTAGCGGGACTCATCTGAGAAGACGACTTGTTGCCAATAGGCACGCCATTGGCTGTGTTGGTGAGCCCATTGTAGCCGGAGGCATCGGTGGTTCAGCGTCAAGGGAATCCTGCGCAGGGGAATCCTTGCACGTAGCCCATGGCTCAGCAGACGTCAACGAACCGTGGGGCAGACAATGACACACTTGTAGACGTGCACCAATGTTCTGCCAACGCACGAGAGGACGCTGTACGGTCCATCACCGCCATGCGGATGAAGTGTCTGTCGTCCCGTGGTGACGTCATTTTGGGTGGCCCACTGCCGGGATTTCGACTTGTCCGGTTCTCCACGGTCCATCTCTTCCACACACTCATCACTGTTGTGGCATTACGCCCCGTGTGAGTGGCGATTTCCCGATACGAAAGTCCACCCTCACGGAGGCCAATCATGTGGCCCCGTTCGAACTCCTTTACTTGCTCGTTTGGCACTCTGCGTTTTGGCGAGGAATATTGACTTCTAATCAATCATTTACAGCAGTCAAACGAATGATGCACACATTTTAACGCACCTTTACAGTGCTTTTTATACACGGCTCACTTGGAAGTTTAGAGGGTGTTTCTCGGCCCACACATGCGTGATCGATTTGTAATTCTAATCATTTGCATATCCTAACCTTTTTTGTATTTCCTGCAAATTTCGTTTAATTTGCATGATTCCTTCATGGTGTTCAATTTTCACAAACAGTAGTGTATTAGTTTTTTGAATGTTAGAAATGTAACCGAGACTTAAAAATTGTATGTACTCGATGAATTGCGTACAAAAAGAAGCCTTTGAATTTACAAAACGAAAGCAGCTTTGTGAAATATCAATTAAAGTCCAGAAATGTGCAATGCATCATCAATCCCTCTCTGACTCATATAATTGTCTTTTTCACAAGCCCAAATCTCACACGATCCCCTGTTCCATAATACTCCGAAATAAGCCATAGTTGTGTTAGATACAGGGAAACTAAGCATAAGCTTTCTTCGTTGGTGAAAACATAAGAAAGTCCAATGTGTTGGCGCAGAAAATATCCTTTCGGAATGGTTGAGGAAACACGGAGATTACATGATAATATCTAACGTATGAAGCATTATTATACGGTTCTGGTGTTCCTAGATAAACTGAGAAAGGAATATATGTTTATTCCGTCCCGTCGCTTCGAGCTACGCAGAGATTTCAAATGTGAGGCAAAATGGGTGAGATATTCTCGAAATTTAAAAATGTGCGGTAGAAAATATTTAGATTTAAATGTCAGCACGTTCTTAGGTGTCATTTACTGGAGGTTTTTTAGAAGTTGTTTGCTGAAAAGTACTTTTTAGTATTAAAAAGATTGCGAAGTAGAGTAAGTGGGAATATTTTCGATAAAGAAACCACAAAAATTTCAATTATAACTCGCAAGTGAACTTTTTTAGGAGTAGGTCTCCTGTTTAGTCATAATTCTCTGTACTTCATATAAAACGACTTATTTTTTAATGAAAATTGGAAAAGTTTTGTAGAATATCTTTTGAAAACTACAAACAAGTTTCAATCATAGCTCACATGTGAATTCATTATGTGATGAGGTTTCCTGTTTAATCAAATAATTCTCTGTACTTCATTTGAAATGACATACTTTTTGCAAAAATTGGAAAAGATTTATAGTATACCTTGAGAATAAAATACAATTTAATTGCGCTGAATATTGTTACTTTATTAGAAAATTTATAAGTAGCTAACATTTTTTAAGAAGTTGTGTACGGGATTAAAGAATAAAAGGAAAAAACTAGCCACATTTTTCTATTCATTTGCTTATTTTTTATCAAAGATTTTAATCACTATTAAGCTCTGTTTTAACTTTCTGTTAACAGCTCATCTTAAATAAAGTTAAACCATTTTAACTACTGAACGGATTTCTGTCTGTTGAGCATTTTTTCCTATTTAAAAATTAAAAATTTTCCTATTTAAAATTATTAAACAAATATAGATCAGAAAAGAATTATATAACAGCATATCGGTTAAAATAATAGTCTTGGACTCGAAAAGTTTGCTATGAATTTTAAAACAAATGATACTTGCTTATTCTAGACTATAATTTGGCTCAGTGAGTTTGCCTACTGCACCTGCAAGTTGTTGGCACGACGCAGCTTCCATTTCCCTGGATGCAATTCTCTCTCCTGTGACAGTAAAAATTTCATTGTGTATATCAATTAATTGACGTTTTTTGGCGCAACTTGACCAAATATGGATCTTGCGCTAAAAAAACCCAAACATCTAGACTGTAATAAAATTTTTTATGCCGCTAAAATTTATAAACCTAAAATTGAATAATAGAACTACGGAAAATTGTTTTCAAATTTAAAACTAAATTTTTAAAAGCTGCACAAATAATTTTCAAAAAGAAAAACTGAATGAAGAATTGTGTTTTTATTTTATTAAAAATGTTACAAAGAATTTAATCATCGTTAATTTTGTAATGAACGTTGCGTTTTAGCATACCTTAAATTTGAATGCTCTTATGCAAATACCACATACAAATAAATGCTCTGCTACAATAATTCAAACGCCATAATAAATGCTTCATATTGCTACTCAAATGCAGTTTCAGCGGAGATTCTACTGGACAACATTTTAATCTGATAATCTTTCCATTTTCGGACTACAATAAGACAAATACTGTATATTTTTGTTTCGAAATTTTTTTTTTTTTAACTTTGTCTAAAAATATTTATCAATATCTTAGAAAATTTTTTCCAATTTTTTTTATTGTCCTAACTGTAAATTACAAATAATAAAATATTGCCTCTTTGCACTTTAATAAAACCTACTTTGACCATAAATCCGGGAAAAGAATGTTCCATTTTTTCAGGAAAGAAAATATTGAAATAAATATAAGGATACTTATTTCTGTTTCGAAATGTTTTCATATAGTTATCAATGTCTTAGAGGAATTTTCACGAACTTTTCATTTCCCTGACTGTAAATAACAGAGAATAAGATGTCACCGCTGTGCAATTTAACAAAAAACAACTTTGACCATACATTTGCGAAAATAGAGTTCCAGTTTTTCAAGCTAGAAAATACTAACTAAAATAAATATAACGATGTACTATTTCTGTTCCCCAAGACTTTGATTGCCTTTCATACATTTATCAACGTCTTAAAGGAATTTTCAAGAAAGTTCCATTGCTCTGACTGTAAATAACAAAGAATAAAATGCTACCGTTGCTCAATTTAACAAAGTCCTACTTTGACCATACATTTGTACAAATAGTGTTCCAGCTTCTTAAGTGTGTGCACAGAAATGTTAGCTAAAATAACTTTGATGCATATATCTGTTTCGAAATCCATGACTTCGATTGTCTTTCATATATTTATCGCCTTAGAGGAATTTCACGAAAGTTTTATTGCTTTGACTGTAAATAACAAAGAATGAAATGTTGCCTTTGTGCAATTTAACAAAGACCTACTTTGACGATGCATTTGTAAAAACATGCATTTGTAAACTTCTAGCTTCTCAAACATGTATAGAGAAATGTTATCTAAAATAAATATACCGATGTATATTTCTGTTTCGAAATCCGTGACTTCGATTGTCTTTCATATATTTATCAATGTCTTACAGGAATTTTACGAAAGTTCAAAGACATACTTTGACCACGCATTTGTAAAAATAGTTTTCAGCTTCTCAAGTGTGCATAGAGAAATGTTAGCTAAAATAAATATATTGATGTATATTTCTGTTTCACAATTCACGACTTCGATTGTCTTTCATATATTTATCAACGTCTTAGAGGAACTTTCACGCAAATTACCCACCAAGTTGAATGTAAATAATACAAAGAATAAAGACATTTTCACTGAGATGTCTAACAAAGACCTACTTTCACCATACATTTGCAAAAATGGAGCATTCCAGTTTTTCAAGCTAGATGCAAAGAGAAAATGCACATTCTGGATAAAATATTGCCTACCCATCTAGAGCGAGGGAAACTATAGCGATTCGAGCCATCTTTGTGGAAATCTGCTTCCATCCTTCCTTTCCTTCGCTTTTCATCCCAGTTCAGTTCGTAGAGGAGGCACTATTAATCATTTCAACATAGTATTCCAGTTAGCTAACAACACCGCGGGACTTGATTAGCCTCGTTTGCTCCTGCCATGGCTCTCCCACCCTTAAATAAAGCGAATTTCGAAGCTCCAGAACTTTCGCACCGAAACAGTCGAAATCTCTCGGTCTCCCTCCCATTATTGTGAGCCTTATTTCATGCTCCATTAATAATGCATTACTCATTTTCATTGTCAGATGCAGATAACGCGTAGATGTTCGTGTTTCTGATTACTCCTATTTTTAATTTTCTGTTTTGATACTGAACTTGCTTGGTGTGTGTTTGTATACAGGAACGACGATCTTAGCATGAGTGGAAACATGGAAATGAATTGACTTGTGAAGGTAGTAAACTTACGTTTAAATTGAATCGTGTTTACAGTTAATGTTTTATTGGTTGTTATAACTCGTGTTAATGATTTGATGTTTCATAGGCACTTTTATAATCCGAATCAATAACTCAAGGGTTAAATTTTATTCAGAACAGAAATCACTCTAAAAGTATTTTAAATAAGATGTTTTTGACGAGAAATGCATTTTGTTTGGGACGTTTGCGTTTCCGATCCCTCCCCTATATATATTTTTAGTTTTCGTTTATGATACAGAACTTATTTATCGTATGTATGTATACAGGAACGATGATCTTAGCATGAGTGTAAATGAATGGACTCTAGAAGGTGAACTTACGATTTAAATCGAATTGTAGTTGCAGTTAATGCTTTATTGTTTATTGTAATTCGTATTAATTATTTAAACTTCTGATTTGATATTTAACAGATACGTTTATAATCTGTGAGTCAATTACTCAAGTGTTAAATTTTAATAGGTACAGAAACTTCTCTATAACTATTTTAAATCAGCAATAGAAATTTGACTTAGAGGGTCTTTTATTGAAGATATTCGCGTTTCCGATTACGGATGCTGTTTATTTTCCATTTCTGATACAGAATTTGTGCGTGTACACAGGAGCGATCTATCTTCGCAAGAACGATAAAATGAAAATAAATTGACTCTTGGTGGTGAACTTACGATTTGAATCGAATTGCATTTGTAGTCAATGGTTTATTGGTTGTTGCAACTCGTGTTAATGATTCGCACTTCTGATTATATGTTTCATAGATGAATTAATCTGTGAACCAATTACTCAAGGGATAAATTTTATTATATATGGAACCACATCTAAAACTAAACTATTTTAAATCAGATATTTTTTTTTATCAATAATTGAAATTTAATTTAAAGGATTGTATTATTAAAAAATCCGGAAAGAGATTATATTTAATTGGAGATGCTCGCGTTTCCGATTACCCTTATTTTCCCGATTACTTCTATTTTTTATCTCGAGTTTCTGATGCAGAACTTTGTTGTGTGTATGCATACAGGAACCTAGATTTCTGCCTGACTGTAAACATGGAAATGAATTTACTCTTGACGATGGTGAACTTTACGATTTGAATCCAATTGTACGTGCAGGTAATCCTTTATTAGTTGTTGTAACTCGTATTAATTATTCAAACTTCTGATTAGATAATTAACAGACGTATTTATAATCTGAATCAATTACTCAAGGGTTAAATTTCAATAAATATACAGAAACCCATCAGTAACCATTTTAAATCAGCAATCGAAATTCAATTTAAAGGATTTAGTATTACTTTTAAGAACTAGAGAATATTCTGTTGGAGATGTTCACGTTTCCGATTACCCCTATTGTTTATTTTCCATTTTTAATACAAAACTTGAGTGTGTACAGAGGACGACCTATCTTCGCAAGAAGGATAACATGGAAATGAATTGAATTGACACTTGAAGGTGGCCAAACTTACGATTTGAATCGAATTGTATTTGTAGTTGATGCTTTATTGCTTATTATAACCCGTGTTAATGATTTACACTTTGATTTGATATTTAATAGACGCATTAATCTGCGAGTTATTTATTTAAGAGCTAAATTTTATTAAGAGTAAAATCCATCTCCGAAACTCATTTAAAATTTTGTTAATAAAAACGAAAGGGTAATTGAAGGAACGCAGATAGAAGACATCCATCGTAGTAACAGAATAATTTACAGACAGTATTTTTAAACATTTTATCTGCATTGAATTTAATAAACTAAGTGGTTTTCATTCAAACAAAAGAATAAAGAGTTTTACTTTGAAGGAAGTAATTATTTCTTTGAAGTCGAAGTCTTTGCGTTCACAAATGTGTTTTGGGATTCAGTCAGTTGTTCATAATCTGTAGGGCTCTTTACGAAATTATCTTTGAGATGAAATATATTTATTGATAATTACTATGGATTGTCAATTTTTTCATGTTATGATGCCATTGGAACTTGGCTGTTCTTTGTCCCTTCGAAGAGTTTCCAACTGTTTCGCTTGAAGAGCATAATATCGGAAACTCACGAGTTGCTCATATCAAATTTGCTAATTTGATTAAATTTAATTAGATATAGCATTATTTAACTGTCTGGAATATTTGTATACATTAGAGTCAAAGCCTAAAATAAATGCCTGTATTTTAAACTTTTTTATTCAACCTCTTGAGCCTTCTACCGGATATTTAATATTTCAACCTTAAACAGTTTAGTTTAAAAACTACCGATAGTTTCAAATAAAAGCTACAATTTATTGAATGATTCTTATTTTAGAAAATCTTAAACATAGCTTAAGAAACAAAGGTAGTTCAAGTATTATACAATGCTGATGCTTAGAATTGATATATTTTACAAACCATCTAAAACATAATAATCTACACGCAAAACGTACACTATATATATAAATGAATAAGAACATGCTAACATCATATAGATAATACCCCATCTCCGATATAAAATATAATCTCGATGTTTTACTTCACACATTTATCTTTGAGATATCTTTGCACTTTTATGAAATTATCTTTGAGATCTAATGTCTTTATTGATAATGGCTAGTGACTAGTGTATTTATTAATAATGAATTAGAATCTGACCAAGGTGTTCTACGAATTCTTACATATTTTCCCATTTTTCTGGTCAAGATATTTTATTTTTGTTAATAATTGCACCACGTTTTGATTAATATATATTTTACAAGTTCTAATCATTTTTCGGATGAATGCAATGAATGAAATGGGTTTTGGGATAAAATTCCAAAAATTGCATTCTATATTCAAAATAGATGAACAGATTGCCCCAATTTAGGTTCAGCATGCATGCGAAGTTTTCGCGTGACATGAATGCCGCCCTTCGGATGTTTCCTTATCGGATCCGTGAAGGCCAGGGAAAAGTGGCAGCCGATGCAACAGTAAGCCTTTAGGACCAATTACGTAAGGCTTATAATTCTTTCGCGTATGCGCGGCGTACATCCCAGGGCGCTTAAGAGGGGTTAGGAGTAGCAATGGAAAAAATATAAAAGTGTTGCAGTGGGAGGGAAAAAGTTCAGACGGCATCGACCAAAAGGAATCGATTTGCTTTAGAGATAGAACCCCTCTGCTAAACGCTCTCCTTAGATTCCCCAAGTATCCCCTGCACCCGCGCCCGCTCTTTGGAAGCAAAACTAAAGGGAGTGAGTAGTTGGGGAGAGGAAGGGAGCCGGAGAAAAGAGCCAATGGAAGAAGGGATTGACTTTCATAATCAGCCATGGAACTGTTGTAGCTCTTTTTTTGTGATTCCGGGGATTTTATTTTTTCCCCTCTATTTCGACCCAGAGCCTCTGAATGAGCGAAAGAAAGATCGGGAAAAGCTGATAGATAGATTGTCGAGGGAAGCAAAAATAAAAGTAACACACACAGAGAGAAAAAAAATCCCAGGCGCAAATAATAGTTAAGGAGCGAAGTATTTTTGTTATAGCGAGACATTGGTAGTGATTACAGAACCGATAGTGCAGGAACGTAGAAAGAAGTAAATAGCTGATATAGTCGGATTTGAAGGATATATATCGGCTCGAGGCGCTTAAACTGTCAAAAAGAAGGAGCGTTAATTGAATGTGGGCCTATATTATGCCTCTTCCGGTGATCTACGGGGAATTTTAAAGCTGTGTCCTGATTGGCGGACATTGGTTTCCAATAAACGGGACTTTAGTGTCAACTGCTAACACCCGTAAATATCGATGAAAACTGTCTCATGAATTCCAGTTATAATTCAGAAAAGCGAAGTGCTTGTTTCAGAACTGTAACTTTCTTTCAAGGGATTTTAAAACAATGGATAACTTGTTTCAGTTTTGCAGTTTTTGCAGATGAAATGGGTGCACCAAAATAGATCATTTAAAAAGCTCCCCAAAAGAGAATGATAATTTAATCATTGAAGTAGTTTCTGAATTAGTGTTGGAAAATTTACGTAACATTAGATAAATTTTACTGAAGTATAAAATTTTATTATAGGTAATACGTATTTTCAATCCAATCGATTAATACATAAACTAGAGAGACAAAAACTCTGTGGATATAATTCAGCCAAATGGCTCTTTAGAGGGTCACTTTTCAATTAGAGCAGGTAGTTCTCGAACTATTCAGTCCAAGGACCCCCTTGAAAATTAGGGTTTTTTGTTTACTTCTTGAGTTATTAAATGGAGTACATGACAATTTCATAAGACCATAGTGATTCCTATTTTCCACCTTAATATTGGGAGCAAAATATTTAGCTCTTTGTTAAATAGATTATAGAACATTAACACTTCAATTAAGGATTAGTTACGACAATTGAAACAGAGAAAAAAGAATTATGAAAGAAAATAAAGAGTAAATATTGTAAAAACTCCTTTTTATTAATAAAAATGTATTAAAATTAAGACTCTTAACTTACGAATTATAAAATACTATTGGTCATGGAA
Organism: Meta bourneti; assembly: GCA_933210815.1. Taxonomy (NCBI): domain Eukaryota; kingdom Metazoa; phylum Arthropoda; class Arachnida; order Araneae; family Tetragnathidae; genus Meta; species Meta bourneti. The sequence continues at coordinate 57,308,533 of OW119922.1, read as the reverse complement.
ATGCAACACCATTAAGAATAGGATATGCCAAAGTCATATTTATTATACAAACATTTATTATACAACTTAAGGCACAAGGGGTGTAAAGATGTGAAAATGAAAAAACCAGATGGGGGTGTGTGGCAATAACTGTTGACCTAACCCTAGATCTTGAAGAAAAGAGGTTTTGGTTGTGTTCTGGGTATATCAGTCCATGCTGCTTCCACAAATTGCCAAAGTTCATCTGGCGTAGCGAATGAAGTCATGGTTGGTTTGGTGTGCCAGTCATTGGGCAATCATGGACGTGTTCTATGAGAATTAGATATGGTAAAAGGCCGTGGAAGAAGTGAAATCTGGTGGAAATTGATGAATTGTTATACTTTGCATGCCAAGTGTGGTTACCCGTTGTCGTGTTGAAAACTGACCGCAGACAAGCCCTGAAGAAAAGGGGGTCCAGAACTTCAGAGATGTAGTGACGGCTGTTGAATGCAACGGCAATGCGCACTTGGCAGGTGTGGGAAAATAATCCAATGGCGCCCCATACCATAACGCCAGACGACGGACTGGTACGGCGATGCATAATGCAAGAGTCTTGCAGTCTGTCAGGGTCACGCCAGACTCGGATGCGACCATCGTTCTGCTATAGACAGAATCGAGATTCTCTAAAAATATGATGTAATGCAATTTGTTTGCCCATTTGCTGCGTTCTACGCTCCATTGCAGCCACAAACCCTTGTGGTGTAGACTCAAAGGTAGTCGCAGCAATAGAAACATTTTCTGATGCTGCAGACGACATCGAATTGTACTTGCTGACACAGATTGTTTTGCGAGACACCATAATTCTCGAGATAGGGTTCTTGATGTTGGCAATACAATCCGTAATAGCCATGCGCACAAGATGTCAGTCCTATCGTTCGGTGGTGTTACAGGCTGATGCAACCATTCGCGGCGGTCAGTTCGTCTCTCCTACACCCACCGATTCCATATTAGCATCACAGTAGCTTGATTTCGCCCTATATGTGCACCGATTTTACGGATGGATAATCATTAGTCTCGATAATCCACAATTCTTCCTCTGTCAAACTAAGAAACTTGCTCGTATGACTGCCTTTTTCTACGAGGCTGAATTAGGCTTCCTATATGCAGAAACAGAGAGAAAACACAATTCCTTCAACCGGCTCTCCGTTCTCTTTTTATGTTTCTTACAGACGATACTGGATACATGATTTGCATATACTCTGCAGTGCTAATCATTTGCAAGTCCTTTCATGATCTATGCATCATGAAAATTTCAAGGTTGTTGAATGCTTACTTCATGGCGTTGCATTTTCGATGGCCAGCAGTGTATTGATGACTTCAAAATACATACTTTAATCTTAATGTGAAAAATAAAGCAAGCTGATTTTTTAGCGATTAGCACAGTAATATTGGATTGAATGTCTGATAATTTCAATATTAAGTCATACTCTCTCTCTCAACTTCAACTCTATTTCAAATCAATAAATAATGGAATCTCATACTAATTTTTTAGTCTTTCTAAAATTTAGGTTTTAGAACATAAAAGAAACGGAGAAAATAATGCAAAATTTAATTTTATTTACAAGTTCTCTGTTTTGGCTAGTGAAATGTTTCATGTTTTCCTTCTGACCCCCTGAAAAGGGGATCCGCTGATCCCACTGTGGAAACCACCGCATTACAGAACTTCATTTTTACATGAAACACACTATAGATATTCTATTTTGAGCTTGATACCGATTTATCAATAAAAGGAATGCAATAATGGCTTGACTGAAGAGATGAGATAAGAATTGAATTGGGGGTTATCTTGCATAGTCCAGAAATGAGACAAGAGTGCCCGTGTAGTAAAGCGGGACTGTTCTGACACTGAGATATTCCAGGTTTAGTCTTCGCATGATTTCGAAACAGCGTCGGGCATATGCTGATTGCGAGTACGGTAAATCTTCGAGACAAAAGAATACTCTGGTATGTTCAATATAAATTTGAAGGGAGTTCGAAACTCTAATGCATACGATATCTTCAACAAAGCTGAGTGACTTTTCTGGTCATGAAACCTCCATGTTAGATTATTAAATAAGATTTCAAGGTTTTTGACAAGCGTTTCAAACAAATCGAAACTGAGAAGTATAAATGCATTAAGTTTAAGAACTGTTCATTAGTTAGTAATTCTGTATGGACTGGCAAACTCGAATTAAAATGTTTACATCTTAAATTTCATGTACTTTCAAAACAAGTAGTCATCAAAATGTTCTTTTCCGCGTGATATATTAAGGATATGATGGATGTTATATTCTTCAAATTCCTTGAACCCTCTCATGAGTGTTTATCTTAGACTCGAAAACTGCAATGTAGTGGAAATGGTGCAAAAACCTGCTCCAAACTTCCACCAGTGTTGGGCAACGAACACTTTGTTTTCCTACTTGGATTTTCATTCCCCTTGGGGCAGATTTGTCTGGACGAGATATCTCGTAATAGCAAATTTTACCAGATCTTGGACGAAATATCTTGTCAAAACACTTGGAAGGTTAAACGAAGGATATTTTGTGATTGAATATTTTTCTCTGCAAAAGGCCTATTAAAAAAGCCTAACAAACATTAATAACACATCTCACAATTTTATAATTGTAACAGTAGGTTAAGTGTTATTTTTTAATGTACGCAACAAATTGTGTATGAATAGCCACGAGATAAATTTAAATGGATCATGAATTAAAGGTTCCATACTTTCTTTTCTCAAATCAGTCACGTCTGAAACATAAAAACTCCACATATTTCCTCACTAAACATTATTACGGCAAGCAGTTTAATTCAAACTCAGCTGTGGTAAAAAGCACACGAAGCGCTTATCTAAATACCGATCCTTAAACGTCCTTCATTTTCTTAAATATTTATACTCGTATACTGCATGCTGAATGTTTATACACAGAATTAAGGGGCATGCACCGAAAGAAACATAACAGTTTACGTTATTACTTCCAGGACTTAGTAATGTGTCGAAAAGGTTAAAGGTCAAATAGAGCACGATATTTGCCTTCTATCTTCACGAAACACATCAATAACTGATGGTACCCCGGAAACCGAAATGTATTTAGGTTCTAACATGGCAAGTAAAGCGCGAATAGTTTCATAACTTCCTCGGCATGAAAAGGAAACCAGGAGAGAAATTTTTCATGCATTTTTTCCTGTGCGGCTTTTGTGAAGTCGTGAATTTCAATGTTTGAAGTTATTTTGGGAATAGCTTCCCTGCTTAGAATAAGTAAGTAGATAGATAAATATTTGAATACGCAGAAAGTTGCGCCACCTTTCAATGCATTTCAGCATCGTCGGTATTTCATAAATTTTTTTCCCTGTCGAGTTTCGGTCAAAAGTATTTTCAACAACTATTTTTGGATCATATTTATTTCAATTTGTTGAAGAAAACGGGTCTTGTAATGCATGCAAAACTGTTCAGATGGTGTTGAGAATTTCAATAAGATGATTGAATGCTTTGAATTTGTAAAAACGTTTTTATTTTTCAAGATTTAAGATTCATTCGTTTTGGAATAAAATTAAGTGGGCATACTTATTCATTCAAATCTTACATTAAAAAATAATCCGTATAAACTATAGAATACAAAATACCTTAATCATTGACTAATAGTAACCATCCAAAACCAAGGACATCTTAGTATAATTAGCCTTCGTGTTCCAGAAAACGACTATAGAATGCTAAACCAAATAAAAACCTAGATATGATTTACCAATAATGGAGTGTGGAAAAATATTTATTATAGAGGTTATAGTCTAACCACTAACCCCTGAAGCTGATTGTAATATAAAAACTAATTGAATATCTAGTGTTTGGACTAAGAATACTAAGATTAATACTTAGATTTGATAAATTAACATTTGTTTTGAATAAAATATCTGGAATATATTTTACCACACGATGATATTTATTCCAAAGTAAAAATTCTGATTTATATTTCATAAGATAACTAACAAAATTACCTTGCTATGCTCGGGTTGAATTCGTTAAATGTTGATTCTATTTCATAGAAAAATGGAATCATCATTTAAGTATACAGAAAATATATTTAACATCGTTTTAACTTTTTCATAGCTTCTACAATTCACTTCGGACGCATATATGTATACAATATATATCCATCCATGTACTCTATTTCATATTCATCACACTCTTCCTGTAAGACAAACTACACAAACTTTTTCTGAGATGACTTCAGAAGTTGATTTTGAGTTTTGGAGTGATTACGAATGCCAATTAAGTTCATTTTCAGTAAAAATGAAGAACTTTCAGCGTATAGTCTTGCACTCAGTTTTCCAATCAATATTTATTATTTGTGGTGCCATTGCACCATGGATTCGATGTTTTCGAATTATGTTATCATTGTGAGAGGATGGCAAATTAAGCTTTCGGCATTCGTGGTTAATTTATTTTTAAGCACACATTTTTTTCTTGAAAATTCTATTCAGCCGCACGTGGAATAACGGAGCTTGTTTTTAAAACAAATGTCATCAGTGTAGACAAAGCAAACTCAATCCATTACACTTTTTACAAAATCACTGCTTTCAATGAATGTTTCACAGGTACCTGAGTTGTATACGAACAGTTTCAACTTCAAGTAAGCAACCTCGACCTTCTGCCAAACATTTCTATTTTTCAACAGTCCTAGTTTACATACTTCCTGACTATGATATTATTCGAAGATCAGCAAAGTCTTATTTAAAATTAGGTTTCATCCAACAGAAAAATTTAGTTTTAAATCGAATCCTTAAGGTACAATTTTCAATTGAGAGACTCAGTTTCTATATGGAAACCACGTACCTATTTAGAATGATAGATGTAGTTACTTGACTATGGAGTACAGCTTTCAACAATACTCATGAAAAATGAAAAACAAATGTAAATTAAATTGATTTTAATCGTCTTGGTAATGAAAATTTGTCAAAGTTTAGAAATATCTTTGAACTACAACGTATGGCTACCTGTTTTGATTTAACACAACATATCTTATTTTAGAATAAATTTATTTTAACTTTACCAGTCATTTTAAAATAAGAAGTTATACGCCTTACTTAAAAAGGTTTCCATTTATTTTTATGAAACATAATTCTACAAACTATAACATATTTAACCAAAGACTTAAGGAAAGTTAGTCGAAATATACATATACAACCAGAAATTACCCACGTCTAGTGGTATTTGGCAGAAAATAAAAATAATTCATTGCAATTGAACACCCGAATAATATATCTGTAATATGAAAAGTAATGGAACACATAAATACAAATGGAAACGAAATTCTGGTCATTGAAAAATATAAAATTCCGAAAAACGAAAGATCTGCGCAAACGTGTCTAATTTCGACGTCATGAGAATATTATGAAATAGAGAAATTCGAAAAAGACGCTTAAAAATATTGATAGACAATAATGAATTAGTTACAAAAAGAACACAAATTTACAAAACTTAGAAATGCTCAAATATGACCGCAACAGTTCTGTCTTAACTCAAATACACAAACATGAAATTCTAAATCTAATTTATAAAATAAAACATTAATTCTGGCGTTGCCAGATACCGAATTACAAAATTACGCTTTTATCATCAAATGAGTTTTTTGTTTTGGCTTTTCGTGTTCCATTACAAAATGCAAGTTGTGTAAAATCAAGTATTTTAAGCATCCATTTTCATCATTCAAATATTCCTAAATTATTTATATTGTGGAAAGAAATAAAAAAATCAGTTCAAACATAATTAGAATTTTAAATTGCTTAAATATAACGTTTGGGAAAAAATTGTTTTTCGAGCAATACTGGTAAAACAATTTTATTAGAAAATTTGATTTTCGATCAATACTGGTAAAACAATTTTATTAGAAAATTTGATTTTCGATCAATATTGGTAAAACACACTGAGTTACATACTGCAATCGTTTCATGCTCAATGTTTTTCCTATACGAATTTCGAATTGATTTAGTCCCCTGTGCACACCTAAGTTAAAGAGAAGGGTTAATATGTAGCTTGCGTTACTCGCAGGGTTCTAAAGTATAAGTGTACCAAATTTGGCGTGGATTGATCAAACGGTGTAGATTTGTATAGACAACATAGAGACAGACAGACGCCAACTCTGCTTTATATGTATAGATTTTTCTTTTAAAAGTACAAATTTGATTCATGTTTTCCAAGCGTTTTATTTAATTTTTCATTTATCAGGTGAAGCAATGTTTATAGTATATTTTAAACATTACACGAATTTTTAGTTTTGCGTTGTATTTACATAGCCCAGTAGCAAAATTTCTTTTAATCGTAACGTTTTAACTGGTGGTGTAATGTTATGAGCAAAATATCAGGAATATATTTTACCACATTTCATTTATTCCAAAGTAAAAATTCTGATTTATAAGAAGATAATTTTTCATTTAAAAGTAGAAATGTGATGTCTTGCAAACGATTTTAATTAATCTTTTTAATTTAAGCATTTAACTTTATTGATATTCTTTTTCTTGTAACAGTAACGACGAATATACTATAAATACTCTAGCACTCGTAGTTAGTTGTCTTAGTAACTAACTACGTTAAGTAAAAAAAAACTGTAGTTACTTTTTTTACTTGTGGCACTCTTGCACCAGGAATACGATATTTTCGAATCTTTAAGGGAAGGATGACAAATTAATTTGATCAGACAGAATCAGAAAATAATATTTCTGCACGTGGTCAACGAACAAAAGTTTCCGTTTCGTTGAACACGCGCTTCACTTTAAAGCACTTTTTTCGATTCAGAGATTCGGTTTTGAATTGAAACCATGTACCTGTTTAGAATGAGAATGGTGGTATTATTGAGTACAGCTTTAAAACCTAGTAATTTAATTTGAAACATGGAAAAGAAATGAAGTTTTAATGAGTTCAATCGTTTTGTAAAGGAAACCTATTTCAAAATTTCAAAATACTACGAATGAATTCGATTAGCTATCAGTCTTGCTGAAAAGGTTTTGGTTGTATGTTTTACTTCTTATGCTATGTTTTACTTCTTTTTATAAAAAGAAATTCTACAACCACGTGTGTTAAACCAAGGATATTTGAGGATAGTTAGTCAAAATGTACACATGCAGTCCAGAAAATGAACACATGTCATTAGCAATATTGGACAGAAAATAACCAATTTCTACCTTGCTCTAGTGTGAAAAATCGAATGTTTTATTCTATTTATACTATCTGTCCCAAATGTACGGAATAACTTATATTTCGAAAAGAAAAAATAAGTGAAGTATTATAATTTAAATTCAACAAAAATAATTTTTGGAAAAATAATTACTTTTTCAGCAGTACTGGGAAAAACAATTACGTGTAATCGCACAATGCTCAATATACATTCCAGCTTATCTAAAAATATTATATTATGGTTGATTTGAGTATAATTACTCAAATATTTTAGCGTGCCTAGATATGTAAGCAAAGGGAATTCAAATAATTTATTCACTAAATTAAAATGTTCGATAAAATATGTAGAATTTTATTAAAATTATGGAATACTTTTTATGTGATACTTGCACAAACACAAAAGCAGACATAAAACGGGAAGATGGACAGACAGACTGACGCAACGAAGATCAGCCACTTAATGAATGTAAGTTCTCACAGTATGCAAAGTTTCATGAAATATACCTAGTCGTTTGGATGTAGTAAGGGTACAGAGACGGACAGACAAACAAACACTAAACACCAGAATCACTGATTTTGCAATAGAATGATTCAAAAGGGATAAATAACTTGAAATGGTGCAAAAATTTTCAATGTACAAACAGACACTCCATTCTTATTTTATAGAAATGTTTAAGAGAATAGATACAAATAAAAAGTAATCGTTCAAACTTTGAGCAATTGCTTACTATATAGTATCTATGAAAATTGTAAAACAGATCAGAAAGAAGTGATCGGTTCTAAATAAAAATTATAAATATACTCTTATTCGTAACTGAAATAAAATTTCAATTCACTTTTCTACTCTCAAATGATCCTACGGCTAGTGTTGTATCAACCAAACTTTCTTCTACTTTTCTGTAACAAAAGAGCGCAGTCAGCAAAATTTTGCTGCCTTAATTCGCTGAGTTTTAGGAACTAGTTTCACTTAGGGTAGTTTTACAATGAAAAAAGGAAAAAGTGAAGAAAGTCAATCCACAAAGAATCTTGTTCATGCAATGAAGGGGACTTTAAGCTTTCATAAAGGTACCAAACGTGCAATTAACCAGAATTTTAAAGCTGGTAAGGGTAAGACAAAAATCATTCCAATTTTTACTTTTAAATCCAAGTTTCTTTGAAGCCATTTAAAGTTGTTTATAGTTAAATGTAATGCTGAACTTGATAATTGCAATAACGATGTATAACAATCATTAGACATAGTCAATGATTCTTTAAAGTCTATAATTAATATTGTATACCAGAAAAAGTTTAGAAATTGCAAAAAATATGTTTAAATTCTTTTATTATAGCTAAAAATTAATGAGATATTATGCAATCCATTGAACATTTATTCTTAAATTAATAAACCTTTTAAGTACTATTTCCAAAATATTTAGCCTACAAATGTTGTAAAAATCATATTAATATCTTTTTTAAACAATGGAAAAAAATAGGAAAGAAAAACACATTTGATAATTTTTGTTCAAATTCTTTTGTATCAAAACCAGGGGCAACAATATTCAACAAAAATAATAGTATATTTGATGTTGCCTAATCTCGTAAATGACGTATCTGTTGCTCTTGATGTAAAGATTGCTGTTTCTCAAAATATATAATATTCTGAGAAACAGATTTCTTTTATGAAATAATGAATTTTATGTCTTCTATGCCTTAATAACGAATTTTTGTCTTTTATGAAATAATAAATTTCAATAAAATAATTTTTGGTGTGGTTTACTCACCTCTTAAAATCGAATGGTTACTAATCATGGGGAACTTTTTTGATAACTGTTTCATTTATTTAACAGACAATACTACGATTCCTTTGTAATGTACAATTATTTTTTATGCATTACTGTAATTATAAATTAAATATCATTGCTAAGATTCAGATAATCTTTAAAACATTGCTGTGAAAATAATCAAATGGATTATATTTGCTTTCTATTTCTGCGTTGATTATATTAAAATTTGAGTGAGTAAAATTTTCTAAATTTTTTAATTACGAAATTAATTCAGATGGTTCTACAAGAAATATCTAGATGCTAGTTCAGTATTCATTATACAGAGAAAAACTACTGCAATTATTTATAGCGTATATCATGTACGCTGAAATGAAACACTTTGTAGTTTTAAGAACGTCCTTTGTCATAAAATGTTCTTTGAGGTTAATATATCAAGAACTGAAGTTATTAATAATGAAAAAATAACTTTTTGTGTCTCATAAAGTGATACTTTAATTCCTAAGTGTTTTGAATATCGATCTAAATATTTTTAACAGTATACCTAAGTATTTTGAATATCAGATGACATTCTGTTTTTATAATAAATGATTCAGCCATCCATTTTAATTTTAATTTTAATTTAAATAAATACATCACGCAATATAAGTACACAAGTACACATAAAGTAATAAAAACTGTATGTCTAAAAGTTGATAAAAGTAGAAAGAAAAACATTTTTAATACAAATATTCACAAAGCGTGAAAAGGAGATAAACTAGAAATGAAGCTTTTTCAAATTAAATACATGGATGTTCACAGAATGCATAGAAGCATGTTTTAGTAATCTTCTCATTTTTAAATATGTTGAACTTTAGCATAAAAAGAATAGTTGTTGATATGAATATGCATTTGTTCATTAAAAGAAATGACTTTATAAGTACACAAAAATTTCTATGAAATAATTAAATGCGTTAGCACTAGAATGTAATGAATGATGTAAATCATTGTACATCCATTTAGATCACATTGTAAATGTTTTATGAATATTATAGTCTTTATTTGAAGCAAAAATATTGATTGAATCCCAAGATATTTTTAATCACGAAGTAGCGATAAATGTAACCACTAGTCGAAAAATTTTGATGACAAAATGGAAGTCGATAAATACTCGCGAGCCTTCATAAAGAAGAAAAGGAAATATACTAAAACTGAATAAGCATAAAAATTAATCTACATATAATCTACAACCTCTTTCTAATAGCCACATATATAAAACAGATAATCCAATAAATTCCAATTCAATCCCTTTTCAGACGATATACAGACCAGAATATCTTCTATTTGCTTATTATGGCATCATATTAATCTTAGGGATATATGAGTTTGTAATTTGCTTGAGAGTTTACTAACTTTAAAAGTAAATTTAATATGCTCTCTCTCTTCGAAAGATGGATCATCATATTAATCATCGAGAATATTTTACTTTGTTTTGATTTAAATTGAAATTTAGTTTTCCAATCTGGATATTTTAGAATTCAAATATTTTCCAACATATTTGCAGGCTTTTAATGTTACTTATTCTCATCAATTTTAATAAAGATGACAGAGGTTGTAGCACATTGCAAGGTTAACGCAGGAAAACAGTATGTGTGTTTTTACACTTTCTCTTCAATTGCAGACTGTAACAGTGCCCATTAAAGTGTTAGAAATGCATTCGTCTGGATTCCTTCTGCAAAACCCGGAAAGTGAATGACGAATGAAAAAAGGTATTTTTCAGTCGGGAGTAAATGGCCTGATTAGCATAATCAATGTTTCTTAATTCATTTCTTCTTTTGGGGCGGCCAGGGAGGAAGCAAAAACCACGATCTGATTTAATTGGGCGTAAGCGTTGCTGACGAGTGAGTCCCCGCTCATTTGCATGCGGAATTTAGAGCACCCGAAACTCCCCCATATTTTATATTATTGAGCTCATTTGCCGCCTTATATCGTGGATTGGAAGAATAAAGAAAGCAATGAATAGAAATTCCGAAATTACTTTAGATTCACTCTACCACGAAATAATAGAAAAGGGTTTTCATTTTTCTTTCTTCCATTTTCTGATTAGACTAATGATTTTAAACACATAACAGGAAGATGATATCAGTGATGAAAAACAAATAGAATTTGGGAGATTTGTTTTTTTTTCTTCTTTCATCTGGTATAATAAATATTTAAATTCGAAAGTTCGGAATAAAAGTGTTTGGAACAAAAATGGAATAAATTATAAGGGTTCAAGATTAAATTCTTTCATTTTTAAATTCTGGTATTTTATTCGGAATACAAGAAAATAAAAATTTCCATTCACGATTTCGATCATGAAAATGTTAAAATTATGAAACGTTTCTGCAATTGAAACTTAGGAAAGTTTTCTTTGCCAACTCTATGGAGAAATATAATTATTTTCTGAATTATCATTATGATTAGCAACTGGAAGCTTGCGAGTTCGAATCTCGATCCATTCCAAGACCGTGGGGGCTGGTGCACGTGGCCTTGAATGTCCTCACGTTTGCTTGGAGTGGAAGTTTGGAGAGTAGGGTGCCAAGTTCGTTATGACCTCGTCATCTGACCGTGGTTCAAAATTACGAGGTGTTGGCTTCAAATCTTTTCTTCGGAATTGATCCCGGACCTTCGCCAATTGCCCATTGTTTTCCCACAGTGACGTAAATTCAACTACCTACCTACCATTGTTATAATAAACATCTCTCATATAGCATTATAGGTTTAATTGTTTAAATAAATTAGCTTTATAATAATTTAATGTTAAATTTCAGAAAGTAAGGCTAGTTTTAATGAGAAGTTAAATGTTTTGTTTGCCTCAGGGATATTTTTTACAACTATGGCATTGATCTTTCAAAATATAATTGAAATGTAAATTAATTAACATCGAATTTCCCCTTAGAACGACTACTTTACGTGTATTTTTAGAGATATATAAATTTTTGCTTTCGAAACATCATTCTTTTTTTTTATTTGAAATACATAAGAGATGAAAACCCAGCAAAATTATTTTAGCATTTAACGTAGGTAGGTAAGTATTTAATTAACGTTTCACTGGAGCAACACAACGGGCTATTGGTGAAGGTCCGGGATCAAACCCGAAGTTTTAGCATTTAAGGGACAATGAGAATAGTTTAGATTTTCAGTCTCTTAAGTGCTTTGTTCTGTATTTGAACTATTAAACTGCAATTACCGTATAAAGAATGTAGATTTGAGAAGTATAATGCAGCTATTTTTTTAAATGTAACTTGGAAATTTTTGTTCTATTTAATTTCAGGGAGATGTAGTTATTCAGTTTTTATTAAGTAGGAAATGCATATGTGTATGAAATCAGGCTTTATCTCTTTATAAAATTATTTATTTACCATTGAAATATTCATCCCAATAGAAAAATGTTCATTTCTAGATCTTGTTTCAATAGTTTGTTAGACGTAAAGGTTCGCCAGTAATTAATTACAGTGGTATTGTTATATGCAGAATAGAAAGCAAATAGCTTCTGGGAGATTTGTTTTTTCTAATATTTGCATAGTAAATATTTTTATTTTAAAATTTTTAATAAAAGTTGTTGAAACGAATGAATACGAAATATAGAATAAATTGAACGCATTAAGGGTTAAATTCTTTATATAAGTTCTAGTATTTTATTCACATTACAAGATTTTATTTTCTATTTTCACATTTCAAGTTTTTATTTTTTATTTTAACATTTTATGATTTTACATTTGTTTTCTAGGTTCAGAGATAACAGTTTTATAATTTTAATAAAAGCAAATGAGCACAATTGTAAAAAGAAAAATAAGTAAAAAATGTAAGTTGAACTTGAAGTAAGTTGAGTTGAGTAATTAGAATGCATATTTTTATTTAACAAGGGGTCTGTGTCCCAATCTGGTACTGGGGACTGCAGAGAAGATGTGGGAAACACACTTAACACTACTAAGACCCAGACTACCGATTTAGCCCACACTGATTTACTGCAGCCCCCTAAGAATCTAAGAGACCTAGATCTTAGGCCCCTAGATCCTAGGTGCAATCCTAGAACAAATAATTTGTCCTATAATCATCATAATAGGACAAAGGAGAGTTTTAACGCTATATTGCTAAATATGGTGTTATATCGTATTAATTGATGGTAATTTTATTTCCTTTTCCTCACAATTGAAATGTCCCATGCGTAAAGGAGAAAGGAAAGCGATCTGAAACATCTATTCATTCAACCAACCAAATAAACATTTCCAATTTTTATTGTGTTATAACTATCGTTGTTATTTTTGTATGTTTTTCCGTTGATTTATCCCAAGGAAATGTCAATGAGAAAAACAAATGTAGGTCATACATGCTTATTTGACTTTTTTCTTATCGGTATCGACTATTCAGTAGTTAATTTCGCCGGCATATTTTTTGTTAGTGTTCCTGAAATTTCAATTGTAAAACTGTAATTGGTTCATAACATAATGCAATTGATGAATTGTAAAGAATAAAACACAAATTTGAAATATACATTAATTTAAACCAACCAGATGAACATTTATAATAAATTTTTAAGACCCTTTACCTTATGAGGGGTTCACATGTATAAATCAACCTTGCAACCTACAGACTCTGCATGACTTCTTGCCAATTTTGACCTCCTTAAACAATAAAATCCTTCCTAAGGATTCTATTCTATAGAAAGGATTCTATTAAGGAAAAAATCCATGGAGGCTTTCAACCAATATATGTGGTTATTTAGTCATTCAGTGTGTGTGTTTGGAGGGTAAAATAAATACATAGAATTCACTACTCGGAAATCTCGCGAAGCTCAGAAAGTTAAATTAATCATATAGATGTATTTTGTACAATAATTTCCCAAAAAACACTAGAAGTGGTGTATACTTCGAACATTTGTTAGTTTGATCTCTTTAAAACCATTATAATAAATATAATTATACTTTTTGATTCGTAAAGATACTTTATTTTAATGAATTTATTATATTTAGAATATTCCATTGTGTTCTTTAAAGGAGCAAGTAATGTGAATATCTAAGATGTAATATAATCAGCATTTGCAATACCTAATCATCTTATCAAATGCAACATTTCTAATGAAGTACTTTTATTATCACATCCATTTGGTCGAGTTAAACATTATCTTTTGCACATTACAGAATTTTGCATTCATACATGCTCAACTTAAAGTCATTAAAGTCTTAAAAAGTCCTTTTATAAAAATGTAAGTCCCTTATCTAACGTAACGAAACAAATAATTACCGAACGTAAAAATATTCGAACATCGTATTGATAAAATTAATCAATTTGAAAGACGTAAAAGTTTTCAATATGTAACCTGATTCAAATCTATGATCTAGAATCTAGGTAATTAAAAAAGACAGACGATAAAAAGTTTTTATTATGTTTAAAGTATACATCTAGTTTTCAGACTGCCTTTGGATGAAAGTTGAACGATAGGCAAGAAACAAAAACGATTTGGTATCTGTTTTGGTCATTTCCTTCAGCAACTGAAGATAGAAAATCCAATTATTTTATTTTCGCTCATGTTTTATCAATATTAAGTTTGATTTGAAATTATCCTCAATTACCCTCAAGGGTATATTCTTAAAGGTTTTGATAATATTTCATTGTATGGAAAGTGAGAATAAGTATAACCATAAATTAAAAACGGTTGATTAAATAAATCTAAGTAATCGACTGTTTCTTAGAAATTGGTTCTAAAAGATTCCGCTTGCATTGATATAAAAATGATAAAACAAGATTCATTTGAAAAATAAAATGAATATTGAGATTTTCGTGTTCACACTAATTTTTTCTTGAGCTGTTAAGTTATTGCATGAAATAAGATCTGAATAGGCATTTTAAGCACTTAGTAAATTATCAGAGTTGAGCATTTCAGACACAAAGAAAACATTCATTAAATTTTTGAGTCGTAACACCAATGAAAGACTTTCAATTAAAATACGCTTCAAAAGTAATATGATTATGATAAAAGAAACGAAAGATAACTCGAGCAAAATCCAAATAACGGATGGATGATAATGCAGCATTGTTGGATTCATGGTAATGGAATACTATGAAAGAAGTTAACTTGTTTAGATGTTCAGTATACTAAGGCATGACTTGTATTTAATATCTTTCCAACCCATTTGCTAAATTTAAGTAACTCTGGCAAAGGATAATTGAATACACTGGAAATGGAGTGTTGTCAAAATGCTTCTAAACGCTTCACATTATAATTTCGTATTTCCGATGATTTTGTGTTGTTTCCATGCGTATATGGAACAAAGTATGAGACGCTCTTTATTATACTTTAGTGATAATAATCAGAAGATTGGTACTTTACAAAGAATTTTATAAAATGCGATGGCATACATTCAATCTTTGACTAAGAGATAGAGTTTTTCCATACAGTAAAGAAAAATTAAGAAAATCAAGATAATTAAAAATCTAATTGATATAATTTTATGAAATTTGGTGTAAACATGAAATAAATAATATATATTATAGATTAGATTTCTAGATTTATATTTCAACAAAAAATTCGATGATACAAGAACTTGTTCAAAAATAAGATACCTGAGTTGAATGTGCAAACAACTTTAATTTGGAATATCGATTCGTCTAACAGATATGCAGGACCGACAGTGATGCTCTCCATGCTCATTAAGATAGTGTCGAAAAACTCAATATTGCATCAATGACCATTGTTCCTTTAAAACAGTGGAAATAACACATATCTGAGAAGGGATGGATTGATTGGAGTGAGTTAGGTCACCAACTCACCCTCAACATGTCACCCTAGAGTATCCAACACATGCTCAACGCTCAACCGGGTTCCGGTCAGGAGATTTAGTTGGTCACCTTATGAAATTGGTCTCATCATGGCATCTCAACGGAGCATCACCTTACAGGATAAAGGAATCCTCTATTACACCTGCATAAAGACGTAAAATAAGATCAAGGATATCTTCTCTATACCTTTGTGCATTAAGTACATAGAGGTCTGTGCTCCCTCTTAATAAGATGCCACCTCAAACTCACACACTACTTCCCCTAAAACGATATCTTTTAGGAATGTTAGTGGAATGATAGGGGTCCTGGATTATCTCCAGATGAAAACACGTCTGGAATCACTCTATCAACTGTATCTGGATTCGTTTGTTTTCAATGAAGAATACAGGCCTCCATAAACGTTTACTCCACCTCACATGCTGATGGCGTGAGGTAACGGGTACACAAATTGCTGTTACAGACCAGCTTCATGAAGCCTTCTGTTAACAATTGGAGCTGATATCAGCCTTCCAGTACTGGCAGCATGAGCTGGGTTGGTGCGGAAGTCTTTTGCCTTCGTGCTGTTGACTACAGATATCGGTCTTCAACAGCGAGTTGTAGTTTCCGTTGACTGTACATTATGGATACTGAATATGCTCTTCGAAATTCATTCCACAGTTCATGGATTACAGGACTCACATTCAAATATCTTGTCACGTCTGCTTGATACTAGTCTGCCAATGGCTCGCCATCGCAACTCTTATAGTAAATATGTCTCGAACTCATTCTTACAAAATGGTCATCTCCGATTTTTTCATGGACCGCGGTAGCCAAGTTGGAAGTGTAACGGATTAGTAACCGGAGGGTTAAGCGTTAGAAACTAGGTTCAACCAAAGACCGTCGTGTACGCGGAAGCTGGTGCACGTTAAATCTATCGAAGCCTCAAATGTCCTCACATTGGTTTGGTGTGGAGTTTGGAGAGTGGGATGTTAGCTCAGGTGTTGACCTCGTCATCTGACCGTGGTTCAAAATTACTAGGTGTCCTTGTATTTTTCCCTTCGGGATTGATCCCAGACCGTCGCCAATAATCTTTTGTGTTGCTCCAGTGTGACGTTAATTAACTTAACCAATTTTTTATACAAATACCGAACAAGAAATCGTGGTACATTTTGAAATGCAATTTTTAAATACTAGTGACGCACTATATATCTGATGTCATCATAAAACGCCAGCACCTCAAATTTGTATAGTATATTTTGATGCAGCATTATTTTTTGTCATATATCCAAATTTTTGCAAATAGGTTTAGTTTTTGTCGAATTATAGTGATTTTGGGTTTTTTCCTTAATTTAAGAAAACCAGTATATTAGGTATGGATAATGAGTTTTTCTCGAGGTATGCAAACTCACCACCTGGAATATCTTACCCACTAAATAAGTAGATACTTACAGTGGGATTTCGGAATACTTACAGGAAGTACATTCTACCACAAAACACTACAGCCACCTACATTTTGCTTGACAAAAAAGCCTATCGTACCATATCAGTTATACGAAGCATTTGCATTGTACTTTGCATTCCGATTCTATAAATACATGTAAATTTTCATTCAGTAAAGGTGTGGAACATAGAATATTTCAAGATCATGCATAAATATTATACGTATATATCTCTGATCTGTATAAAAACTACCAGAAAGCTCATTTCATTTCCAGCACACCATCCCCTCTTTGCATTACAAAATCTCGAGACATGAACCCTAAGCCTGAGCATAATATTTATATTTACTCTTAAAAGAACTTTATAAAAATGCTCTACTGTAAAATTATACGGCAGATATAAGAGTTTTCTTAAGCAACACACAATTTTCCTTCCCTCCGAAAATGAAAAGTTACGAATTTTTACAGTTTTGTTCCCCCCTCGTAAATTGGTTCCAAATAACCGCCACACTCGAAACTCAATTTCCTTCCGTGTTTTTCAGTGATCAATAAAGGGAGAGGAACCCTTAAAAATGATGTTGTCTACAACAGCTGCCGTTAAAAATTTCTTTCCTTTACGCATAATAATATAGAAAATAAATCCCAAGTACAACCGGTCCCTTTCCTAACACAAGAGCCTTAGAAAACTATTTATACCCCAGGAGAGATCTTAAACTCACCTTAGTAAGAGGACTGAGACAAGAATTTGTTTCGTCATCTTAGGCACGGAGTGGAACCAAACGTTTTAAGTTCAAAAATTGAATCCCTTATTATTCAAAATCTTTGATAGCACATCCGGAAGTTTTTGTCGTTGATGTCATCGTGGAGGGAAAGACTTCATTTCTTTCACTTTGTTTGCTTTAAAATGTTCCCGTTCTAGAGATGATTGGATTCACTGTGGCCTTGAGCCGGTGTCATTAAAGTACGAGGCTGTTCCGAAGGTTGAGGTAGTTATTTTGAACCATATCTTATTTGATCCTCAAAGATGAAGGTTACTTACACTAATCAACTTTTCGTTGAGGAAACGTATCTCGCCATCGTTCCAACTACTTTGTTATTTGAAGCAAATGAGTTGACTTTGGAGTTGAGGCTTGCTAAGAAGGTTCATTGGGCTTAATTTGAAACATATCCTTCAGATTTTCCGACTGCCAATCTTCCTTCTATTCTGTACTTGCGGACGAAGTAATCTTCGATGTCATGATGAACATAGGTTTACTTGAAATATGAAAAGCCTGTACACTTTCAGTTTGAAGTATTATGTTTTTGATTGCATTGTGATCTTGATTGACATAGTTAAAAAAAGTAAGACTGGTAATCCCAATAAAGTTAAGCAAACAAAGTATAATTAATATGACTGACATTTGATGGCAATTTCCGTTGTGTTTCTTGTATCTATGCATGTCTCATTCCTAAACTACGTTATTTAATCTTTTTATTTATAGTTAAATTCAATATTAATATTTGTTTTATTTGTATTGAATTTATTTAGGGAGTCTAACTGTTGGTTGGGGTTTGTTATGGTCATAGTTGGCCCAGCTGCAACAAACACTAGACAACATCAAGCAAAAAATGTCGTGAAAGGAGAAAAAAGAGGGATTGGGGAACAGAGTAGTAGGATGAAAGCAGAAAAAGATGGGTATTCTGGGAGAGCGACACCCATGTTTTCTAAAGGCAGTAAACTCCATGGGAGAAGAAAGGATCATTAGAGTATCTCGGGTCAGTGAACCCGTACGCACGTACAGGAGATGTGTCCCCGAAGGCGAACTCCTTGGGGACAAGTACTGAACCAACACACAAGGAAAGTTTTAATAACAAGGAAGAAAAGAGAAATACATCCATATTACAGGAATCAACATATACATCCATATTACAATCCGCCAATTGTACCGCCTAGAATTCGCAGGTTGATAGCGCAGTAGGCGAACCCACTGAGTCCACTCAGAGAGTTTTGTGTGTGTGTGTGAAAAGCAATAAAAATTTCATAGAGCCGTCAACACAGCACACAAATTTAAGTTTTTGACTCGGAATAAAGTAGACAACATAAAAATCTAATTTCGACTATCAAACGTAGCTTCTAATGCGTGATCATCATAAATTTATTTTTGTATCGTTAGAGTGTATTGTAATTACTATATTTTTAAATACCCACAACTAATTTTTCTGTGAAGATTTTAAATTTGTAGATAAGAGCTTTTACCAGTTGGATATAAATTTGAATTTTAGTTCATATTTAATATCTAAAACTAGGGCTTTCAATTTCGAGCTGCTTCAATAGCTAGAAAGATATACGGAAACAGCGCCAGTTTCCTGATAAGAATCTTTTTTCTTTTCCAGCCGGCTCAAAAGTTTCTTGATACTTTAAAACACAAATCAGTTAATGAATACTTTAATTTTAAGTTAAGTGCACAAAAACGGCTCTCCGAAAAGAAATCCGAGGACTCCAACCAAACACTACCTCAATCCTTTTATTTAATGAATATCCAATCAATGGCTTCGCCTCACGCAAAAACACATCTCCCCATCAATTTGCAACTCCGAACACTTCCGTCTTAAGCAAAAAGTATTTGAATTCTTTAATGAGTACATAACACGGGTTCAATTTACTTCTCGGTCTGCATGGGGCTTTGTAGTGGAAGGTCTTCGCCCACCAAGCTCAATGATTGATCATCTGCTCCTGATCAATACGCTGAACTTATGAAGAAGAAAAGGGGTTCGCTTCAGTAAAATTGGGAATCGCACTGTTGCTGTCCCCTACCATTATATTAGGAGGGTGGGGTGCAGAAGCAGCACGTTCCCGACGTCGTTTGGGCATGATTGATTAGTTTAATTGAAGTCCTCCAGGCGCGAACGGCTGTACCAGCCAGTTTGTTACCGTGGACTGTTTGCTTAAAATTTTAAACCGCTGACAGTTTATTTAAGTGCTCTCCATTGTGCAAATTCACGTGCTCTCTATACCCCTCACTCACGTGGGGTAATTGAAAGGTTAGTGGCCTGCTGCTGCAATGGTTATTGGGAGTCTCACAATTAGTGTTGGTAGTTTTCGGCAATAGATGATTAAGGCTTTGTGGGCAGGAGCTAGAGTATAAGGTATTGTTTGTAAGGCTAGAAGCGCGGTTGTGTTTCGATGATGCTCTTGAAATGTGATCGTGTTCTGGGAGAGTGGAAGTTAAGCTTATTGTTGAGTTAAAGAGAAATAGCGATTGTGGACTGTTGACTTATGAGGTGAGTCATTATGATTTGATCTCATAGAGTTAGTTTTATGAGTAAATCTTTTCTTTAAACAAAAGAGGAAAAGACACTAGCTATGCCATTTAATGGTTTTCTTAACCCAAAAGTTGATGGAATCGATACATGACTTTTGAAAGCATGTGAACCCAATTCTGATTTCGTGTAGCATAAAATTACCGTTGAGATACAGATCAATGCATTGGTTTAAAAACCTCTTAGGTTTGGTTTGTTGCTCTAGATCTACGCTATTTTTGACTACACCAGGGATAATTATGCTGATTCAGATTCACTACGAATATCCATGGGATGGACTGGGATGTGAGTGCAGATCCTGTTCCTCCTGGTGGTTGTCACGACGAGGTATTAGCGAAATTGACCATATCTTGATGGACGAGATACCTCATCATTTGATGAAAACTGACCAGATCTTGACCTGGTCATCATAAAAATAACTAATATCTTGGTGACGAGGTTAGAAAAATTGGCCAGGTCTTGATGGACGAGATATCTCATAGAAACCACTTGGAGTATTAACCACTCGGCTACCTTGCCGACCTAAAAAGCCTGAATATAGGGCCACATAGAGCTATGTGCAGCTATTAATTGCACAAATTTGACATTAAAATTGTTGATCCAATTAAATGAACTTTACTTTTCTTTGACACATTGGACAACACATTTTAGTTATTTTCTAAAATTTTCTTATCTTCGTCAACTTAACCTTCTGAAAGTCATGCAAGTGTAACCTTGCGCGGTTTCTACCAGTTTTGTACTCACCAGTTCAAGTACTACTACTTGACTAATAGAATATTTTCTTGGATTCTTTGCTTCAACAAATGCGACTATTTAGTCATAAAGTGTGCCATAGTGTAAAAGTAATACTGTGTTTTTCAAAAATCCTATGAAGGGATGAATGATGTGTTCTGTGAGTGAATGTGAAAAATGTGTTCTTCCTTACCAAAAAAAATTCACTGGAAATGTAAGTAAACCAATACTCAATGAGATATAACTTTATGGTTAGATAGTAATACATTTTTGACCGAAAACTTCCTCTTATCTTCCACATCGCATGTTTTAAAACAACCGAAAACAGAGCAAAATATTCAATTCAAGTTTCGTCGATCTGTAATATTTAATATACGACCGCCTCCATCTTAAAAAATAAATAAAATCCTAACCTGATACCCCCTGAGCGCGAGAAGGGGCTCGGAAGAACGCCGCTTTACACCACAACCGATAAGATCCCCATCCCACCCCCACATCTACACGGAATTTTCCGTCTGAAAATGGAACCACTCACACGAATAATTCCCAGAGCCGGGATTGCCCCCTTCATTTCTTAAACTTAAGCCCCCTAAGCAGATTTTTAACCCCACCATCTCCACTTTTTTCTCCTCTCCCTTGTCCACGCGCCGCCCCTGCATACATATGAGACGATGACGGACGCTCATCTTAAGGATTCTAGCCGAGAAGCCTTTCTGGAACGAAAGAACGATGGAAGGAGGGGGTGCACGTGTAGCAGGATTCAAGAGGGAAGGGGTGTGTGGAATAAATTCGAGTCGCATCCTCTTCGGGATCAAAAGAATTCCGATACTTCAGGGGGGCACTTATAATGCGGCTATCAGCTGAAATGGAAATTCCGCTGGGTTTCGTATATAGATAGATAGATATATGGGAAATGGGATCTGCATATTAATGTCTTTCTGAGACGGGGATGTATCGAATGATAACTAAAGTGTGGGCGGGGAAAGAAATTGGCCTCCTGGTCCTCCGAAGAATGTTTGGGCTCTCGAATGCGATTGCCAATGTTCAGCAACAGTTGCACAACCCCGATACAGCTTTATGTTATGAAAATCATGATACTAATTCGGTATGACTAAATGCGTGCATCCCTAAGTGTGTGAGGGGAAGGAAATTGCCCTTCTGGTTCTGCGAAAATTTCCTGGGTTCTCGAATTCGTTTGCCAAAGTTCAGCAACAGTTGCGCAACCTCCTAAACGTACAGCTTTATGCTATAAAAATCCTGATACTAATTCGATGTGTCTAAATATATGTATCAGTAAGTGTGTGAGGGGAAAGAAATTGGCTTCCTGGTCCTGGGAAAAATTCCTTGGCTTTCGAATCCAATTGCCAATGTTCAGCCATAGCACAAATTCCTAAATGTATAAATTTTTGTTATAAAAATCCCGATACACTGATTCGATGTGTCTAAATATACCATTTTATCTGTGAGGTGATAGAAATTGACCTTCTGGTCTAGTGAAAAATTCCTCGGTTCGCGAATGCGTTTTCCAATGTTCAGTAACAGTTGTGCATGATTCCCTAATGGTAATAATGACCTTCTAGGTTCGAAGAATCTTAATCTTATTTCAGAGTTTAAATGTATATGAGGATACACATCAGTGCTAGTGGAATTTTTTAGGTGTAATGCACTCTGCATAGTACAGTGTGGCAACTCAAAAAACGTACATCAATGTAAATAAAGATGCAGGACTTCTTTTCACATTGAATATTTTATTTCCTTTCATTTACCGGTTTTGGGTCATTTTATTACAAAATCAGTGGTTACTGTGTTTTGTGTGTTTGATATGTGTACCTGCACTTGAGATGAATCCCATGCACGTATATACTTTCAGTAATCGTTAAAAACTGTGATAGCTAATATATAATGGCTCAAGTGTGGTTATGATTTTCTATCTCCAATGATGGTGAGTTTGGAAGTGAAGAAGTATCAAGGAACAAAGGCTCAACTTTTGCATTGGAAATCTCGTGCATCAAAATCAAAGCAAGCTAGGACAAAATGAGAGGAGGAAAGTCGAATTGATACTGCTAATTTTTTTCTAGGATAGTGTAGAGTAGTGCCTCATGAATGTGTATCAAAGTGGCGGTCGAAGTGTCTGCAAGCAGTACGTATTGTAGAGAAACACATACTTCTTGTAGTGCAGTTTGCATCTGTGATGTAGTTTGCCGAAAGAGATAGGTGCAAGATGGATATTTATTTCGCAGGTACATAATGGCAATGCCTGGCATATTCATCACTCTCGATTAAAATTCCTTGCCACTGAAAGGGTCTGGATCTGAGAGACAAGAAGGTATGACAAACGAGATGATGCGGTTATTTACAGGAATTAGCTTCAGAAAGATGTTATATAAACGCGACGCTGGTCACGTTCATCCAGTCTTTTTACTGCCCCACTGCTACCGTAAGTTACAGGTTTTGACAGAATTCTTGTAGTCACCGTACATCCTTGAAATGGTTAGTACATGAAAATCAACCTTCTCTTCCTCAGAAATGCTATGACCTATCTCACGAGCTCCAACTATAAACAGCGTTGAAAATAGCTTAAATCGTGATAGCTTGCCATACTAAAGAAAACGGCTCTAGATGCTTCCATAGATGTCTATTGATTTATATACCACTGGCACTCGCAACTAATGACGTGCATAAGTGGCGTTTCTATGTATTTTGCATAGGCTCGTCTGTACCAGTTTTTCTGGCACTTGAGTGTATAGGGATAGTGCTATTGCATAATGAACTGGATGTTTATTAAGCAGTGATTAAACTTTTTGAATTACGCTGCTATAAAGTTATTTCATTTCTGTTTCTTCTTTTTAGTGTGAACTTACAGTTATTGATTTTAAAACAAAACGGATTTGGGAGAGGGTATAGCTGTTAATGGTTTGCATCTGCTACTATATGTTTTCTACTTAATATGGCAGTCTTCACTTGTCTCTTTACCTCACCATCTACGTTACTCTTACCATGACTTAGCTAAAGTTCACATTAAATCCCGTTTAGTTTCTTCCTAAATAAATGCCACATGTCTTACAAAGTATATCTCTGTTTGAACTTTGAAACACTTTCACCTTAAAATATGTCCTTAACTCTTAAAGTGACGAAGGTTTCCTTCAGACCTTTCAGAAAATAAATAGAGAAAACATTTAAAAAAATTTAGAGAGCTCAATTCTTACTATATTACTATTGCAAAATTTAAAAGTGCCTGAACTTTTAGGAGTACTGAAGCTATTCCTGTGAATATGGTCACTTGTTGGTATTCTTTTACTTTGACTGGATGGTAGAGCTCACAGTAGATGCTTAATGGTCGTGCTTTTACTTTTAGATTTATTGTATCACTTTTTTATAGGTGACAAAACAGTTCAACTTTATAAATGTTTGGTTTCAGATCATTTGCGATTTCTATCTGTTGCTCTAAAAGTTTAATTTCTTTACTGCTGTCTTTTGAAGTTTCTTGTCTTCCCAACTCTACAGTCTGTATTTTTCTTTCTGAGACTTATATTCCTCTGTATTTCTCTGACCTCTTTCATCGTATTCTATACTTTCCTACATTTATTTTAATCCGTTAACTTTTTTATTTTGTTTTGAAACTGAAACAAATATGCGAAAAGCATAAAAGTACAGAGATAAGATTTGCATGAGAAGGAACTGGACATTATTTCGAAAATTTATAAATAATCAAAATTGTTCATCTTTAAAGATTTTACTGCTGTAATAAATGAAACTTTATATTTCAAAATAAATTGAAGTTTTACTTTATTTTTTAAGTTTTAGATTCTCTGAAATTTATATATTTAAACATTAAAATTGAAAAGTTCAATTTTTATGACGGAACGGAACAATTAATACCTCTACTAATCAACTCTTTAAAAAATGAATTTTTTTTCTGTAAGAAAGTTAATGGAATTATACACATTTACAAAGTAGTAATTACTACATGGTTTAAATTTAAAATAACTTTTAAAACCAAATAGCCAGAATAACCTATATAAATAGAAGTTGAAATCATCGCTCTAATGCCATCGCAACAAAACGTGTTGCCAATTGGTTTTAAGTACCATATAAACTGTTTCCAGATGAAATTTTATAAATTTCTTAAACTTATGTTATTTTTGCTTCAAAAAATTCCAAAATTGATAACAATAATGCACTTTGAAAATACAAATGGTAGTTTGAAGTTCCTGTGAAATGGTCTATTTTAACAGCTACATAACATTCAATATTTAACTAGATTATAAAATAAATATGAAAATATGGGTTATGAAGGCATTAAATAATAAGAAAAATTATACTGTCAATATCTTATTTCTACAATTAGAAGAACCACGAATTTAATTAATATTAACACAAAAACACACAGTAAGTTTTAGGAACTATATCTCCACTAAAAGCTGTTTTAATCTTCTGAATCCTTCTGATTTCTCGTCATCTGACCGTGGTTCAAAATTACGTGGTGTTGTCCTCGGATCTTTCCCTTTGGGATTGATCCCGGACCGTCACCAATAGCCCATTGGGTTGCTCCAGTGTGACGTTAATTGAAATACCCCCCCCCTTCTGATTTCCTTTCCAATCTTCTATAACGTTTTATATACATTGTATGGTAATGATTTTCATATCATTAATTTTTTTATGGTTTTAAAATCGCCATTTACGGTTTTAAAATGATTTCAAGAAATATTCGTAAAATTGCTCACTCATAGCTTCATTATGTTTCTTTTTTTGTATACTGGAATTTATGCTGAGTTAAGTAAAGAAAAATTGTTTTAGACAAATATTGCATTATTAATTTATAATGCCATAATCTTATAATGACATAATAAAAACTAGGAGAGCGGTTATTTCGAAAACCTATTTTGAAAGTACTATCGAGGGACCGATAGATGGCGCTACAAAGCAACGTGTTTGCCTTTCTAATCTAAAAAAATACTTTTTAGATTATTTTTTCATACTATCTTTTCTAAGCAAGAACGTGTCTAGTGATAGATGAACACAAAGCTGCAACCAACATTACTCCTAATGCAAACCAATTGTTCTCTTTATTTTTATTCCCTTTCTTAGTGAAGAGTGTTGGAATTGTTTCATTGGATTTGACTTTTTCAAGCTTTTCATGCAGATTTTCTCCACATTTTTAGTCTTATGGGGATTTATTTTTTTATGAAGTGGAATTACAGTTGGGAAAAGATTGTCTTTCTAGCCATCTGAGTGCTTTTAAATAAATACTTCTTGAGGCTTCCGGTTTTAAATTTTTATCGAGTTCATTTATTATCTTCCTGTCATCATTCGAAACATTTCTAGGCACTTTTCAGATTTCGGTTCAAATGGAGAGCATTCTTAAACTCAATTGTGGTAAGAATGAGGTTTTTACAATTCAAAATCAGTTACTTTGAATAAAAACATTGATAAAATACTTTTAAATATAACTCTGTACTGAGACATTACCTACAATTTCTAAAAGGAATTTGAGTGAAAAGGAATCTTAAAGGAAGTATAATGATCTATTTCATTCATGCAAGTCTCACTGTAAACCATAACATTAGTGAAATATGAAATGGTGAAATGAAAAAATGCTTCAAGGATTTTTGAGTTCTTAGTAAATTGTTATCTGTTACATTTACTTAAAAGTTTTTGTTAAAAGTAATTTTTGCAACAATATTTGTTGCTAATCAAATGGATCTTAAAATTATAAAAACATATAGAAAAGAATAATAGAACAAGGAAGGGTTCAGTTTGTTAAAGGCTTGGAAAATACCATTTGGGTAGTTATTATTAGTTGTATGAGCAAAATGTAAAATATATTTCATGTAACTTCAGAAATATTTAAAAACACTCAAATGGTTCATGAAATACATTGTGGGTTTTCCAGGTATCATGCTATTAACAGATAATAGGCTTTCTTTGGAAAAATTTTATCTACTTATTTTGTAACTTCCATATTACAAATATCTAAATTGAATTACTAAATTCGATCTACTTATTTTGTAACTTCCATATAAATATCATATAAATTCTGTTTTATTTGTGTTCCTGACCCTTATCCACCCTTAATTGATTTCTTTGTAAATATTTAAAAGTTTTTATATCGTAATAGTTCGAAATTATTTTTTGAAGAGAATTGAAATGAAATAAAATTAAATATTTATTATATTATTCAATAGATTATTAATCTTCAATTAAAGGTAGAAATTAGTTTTACCTTCACGAAAAGTAATGTAACGTTTAATTTCTTTGGAAAGAATAAGTTATATTTGATTAACTAATATCTTGTGTTTTAAAATTTGGAACTGGTTCAAGACTACACAAATTTGGATGATCAGACTCCTGGATATAGAAAAGGAAATGCAAATATTTTTACAGAAGAATTTCATCATATATGGTGTTCAGTAAGTTTATTTCCAACAATCATATGGTGAGAAAAGCTAGCATAAGTGTAATTCCTGGCGGAAAGGTATTAATTTTTATAAATGTTATTAAAATGAATGTGTAAGAAAAATTGCGATACATTCTTTAAACTTTTGATGTATCAAGGTTAGAATTGGGAATGTGTTGATGTGGAAAATTCTATTTGGACGGAAATTAATGATATTGTTTCATTCCCTACACACAACACACTTAGTATATTACTTTATCACATACCTTCCCGAACTCTTAGTTGACATTATATCAGTCTCGACAGAGTTAGGATTTTCGCGGTTTAATTTAATGGCGTGAAACAACAAGAAATGATATATGTTATCCTCTTAAGTATTCTCTTAAGTCTCCTCTTAAGGTTCTTGACAACAAAGTACATGACTGAAGTTCTATAGTCTTCGTGTTCTTATTGTGTCAATGATACTTCACTTCCTATTAAACGTCCTGTTATTTACCTGCGAATTCTAAAAATTGTCAAGAGGTTCAACTTGTTACTCCTCTCGTAAATTCGTTTGATCATAACAATGTTTAACAATGAATGAATACAGAACAATGTTAACAATGAATGAATAGAAACAGTACTCTGATAATGAAAACGTTCTTACATTGTCTTAATAATTTATAAAATCATTGAATGTTTTGCCAACAGTAAATCAGAATGCTCTTATGAACCCGAATATATTTAATAGTTTTTGCAAAATGCATACGTGATACATTGATTGTATAGCATTACAGTAATTTCTTGTTCGTTTTCAGACTTCTCTTTGCTTACTTGCAATGAACTTATTTCTTCATGAATTCAGGTGAGATGAATTGAGCTAGAAAAAGTTTGAAAATTTGGATTTATTGCTATGAAGACATTTGAGATGGTCTATAAAGCGAAAAACAAAAAGGAAGCACAGATGAGGTTAGAGGATAGACTGGTTTGGTACTATTAGTGAAGTCAATGGTTAAACAATCGAAAAATCATCTC
Organism: Meta bourneti; assembly: GCA_933210815.1. Classification (NCBI taxonomy): domain Eukaryota; kingdom Metazoa; phylum Arthropoda; class Arachnida; order Araneae; family Tetragnathidae; genus Meta; species Meta bourneti. The sequence continues at coordinate 57,279,949 of OW119922.1, read as the reverse complement.
ACTTTGGGGAATACTGTAGAATGTGTACTGATTTCCCCTAATATCTACGTAAAAGGAGATCTAATTTCTAATTTTACATCATCGGCGTATGTCGATAAATATTAAAATGTTTATGTGGTTACCTAATGTTTATCTAATAGTCTACCTGTGACGGTTACGCCGTGGCTCAGTGGGTTTTCCCACTAGCAACCTGTGAGTTGTAGGTGGTGTAGGACCGATTCCCCCTGGGTGTATTTCTCTCTTCTATTTCAGTAAGAATTTTCCATGATCTGCATGCCCATTACTTGATGTTGTATGCCTAGTGTTTGGCCCAATGTAGCCAAATATGGACCTTGAGCTATAAAAAACAACCTAAATCCAATCGTCTCAATACTATATGCGTACAAAATAAACATTTCAAACCAAGAACAATTTTTGTTAGTTTATTACTTAATGTGGTGCTAGTGAAAATTTTTGTTTTATTGGAGGTTACTGAATTACTAGCGCAGTATATTTCAATGATATTTTGATCTTGAATGTTCGAAAAGAGTATTAATTTCAAATCCATTCAAGTATTTGTTACGTTAAGTACTCCCTTCACTTATTTTGTATACACTGGTATACATTGACGTTTCCTCAAAATGATTTGATAACACGTTTTCCATTTCCAAAATATAGTAAAACCTCATTAAGGCGAACTCTCTTAATACGAATTACTGATAATACAAACTAAATTCCATTCCCCATCAACATATAAATTAAAAAAAATGTTAATACATTCGCTTAAGAAGAATTCGGATTACACTAATCTCAGAGTAAGACGAACAAATTTTAGAAAGTTAACGGATTCTTTTCAATCGTATTATCAGAAACATTAAATTACTCCAAAATTATAGAAAATTTATTTGTGGAAGAGAGTGAGAGGAAAGAGAATAAATGAAGATTCTGATGAAAGCGAAGAGGAATAAGCGTGCTTTCTTTAAAAGAAGCTACTGCTGACTTAGAAATTGTTCACCGCTTTTTGTAGGGCAGTGAAAATTGATCCGCTCAATTAAACAACATTGACCGCATCAAAGATCTTAAAGAATGACACGAAAAAAACAAAACACACAAATAGATAACAGAGCAATTTCTAGACAAAATTGCGTAACCAGGAAATATCTGTGTTATCAGGAATAATCTATATATTCAACAATCATTTGTATAACCCTTGTGATGGAGAATACCATTTATTGAACCAAAAATTGTACAGTTAGTAAAGTTAATATATTAATATTTTATTTTATTGTTGAAATAATGTTTTTTTCTGACTACGGATAACATGAACTACGGTTAATACGAATTTTTTTACTGTCCCATGAAATTCGTCTTAGGTTTGACTGTATTTAAAATAAGGAATTATGTATACAAGGTTGATAAAAGAAAATGGACATCTTAAAAATAAGTTTGAATTTAAAAATGAATACAGTAAAGATTGATCTATGCTTTTAATTAAAAGATTCTGAACTAGTTGTTTTAGTAAAAATATATCATTGGTGCTTTTAAAACAAGATTTTTGAGTTCCTGAAAGCGATTCTGAAAATATAAAAGGTAGATTTCATCAGAAACCACGCTAACAATTGTAATGAAAAATAAACGTAGTATATTATTCGTTCAATGATGAATAGAAATTTTAATACGTACTTGTACTTCTAGGAAAAGTTCTTTCAGAAAGATTCTCTCATTCAGCACATTTATAAAGTAAATACTGTTATTCAGAAACCCGACTTTGATGTCTTGAAATTGTTCCTTTTTTAACTCAATGGCAATTCACCTTGGTGTTTCAATTCCTTGAATTCTAAAGATGCAACAATGTAAGATGAATTAAACATTTGTTGGGAATAGCTCTTAAAATAGTAAATGCAACTTTTGAAATCAGTATATCATGATCTCAGATTATACATAAAGTGCGTATTTTGTTTTTAAAAACAGATATGTATATAATTTCAATTAAAAGAAATGCATATTTGTCGAATTACATTCGTCTAAAATTAATGGAAGTAAGAAATTAAACGATGAATGCTGTGTTTAGGGCTTTTGTATAACAGAATAATTTATTTAAATATTTTTACATTAATATTTTATTGTATATTGTCTAAAATAAATCCCTTGCTATCTGACCTATCTGGGAATGAAGCAGAAAAATAAACATAGTTACATTTAGAGTACAAAAATATTCAACTTCTATTAAATTTCATACAATGAGTTCAATATACGTAAACGCGTATTTCAATAACTCAGTTCAGATATTGAGATCAAACATTCAATCAATTTTAAGTTTACAATACTGATGTATAAAAGCTTTAAATTAAAATAACTTAAGCCTTAAAACATATACATATTTAAACTGAATATTTCTTTTATTTACAAGCAGTGAGGTATTTCTGTTATACTTTTAAAAAGTAATGTTTGCGGAAAGAATAGTATTGTAGCTAATATAAATAAAATAATGTCAACATTTTATTTCATAAACTCTAAGTACGTAGGTAGTTAATTAACGTTGCACTGGTGTAACAGAACGGGCTATTGGCAACGGTCTGGGATCGATCCCGAAGGGTAAGATCAAGGACAGCACCTCATAATTTTGAATCACGGTCAGATGACGAGAACAACACCTGAGCTGGCACCCCACTCTCCAAACTTCTACATCACGCCAATGTGAAGAAATTTGAGGCCACGACAGGTTTAAAGTGCACCAGGCTCCGTGTACACGACGGTCTTTGGCTGGACCGAGTTTCGAACTCATAACCCTGCTGTTGCTAATCCGTTGCTCTTCCAACTGGACTAACGCTGTCCTCGAAGAAGTAACTAATAAAATAGTTAATGAAAGTTAGCTTCTGTCAGTTCAAGAATTTTACAATTAAATTGACTATAATAAAATTATTCGCTAAGATGAGTGATTATACACGACATTTAGGTCAATTTTCTCAGTTGAGAAAACAGTTGTGAAAGGATGCATAGTTTTCATAAAGTTAGAGAGAAGTGGTTTTTCTATTTTAAATATTACTATTTTTCGCTAAATGAAAAATTATTAATGTTCCCAAGAGCGGAATGTCTCTAATTCAAACCTGAAGTTACATATTTTAAACAGACGCACTTTAAAGATATTCACTTAACCGTGCTTAAATTAAAAATTATGACAAAAACGTGATTTTCATATGTAAGAGTGAAAATCATAAGTGGCTATTAACTTTCTCTTAGAGCTGAAAATTATTTTCAAAAAGATTAAGTGCCCATTAAACTGATTTACTGAGTTTTCAAATTTCAGCAAACTTGCTACTACATGCGATGGAATGGAATTAACACAGATATGCATAAAACAAAAGTAAATAGTTAACGATATCAAACCATTTTGTTTAATCAGACATGACAGAACAAGATGGGATTGTTCCAAAAGTTTTAGAATGATTGATATTGTGGAACTTGTTTTGTTCAATGGTTTAAAAGCATGATTTTTCTGTATTGTTACTGGTTCATAACTCTCAGATTTTTTATCCACTAATTAACCTAAAACAGCATAAAGTTTTAAAAGATTTAATTTATTTTATGACATAATTTTTCAAATTACTATTATGAATTTTTGCAATATAATCTGATATAGTACGCTAAAAGGATAAGTTATCTATGGAGATGCTTTTTCCTGTAAAGCTAATTGCAGAAGGCCTGTTTATTGGGGTAGAACGTGCTTCCTGCACGTATTCCATATTCGGTAATCGGAAGTAAAATCTTCGTCTTCCGGTGGTTTGCTTATACTAAAAATCTCTCTCATATGTAGGTAGTAATATGAAAATACACAGTTAGCGCTATATACATGCAGTCACCTAAAAGTGATAATTGATATAAATGAAGTGGTTCTCTTCGCAATAAAAAATATTACAGAAAAGCAACCATATAAAAAGGCAGTGGTTTCACTAGTTGATCCATCATATTATAAATGAATTGTTTTTACATTGGATTTGCACTCGTTTCCATAAAAATCAGATTTCTTATTCAAGAAGGCATAAACATTAAACATTTTCTCATAATATATTTTTCTGTCTCTTTTATTGAGACATGTTTAACTCTCACCAAAAAATGAGCTGCATACTTTTTGAAGGCTTACTGCATTTTAGTGTGCGTACAAAATCCTAAAATGAATATTGGGGTGTTGGGATTCAATAAAGAACTACAATACATTTTCATAATTTAGCAGCTTTACTGAAATGTTAAATAAACAATGGAAAATGGCAGGAAAATAAATACGAAATGAAAACATAATTGTTACTCTAATTAAACAAACACAACTGCTTTAAAACCTGCTTGGTTGGTTGGGTTTTATGGCGCAAAGGCCATATTTGGCCATGCTGCACCAAACACTACATACAACCAAGCAAATGGACATAAACACACAGGGAAAATTTTACTGACACAGAAGACAACCAGGATAAGTTACAGGAATCGAACCTGCGATTCTTACACTTGTTCATTTAGTCTTAAGATTGAGCGATGAATCTAAAGAAACAGATGGTGAGTTTAGAAGGATGGTGAAAGGAAGAAAGGCAACGAATTTAGAAAACGCACCCCACTGATATAAAAATCCTGTTACTTGACAACAAAGTCAATCCTTGCTCAGCGTTTTGATGATTGAGAAGTCATGTCTCAGTTCTCTCAGTCATGTTCACATTTAATCAAACTTAATAATGAATTAATAGATGTATAGGTTATTGAAATTTAATTCCTATGCTGTGCCAGTTATAAATCACGCAATGCACTGAATTTAGTCTGGATATAAAATCTCATTTCAAATGCCAGTTATAAAAACAGCATCTTCTACTTTGAACCTTCTGAGTTGATGCTTGCTAAATACTGCGCATATAAGCATCTGATACTTGCAACAACTCTAAAGAGTAGGATCATTCAAGCAACTGTTAACTAAGTGTATGGTGAACTTAGCCTTAATCACAAAAATTAACTTACACTGCAGCTATGTAACCTATCTTCACAACGAAGTGCTTTTGGGTATATAAAGTTGCATTGTTTTCGCACGTCTTGCTAAATTGGTGACTCGGACGTGATTATGAACACGGGCACTTTCAAAAACAGGCCTGATGGCGCTTCTGAGAAACACTAGATGGAACTCGCAACAATCAGCATACACTTCGATAAGTGGTCCATGGTAAACAGTTGAATTGCCAATGTAATACTAGTCACTTTCAAAATATGTCTGAAGCGTTGTGTTAACGGGCACTGCTTCTATTCCTATCACAACACTCTTCATTGCCACTTAACTTTAAATTCACACTCTGAACCACACTCGGCACAAGAAGCACCACGGTGGCAATTATTCATTGCATGATTATGCATACGGAAGTACACCAGTGATCTTAATACAGCTCTTACGCAATTGGGAATCTATCAACTAGTGGTAAGATATATCAAATTTAGCCACTGCTAAATTCTGGAAGGGTAGTATTGTGAATTTAACCACCACTTCAAAAATTAACTCACAATACAGTAGTATGCATAGTAATGTAACTTATCTCCGTCATGATGTACTTTTGGTCAGACGAAGTTGCTCTCTCTTCACACGTCTTACTAAAACTGTTCTCTAGCATCATTAGTACTTCAATACACAGAATTTTAACCATCGTTATCTCTGAAGATCAAGCTTGGAGATGTTGTTTTGACTACCACAAGAGATACATACAACTTTGGTTGATAGAAGATCAGCTCTGGGTTACTTTTTAGGATACATGCTTGAGTTTAAGGGAAAATAACGTTATTACCACAATATTTTATCGTCGTAATGAAAAATACTTTATCGCGACTGAACCATTTCCCTATGAGAGATGTAAAAGTAAATTAATGCAAAATTCGGGACCTAAACACTTCTCCAATAGGTGGTTAGATGGTGCTGCATTTAAATTGCCAACATTAGTTTTTATTTTATCAGAATAGATTGTAGTAACTGCAAAAAATGTTTTCATGTACTTGTCACATCGCAGAAATAAAGCCTTTGAATGGCTTCGTTTAAGCAGAATACATACTCCATTCTGCCAATGAATTATTTGCCGACATTTATTTATACAGTTTGGAAGCCGTCGGAGAAGAAACGGAATTAAAGAAAAAAAAGTCGCTCACCCTTCCAACAATTATCTTGGTGTAGGAGGCTATTAGCCGGGCGCGTTGTGCTCTAATGAGCGGCGGAAAATGTGCCCACCAATCCGTTTCCGTCTGAGCCGAGAATTTTCTGTCTTCTTTTTCTTTTCCCTAGCATTCGGTTATTATTTCCTCACTTTGGAAAATCCAGGACGCCATTGTTTTTATTTTTGTTACTCCATCTCTTTCCGTTTTGTGTTTACTTATTTGTTTCCTTTTTCGATCCCCGAAAGTTTTTGTTCTTTTTTCGGAGGAGTCGTGTGCCTTCACTCTAAATTTATTTCCTCAGTATTATTCTTGTCGTGGTTGCCAGCCAATACGCAATTTGTCTTCATTCAATATCGTTGGTTCTGTTTTCTGTATAGATTGGCGATTGCAAGGACTGCCGCTACTGCTACAGCTCGGCAGTTTGTAAGGAACAAAAATTGTCACAGTTCGAAAAATTCGCTGGACCAGACGTTTCCTCTTGTGTTTTTAGTTGTGCGCGCCTTGTTTAATTTTTCTCTCTTTCTCGTTTAAAAGTTGGCTCCTATTATCGAAGTTTTTATCGATTACTCTCGACCATTATTAAAAGGGATACTCAGATAAAAGAGGAGATGACGAATAGGCTTCAAAATAGATTATTTGTTACGGTGTGGGAAAGCAATTTTCAGTATTGCGCTCCTAGTTTTTCTTTTAGTTTTAGAAAGAGTACATAACAATGAGAAATTGCAATTCATTCAATAACCTTGGATATAGAGGATCGCCGTGGCCCACTGTGTTCTCCCACTGCACTAGCAATCTGTACGTTTCAGGCTGTGCAGAGTGATAGCTGCGAGGTTTGATTCCACCCTGGGTGTACTTTTAGTAACTTCTTGAGTGAGTGACACATTCCTCACTTAAAAAGGAAACAACTTGTATTGGCCGCGATAGCCTTCTTGGTTTAGTCCCGAATTCGCAACCGAAGGGTTTAGAATCCGAAATTTCATCTAATCAAAGACAGTCGTGTACGTGAGGGCTGGTGCACGCTAAATCCATCGTGGCCTCCAATGTCCACTCGACGTGCTGTATAAGTTTGGGGAGTGGGGTGCCAACTCAGGTGTTGATCTTGTCATCTGACCGTGGTTCAATATTACGACGTGTCGTTGTTCTAATGCGGCGTTAATTCAGCTACCTTGCAATACTTGACTTTGTCACAGCTTGGCCAAATATGGCCATTGAACCTTAAAATCCAACCAAACTTGTAAACAGAATAGAAGCTGTATAATTACTAAAAGTATTTCTTCGCAATCGTTTAGAATTGTGTTAAACCCATAGGCGTGAAGTATAAGAAGACTGAACATTTCTATTGAGAAGCTTCAAAACGTACGTCCAACATGTTGACGTGTAGTCACGTGACTGCTTTATGAAAAATTAACTTGGTTGGACGATTTGGCCTTTTATAGCCTCGTTTGGCGAAATATCATCTTCTAATAGGGTAGTTGTATGAATACGCATTATATAGAATAGCAATAAAATGGCGAAATCCCTAAAATCTGCTGCGAAACAATCAGATGATGAATCAATGGCTGGTCATCTTCTGTTCGTGTATTAATTATGTGATAAATGTTTGTTTTTCCCGGTGGACGAAAGTAGTCTAAGAGTCACGTTACTACTAGTTTTGATCACATGATCCTGGGCACATGAAAAGGTTATCATTGCTCACTCTATTTTTATATTTCCTGTATGTATAAACTGATTAGTACATCTGGTTCATTGTTACGTAGAATTATAGTCGTAACAGTGAGATGTTGTACATATTAAAAGTTAAAAAATTCCCTTTTTGTTCATTATTATGTAGTTATAGAGCTATATTTAAAAAACTTACATATTATAAAAAACATCTATTTGGATTTGTGAAACTCAATGACTTGTAAGGTATAAGAATATTTTCGAAGGGAAGGAAGGGAGCGGAAAGGGAAGGCATTTCATGGAATTAAAAGTACACCACTATTCCATAAAATGATAACTATTTTATTGCATGAATAAAATGAAAAATGAGAGCTGCATAACTTTTTTTGTCTAAGTAACTGGATTTCTCTGGGATCCCAAATCTTTTTTGTCCATTGACACTACGTTCTCATGTCTGTATTTGTGTTACAATGCAGTGGAAATTTTAAGCTAGCTCCTATCACACCAATCCTTCCTTATTCGGCGTTCATGAGGTGATGCTCTTCCGTAACACAGATAAAAATGACCAACATTTTTTCTCAATTTACTTTTTTATTAAATGAAACATTTCATGCAAGTCATTTATACTATAATTATAAAGTAAAAGATACTCCAAAATACATGATACATGCACATTTTATACAGGTGTTATAACTTTTGTTTCAACCTGTGAGTAACATATTGCAGGTTTTGCGCTGATGGTACATGTTCATATTGTGTTAAGATTTTCGAAAACTTTTTTTGCTTTTGAGCAGCTCATTTCTGATGTCTTGAAAAAGATTAACTATAAAATTTAGCATGCCCCGAAATTGATATTTAAGTTACAAAAGAAATGGTAAATATACTGAGTGATAATAGTCACTGAGCAGGATTCGGGTAACAAGCGCTTCAGTCCCTCTTCAATACTTCTAAAACTGAATTTTGTCAACAAGAGATTTTTCTTATATTTGGACACAGATGAGATCTTTACAATGCCGAATTGTTTCAAAGTTTAGCAAAAGCAATTGCATGTTCTCTATGGTTTTACAAACTAAATTAATTTTTTATTCAACACAAACATTTTAGAATATAAAGGACTCATTCTGTTTGTTTGAGCTCCTAAATTTTTAAGCACTTATAAGAATGACTTAAATCACTTGTCACTGCTAGATATTTAGTTTTGGTGAAACAAAAATGTGTACTCATATAGAATAAATTCTACTATGGAATAGGAAGATTAAGAATTTATCTGTACTAGTCAAACCTGTTCACATTACCTGTACTGGTCTATTTCTTGAATCTATTAATAACATAAAATTGTAATTTAGAACAATGGAAATCAAACATTTACGACTATAATGAAATGTTTTTTGTTTTTATTATCCCAATAAAATTTTTTGAAAGACAGTTCATCATATATAACTATTTTTAAATAATTAAACAACTTTTCACAATTTGGTGACAGAATACTGACATTGAATGACTAAATACAATTGGGTTCGTAGATGTAAGTCTTATGAGAAATGACAAATTATACACCAAACCAAAATGAGTAGAATAAACATTTTGGTAGAGTTTAAATCTATATATACATAGGGACAGTTGATTAAAACCATATTATATTCACCTAACCTTTTATGTTTCAACCTAAATGGATTAAATTGTGTTTTTATTTCGAATTTCACATTTTCGAATAATAAAATTTACAAAATAAGAAAACAGCACTTTGTGTATTTTTAGTCCTGCTTAATTCAAAATTTTTTATGAAGTTTGACAAAATGGGCAGAGCTTACTCATGTTTTGCACTTATGTTCCTGAATGTCCACCATAATTGCATCGCATTCACTTTTTTAACGTCTCGAACTTCAGCGAATTCAACGTTCATTAAAATTTTCTGTTCTGCAACGACCTTTGGGTTTTATCTTTTGTTTAAATTTATCGTTTCCCTTCGTTCATCAGACTGCCGAAGAGTTTAGTTAGAATGGGCTCTGCATTTTAAATAGTACTATTTCGTTGTTACATAACTTAGAAGTAACCAACATTTAAACGAAGCGGCAAAACTAACAATGGATTTTATAGCTATTTATTTTATTTGCTTACCAAGCTTTTAGCCATGCTTCAATGTACAAATAATATTTATTTCTGTACCACGAAAGTTAGTGAACATAGCAAGAATTTTAGTAAAGTTAAGTTTTCTGAATGAAACTATTGTAAACTTAAATAACAACTGTAGTAAACAGCAGCAAAATTGTAGTACAATTAAATTTTACAAATAAGAAAGGAAACTTGATTTGTCTCATTTACAATTTTTAATTTGTATGTTAATTTTTTGTAATAATGTATTAGTTTAGACCATATTGTTTCAAATCTTTTGTTTGATAAAAATTGCATAACTTCTGCAATCAAAGGGGAATTTTAGAAATTTTAGTTATTTATCACAAATCTCAAGTGATTATTTATGTATAAGTAAAGGTTTAAAATTTAGCTTAAATACTCATAAAATATTTATTAAGGTAGGTAGGTAGTAGATTAAAAAAAATACCACCACCTCACTGGAGTTCACAACGGACTGTTACAATATTTTTTAAAGTTTAGCATTTCAGTTTTGAGTTTTGTATTAAAAATAGTACTGTATAATATAGACATTTCACTGCACTATTATTCATACATATATTTCTGTACGCACAAATTGTGCATACATATAAACGACTGTAATTCAATTTATTACAAACTGATATTTCTACCTAGTAAGAACTAATATTTCTTCCAAGAATCAATTTTATTAGACTACAAGTTTTGGGAACTATACTAGCATTTATTTTATACTTATTCAATACTCCACAAGAGTATTTCACTTAAAAGTAATCATTTAAAACTTGGAACCTAAAAATAAAAGTTAAGCCTCTTATCCAAGTACGACAGAAAGAACATCTCTTGTCGCCATTTTAATTTCAATCAAAAGCTTAAACTATCTATTTTTCGTGGAATTCAGTGCAATCTTCTGAGACACAATTCGGAATTAATACCCTTGGTTTTCCAAATAGTAGACCACAGATGTCTTATGGGTAGGTGGTATTAAGGGATTTCCGGAAATGAAAAATGGTCACTTCCCTTTGAAAAGAGAAATATCCGACAAACCGAAGAATACTTCGAATGGATTCTTTGGCCACATTAGTAAAAAGGTTCTTTCACAACACCCATTGATATTTGAGAACAAAATGAGAACTCGATGGCGTTATTAGATATTGTATTGAGTCTGCAAGTTTTGTTATACATACTAGTTCCTAGTTTTGTGAAACAGTTTTATTTCGAATTTAATGGGATTCTTATGAAAGTGAGATTCCGTGGAAACATCCCATTTTGTTGAAATTGTTTTGGTGTTTACACAAATATACAAAATTGATTTTGTATTACCATCTAATAATTTTTAAAAGTATTTACCATCTAATAACTTTGTAAATTATTTACCATCTAATAACTTTGTAAATTATTTACCATCTACTAAGTGACTTTATAAGAGACAGTTAGGATGAAAGAAGGGTTAGCCATAACATTAAATAAAAGAGTTGTACGTGGTTTCAAGCAAGCTGTTTTTGTCATTTGCTTATATATATAAAGCGAAGTATACCCAATGTTAAAAAAATCTAAAAATGTACCTTAAATCTTACTTAACCGGCTTGCAATTTGCATTTCGTTATTTGCCTTCCAATAGAAAGTTTTCACAACCCTCCACTAATACAGCTGGTACTTTTCTAATTAGTCAACGAATTTATGTCTATATAGGGTAATGTTTTTGTGGTGTAATGTGCTTCCTGTACGTCATTTGACTTGTTTTTCGAATAAGATTTCAGCACGCCAATAAAAATTTGAATATGTTTCCAATAAATGCGAAAAACTCTTTACTGGCCTGTATCGTATTGCCAAAAATACATTTGGAGTAAGCTATGGGGTTTTAAAAGTTATGTATAAACAAGGTATTGTGCCTTTCATATCTTATGGATCCCGGATCTGGGGACAGGCTTTGGAGACTAAGACCAACAGACGCAGGTTGAGGAAGATTCAACGGAGAATTCTTCTGCATCTTATCAGAGGTTATAAAACTTTAAGTTATGAAGCAACCTTTGCTATAGCTGAAGTTCCACCTTTAGACTTGGAAATTAAGTGCAAAAATGAATTGTATGCTTCGATTCTAAATGATTTTTCGACGGACTGTGTTGATGGAAAATTGTCTCTCTGCGACATTCCTCATTCGGCTGCTTTTGAACCAATTCATCTAATTAAGTACGAGAAAAATGTGGAGAAGCGTTTTCAGAAAGTCTGTTTTACGGACGGTAGTAAGATGAAGAACAAGGTCGGCCTTGCTTTTGTTCTATTTGAGGGCAACTTCGAATGCGGCTTTTATAAACATCGTTTCCGGAATGAATGCACTATCTTTCAAGCAGAATTGCTTTGTATTAATCTCGCAGTTAAGTGATTTAAAGAAAATGGAAATTTTTGTTCAAGGTACCTTATTTGTAGCGATTCTCTTTCCTCTTTACATTTACTGAAGAATGTTGCAAGCACAGAAAAATTAGTTGTTGAAACGCTTTTAACAATTAGTTCTCTTAAAAATAGAGGAACTGAGATTTTTTTTGCCTATGTGCGTGGACACTGGAATTTACGGGAATGAAAGAGCTGATTTTTTAGCCAAAGACGCTTTGAATTTAGCAATTGATGTAAATTGTAACATTCCTAAGTGTTACTTGAAAGGCTCATATTATGAAAAGCTTGTTGCTAAGTGGAACGAAGAGTATGTCTCCTCTGAGAAAGCTGGCCACACCAAAAATTTTTTTCCTACTATTAAGCATAGATTGAACTCAGAATTATTTTTCTTCACAAACTTCCAAATTACACAATTTTTATCTGGCCATGGAAATTTTGCTAAATATCTATATAGGTTTCATCTTCGGACTAATGATTTGTGAGAGTGTTTTAAAAAGCAGCCACAAGATGTAGAGCATTTGCTTTTTAGTTGTCCTGCATTTAAAACTTCAAGAATGTGCCTAAAAATGATTTGAGAAAATTAGGTGAAACATGGCCAGTGAAAATCAATGTTTTTGTAAAATCTAATCTGCTTTTCTACTCATTTGTCAAGTTCATAAAATCTTGTAATTTCAGTTAAATTGTTTTCCACTGTTTCTTTGTTAAATCAACTTACTTCTGTAAGCCCCATGCTGTACTTCTGTGGTGCACGGGGAGTTTGCTTTTGTTCAATAAAAAAAAGATAAATAAAAATTCCAAAAAAATGAATTCCGAATTGAAAAGATGATAGCTTATTGGTCAACGTGATAAAACGTTCAACATTGCCAAAAATGACAATAAACTACGTTTTTAGGTAACTCCGATACGTATCATGCGAAAGCGTTTGGGTAGCAGAAGTAAAACACCCGTTTTCAGTATGGTTTGTTTATGAATATTTAAAATTCCTCTCATAATGAGTTTTATATTTTGCTGATGCCAACAAATACGTAATTTTAAACTGATACATTTTTAGTGACTGATAAAGATCACCAATTATGAAATCACTTAAACCAGTACAACGACAGAGGAAAAGCTTGACCATGCTGGTGAGTACCACTATCGTTTAGCACCCTCGAACATACAATACCAATGAACCTCCCATAGTCAACATAACAACGAAAACTGCCCGTGGGAGTAAATACAAAACACTCATATACTTACTAATCACAAAAATTAACATTGAGAGGTTTGTTTATGCATACATGTAATCCACCAAGCAATTTCACTGTTTTCTTAAAATTCATACAAACTTTTCGCTTGTATCTTTTCTGAAATTTCCCCTCAAATGCCAGCTTATGGACGCATAGTCTTTCAAACATTCCGTTGAACGTGGCAGTCTCATTGTTAACTCGGAGCACCATGGGAGAGGTGCCACATCGTACCCACCGTGATCTGGGGGTGACACATGCCTTCTTGGGGGACTTTGGGGGAGCCGGCCCCCATTTACGAAACGTATTTACGTCTTGAAGAAACCAATAAATTTCAAGGCAGCCAACCTGACTTTGACACATACAAGATTCGAACTCGTAACCAAGTGTTTCAGTCTTCCAGTATCTTAAGAGCGATACCTGTAGGTCATTCTGCCACTAGTACTGACTTTTCGGAATAAAATAAATAAATCCTATCTAAAAAAATTAATATATTTCATCTGCAATGTACTAACTTGCACGATTATAGGTGTGTTTCCACATGTCTATTAGCTAGGAAGTGGAATTTATATAGCAATACAACGGGCTATTATTGACTATCCGGGGTGGATTAGGTGTTCGGGTTTTATGGCGCAAGGAGGGACGATCCGGGATCAATCCCAAAGGGAAAGCAGGAAGTCACCTCCTCGTAATTTTGAACCACGGTCAGAGGACGAGTTAGCAGCCGACTCTCCAAACTTCCACACCCTGCCAACTTGAGGGAATTTTACGCCAAGATAAATTTAACGTGCACCCCACATACACGACGGTCTTTGGTTGAATCGAGCCTCAAACTCTCAACCCTTCAGTTGCTAATACGTAACTCTACCAACTGAGCTATCGAGGCCCCATGGGCTATCCGATGACAATTCAAGATGACTAGAAATAAAGCCTTCCAACGCGCTCAGATAATTCATAAATCCCCAAACACGGCTCAGAGTAGCCATTAAAACCCCATTGAGTCACGAAATTCTGACAAATGCAGCTGATTCCTTTATACTAGTACGCAATAGTAATTTCAAAATTACCAAGTAATAATAATAACTATATGAAGCAAACTACGGCTTTTGAAAAGCATATAGCAGCGGCGTCCTGTTCTCTAATGCCTGTCGTAAAAATGTCTGGTAATGACCCGGGATAAATCTGAAAGAGGAGTGAGCAACATAAATTATTCTTAATGTACTTATGATTACGCGTGTCAGGTAATTATAATTCACACTTTCAGATTCGGCGACGGCTCTACATCGGAGTCTACTGCGTGCAGAAGTCCAGATATAGGTGGATGGCTTTGGAATTGCGCTATTTCCAACCCTCCCCATTGGTTCGCCTGTTCCTCTTTGAGGGTTTCCACGCCTCGTTTAGTTCAAGCCACTGAAGCAGGACCCTTGCTAAGAGTACCTTAATAAGCTAAAGTATGAAAGGGAGCTGTTTTGAATACGCGCGGACAGTGTCAAATGGTATTTGTGATTTGTGTCTGTTTTGCGGAGCGGGAAGGGTCCATGTGTTGGGTGAAAGATAATAAAGTTGTGGTTTGTACCGTTTCTTGAACGTGTGTGGACTTGTGCTGGAGACTATTTTTCACGTCAGCGTGTTGCCTAAGTTACAGACTGGGATTTCGATGTTTGGATGTTATTGTAATAAAATACAGGGGCCGCGGTAGTCCAGTTGGAAGATCGACGGATTAGCAATCGGAGGGGTGCGAGTTATAGATTAGGTCCAACCAAAGATCGACGTGTACGCGGGGCTGGTGCACGTTAAATATGTCGTGACTTTAAATGTCCTCAAGTTGGTGTGGTGTGGAAATTTGGAGAGTGGGGCGCCTGATCAGGTGTTGTTCTCGTCATCCGACCTTGGCTAAAAATTACGAGATAAGAACTCTCTTGAATCTTTCCTTTCGGGATTGATCCCAAACCGTCGCCAATAGCCAGTGGTGTTACTGCAGTGCCACGTTAATCAACTGCCTACTTACCTACCTTTAATGAAATACAAGGAGACCCATGAATAGCATCTGCATTGAAGATTTTCATGTGATTATGTCTATTGATGGCAATGTCGTTACCCATACCTTATTTAACCTTTAAAGTGGTTTCAACGAGATTCAAGTGGTTTCCATCAAGATTTGACCAATTTTTTGGTAATAACAAGATATCTCGTCATTAGCAAGATATTGCCGTTTTTTTATAATGACGAGATCAAGATCTGGTCAGTTAATGAAGAGATATTTCGTCTATCAAGATCTGGTAAGTTTTGCTAATGACGAGATGCCTCATCTGTCAAGATCTGGTCATCGTCGAGACAACCACCAGGAGGGTTTAACCCATTTATAACGAATACAAGGATGTAAACTTTGTTCCTCCAAATGAAATAAAATTAGAAATTAGTCAAAACTATAAAACAGCATTTCACGTATTTCTTATTGGTACTAATTCTTATTTCAAAAAAAGTACACACCTCAATCATGTTACCACACTTAGTTTCTGACCGTACACTTTAATTGCATCCCAATTACTTCTTCAAAAGGTATTTTTGACCTCTTTTAGTTATATTATTACAAGGTATCGTAGGTGATTATTAAAATAGTAGTGTTAATATATCATGCACGCATTTAAAAACTGTAAAAAGTAAAAGTGCTATTAAAAGATTGAGTTTCTTTGAAATCATTATTCAATAATTTATACATTATATAGGTTAGGAACTAAAATATTAATTAGATGATTCAAGGCTAAAATATTTCGAGATTTTTCTATTATAATCTAATCCCTGGGTCACACGCCCTTAACAAAGAAAAATTGTGAGGGAATATAATCTAGTTATTTTCATTAAATAATATTTATTTTCATGTAAGACTTCTTACATGAATTTTTTCTATTCTAGTTACAACATACGGATTTCAATGAAGTATGTCTGTTTAAGAAATATATATCTTATGCATATAGTTCCTGGATTGAGACGTCATTTTCACTTTAGAGCGAGAAGAACGTAGATCAATTATTCAAGATGATACTGAGATAGCTTGATCGCCGTAGGAATAATCTAAACTTCTTGTACGAAGCAGTTAAAGAGAAAATGCAATTTAAGTAATCACTCGAGAACCCCATGCGAGGAAAATAAGATTATTATTGCATTGGGCGATCATGTTACAGCGTTAAAGGATTGTCTGTAACAGGCAATAAAAGTTATTTTACAAAGTAAGATTTAAGATAAGTATAGAACGCATCAAGAATGGTAAGATTGCGTGAGTTTTAACTTAATGGAAGTGGTGGAAAACCATTTAAAATTTATGACTAAGGTTTATACGCAAACCCAAACAAAATTTGTATTGAAATGTAAGATTGATGTAAAAAGTTTGTGATTATAATACTTTCCAGAAAGATAAGAACTCCTATATAACAATTAGTCATGTTTAGGTTCATGAATTACTTAGTGTAATTACCTTTTATTATTGTAATTTGAAATCTACAAGCAAGCATAAAAATTCAAGTTTTTAGTAAAAAAGTAAATTGCATTAAAGTTTTCAAATAATAATAAACAAACATTATAATGATTATAATTGATGAGGTATGGATTTCTAAATTATTATTTTTTTGAAATGGTAGTGCCAATGTTGAAAATTAGGACAGTATTAGTGAAAAGCAAGTTGATAATATTGATGTGTAATGCTATAAAAAGTCCGAATACAAGTGAATAGGAAGCAAATAATATCTTTCAATTTCAAACTCTAATACTAGTTTTCTTGATAGAATAACACTCAGTTGTTCATAACAGAAAATTAACTTTTAGAATTCTCTATTAAAATATACATATTTTGTATTATTCTTTCTAAAATCTATTCATATGATGTTTTATAAGCGGGAACATAGAAGTATTAGAATTCTCTATTAAAATATACATATTTTGTATTATTCTTTCTAAAATCTATTCATATGATGTTTTATAAGCGGGAACATAGAAGTATATTTAGTTGGAGCATGTACTGATCTGGTAATATGTGTGCGTTTGAATCACTATTTTATTAGTAAGGATAAAAACGAAGCTGGATTTCATGAAATATGTATAATACCATAATGCTGCTTATGTATGTATGAGAGATTTGAAGTCATGCAATCAAAGTGAGATGGTTATACGAACAATTTTATTCTTTTGATAACATAGTTATACGAGCAGTTACTCTAGATCACTCGAAGGTAGTGTTTTTCTATATTATATATAATAATGTACTCATGATTCAGTACGGATGGAATTTGCGATACAAACATGACGTAACTTTTTCAAGTAATTGAAATTCAATTTGAATTTAAATTCAAATAAATTTCACTTATAATTTAATATATTAAATTCTAAGAGAAATATACTAAATTTAAAACTAGAAAGTTTCTTAAATACTTGCTGTTTTGTAGTTCATAATCTAACATAACAAAAGCATTATCAAATTTTCCCCAAGCCTCATAATTAAGCCTAATTTTGCATTTTGCAGTAGCAAACATTAAATAAAAGTTAAATGATAAACAAATCTACACTAAGTTAAATCAATAATTTAGTGTACATTTATATATTTATAATCAATCTCTACTAAGTTAGATCAATAATTTAGTAACTTTTGATAGGTGTTTTGATTAGAATATACATAATTATATCATACAGGTTATTTAGAAATATTTTCAATAGCTATGTATTTACGTGTCAATAAACGATTTAAGGATTATTGAGTGTATTTACTGTTCTCTTAATTAAAGATAATTTTTTTAATTCTCTGCATTTAAAAGAACGAAAACATTTACGAATCAATATAGCGACAGCAATTTTCAACGAATCGGAATGAAACTTGAGATTTAGTGACTTGAACGTATGCGCTCACGAAATCTATCAGTAACAAGAATCGAGATGTCACTGTTACGAATAGTCAACGAATTCCGTAAAGCACCATCCACTTTTTTTATCGCAATGTGATCAAAACAGTGAAAAAAACCAAAAAAGGACGTTGGTATTTTAACTTTAGCTCTAAAGATGACTGAGCAACAGCACTGTCAAAGAAGATGAATGTAAAAGACAAAAAAGGAAAGAAAGGAAACTAGAAACCATAACGCTTTACCTTTATTACAAATGCTAATGCCAATTGGTGTTCTGTTATTAATGCTTGTGATTTATGCCAATTATGTGCATTATTCACTGATGCTTGTTGCAGCAGTGATAATGCGCCTAATTGCATGTTAGAACCATAAATAGGTTTTCGTCTGAAATCAAGATCACATTTTCCTTATTTACTTCCTTCTTTAACTACGAAAATTGCAAAATTCTAATTCCAAATCTATTGGAATCATTAATTCCTCTGAAACCAAATTGGCTTCATTGGTTCCAGAGGAATCCAAGTGACCAAATTGTTTTCTTGTCCAAAGACTTTTCCTTCTTTAAGAAAATTTACCTATTTTTGCCTGTTGGAATAATAAATAATTTTTCTCTGAAACCCGGACCAAATTGATGTCTTATTACAACTTTTACTTGCTCTCATTTATTTTCTTTTTTAACTTTGTAAAGATAATTTTTTTCTGATTGTAATCATTAATAGGTGTTCCTCTGAAAGATGCCTTTGAAATACGGGAGTAAATTGTTTTGTAGTAGTATGTAATTTTTCTTATTTATGCCATTTTAAATGTAAGGTTTGTTTGGTTTGTTACTAAGAACATTTTTACGAAGGATAATTTTTAATCTTTGAAGCAACCAAAATGTTTCTTATTGGAACAATTAATAAATACTTCAAAAATGGTGACATTTTGTTTAGATTATAAATCTTAGTCCCTGCAGGTAAGCTTTGTCCTGCAATGTATTTGAAGATATAATTGCAGAAGGAAAAGTTTTGATGAGCCATTTTCATATATAATTATATAAATATAAATGAGACATGAGTTATAAATGTCATGCTTGAAAATGTACTACTTAGTGTTTGAAAGTCGATGTCAGCCAAATAAATATGAAAATGTTTTAAGCTTAATATATTTTCGCGTCTACGAAAACACAAATTAGACCTAATTTCATCAAATTAAAATTTGAATCCGCTTTATTGATTTCTCTAGAATTGATGTATTTCTGAAAGGAACAGAGTTATGCTTTAGGTTAAGTAACAACGAGTTTTAAGTATGTATAAGTAATATTATGTTTACAGTAATTGCTGTTTCATATTGTGGAAACTAGATTAGTATGATTTATTGAATTTTCTGTAAAATGTAGACATTAAAATTAAGGGGTTGTCTAATACCAGTTAAATATATATTCAATTGTGAAATCAGGGTGTTGACATTAAATCGAGAAAGGAAAAGGAATAAATATATAAAGATGTATACAAAAATTAAAACAAGATCTTATATGCTTAGAACTAATTTCTTCTCTGAGTTAATATTCTTACAGACTGAAACATAAAATGCGAGCATCGTAACAAAATTAAAACCCAAGAATCCCATCCTTTTATTTTGTAAAAGAATTTATACTGCACCGCATTGGATTAGGCTGAATTCTATTATTAGATTTCGTTTAAATTTACAAATTCTCGGAGGTTTTTCCTTTGTCTGTTTCAGGAATATAATATAGGGGAGAAAACCGGTCTTTTTTAAATGGTAGAAATAAATCGAATTTATTCTAGCTAAATCACTGCTAGAAAAACTAGTCATGGCTAAGCAAAGAGGCGGGAGTAAAAAAAAAGAGATGTTCTATACAAAAATACCTTCTGCAGGAGAACTGCATCGGATGAACCTCTAGAAAATCGGATTCCAATTCGAATTCAGACAATGAACTGTTTTAAATGCAGATGTTTGAATCCTATTGTTTTTTCTTCTGCGAATGTACAAACCGGAGATGCATTATGTATAAGTCTTCTATATACGTCATTTTCGTGTAAATAACTCTATTCAATGCGTTTGTTTAGGTTTGTATGAAAGGCTCTCTGTATTATGTTTAGGTTCACCCGAGGCATTCCATGTTTTAATGACTTCTAAATATTTCAGGAGATGCATGTTTTGTGGAAGAGGATATTTTTCTTCGCATTTGCTTGTTTGGGTCTAATGATATAAATTCCATTAGAAATAACAGATTTGTTTAGCATATTTTTGAAATAGAATATACTGTTTGTTTGCATGCATTGATGTATTAATTTGTAATTACGAATGTAATACTTCGAAGTTAAAATACTTTGATTTGTTATCCTACTTTTTAAAATTTAATACTTTTCTTTAAAAAATGAATAATTTTTCCCGTTTGGTACACTTTTTTGTGTGACAGATAATTTATTTTCCTAAAGGTCGTTTGAAGGTTTATAAGACATTTGTTAACGACAAAAATAATTTTTGCATCAATCTCAAAGTGTTTATTTGGGGCTAGTTTTTAAAACTATTATACTTCACAAATTTTTTAATGCTTATTCATAGTTTAATTTTGATTTATTGGTAGTTGAATATCCCTTCATTATATTTAGTAATATTTAAATAATCCTTGAAGATATATTTCTAAATACTTTACCATGCTAATTTGAGACCGTGTATAGTTAGGATATTTCTGTAGCATTTCAAACGTTTGATAGACTACAGATCATCAACGAAAAAACACAGAAACAATGTACTGTAAAAATAATTTCGCAGATGATAACTGAGTTTTATATATTTCTTTATCAGTTACTTAGTAGTTCGAAGTCGTGCAAGTTTAAGTTCGCAGTTCTTATTTTTCGTTACAAATGGGGAAAGGAAACAAATCTAATCATCATTGACCAGTGCTTAATTACCTATTCTTTATTTTATGAGTATGTTGTAGAATATGGAGCAAAATTGGGCATTTAATATTTGGACACGGATATTTTATAAAAAAAACAAAGACAACTTTTTGCTTTATGATATAAATGATTTTATTTCATTAAGAAAAAAACAACGATTGGATTATAATTTCCTAATAACCCTTTCTAAATATATAAATTTGAACAAATACGTTTTGACACAAGTTTTAAAAATACCATAGTCAGAAAGAAATAGCTTTAAATTAAATGGAATGTTTTTATTTACAGAAAAATAAATCAGGTGTATATGACATTCTTTTCTTCACTTTTAGCTACCTTATAAAACAATTATTTTTATACTGTTTCCTATTTTGTGAATTCTGAAGGCAAACGACACAATTAATCCATCCGCAGGACTATCTTCCCCATTCTGTCATATGATGGAAACATCGTGTTATATTCCACAGATATAGTTTTAGATTTAGGTGGTCTTGATAGGATACATTTGGTCTGAAATTTGAAAAAAAAGCCGTATCTGAGGGAAGTTCATTATAATATATACAGAAATTATTCACAAGTTACTCTTTCCTTCCAAGCTAAATGTAAGTAGCGATAGTGTTTCTGTATGTATTTCGAACGCGACGTCACTTAACTTGTTTTGAATTCAATTTCAGCAAGTCATCAATAAAAATTTTAAAGAATGAATTCCGAATAGAAATATGTTGGCAGTTGATTGGTCAACGTCAACCTCCTGATGACTTATCTGCGTATCGAAATTTGTCTTGTAGTGGCAAGCTTCTGATTTATCTAAAAACCTGATCCAAATTGTCATCAGTTCTTGGCAAGGGACAGTTTGTTTTTCCTATTCGGATCTTCATACCTCTCGGAGTAATAGGGCAGTTTTGTTTCGACGAGGTATCAAGTCATTTGCATAATCGATCAGATCTTGATGGAAGAGATATTTCGTCATTATCAAAACTGACCATACCTTGGAGGAGATATCTCTTCGAAACCACTTGGAGGGTTAAATTAAACTCCAAACATTGCTAAAATAACGATACTACATTTTAGGTAGACCTAACATGTATCACAAGAAAGCATGTGGGTAGAGAAAGTAAAATCTTCGCATCCCGTCTGGCTTGTTTGTTAACACTGAAAACCCCTCTCATATTTGAGATGAAAAATAACAAATGTTACAAAATGTTACGCTTCTCAAATAACACTTAAATAATTAAGGAATATTCTACCATGATACCTGGTAAAATACGATGTCTATTTAGGAAGTTTTCATAGATTGCGGCTAATTACTTGAATCACTGACAGCTGTTAGTGACATGAATTTCTGATATAGGCTGTACAGTAGTCATCCTAACGTTCTACTATATATATTCTGGGAAACTTTGTTAGTTAAAAGGATAATTAAAATTTTAACGATGTAATCATGCAAAATTATTTTTCATTCGTCGAATACTAGAAATATAAATTAATTTAAGTCGGGTGATAGAATTCGTACAATAGAAGTTATTTAAAAATCAAATCAATAAAATAAAAATAACAAAATAAATAAAAATAAAACTTAAGTATAAATATTTATACATAAATCAAGGTGAAATATACATTATTTTAAATTTGAAAGCTGTATCAATAAGTAAGAAAAATAACTTAACCCGCTTATGGTGGATTAAAAAGGAAAAAAAAAATTCAACATTCAGATAATAAAATGTGTACAACTCTAATACATTTAGATAATCAACAACGAGTCTTAATGTGTATCAATAATTAATTCTTGCAAATATCATTACTTCAATGGTTTTAAATAGGATTAGAAATACGTCACAATTTGTATCACAAAAAAATTACAAATGCTTTCATCCGTGAGTAGTTTTGGAATAAAAATGCTTCTAATCTTTGCATACAGTAAGAGAGAGAGAGAGAGAGAGAGAGAGAGAGAGAGAGAGAGAGAGAGAGAGAGAGAGAGAGAGAGAGAGAGAGAGAGAGAGAGAGAGAGAGAGAGAGAGAGAGAGAGAGAGAGGTGTACAACAATTAAAAAATAAATCTCCATTAGAATGAAATAGAATTATTGGTTTATTTTGGACACATTATTGAATAATTTGAGTATAATTGTGGGGAAGGAATATTACATGGGGCATAAGTATTCTTTCTACAAAATTATTAACTGGATTAATATAGAAAACACTTTGTGTGTGATTAAGTTCTAATAAATAATAAATATTTACCTTTTTATTTGAATTTAAATACTTGATATAAGTATAAGTCAATGATTTTAATGATTTTTTCAAAACTTTGATACTTAACGTTATATATATATATACATATATATATATATATATACATATATATATATACATATATATATATATATATATATATATATATATATATATATATATATATATATATATATATATATATATATATATATATATATATATATATATATATATATATATATATATATATATATATATATATATATATAACGTTACAGAAGTTACTGACGTCACTAGGCTGAATTTCGGATAATAAAATCAAATCAACAATTTTAAAACTTATTCACTAATCTTTAATTACTAAGTGTCTGTCTCGTTTTTTTGCACAAGAACTGATAATAAAGGTAGGTAGGTATTTTAATTAACGTCACACTGGAGCAACACATCGGGATATTGGGGACAGTCCGGGATCAAACCCCAAGGGAAAGATCCGAGGACAACACCTCGTAATTTTGAACTAATGTCAGATGACAAGGTTACACCTGAGCTGGCATACCACTCTCCAAACTCCCACGCCACGTCAACGTGAGGACATTTGAGGCCACGACAGATTTAACTTACACCAGCCCCCTTTGTACACGACAGTCCTTTGTTTGGGATTCGAATTGCAACCCTCCGGCTGCTAGTCCATTATTCTTCCTACCGGGCTACCGCGGCCCTCTGATAAAAAGGTAATGCTTGATTATTTAATGTGTATAACACATTTCTGAATATATCAACCCAACTTGTTTAAAAGTTATAAAATTTGTTTCAAAGTAAACAAAATTGAAGATAAGGAGCAGAGAAGAAAGGAAACTGCTTAAAAAGAAGGATTATTTCTACTGTTTTGCAAAATCTTTATAATTTTTATTTTTCATTTATTCACTTGAAAAAAGAATCTTTGATTTAGCTTGAGAAAAAAATGATGTCGCATTTGTCCCTTAAAAATATTGTTTCGTTGGAATAAAATAAATGAATTGATTTTAATTCACATTTTTAATGGCAAATTTTATTTGATACTTAAAGGGAATTATTGTTATAGTGATTAAAATAAAATTGTCATAAATTATAATCAGTATTTTAAAAATGTATTTATATTTTTACGCTTTTATAGTTTCACTACATAAAAAGGATTTCTTATAGGTTTTTATAAAATGATATCATTGATAAATTAAAAAAATTGTTTTGTAGTAACGATCAAATTTTCTTTACTGAAATATGTATTTTATAATTCTAATACAGTATGGTTGTTTCAGTTTATCGTATATAAATGTGTCACGGTTACTTGATAAAGTGTTGTTTTGTTTCACTTCGCTCTCAGTGTTATGTATAAATAAGTATAAATGCTCAGTGTTTGGCTGTATTACTTTTGAAATTTGATCTTCTGGGAACAATAAATTATACATTGAATTATTTTTCTGTTCACGTTCAGCAACATGACCACATTATTTTTCGTTTGCCTTTGATAAACTGAATTACTTCTTTTGGGTTGTGTTTGTTATTTATGTACTCAATAAATATTATTGTTTGAGACTTAAAGGGGAAAAGTAGGTATGTTATGTTCATTACCTAAATATAAGAAAAATATGTTTTAGGAATTCATTTAAATATGTATATATTAATAGTACAACCTATTTATGTAATATTTAGATTATTAATATATTTTGTTGAATGAATAAGTGCAAGTTTAAATTTCGTCAGAAAGCAGGTGTTCAAGGTCTTTAAACATGTTGACAAATATTTACAAGTTATGAATAATATTAAAAAAAGTCCTAATACACACTTATTAAACAATACTTGATAAAATATTTACATAACTATTTTATTCATAAAAGTGCTGGACTTCATGAAAGGAAAAAACTCTAAAGAAATTAGATTAAATAAACGTATTTAGGAAAATCTATTTCTGTTTTAAATACTTATATCAACATAATATTCAAGCATAAAATTTGATCTTGCTTTTAATTAAACAGTTAAATACTTAAAAAGCAAAAAGGTAATATGTATGTAGATGGACTTTGAAACTTATATTTTTGTTTCATTATCAAGAGCCAGTTTTACAGAGATAAAAAAATACGCCTTTCCTTAATGCCTGCGTAGTAATGAGACATATTTTACAGTTTTTTTATACAATTAAAATGAAAAAAAAAAAATAAAAGCGTGCATTTATAAGTGGTGCTGCTTTGAATTCAAGTAACTGAAAATGTTTTTTCTTCAGTTTTAGAAACTTTCAGCTTAAAATCTTAATAGTGTTATTATTTGCCCAAATTTTTGCTTTTAAATATTATAATCTTTATTCATTTCTCAAGTCAGACTATACCACAATTGTTCTTATTAGTCTAATTTTTTTAGAAGTTTTAAATCTAAAATAATGGGTTTCAGTACTTCATAGCGAGATTTTGGAGCTTTTTAAGATTCTTGAGTTTTAAGTGCCTTTTACCTCTCTTCATAGGCTTTTAACTCTTAGTTTGTTTTATGGACGTGCGGAAGGGGAACAAGATTTTAAGACCGTTCTTTATACTGAATAAGAATAAAATAAAATACATTAAATGTACGATTAATTTTTATTGTACACAAAAATATATAATATTTTAAAGTTAATAAGATTGATAATTATGCATCTATCTTTTTACATTTAATTGAAATGAAAGGAAAATCTGTTATTAAGTGCTATTTTAGTTAAGGTTAGTTTAGATGTACAATTTAATTAAGAAATTAAGATTAATTTTATCTCCGAAATATATGAGATACATATCTTTGCATTTAATTTTGTTTATTGAATCATGATTTGAAGACAATTTTTTTACATGAATTGAATGTTATCTGAATGTAGAATAAAACAGTTTTTGAATTAAATACAATAAAACTTAATCCTTTTCCACAGATTATTAAGATAGCAAGGTGTTTAGTTATTGTGAATTGTATGATTGCAGTCTAAAAATATTGGACATTGAAAAAATGTCGGTTCTACAATTTAATTCCAAAAAAGTTATACTTATAATGGGTTAGATTTTTAAAA
Organism: Meta bourneti; assembly: GCA_933210815.1. Taxonomy (NCBI): domain Eukaryota; kingdom Metazoa; phylum Arthropoda; class Arachnida; order Araneae; family Tetragnathidae; genus Meta; species Meta bourneti. The sequence continues at coordinate 57,253,339 of OW119922.1, read as the reverse complement.
TGAGACTCATATTTGACATTTATTTGCATGAGCAAATAAATACATTTCATATGCTTCTAGATTTTCTTGGTATTGAGCGTAAATAAATAGATTTTAACTTGTATTTAAAATATAAAGGATTAACAATTTTAAAGGATATAAATAAGAATAATTTATATTTTTAACTTTATCTGAAAACATTAAAACATTAATTAAAAAACATTAGCATGATATGGTTCTTATGCTATAATTAATGTGAAAACTTAAAATCTTTCTTTCCTATCTTTAGAGAACGATTTTTGATTGACTAATCGGAATTTTATTTCAGTCCTTGCTATTCTCACTCTTTATGAAGTAGTCATTTTTGCTGAATTTTAAATTTCGAGTCCGTATTTAACTTACTTCTCATCCTCACTAGTGGTAGTTAAGATTTTAAAGTAAATGAATAATTTAAGTATATAAATGTTTCAAAATTGATAAAAGATAGCAATAAAAATCGTAAAAACATTATTTAAAATAATTTACAAATAAAAAGTTTAAAGAAAATCATTTCAAAGAGAGAGAGAATGGATAATGACAGAAATTCAAGTTTCTTTGAAATTACCCGGAAGATAAATTGTTCAAGTTAATGTATAATAGGATAATCACCAAGTTATACCTCTAAGGAATTAAAGTAAGTATTTTAATGCAGCTAATTACAAACTGCTGAGTAGAATAATTAGTAAAGAAAATCAGATTTCCTTATTTAACAAAATTTAATTTTTTCCCCTTTATATCAATAATGAAAAATATATTTCTGGATTGTTAAAAGAAAAAAATTGGAATGCTAAATGTATTTTACATGCGTTAAAAATTAATTTCTGTAAATAATGAGTATTTTTGAATACATGAAACATTGCTTGCTTCTGACCAAATTTCTGTTTATATGATTTCAATTTATTAAGTGCTTATTCTACATTTTGTTTCAACTAGCCAATAATATTTTTATTAATTGCATTATATAAAACAGTAAAATATCTATAATACTTATTATTGAGTTAACTAAAATCAGTTACCAACATGATGGTAGACAATGAGCTGAAATGACAAAAAATATCATTAAAACATATAATATAAAATAAAAGCAAAATATACCAAATGAATTTCCCGATTTATAAGCAACCTAGAATCAAAAAGCAGAATTCGAAGCACTTTAAATACCTTTATTTATCTTTATTAGCATTTGAATACTATGAAAATGATTTTTATTTCCATAATAGGCGCTTCAACTAAATCTACTTCTCAATGGACTTCAAATTAACTGTTATAAAGGTAAATGTGTTAGTTATTACATGTGCTAGATGTTATGTTAAATTTACATATGGTAGATGTTAATTTCAATAAATAATAGTTAACATTTTTGAATGCATATAACATTACTTGCTTCTGATAAATTTCTGTTCATTTGATTTCAATTTATTTATTGCTTACAATACGTTTTATTCCAAAGAATCAATAATAATTTGTTATTAATCGTTTTATATATTTGGTTAGTAATGTATCTAATGCTTATGATGTTAACTTTAAACATGGCGGTAGACGATGAATTTAAATGAAAAATATCATTAAAATCGTATTCAACAAAATGAAAACAAAATTATCCAAGTGAATTTTTTTCACATATCGTCGACTTAGAGCAGAAACTTAGTAACTGACATTTATTCGGAGACACTAAATGTTTATTTTCATGACCATGAGAAATATATGGAAATATTGTAATAAGTTTAAAGGATTTATTACACTTTTAAAGTGCTTATAATTTTTTGTAAAGACTAACAAAATCTGGTAGTCTTTAGAAAGCTGTGCAGTAAAGAATTCTTTTCGTCAATTACTAATTACTTTGTTACTACTCTATTCTACTCTAAGCCCGCGATATAATGTTTCAAGACCATTTCCAAGCTTAGAAATGAAAAGCACAATCCGATAGATGTAATCTTAATTTATATTAATATCTTAAGTATCTGTTTATCTTTATTAACATTGGAATATTATACAAATATACCAAGGAGCATAATTGCCCATAAAAGGAGCTTCAACAAACTCTAGCCCTCCATGAACTTCAAATGAACTATTCTAAAAGTAGACAGCCTCAGCAATACCTGATTCGTCACTGATGAGGAAATGGAGAAAATCTACTGAAGAGAAGATTCACTGGGGAATCGACTCAACCTGCATCAATCTTACGCAACTAATTAGAAATCCTTTGGGGAAGTGTTGTAAGCCCCTACTACAACCAATTCGCTTGCCACACCATTCAATGAATACGAACCAAATTGATACAGATATCCGATCTTCGATTGCACTACGGTTTAAACTTCTCAGTATTCTATCAAGTACATTTTCCACAAGAGAACCAGTGACAATTAAAGCAATTTCAGGTAATATTCATTTTAAAAATAGTGTTTTTGGTATAAAAAATCCTACTGGCATATTATCAAAAACTGATGAATTAAGTAATAAATAAGAATGTATGTGAGAATTGCGAATTAAAGAAAGTCGAAGACAAACATCTGTAGAACCTATAAGGTAGACTTCCAAATTTCTTTAAAAAATTGACAACCATTTTGATTACTCTTTTTCGTTCTAATATTTCTCTATATCTACTATTCCAAATATGATGCATGCTCACGTGACAGCAATTAATTACACGCTCGTGACGCTTCTTTACATTTACAATATTTAGATTTGAGACATTCTCGTCTTCGATGAATAATTGATTTTCCTTTCCACCGTGATTTGTGTCTCGTCCTGTGCCGAAACTATTATTTTTACATGTATAGTATTACTATTGAATTGAAACTAATGAATAGCCTGTATAGATAAAAGATGACAGGGAATATTATCAAAAATTGTTGAATTAAATGTAGTCGAGAATATTCTGGTTTGTTGATTATATTGCTAACATCAACTATCTCTGTTCATGGGATGATATATAAATTAAATAAAGTGTTAAATAATCTGTTTATAATAAAAGTTTCACCCTGTAAGAGCACATTTTTGTAAGAGAAATTGAGTTTCACAAGTTGCTAATGTTGAAGAAAGGCCTTACACTTGAGAGTAGAATATGGAATACGCAATATGTTTCCTCATTTGAAAATTCATGGAAATAATTTTGATCAATAAGCAGAAATGTTGAAAGTATTAGTCTAAAACTCCTTTTAGAGATTAAAATAACAGTGCTTTAGACAATCGCTAACCCAAAAGCAGCCATGACAAAAATATTTTTATTTAACACTGATATCTCCATGAGTAATAGCTGGCATTTCATTGAAAATGAAAAATGGGGAACACAAACTAAATATTACTTCAAAAAATTAGTGACCCAGAAAGGGAATATTCTATGAAACAGTGATTAAAAGATTGGGATTTCTGTATTTTTCATTTCTGAAGCACTGCATTGAACTTCCACATTAAAATAGAAAGCAGCAACCACTTAAGCCATATGGATAATGATTTTTTCGCACCTCATTACATTAGTAGATTTTACGATTTTATTAACTGATTATATTAAAAGATTACTTTAAAGTAATTATCGGGAAATTGTCGAGGATGGTTAAACACAAATTTCGAAACACATTCATAGCCAAAAAGAAAAGAAAACCAGTTGGATTTATATGACTCTGAACCACACACGTTTTTACTTTTGGTTATTAAATGAGTAAGAATGGTAGAGAATAAATAGATGGTAAAAGAAGATATATCCGTACAGCTATAGAATAGTGATGCAAAAGTTATAGCATGGGTCATTCCTCACATTTTAGATGATTTGGTTTCTTATGGCGCATGGGCGAGATCTGACCAAGCTGTACCTAGCACTAGCAATATTTATTCCTTCAAGTAAATGGACATATACAAACAACCGTACATTTTGGAATTGAAGAGAAGTAAGAAACATTGAAAAAGGCACTGTTCTGGATAAGATACCAAGGCGATTTTCTAATATGTCAAATCATATAAGAGATGGATTAACATAAAATCAAGAAATACTGCCATTCTGTGACATGTATGTATCTAAATATACAAGTCATGTGCTCATAAACCATTCTAGAACCACTGGAAATTAAATATGATGGGTCAATAGTTTTATTGTACCATCAACGTGCCATTTTTTTGCGCCATGACAGTACTTTCAATTATACATTCAAATACTAAGTTCCGAAATCTCAGTAAATACATTGCAATATAAGGGAAATCTAAGAAGAAATTGTCCGTTAAAGATGTTAATTACATGCGAAATATATATACATATTAATAAAGAGGTTAAACTAATTCCTTTTTATGTTGGGGCATAATTCGGTGAGTTTAATGGTATAAAAGACCTAAGGATTAGTGACCAAAACACTAAGTTAACAGATGAAATAAAACCACGGTACAGCTGAACAGATCCATAAATTAAGGCATAAAACCTCAAAATCCCCAGAAACTATTCAAATAAAGATTTATTTAGGAGAGAAATGTTTTGAAAACTGAAAGTATCAGCTATAAAAACTCGAAAACGTGAATAAGCGCTGTTTGTTTGTATGCAACAACGTATTGCGTTAAGAGAATTTATAAACAGAATACATGAGAATTTAAATATTTCAATCAGTGAACAAATAAAAGATAAAATATTACATCAGAAATTACATCTTTTATTTTTGGTTGCATCTTTTATTATTGTGTTTACCAGAATTAAATAGTTTTAAATCTAAAATACGGGGATCATACATAATTAAACAAAAACGAATTGTGAAAGTCTCTAGTTAAGTACAGAAAACAAGAGCTTGGGGATTCAGAGACAGAACGTATGAAGGTTTAAATTTAACCCCTAATGACGCTCGCATCTAGCTGATAGAAGGAATGAAAAGGTACCTTACAATCTAACCATGAAAAAGTAAAGCAATCTTATAGTGATGTGGAAGTTGTATTACCTCACTAAATGACCACAGCGATAATAAAATGCAGATTAAAACATAATAAAAGTAAAATCTAAATATATATATCAATATTTACGAATTGCAAGAAACAGAATCGAAGGCAAAAGAGTAGCGATAGATTAACAGCAACAGTTCGACTCTGGCAAGTTGGTATTTGAGTTATGTGCTTTTAAAATAGTTTATTCTTCAAACGAGATGAAAGGTTGAAACGTAAGCAAGAGCTACCATAATTGGCATCCTTAGGGCGGATTCTGACTCTGAGGTTATCTTTCGGTACCGAAAGTGATAGGTGTGATTAAGACTTCTTGGGGAAAACTTAATACCGGTTTGCATGTTTTTGTCCCTGGAAATCTTAGCAACTTTTCATAAATGGATTCCTTCAAGGCCATCTGCTGCTTCATCAGAGATGTACTTTTTTATAGGGTACAACAGTTTGTCTTTCTATATTTTGCACAGGATGTTACGTCATATCCATTCATATTAAGCATCTGATGACCCTAACAACAAATTTTAAGATGAATAGGATAAGACATGAAAATGGTACAGAAAGATAAAAAGGAATTAAGTAAAAAATGTATTGTTATTATTCATTTGAATCGTATCTAAGAATTGAGTATTCTACTTCAGAAGCGACTATACCGTCCTCAGTCCTGTACTCCGTTCTCTGAGTCAGAGTTCCTATGTTGCAGATGATCCTATATACTTCATATGATCAGAACAAAATAAGCACTTCCTGCGGGTAAATTCTCTCCAGTGAGATGCGCTGAAGAGTAGCCTAAAACTGGTACAGTGGTCATATGGCTTGTCTGCCACCCTGTTGGTCTCGGGTTCGAATCTCCTTTTGTAACCGCATGGTTGTTGGTGATCCGCCCTGTTAAGTTTGTTTTACACTAGAGCACGCGACTGCGGAACGAATTGCGTCGGCCAATCAGCGACGAAGAAAGCAGTGATTGAAAAGGGGAATGACTTCTTTTTTGGTCGTTGATTGATCTGCGATGTCCTCTTCCGTGTTGCTCTCGAGTAAAACAAGTTTTAGGAGCAGCAGTGACTCACCCACTGGGAGCTCCTTCACAAGTAGCCGTCTCAGGAATTAGAAATAATAATAATAATAATAATTAAAAGATGTGGCTAAAGAAGTAAGGTTTAAATGGGTGTTGAGGTTGAAAATATCTAATGATAATTTAATAAGCGTTTTTGTTTAATTTTGATCGATACACCAAATTAAATTCTCTATTTTGATTACATTTCAATTTAATTTAAACTGGTGAAGTGCGTGAATAGCCTGTAACTATTGTAATGATGGTCAACTACTTTAGCTATAGTTGTGAAGTCACTACCCAACAGTAATATACGCCAGCGATTTTCAGCCTTTTTCATCTCATGGCACACATAAACTAACTACACTGCTGGCCACCGTAAATGCAACACCCTGAAGGAAGCATGCAAATAATATGAAATTTACAACATGCATTAGCGGAGGTGAGATATGCAAATGATTAGAATTTCAGCGCAGACGCACATCACGCGCGCCTGTGGCGCCACTTCAAAGCGCTATTTAAGGCTTGGAGATTTCGACGATTTCAAGTACGGCAATTGTGTTTTTCTTGTGGTTTTTTCAAAAAAACGATCAATTATGCCTCGTAGAAAACAGCGATCATCTTTTGATCAAGTATCCGAGTTCGACAGAGGAAGGATAGTGGCCTACCGAGATTGTGGATTATCTTTCAGGGAAATCGGTAGTCGTGTTGGACGAAACCAAACAACTGTAATGCGGATATGTGATCGTTGGATGCAGGAGGGTACGACGGACCGACGTGTTCGATCGCATCCACCTCAGTGCACCACTTCACGTGATGACAGGCATATTGTGCGTATGGCAGTGACGGATCGCTCAGCCACATCACGAACCATAGCACAGCACATTCAGTCTGTACCGCATCATCCAGTGTCTGCGCGTACCATTCGACGCCATTTACAGCAGAGTGGTCTGTCCGCAAGACGTCCATTGCTTCGTCTACCCTTGACGCAGAACCACAGACGTTTCCGCCGCCAATGGTGCGATGAAAGAAGGATGTGGACGGCAGAATGGAATGAAATTGTCTTTACTGACGAATCACGCTTCTGTCTGCAACACCACGATGGTCAGATTCGAGTCTGGAGACACCGTGGAGAGAGGATGCCGAACAGCTGCGTTATGCACCGCCACACTGGTCCTGCACCGGGTATTATGGTATGGGGCGGTATTGGATATCACTCTCGCACTCCTCTAGTACGCATTGCCGGTACTTTAAACAGCCAGCGCTACATCTCCGAGGTGTTAGAGCCAGTTGTCCTTCCTTACCTTCAGGGCTTTCACACAGCCATATTTCAACAGGATAATGCGAGACCACACGTGGCACGCATTGTCCAAGGGTTCTTCGTCAATCGCCAGATTGAATTGCTTCCCTGGCCAGCTCGCTGTCCGGATCTTTCGCCGATAGAAAACATGTGGTCCATGGTTGCTCAACGATTGACCCAGAATACATCCCCAGCTGCCACACCAGATCAACTTTGGCAACGTGTGGAAGCTGCTTGGTCTGCTGTACCCCAAGAACACATCCAAAGTCTCTTTGAATCAATGCCGAGGCGTGTGGCAGCGGTGATCTCCAACAATGGCGGCTACTCTGGCCACTGATTTTGGCAGGAACCACACTTCACAGAAGTCTATAAATTTAATCATTTGATACTTGGTCAACATGTTATCTACAAAATAAATTTTGTTGTGATATCTCTTGTCTTTCTTGGTGTTGCAATTTGGGTGGCCAGCAGTGTACTAAAATTCTGCAGAACATCCAAAAAATATTTTTATTCTGCAAAAAATAGGTATAATTTTGATTCATTTACAAAAATATAGTAATTATCTACCCATTTAGCTCCAAAGTCTTTAAAAAATATTTTTGAAATACCTTATTTATGATGTTCTGTAATAAAAAGTTAATCAACATTATTTATAGGGGTATTAAAAACACGGGAATTAATTGAAAAATTATTTGTGAACAGAATTGTAAAAAGTTCAAAACTAAACCGTTGGAATGGAATATATCTTACACAATTTAAGCCGGTTTACCATCCGTAAGGTGACACTCTTATGGCACAAAGTCGCTGCTATGCGCCATACACATAGTAAGCATTATTTAGCATAGTACACATTACACAGCCTTACAAAATTTTTTTTTGGTACCTGGATTATTTTAACTGATTTTGACTACATTTAGTGTTCTGGTTTCAAATATGAAAACAGTTTTGCTCTATCAACTCTACTTTTTGAGATTCAACGTAGCTAAATTATAAAATATTTTATTATACAACTCATTGAGTAGTGGTTAAGTTAAGTTTTTTATGTAGATTGGTTCCTGCTTTTTTATTCCTTCTATGTACCGCTATTAGCTGATTGTATGAAGCCATATTTGTTGACATAACCTAGTGTTTACATAACTTATAAAGTTCTTTGGTTTTAAGATTGATGAAAAGAAAGAATGGTATCCAGTCGAAGGAGTTGTGTTAATCATCCTGATGTATTTTGCTGCGTATGTGGTGAGTACACACTAACTAAAAGAACAGAAAAGCCATTTCTGATTTTGTTAAAAGAGCTTACCTTGGGTACTTTGGCTTGGTGACCAAGATAAAGTTTGGGCTCCATACATTGTGTGTAACACTTGTACAGAACACCCACGACAGTGGACTAATGGGAAAAGAAGGAGTCTAAAATTTGGTGTCCCAATGATTTGAAGGGAATCCAAAAGCCACTTTGATCACTATTTTTATATTGTGAATATTACCGGCATAAACCGAAATAGCCGCAGCAATTGGACATATCCTGATTTAGCCTCTGCAAGGCGGTCTGTTCCTCACTCAGACGAAATTCTTATTCCATCGTCCATCAGCTTCAGAGATCTCTGAGGATGAATTTCATCTTTCTGATGTTCCTCGTGATACGGACCGAGGGAGTGATAGTGATTATGAGGGAGCATCACCAAGTCCTCAACGTTTCAATCAAAACGAGTTGTGACCTGATAAGGGATCTGAGTCTCTCAAAAGAAACATCTGAATTACTTGCTTCTAGATTAAATGATAAGAATCTACTTGATAGTGGAACGAAGGTTGCATTCTACGGTACTAGGGAAAAGGATTTGCTATCTTTCTTCTCTCATGAAAACGATCTTGTGTTTTGCAAAGATGTTAGAGGACTTTTGATAAAAATTGGTCCTCCTGAATATTTCCCAATTGATTGGCGGATGTTTATTGACATCTCTAAGCGGCTTTTGAAGTGTGTATTTTTACACAATGGCAGCAAATACGGGTCAATACCCATTGCTCACTCAACCAAAATGAAAGAATATGATACCATAGATTTGGTCATGGAGAAGATTACGTTTCCCGAACATCAATGGGTAATTTGTGTGGACTTAAAAATGGTTAACTTTCTCCTTGCTCAGCAAGGGGGCTACACGAAATATCCTTGCTTCTTGTGCCTATGGGATAACAGAGCCAAACAATACCACTTTATAAGAAAAGAGAGGCCAACGAGAGAGAACATGGTTGTTGGAGAAAGAAATGTCATTAGTGAACCCTTAGTCGGACGAGACAGAATCATCTTGCCTTCGCTGCATATAAAGCTAGGGTTAATGAAACAGTTCATGAAAACTCTTGATCAGGATAGCCCTTGCTTTGCATACTCCATGAATGAGACAGAGCGAAAAGCGTGGATCTCATTTGTCCTTGTCAAGAATTTTCTGGGCAACCACAAGGCTGAAAACTATGTTGAACTAGTTAACAGCATGCTTAACAACTTTAGAGACCTAGGTTGTAATGTGAGCATAAAGGTTCATTACTTGCACAGCCATTTAGACCGTTTCCCTGAAAATCTTGGCTATACTAGTGAAGAATAAGGTGAACGATTTCCCAGGACATAAAGACAATGGAGGACAAATACCAGGGAAGATGGGGTATTCATATGATGGCAGATTACTGTTGAAATCTGCAAAGAGACTCTAAACAAAGTTCATTCATGAATTTCAAACAAAAGAAGCTTTCGGAGTGGAACAAAATAACTTTCCTTTTTGTTTTATTTGATTCTTCTCATTTCTAATTTCTAATTAAGCTATTGTAGACTTACAGGAGTGTTGCTGTGTTTTTGTTCAATTAATTAAAATGTTTTACAAAATTTATTAACGAAAAGGTTTTTTAATTTAACGCCTATACCCTAAGCCTAATTTAATGTGTTAACGTGAATAACCCTACTATCATATCTCACAAACAAGAGGTGACGTTTAAAAACTAACGTCATATTTGTTTTCAGTATATGAAATACACATAAAATCAGTTAAAAAAAACCCGGCACCAAAGTATGTGTTGGGCTGTGTTATACATTAATTTTTTTCCGCAGATAGAAAATAGATGGACAGAAAAGGGAAGACAAAACTTAAAGGACTAAAATGTTTTGTGTCTTTAACTAGAGAGAAAGTTATTCTTTCGACACAATTAAGGCATCCTACTCTAAATTAATAGCTTCCAACCAAGTATATTTTATAGATCGTTAGTGGAAAGGATAAACGGCTGAGAAAAAGATTGGGTACAGAAACTCGGCTCAAGCAGCATCAGTTTTAAGCAATAAACTACAAATTCTCAGGGGAAATGTAAACTTTTTACTCCAATCAATTTCTCATTCTCATTTATTATAAAATCAGAAAGCTTGAAATTCAGGGTGATTGTTCTTTGTCAAAACCATCATTTTCTGCTGCAAGTACAAGCCACGTTTAAATCTGGAGGATTGCTATTCTCGATCTAAGCCTATTGGTGTCCTATAAACTGTTGTTGAATTGAAATGTTAATGTTGACAATTGTTATCTTTCACGTAGAGCTTCCCAAGAAAAACCAAGTACCTCTTTTTATTCATACATACTTATTTCATTATAGAGAAAATTCGAAGGTGACTTTATTTGAAATTATCACTCGTGCCGTTAAAAAATGTAATTTAATACTATAATATAATTAAAATAAAAATTAATTTAGGCTTAAAAGGATTTAGAAAGTATTGATTGAGGAGAGACTGCTAGAACTTCAGAGTAACATATGTAATGTTACATTACTATTAGTTATAAATTAATTGAAATGTACCAAATTAATAGGAGTGAGACCATCTTAAATGTTTATAAAACCTTGAATTATTAATAATTTACTATATAATCTAAATGAGTCAAGGCCTTTTGACATTATTTGTTATTAAGAATTTTCTCGTTGGATTGGTATTTACTCAAGAGATTTAGGAACATTTACCAAAGTGTCAATTTCAAGCTCCATTTCAAAAGTAATTCATAAGTAATTCATTATGCATGAATGAAAGGGTAATTTAATGCCATTTCTGAATCTGACACCTATTTAAAATTAATGAATCTTGTGAATTATTTCTTAATTTGAATGCCGTATAGAGAGAAATATTTTTTTTTTGGTATTGAGATACATTTTTTAAAAGATTATGTCATACCATTTATTTATCATTACTAAAAAAACAACCCATAAAAATCAATGTTTTGGGTTCCTAGAAACAATAATTTAGTAAGCTGCAGTCAAGTTCAAGTTAGTGCAAAATTTTCAGCTGATTTAGTTACAAAAATGGTATTTTTTGTGAGTAAATTGAACACTGCTTTTGAGTTTCTGAACATTTTGTTCACATTTTAGTTCAAGATAGTTTCTCGAACATTTCGTTATGGAAACTACAAATTGTGATACATTTATTATTGGATTATTTTTTTACCATCAGTTATTTGATAAATCCATTCCTGACCACCCTAAGGTAATTAATCTTAGACGTATATTAATCATGTTCTAATAGTCACCAAAATACGTAAAGAAATGACTTTCTTTACAAAGCGGCTGTAAATATTTAGCAATGTATATTTATGTAATTTATATATGTTAATTTATACGCGTTTATTCACTTTTAGAAGTTTCCCTTTTATACTAAGATATTTCTTGAATCCAGAAACAGTTAAAACAAGTATGCATTCTTCGAACTATAGAGAGAGACAATGTGCATGCACCTAGTTAATTATCGTGCTATTGTAGCATACTATTCTATATAGGATGCCGTAAAAAGAACTCCGGGATATCGATGAAATTTATTTGATTACAGTTATGAAGTAGAAATGTATGCATCACATATTAGCAAGTTTAATTAACCGTTAGTTCAATGTGTGCACCATTTACAGTTCCTACAGTAGGTAAAACAGTTCTACCTCAGCCCATACTTGGTGAACATTGCCGTAGGAATCTTTTCTGTGGTTGTTATAGTAGAAATGAGCCAGGCATAGTATGGTTATGGTATGGACGAAGATGCCATTGATATCAAAGTCCATTTCTTAAAAGGTATTAGGTTCGCCACGGAAAGCGCTACCACCTGCAAAATGATGTTAGGCTATTATTTGTTCAACCAATTTGTAATCATTGCTATAGCTTTTGGCAAAGAAAAATTAACTTGGAGACAGAAGTTGTGCTTCAATTATAAAAAAACATATTTGTTTACGCTTAACTTGCTCCCTAATATAACCAAGACTCATTCAAAAACACACAACTGTTTGTAATGCCACCTTTTCATACATGCTAAACTATATCGAATTTTTTCGTGCTAAACAGTACGCTAAAAAGGGGCTCCAAAAGGCATACATCCATGGCAGTAAAATAAGGACTAGGTCAATAGTTCTCAAACTTTTCAGTCCAGGGACCTCCTTGGACTGAAAAATTTCGCGAATGCCTTGAGATTATAAGATTAAATTGGGCACACGAGACCTGCATAAAATAACCATGATCCTTATTTTTTACCTTAATAATGGGAGTAAAGTATTTAGATCTATGTTAAATAGATTATAAAGCTCTAAAACTTCCCATCAAGGATTAGAAGTGATAATTTAAAGTTCTGAAATATATAAAAACTAAAGTTTTGAAATAAAATAAACAGTAAATATTATAAATTTTATTTATTGAAATCAAAAGGCTCTTAACTTATAAAATCATGATGTTAATGACATAAAAATATATCTTAATGCGAACAACGAAGCTCCTTTTTGCAATTTGATCAGTAATGTTTGGTTAAATGTATGATAGTTTCAATATTATTTCATTCTCAACTTCAAGTTTATTTCAAATAAATAAATACTGGAGTCTTCTACTAATTATTTTCGATTCTAAAATTGAGTTTAAGAATATAATAGACGAAACTCAGGGAATATTTTATTTTTTTCTTGGAAGTTCGTTATTTTGGCTAGTGAAGTATTGTATGTTTTCCGTGGAACCCCTGCAACCTCGTCACGCATCCCTGGGGTTCCCAACCCCCTTTGAGAACCACTGTGCTAAGTAACAAGACAAGCTCTGCCAACCCATATTTATAGAGTTGATTATTAATTAATGAGGTTCAATCCTGGTTTCTACATTCTCATTGAGGGAAGCTCAAAGTTCTCTTGTCTATCTGAGCATTTTTTACGCTTGTATTTGTACTGTTAGGGAAAAGAATAGCACAAAAATGCTATCATTCATACTGCAAAGGTTTAAAAAAAGTATTAAAATAATCATTTGCTAATTTTGAATCTGATGCGTAATTCTTTTCTTGAAATATATACAAGTTATAAATATAAAAATACAAAGTTACTTAAAAAGTCTTGTTTTCTTTTACTCAATTTTCTATTTAAAAAAGTCAATAATTAAATGGCTATATAACTTTTAAAGCAACTTTGCTTCAAATATATGTTTCCGATTTTTGCTCTTCTATACTTTGTTACTTTTTCAGATCATTCTTCTCAAATGCCTGTGAAACTGACAGTTTGCCAAGAAATGAATAAACATTAACGATGGGTCAATATGATGTAAGAATAAGGTAAATTAATAGATTTCTTATTATTTTTCTATTGTATTTGTATATATTATACCAATTTTATTATTGAAGATTGAGAGAAGTAGAAAAATATGCAATAACTTTAATGGTTTTTAAATTTTCACCCCTGCTAAGTTTTGATGAGTATCTGCTAAGTATTGCTATTAATTTATATTATCCTTTTGCACAATAAGCATTTTTCACTCCCAGATGTAGTATTAAATTAGCACCCGATATATGGTTTATACCTAGTATAGCATTATCTTAAGCTAAAGAAATAAAACTAGAAATCCAAAACTTATGAAAATTGCTTACGAGAATTCCTATTGGTAAGTCACTAGTATTTTTTCTCAACTTTCTGACTATTTTAGACAAACTCTACCAGTTTATGTGCATCTTGATCCAAGTGTTGGTTGAGGTAGAACCTAGTTTAGGTAATTGTATGGCTGTAAGTGGTGCACTCATCAAGTCCTCAGGTAATTAAACTCGACTTGACAACATTGATAACTGCTGCTTCAAATTTCGTTAAATCGGTATTTTTATTAACCAAACTGTTATATCAAGAACGTACTTAAATCTGCCTATTAGAAACAGATGTCTAATACGGTTTAATTGAGGTATTATATATAAGTATTGTAATTATTGTCTTAATTAACAAATTTGTATCCGAATTTAGGAGAGTAGCAAAATGAAATAAGCTAAGCTAGTGTAAAACTTAAAAACAAAAAGGTGTTTAAAAACAATCATGTCTTTTAATAGTAAAATTTTACACTTTAATTTCTATGTTACAATACAGTGATCATCTTGTTAAATTGAAGTCGAATTAGGAAGAGAAGTGAAATAGAATAAACTAGTATAAAGACTTATTTAAATTTAAATTAGCATTCTTAAATTAAAACACAAATACACAATTTCTTACTTTTTGTCAAATTGTACTCTTATTTTTGTATAACATCCCTCAATTTGTGATCATCCCTCAATTTCAATTAAATTGAATTCTAGTAAGAGGAGTAGCGAAATCAAGCAATCTGATGTCTATTTTTTATTTAAATTTTAGGAGTTAAAAATAAAATTTGCTTTTCTTTTGTCAAATTGTACCTTTTTATTGAAATGACCGTCTCAATGCCTGTAAAAATTTAATTTGAATTTGAGAGAGGGTAACTCATTTTTTTAAATAAGTTGGTGTCAAGCTTCTTTATTTCGAGCCTTCATTCAAATCCAGACAAATCGTTTTTTAGTGAAATTTCAAAAATTCAATAACTCTTAAATAAATTCGTTTGGAAGACTTCTATCATTGCTTTGTTCATTAGATAATGGTATATCTAGAATTTTTTTAAAAGTGGATTTGCCTAATTTCGAATGAAAAATATACATTTAAAGTTGCCCACTTAAAAACAGACATAATAGTCTTTATTGGTGTAATTGTAATTTTGTTGTTGTACTACACGTCCCAAACTCTATTGATCGTGAACTATCACGAAACCATGAAATTTAAATTTGACTTTTAAAAATCTAGGTTTTATCTTTTGGAGTCAAATCGCGTCCTTTTATTTTTGTGTTACAATGGCAGCCCGAATTGCAAAACTGAATCCGAATTAACGTGAGAGAAGTTACATTTAAAGTTGTTAACTTAAAAACCAATATTTTAATCTTTATTAGTGTAATTGCACTTTTATTTAACGCTACACGACTTTCGTCCCAAACCCTGTTAAAATTTATCTTGAACTATCACGATAACCATGAAATTTAAATTTGACTTTTTAAAACCTGAGTTTAGTCTTTTGGGGTCGAATCGCACCATTTTATTTTTTATTACAATGAGAGCTCAAATTGCAGTCCGAATTAAGGCCAGAAATGAACTGAAAAAAAGTTTCCGTAACGGACTGAAAGCGTCCGGAGGCAGCAGCCAAAGCAAAAAAAATCTAATCCGTGCGTCCTGTCCGTGTGTGCTCAGTACTCGTCGGGCTGCATTCGACGAAAGCAGCGAGCGGGTGTAAGGCGATCCCTGATTGGTTGAGAGAGTGGGCGCAGAGCATAACCCGGGCCGAGGGAAGGTTCGATAATCAACGAGCTTCATCTTCCCCGAGTTTGCTTCTTTTTTTCGGGAACCGCATCCCCTGGATTTCTCCCGATTTCGGGAAAAAGAGATTCGTCTTCGGGGGTGGACCGCGCTTCGAGGTGAAAGTATTTTCGCTGCTGTTTTACCTCGGACACCGGGGGTGGTCCATGCGCGAGCGCCCCCGTGCGGGGGGGATGCGAATCACCGACCGGAGAGAGGGGAGAGGCTGGAATGTAGCTGCCGGGGTGGTGAAGGTTTGTCGCATCGCAGCATCCTCTTCGTCCGCCGTGTTGAAGAAGTCGCTACGTTCAAACAGATAAAGGCTCGCCCCCCGGCATCCTGATTATCCGCTAGGCACCACGCCCCCTCGGATTATCTGTTCGGTTATCCCTTATTTATGCCCCCTTCGTATTGCCGTGCAAGTGAACTTCGCCTGCTCCCCTTCTTCACTTCATTTCTTTCACCCAATGGTGCTCACAGCCCAAACGGGCATTCCTCAACTCAGACCATGATGACTGAATGAATTAAAGAAAAACACGGATCTGTTATTTCCGGCTCCTTACCGCCCACGGATGGACATCAAAGACTTTGGATATCCCCCGTGCAGTACAGGACTTTTACACGCGCCAATCGTTCTAACATTATCGGTAAGTGATGAAATTATAGTTTTATTACAGGAACAGGTTTACTTAGAACAGGAGCTTATGTGAAGACGGTGTTTATATATATATCATCACACTACAGACATTGGACATTATCTAGATCTCCTTTCAATTAATTCGAGTTGATGAAGGTCGAACACACGTGCATCTACGAACGCTCGGTAGAGCTGGCATGGAAATATCCACTGCAAAAAAACTCAAAATGCTTTTATCTCATGAATGCTTCCATACGTTATCTGAATTTTTAAATATCAACGAGCTCCAGAAGGTTATTGTTTAATGTTTTATAAAAGAAGTTCCCGAAGTTATTAGAGTATTTTATAAAGAGTACTGAATAGCTGAATCTCTCTCCATCCCGTTTGGGCTGCTTGTGAAATCCGGACTTCACTGAAGATGACATGGTGAACTAGCCCAAAATCAATCAAAATGAGAAACTTTTTATGCTATCATAATTTAGATTTTATACACTCTTATTTGACATTCACTTTCTCAATAGACATCTCAACAACGTAAGAACCTTAAGTGAATTTTACTGAGAAATTGTTTTTAACGCTGTTATGAAGAAAAGTTAACGTTTGTGATGACATATACATCACTTAAAAATTCAGCCGAAAACTGAACTGTGTCCTGTTCCATCGAAGCATCCACTGAACCGCATAAGATTAAGGAATGTCCCTAAAGGGGCGTGGAAGAAAATAGTCAACAGTGTTTCTGCTCTAATGTGTCCTGGTGGACTCAACTTGTGAAAAGAAGCCGCTCTGGCTCTAGTACACCATCCTGAACTCAGAGACTGCTTATCGGATAGATTTCACACCAGTACCGCTGGGTGAAATTCTGTGGAAATCGTGAACTGAGGTGCATGTGTGCACCCGAGTGAAAAGAAGGAGGAAGTTAGCGTGGCATGTTAGGTTTTCGCGAACTACTGCCCTTCTTTTATTCTGCGAGCCATGAACATTAAACATATATCCTACCTAGTTATCGCAGCATTCTTCTGCTTTGGCATTCATTCAGGTAAGAATACATTTTTATATAATTACATTAGAAAAATACGTAGATACTAGTTTCCGTTAAGTTGGCATAGAACCCATTAAGGGCCAGTCGAAATTAAACTTATTTAAAACTAAGTTGAAATTATGTGCGGATCGGATAAATATTATTTGGAGCAACCACTAAGATAAGTTGCATCTAACATAAGTAAATAGATTTTTCATATTGTTTTAATTACTTTAAAGTAGCAATAAAATTCATGTTATAAATTTATAAGAGCTGATGGAATAGTTAGTTTCTCAGTTTTACTTGATTAAGTTTCAAAATTTTCATAGAAAAGTAAATGGATTACATGTTAACCATCCTAGTGGTTGCCTTGACAAGGTATCTCGTCATTAGAAGAAAACTGACTAGATCTTGATGTACGAGATATCTCGTCATTAGAAAAAACTGATCAGATCTTGATCTCGTCATCATAAAAAATCGGCAATATCTTGATGACGAGGTATCACATCATTATCAAAATTGACGAGATATCTCTCTGAAACTACTTTTAGGGTTAAGTGAATAATTTCAAAATTTAACTGTTTGCAAACCTTTGAATAATCAACTGCTTGTTCAAAGTTTTAAGACTTCAGAATATAAAGTTTTGTACCTAGAAATATTAAAAATAATTTAAAGTAATCTAAACTTTATTAAAATTCGGTTAAAAATATCAGTTATATATGTAGGGCTTATTTTAAATATTACAACCTTCTGAAAAAAATAAATAAAACTCTTTTATAAAATTTTTATTGAGTTTATAAAGTGTTAAAAACAATTAACAATTTATAATTAGTGTGTGTAAGTTACCTAGGGTTTATTAAAGAATATTATATATGCTGCTGTTATAAATGTAAGATTGATTTTAGACAACAGACAATTTATAATTTGTGTATGTTAAGTTTTTGAAAAAATTGAAAGTAAACAGAGTTTAATGATAATCATAACTGGGCCGGGCTTGTATGTACATTTTTAAATTGTACAAGTTTGTAAATCAAAACAATTGTTGTAAATTAACTAACTGTAATTAGTAAAACTTATTCTGGTTAAGAAAAGTTGATATATTCCAACACCATTCTGTAGCGTAATATAAATAATAAAATGAGGTTTCGTGTATTGAATCAGAGATCCTCGAAAATTTCAAGTTTGTATCAAATTTCTAAGGATAAAATTTCACAATCATGAGCCCAAAAATTAAGTTCAAAAAATTTTCACAGAAAAGAGAATTATATCTTAAGTGGGGCAATTTAAAAAAATTATCCGTTAAGAAAGCTTTTGAATAATCAACTACAGGTTTGTCCAGGGGTTTAACACTCTAAAATATAAAGCTTTGTCCCCATTTCTAGAAACATGATTACCTATCATTGAAATGTGATATGTAATCATACATATTCATTGAATCAGTATGTATATCATAATTAGTGTTTAAAGAATTTATTATTATTGAAAGTTTTTCAGTTACATTTGGAATCTCTTAAAAAATTACTTATTTTCATAGGGAGCAATGAATATACTGTTTTTTAATATCAAAATTGATGCTATTAGACAATCGCGCATCAGTTCTGATGCCCTTCAATGACTGAATAGTTCATGGGAAAAACGAAGACAAAAGTAGAATTATTTCGCTCTGAAACTGATCATAGT
The DNA here is from genome assembly GCA_933210815.1 of Meta bourneti. Classification (NCBI taxonomy): domain Eukaryota; kingdom Metazoa; phylum Arthropoda; class Arachnida; order Araneae; family Tetragnathidae; genus Meta; species Meta bourneti. The sequence continues at coordinate 57,234,109 of OW119922.1, read as the reverse complement.
AAATTTCCCACTTGAATTTAGCGGAAAATTTTCCAATGTAAGATATTTTGAAGATAATAATTGTCTCGTATTTTTATTCGCTAGGAATGAATTGTTTTCTACTATAATAAGCAAGTGGAATTTGAACCACAGTTTAGGTAAAAGAAGGTAGAATTATTGTAAGAGGAAAAACCGTTTTTTTGCATATCAATTGAATTTATTAATAATTTGAATGGTTATTGATGATTAAGTACACATTTACTTTTGTTGTTACCAGCAAATGGAAATTACTTGTCGTCCCTAGCCAGAGAGTACCTGAATTTTGATCTTTTGTTTATTAATTAGAAGAGTTATTTTGTAAGCTGATTTAAACCGTCATTGCTAATTAACTAAAACTCTTCCAACTATGTGACTCAGTAATCCAAGGAAAATTTAAGAGCATGGGATGATGCATATTGTATGTGTTAGAGATCAAGATGTAAATATACACTTGGGTGTGTTGTATGAAATCAACACATGAAACACAATTTTATCAAAGACGCATAAAACAAATTTTTATTTCTTAAATTGATATTTCAATGAGATGTCTTTCATAGTGGGGCATTTTATAGGAACATAGCCTTATCCTTTGGTGAGCATCGAAACTTTCATGTAAAATCAATTAATTTAAATCAGCTTCTCACTGTTTTTCAAACACAAAATTGAAATGCGATACTATATGTAGGCATTGTTCACATTAATTCGATATATTAAGACTTGTACTTGTAGGGTGAGAGCTAGATTTGCATCCAGAAAGTTCACAATGACTAAAGTGACCACTTTTACGCATATGAGCTGGAAGAAAAGGACCATCACAGGCGAGTTAGGTCATAATTTTGAAAATAACTGATCATGAAATTTTTATAACGAAACATAGTATTAGGCGTGTGTGTCAAAACTAAAAAATAATTACCACGTTAAAAGCAGAAATATGTACATTAATGTTTTGAAACGTGTAATCACGCAACGAATATTCTCTTATGCATGGCGAATGATTAAACAGGTCCTTACAATAATAATATAATAATATATTCGAAAAAAGCGTACTGTCAAATAAAGATTAAACAAGCTAGAGTGATTTAAAGACGTTAATTATATATTATCAAATTACGAAAATTTCATGGTTATTTTAGAAATAAATGGCAAATTCTAAGAGTTCTTCAGAATCAGAAGACAAGCAAATTAGCTCATAAATTCACTGTACTATATTGCATGATAGAAATATAGTACTTTTAGAATTATTAAAATGATATCTGTGATATGTTTGTGATGTAACGGTTTTTGTTTAAATTGCTCAAACGTAGGTTTATCAATCTACTGTATTTTTAGGGCTTAGTTTTATAACAGTTTTTAGAGGAACAATACATTGACATATATCCTATAGCCTTAATACATACTTCTTAAGGGGAAATAATATTGAAGATATAACTTTAAAAGAGTAAGAGAATTTAAAGTTTAATTACAAAGTTAACCCTGCCACTGTTATAAATATAAGGTTAATTTTAAACATTAAGCACAGATCAAAAGAATGTATCTAATATTTAAAACAATGTAAGGTTCTAGGGTGTATGCCACTGTATGTATTCCGAAAGAGGCTAGGGCAATGATTAAAGTTAACTTCTTTCAGTTCAATTAAATTTTTTTAAATATATTTAGTTTATGACCTACATGTGGTGTTCTACTACCGATATAAGTTCATCAAATAGATTGAGAGCAAAGGATATTTTCAGTTTTTAGACTCCTTGGGATGACGAGATGTTTTCGATATCAATAGAATCATTCTAGAACTACTTCTTATGAGCTCAAAGTATTCACTATCGAAATTTTAATATGCTAAGTTTTTAAACTTGCTACTTAGTTTCCATATCGTAAACAGCATCACTCCAAAGGCACGTCTGTGCAAAATCGTTATTTCGAGAAAAACAGTCTTAAAAAAATTTTGATACGTTAGGAAGAATTATGTAACTTTGATGGTAAAGAAATCAATTTAAGTTCCTTAGATTATGTAAAGCAGAGTTCTTACCTTTGGTATAACATGAAACACCAACTAACAATCTAAAATTGCATTTAGGGGAAAGCAGTCGAGAAAACATGGATTCATTTCTTTGGAGCAATGCCGACGATATACCTAAAAATTATGAAAAATTGAATTTCAAAATTAAATGAAGACTCTGAGGATTCTCAAAAACTTAACTTTAATAAGATGAATAATATAATTGAAAGTTCAAATAATATGATTTAAAAGTTATTAGATTTCAGTGTAATTGCAAATTATTTCGTTGAAATTTAAACGGGAATTAAGAACTAACTAACTTTTGAATTAAAATATTTATGCTTGAACATGTTAAATTAAATAGCTATAGATTGAGAATGAGAAATGTACTAATTGAGGAAGTACTCATTCGCCACTAAATGGAAAGAACTACTTAGAAATAATTTTAATACTTTTATTTCATAGACAGTGAAGTAGAAGAATTATTAATAAGAAAATTAGAAGAGCTTACAAAATTTTACTGAGATTGGTTGCAGAAAAATAGCATTAAAGCTAAATACTGGAGGTAAGCACGCAAATTGGAATTTTATGTCGGATGCTGAATATATAATGTTTTTCGAATCTGATGTTCTAAATAGTAAAAAATTAAGCAAAATTTAATTACAAAATCATTCTATCAGTACTTATAGCTTTCACTTAAGGTGAATTGCTCACGTAAGCTATATTTTGAACTAAATCATGTAAAAAACTTTTATTCACTTCGATACTTAAAAACTGCTTTAAAATTAAATACTTTAAATAAAATTTAATAATCTAATTCTAAATATCTTATTGTTTTGTAAACAAATAACAACTAATAGGTCTTGAAATAATATTAAAAAAAAGAAATATTACTAGGTAGATCAGTGTTTTTAAAACAAAAGCACGTAGGATTTGTGGAAATAAACATCGACCTCTGCTATATTAAGTGGGGACATTTATAGTTTTTTAATAAAAATATTATTTATTAAATTATTCTCACGAGTAGCTTCGTTTTGAGTAAAAGTTTTCTCGAAACGAAGTATATCGAGAAAGTATTATTTTTTCACCTATTTTTAATCGTCCTATCAATCCTCATCTGAGTACTAATCTGAAAAAAACTCATACTTGACTTGATTAAGTGTTGTTTAAGTAGTTTAGTAAAATTAACAGCATGAATCAATTCAATATGTATGTAGGTTAATGCAAACTATTTATATTACTCTCTTCGTTAACAAGTAATTAGTGACATAAATTCATGTTCTTTATTCATCAATACAATCCTATTTACACACTTTTTTTAATTCCATCAAAACCATCTGTATTATATTTGTAACAGACTATAATATTTATTTGATACCATATTCATGATCTATTTCTTTAAAATTTTTTTAATTTGCAGTGGCAAATTCTTTTACGGATGGGACAATCCATCAATATTGCTTTGTAGGACGTACAGATGCAGTACAGTACAGTATACCCAGTATCTCTTGGATACTCGGGTGTTCCCCTTGAAAATAGTCTTACAGTATCACCCCTTAACCCTCCAAGTGGTTTCGACGAGATATCTTGTCTCAAGATCTGACCAATTTTGCTAATAACGAGATATCTTGTCTCTTAAGATCTGACCAATTTTGCTAATAACGAGATATCTTGTCTCTTATGATCTGACCAATTTTGCTAATAACGAGATATCTCGTCCATAAAGATCTGGTCAGTTTTGCTAATGCCAAGATACGTCATCGAGACAACCATCAGGAGGGTTAAAAAAACATTTCCTTCGTTTTTTTGGTAAAATTTTATTTTGGTGGATATAAATTAGATAGTAAATTAAAATTAAATTATTCTGGCCAAACAAAAGCACCTTTGAATTTCGAGACTCTCTCTCTTACTACTTTTATTATTAAATAATTTATTCTATAATGCAACACACTGCACAACACAAAATGACTTTCAAGGAAAATTGGTCTCCACTACCTCCAATGATGAACATGTCGGTCTCTGAATATACATCTAATAGATCAGACAAGCTAAATAGATAGACTTGAAAACTGTTTAACATTAATTCGGAACACTACCCAATAGATAGTAGGTGTGAATAAATTATTCAAATTTTAAGTTATCAAATTATGTGAATTATGTATACGTTTTACATGGTCATGTTTATACGCATTTTCAATTTCAGATAGGGAATAAGAAAACATTTTGACAATTATTGTGTAAAGGGTTTAAATTATCGTTATGTTTTGGTGAAAGCTTTTACCAGTATTTATATTCAAGAAGAGAGTTTATAAAATAGAGCTAAAAAATCTGGTTGTCATTGTTCAGCTGCAAAAATACCTTTTGAGATGGCATCAAAATTTTACAATGTTCATTGATCATTGCCCAATAGAAACTGAATGCCTTATGGAGACTGAGTGTCTTATGAAGACTGAATACCTTATGGAAACTGAATGACCTATCTCAAACTCAAATACAAATTGTATATGAAATAATCTGTTTTTGGCCGTCCAAAGTAGTTATTTTCTAAAATGTAATTCAGGTAATCAAAAGGTTTAGAAGGGTATAAAGGATACAGACAAGAACTTTATAACTTCTCTTAGATGTTTTTCGATTAAAACTTTTTCTGAATCTTATTTACAGCTTATTTCTTTCAAAAACTAATGAGATATAATTTGAACATTTATCTTGAAATAAACTTTTAATTATCTTATTATCTCTCTCATCCATAGGAAACAAATAAAATACCCTAACAATAACAACTTACCCCTACTTGGTGTGACTAGTTTAAACACAATAAAACCTTCTTAAGTTAAATTCAACATATCTTTATTTAAAGGCTTGTAGTTTAACATTGAAAAATCTTTAATAATAGTTTTGTTAGCAGATCTTATAGTTGATGTACTATATAAATTGAACTTGATAATCAAGTGGAAGACATCTATGGCCTATTGTCTCCCTTAGGAACGTCCGTCAAAATTTAAAAGAATTTTTTGCTTTATACTCAAAGAATATGTCCTTTTTTATCAAGATGGAAGAACAGACATTGTTGATGCAGCCTTTTTAAAAAATACATTTTGTATCACTAATACCTTCGATTTTCCCAATATGACTCACAAAGATGACAATATTCCTTTTGTTCCTTTAACTCTGTCATAGGATGTGTTAACATCCTTTTAAAAAATCGTAAATCGGCTAAGGGTGCTTTACTTGAACATAAGGTTTTGGTGCTTTTTTAATATACATCTTCCTCCTAAATACCTTTTTTGCAGCTACTTCAAGCATATTCATATTAACTGTAAAATATTTCTTATTTTCTTGATCTCACCAATTTTCTTATGATTATTTTTAATGAAGATAAGTGTAGTTTAGATATATATAACAGCATCCTTATCATTTAAAGTTGAACAAACATATTTTTAATTGACAAATAGATATTTGCTTAATGTTTGGTTACCTTAAAGCATGTCCCATTTTAGGCCTCAAAAATGTCCTATTTTATACAGTATATAATGGAAACTGAAACTGTTGGGTATTCATTACTCTGAATTTTGTATTATTAAATAACAATAAATGCATGGTTTTTCATCACGAAACTTTTTCATTTAGTGTTTCATTTTCAATATAAATTTATTAGCTTTTAAAAAATACGCATCAAACATGTTACCTCATTTGAGACAAAAAAATATAAGATAAATTATTACATTGAAATTTAATGATAATGGTAATTAATTAGCGTCACACCGGAGCAACACAAAGGGTTATGGCGACGGTCCAGGATCAATCCCCAAGGAAAGATCCCAGGGCAGCACCATATAATTTTGAACCACGGTCAGATGACGAGATCAACGCCTGAGCTGGTACCCCATTCTTCAAACTTCCATACCACACCAATGTGAGGATATTTGAGGCTGCTACAGATTTAACGTGCACCAGCCCCCTCGTATACGACGGTCTTTGGTTGGACCGAGTTTCGAGCTCACAACCCTCCGATTGCTAATCAGTTACACTTCCAACCGGGCTATCGCGAGCCCTAGATTTTAAGGGATTCTAAAACACATGAGAGAGTAGAAAGTTCTGTCGTCGATCAATTCTCAAACTGACTGTAAATTAAAGCCTGAAAATTAAGATATCCCAATGTGCGCCATTTTCCATCGTGCTTTACCTTCCCTCATAGAGAGCATACATAACTATTATATAGAACGTACACACTCTTATACATGTTTAAAATAAAAATGAACTGAAATCCTTCCGTGTTCCGCATATCTATACGAGCCACAAAATAAAATCCTTATACGCAAACACATATCGAGCAATGACACAAATGCGGGCGCAAGCGAGCACACATGCATATACAAAACTCCACAAACAAAATACAAAAGCGAACAAATGTATAAAACTTGTGTATAAACACACGTTCACTGCCAACAACAAATACACACATACAGTAACAGGCACTAGCAAAAATATGAACAGAAACACTCGAAAACGCATAAATGTACAAAAACAGACAGACATAAGAATAAAAGCTCATACAAACAACATACATAAACACACAATACCATATTTGCCGTTAGTGAATAGCTATTGCACTTTCTGCTCTTTTTGCTGTATTGCAAACTGTTATTACATGGAATTTTTGTCTCACTTTTCAAACTGTTGTAGCGAATAGTTTACATTTTAAATGCATTTTTATGATTTAACAATTTGATTCTAAGATTTTTTTATGACGAGGATTGGTCATTTTTCTGCACTTCTTTGACGTTATTGGGGCTCGTGGCTACTGATGATGACTATAGGGCGATGTTTTCTCACAAGCAATTGAAATTACCTGCTTACGTGCTGGCTGTGTATCATTAGTTTATTTTAATTTTTGTAGGAAATTGCTTATACTTGTCATGCAGAAAAACCCACTTGCTGCCATAAGCATGTCCTGATCAGAATAAAATTGCTAAATGATAAAAACGAGTTTAAAATGTTAATGAAAATTAAAGGATTGCTAATAGCTTAAATTAAAATAGGTGATGCGTTTAAAATGCTAATTACTTCCATTAAGCTAATGAACACTTGACGAGAGAAATCTTTAAGCTTTTTTCATCTAAAATAAAGATAGATTGAGATTCAGATATAATAGAATTAGATTAGATTTTTCTTCCATTTTCATTTACTATCTATCTTTGAAATGTAATTAATTATTTATTACCCGGTGTTATTGCTCTAATTTCTTCCATTCATTGTTTCTATTAACAGATTTGTTTATTTTACAAGTTCAATGATTTTCTTTCTTAATGTCATTTTCACAAATCGAGATAAGATTACAACTTAGCAAGTGTAAAATTAGAATTTAGATAATCCGTATCATGTAATTATTTCGGGAAGTAACATTACATCATATTTATAAGTTTCTCTCTCTCTCTCTCTCTCTCTCTCTCTCTCTCTCTCTCTCACACACACACACACACACACACACACACACACACACACACACACACACACACACACACACACACACACACACACACACACACACACACACACACACACACACACACACACACACACACACACACACACACACACACACACACACACACTGTAGCACTGGGGGTAATGCTCACCAATTGCATTATTGCTTTTTCTCAACAACTTACATAATGACTAAATAACCACATCTATTGATTGAAACCCAGAAAAGATTCTATTGGCCAAGACGGTCAAAACTGGTTTGCAGTCATACAAGAAGACCGAATGTTGCAGAATGGATATATGAGTGTGAACCCCTCAGAAGGTTAACATAAAAATACAATTTTTGAACTAAAGAAATTTTTGTGTAGAGGGAGAAAATTATCAAAAATCTGTTTTCTCCCTTTAAAGAATGCACGTAACTACCAGAAAATTACAAACACGATTTTTCCAAACTATTTACTTGCCAAACATAAAATGATCGAGTAGAAATCACATATCCTGGACTTAAAGGCTCACTAAATGTCACAGCATTACAGTAATAAAACTGACACTAAAGTTTAATTTATTGGCCATCAATGAAATACACGAAAAAAACGTAATTTAAAATATTTACTCCATAAATAATCGTACAGGACGTTTTATTTTGTGAATTTAAAATGAGAAAATGTGTTTGGATTTCCCCTATGGCTAAGTTGGTGGAATGTTCCTGAATTTAAAATAAGATACACTTTATTTTCGCTTTTATTCTCGAGTCTCGATGATGTATGTTTTGCAATTTAAAATAGGCATATTTTTGAAAGAAAAGAAAGTCCAAGAGGACATAAAAGTGATTTTTTCCCTATCCATGTAGCTTTTAGAATGGGGAGAAACGATCAACTAGTAACGCGAAGGACATCATAAAAATGAAATTCATTTGGTATCTCCCAAATTTTGAAACATGAAAACTCATTATTTTAAACGTGATATATGCGGTAAAGTGTCACGATATAGACTCTGGATGATTAGGTTAAAATGAATGCCTTAAAGGTGTAAAATATTCATTAAATAGTGTGCAAAACGACTTTGCCCCAGGAGGTAATGCTTTCTTTTGATGATGAAAATATATTAGTTTCCAAGAAATGACAGTGATATGTGTGTAGATTTGATTGTCGTTGTGACAGGTTTACTGTAACAGAAATCTCTCTTAAGATAGATTAGTTCTAATTATAATTACGAAAAAGTCGGAAATTCGAATAATTATTCACTGATTGGACTGGATGTTAGGGTTACGATAGTCAGATGATAAAACAAGATCATCGTCTGCAGCAGAACTAATGATGAATAATTTAATTTACAAATGTATAAAATTTTGAGTGCAAAATTTAAAAGAAGGGAAAAAATTAGATGAGGTTTAAAAAAACAACCGAACGTAAAGGTTTGAAGGTTTGAATGGGGATTTTCCCCAATCAAATCTCGCCGATTTAAAATTGTGCTTTTAAAAAAATCTGATACGTTGATAATTAAGAACAGAACAGACGATTAAAATATGAAAAACAGAAAATGGAGTAGAGCATGAGTTGCAAATGGGTGTGCTCTCTCCTAATAAAAGATGACGATGGGTGAAACGTGTGTGTCCAATGCGAAGACGGGTCAGTTTGACATCCGATTATTCACTGATAATAGCGTTTATTTACCAATTTAGTCACCAATTTAGCGTGGGTTGTCTAAGAGAATGCATTGCTGTGGAAAAAATTATAAAATAAACATTGTGTTGTAAGTATTCAAATGTGACTTCTTTGAGAGTGATTTCCCAATAAAACTTGACATTTCACTTTTGAAAACAAGCACACAAAGAATAAAAAGCATATGGTAATTTTAATTCAATTCCTCTTTTCTACTTGAGAATATATGGGTCTAGCTAACTCATTACACTATTATATTTCATTTCAAAAACAATATGTATATCATACATGCGTTACAAAACTTAGAAAGAAATTCTGTCCTTCTTTGAAATGCTATTTTACATACAAGCGGCATTTAATTCTGATTACTCATTGGAAATAACAGAATGTCACAAGAATTGTTAATCCTCTAAAGGGATTATTTTCTCCCATATTAACAATTCTATCATTGATAGTCATCCAAATGAAGAGACATTTCTTTATTATAAACATAATTTAATTAAGTTTCATGCATTCATTTTACGTTTAAGAGATTTTCGATCGCTTGTTCTTCTATTGTATCTACTAAATTGAAATATGTTATTATGATATAAAATAATTTCCTTTCAACATCTTTGTTTCGAGAGTTTAAAATTTATGTTTTTAATTATTTTGTTTAGTACAGGATTTATAGACTTTGCCATAAAATATCCGTATATGTCAGGGATGGTCTAAACGCGCTTTAAGGGGGTCAAGGACTCAAAATTCTAAAATCTTCAATTTTAACGTTTTTGTTCAGAAATTTTGTCTGTAGATATACATTGTATTTTGCAATTATAATAACTATTTTATATTTTCAAAACTTCAAAATCTTTTTTATTAAAATTAAAAAATTGTGACGTTGAGCAAAATTGATATATCTTAAAATATTTTATAACAAATCACTTCATTTTTGCACTAATTGACTCCTAAAAGTTCATACTTTAAACTGTCTTCGTGATTTTTGTTAAAATAGTTAGAAAAAATTTAAAAAATATTTTGTTCAAAAACTACATAAAACACATAGTATACAAAGTTCGAAAAATTATAGAAAAAATAATAATATATATATATGAACAATTGCTGAAGACAAATTAAAGAAATATATTTGAAAAGTAATTGTAGAATATTTCATTCATTTATGACTAGTAGTTTTTAAGTTATATCCATTTTTCACTATCGAAATCCCATTTAACAGAAAAGGAGAAAAAGAGCGTTTAAAATTATGAAAATATTCAAGTTATTAAAAAGCACTTTTGCATACTTCATGTTTGTTTAAAATCATCCTGGATAGTATTGTGTATTACTTCTTAGTTTTACTATTTCATTTAATTTAATTTTAGAAAGTTGGACATTTTTCCTATACTTTTTAAAAGTATTTGTGGACTTCATCGTCGCTTTCCTGAACCGCCTACAGTCCTTTATGGAAAGCGTTATTGAAGTATATTGATAGTACAGAAAATTCGAAAACGTGCAAATTCAACAATAAAAACAGTGAGAATATTACGATAATCAATTCAGATCACTTCAAAAGTGTTCGTAGCGTAGTGTATTTGAGTTAGAAAAAATAGAGCTGAAGTAGTAGAAAGTAGACTCCAAAACAGTTTGTTTACATTGTCTGATGGGTGAGGCTCGTTTGATTTGCAGCTGTCATGTTATAAAAAGCCGAATATTTCCGGTTCTACTGATGGTAGAAACAAAATGTAGGTGTTATTTTATTCAGAAATATCTATATTATTTTTTAAGATAATAAAAAAAATGGACTTTTGTCATATTTTGAGTCCCAGACCCCCTTAAAATATTAGTTGTTTACTTATCATTTATATTAATACTGTCTCGTAGAAATAATTAAAAATTCGAAAGAGAAGAACATTTAAAGGTTTATTTGGAGAAAAGAAAAGCACAGTAAAGTATAACAGAAGAAATGGAAAAGAATGATAAAAAAAATCAACGTTGCATAAAATAAAATCTTTTGATGTTTTAGGATTAGTTACAAGAAGCTTCTAGAAAGTTCTATGTTACAATTACCAACATTTAAAATTTTAATTAAAAGACAGTTAGGGAAAATATCGTCTGCCATCACAGTCAATGACATTTATAAACCTGTACTGTTTCTGTTTTCTTCAGTTCTATTTTCAGTTATTTATCGTCTGCACAGTTCAGCACGTAGGAATATTTTTTAGCATATATTAAAATCTACTTTTCTTCTAAACTATTTTTACATGTAAAACTTGATACCTGATTGGCATTTTTTTTTTATCTTTTGGAAGTCCTTTTGTCCCATTTCATTAATTCTTCATATAAAAGTGTATTTATATTTACTGGAATCTACATATGTTAATATGCCACACGTTTGGATTCGTCATCAGTCATATAATCGCTCTCTTTGTAGCAGAAAACGACCGATCTCCTAAGTGAAAAACCTACACATGGAGTAGTAAATAGACTGTAAACACTTTCTAGCTTCCAACATAAGACACTCTTTCCTTAAAAACAAGAAGCATCTGTTCTCCTAATCGTAAGCAATCTGCACTTGTTTAGCAGAGACTAAAACAAATCGAGATAGTAGGCGATTTGGAAAAATATTTATAGATATGTACGAAAATTGCATAGAATATAAAGGCTTGAAATGCAGGGGAATAACATATTTCGAGGTTCCTATGGAATCGAAATGAAGAGATATCCATGATCGACTGTATTAATTTTAATGCTGCGTTTTCAACCAATAACTTTCGTATGAGCTTCTTCCTTCAAATTATTCATGTTTCAAAATAATAAAAATACAAGATAAATACCGTTCAGATCATAAACTGTGTCACACACACACACACACACACACACACATAGAAACATATTAACGCTGCGCAAAATTACATAAAACATAAGCACAAAATAGGTTACACATTTTCTTCTATTTTTATGAATCGGTGTATTATTTTCGCTTTCTTCATATTCACTACGTGATTATTAATGTCTGTATTCACTAATGATTCGTACTTGTGTTGGAGAGCCTCTGTTATACACTGTGAAACACTAAAAATTTCAGTTACCCATTAAGAATAGGTTATTCATCAGAGATAAATTAAAAATACTAACCTATTTGATAAACTAAATGTCGTTCCATCAAGTTTCTCAAAAACTGATGATATATGTTGTAGGATAAACAAAAATGGTTTTATCTATCCTTTTCCTCTGAATCTATTCCAGTATTACATATAATTTCTGTTTTAATTAAAAAGTGTATGACCTTTGAATGCTTTTATATACTTAAATCGTGTAAGTCATAAGACTAGGTAACACATCTTTTCAGTTGCTGACAGTATGTATTTCTTCAAATAAAATATGCGATGGAATAAAAGAACAAAATAAGAAGGTAACACCTTTTCTCCAACGTTGAAAGAAGACTTTTCGCAACCGTCAAGTTTTACTTTTTTCAGAAGACTTTTTCCATCAACCAACAGTACATAATGGAAGATCGGCGTTGAAAATTTAAACTTCTTTTCAGTAAAATTCCCAGACGCGTGATGTGGTCACAGCAAAGGAAAAATAGCACTCGCCTTGACCAGAAAATATATACATGGACATACTTCTCTCTTTATATATATGTGTATGTGAACTCCGAATGACAGAGAACAGAGCAACAAAAAGTGTGCCCCAAGAAAACACGTGGCTAAAATGGTACAAAAAACTTAAAAAAGTTTCAAGAAAAATAAAATATAAAGAGATGACTAGCGACTGCGATTTGTTGAAGGGCCAGTTCGTGCTTATGGCTTGGAATATCTAGGTTAGGAAAAAAAGGACCAAGCGTGCTTCTGGTTGGCGGCCATTACTTATTGGTAACTGGATTTTTTGATTTCAGTCTTCCCCTGGGCTAGATATCTACACGTTCTACCATTGTGATGCTTTAAAATTTGAGTGCCGCTATGGATGAAAGAGCGGGGCATTTTTTATCTCGAAATTATTTAGGTACAGAATAGTTGGCAGGACTATTTCTGGAACGTGCGCAGAATGCATCGTTTTGAGAAAAGTGTGACTGCCTTGACATAGTTATTTCGGAATATTTTACCTATGAATAATTCTGAATAAATATCTAATGCCACGGGATCAATAAATTGAAGAGTTTATGTGTTGTGAATTGCAACAGTTTAAGCTTATAAAAAGACGGAGAGGGATAACTTATTTTTCAGTACACACAAAAATTGTCTTACCGAAACTTGAAGACGAATTTTTGATATTGATATTGTAAATTGCACTCATTAAAGAATATAGTATCGGTTAACATATGACGTTTTGCTTAAAAACTGTTTTTGTACTTAGTATTCATTACAAATGCTGTCTACTAATTCTTCATTATTAAGGATGATTATATTCGAAACATTTTCTGCTCTTTGAACTAAAATGCTATTGTTTATGATCCTTATAGAACAGAATTGTTCTAAGTATGAAATTTCAGCGGCATTATGAATGAATAACTCTTAAATAATTTGTAATTCAACACGTACTTCATAGGTTCCAGAGTTCTCCAAGATTAATTTTGTTTCATAATAACTACTGATTTGTTGAAGTACAGTTTATTTTCACTAACCATTCGAGTGCACATGTAAATATTTAAACTTGTTTGTTGGATCTTATAGACCAGCTGTCAAGTAAAGGAGAAATAACTGTCTTTAATAGAAATGAATAGAGAAATAAGTATATCAACGCAGGGAAATTGAATTGTGATACCTTGCACTGTTCTCACTTCTAACGTGTCTGAAAAGTACCTGAATAACAACCTTTGTACCAATATGATAGTCGCTTGATTGATATTTCATCAACCCTTGAAGACTCACATATTCGAAAATGTAATTTAATGTGCTTAAATTCTTATTTTATTCACAATAAAATCGTTTATGAAGCTCGATAATACGAGCTCTCCATTCATTAATTTTTATCAACACACATTTATTTAAGTTGATAGATTGAGTCGTACGTAAGTGCTTCTAATTCATATGAGTAGTTCAGGTCGATTCAAAATTCCATGGCCAAACTTTAAATAGAGGTAAGGTGCTCCAAATAAACCTTTCTTTTCCAAAGAATGCAAGCTGTTTTGAATGCCAACGGTTTTCCTGCACCATATTAGGCAAGGTTACATATTTTTTAGGTGTTTCCATATTTTGTCCAAACCCTGTATGTCCCTAACTGTCGAGAGTATGTGTTACAGTACTCTGTTTGGCACATTTGAAAATCGTTCTTTTTGTTTAAGTGACGCTGATTTTTCGTGGCGTGGATTTCGCATGTAATGGAACTTACACGAATTTCGAGATATCTGAAGCACCTAGCGTATAGGACTTCAAATGGAAAAGAAAGAGCAGCTCCAAGATTGTACCGTGAACGTTTCCCTGGCAGGCGGATTTCTCTTAATCTCGCCGAGAATGTCTTCCATTTTTGGAGTGTTCGAACTTTTCGGTATGCCCGCAACATGTCTGCTGGTATGAAATGTTCCAGTTTCACACAGCTAGCGGGCAAATTCTCAGTTGTTTCACAATATCGCACTCAAGCGTTCACTGTATAATGTTTGAGTAACTTTTCCGTTTATATTTGGCAGCCCTGTACGTTAGATGCATGTCAACTACTCGGAATTTGTGGAATGTTCCATCACGAATGATAAAGTTTAAAAAGGAGCGATTTGCAAACTCCCCTCTAACATCTATTCAGAAAAATTGAGGACATATATTCACTGACAAAAATGTTGATTTTGATGCATCCTACCATCCTTTAAAATTTGACCAGAGAGTCTCGAATCACTCTGTGTGTATATACTATATATACTTAATACAATAACATCATTGATGAATGATACACCAATATGCACAATGAATTCAACTGAGACGACGAATGTTAAAATATAGAAATTAATTTTTAAATTACTGTGTGCAGGGGAGGCGGAGAGGTATTGTTAGACAACGCGGTCACGAGTAAAAGAAATAATAAGAGTTAATCTTTAAGTTTCCAAAAGCCACGTGATAGTTGAGTGGATGGAAGTCAGGAAATTATAGCACAATTTAAAAGTTTCAGAATTCCATTGGGAATGAGTTAACTTAAAATCTAAAAAGGACACGGTATTGGCCCAGAAATTGACTCGATAAATGATTATGAGAGTAATATTTAAATTAGCTGATCCCCACTCAGAAATGTGAGAATAGTTACCTAAAACGATTGCGAGATTTAACGATGCAGGTTTTAGGAAATAAAGAAAGGGTAAAATTGTAGGAATAGAACTATAATATTATCTTAACTCGTTTGATCGAGATAAAAATCTCAATGTAATTTTTTTCTGTGCATCAATAAGACTTCGAGTTCAACTTATAGGAATCAAGCAAGCAAAAATAGTTCGTATGAACGATCTGAAGGTTTTGCTTTAGGTAGTTTATCGGGTACTGATTAATTCCTATAAAAAAATAGTCAGCTTGAAAAACACTTTTCAATCACATTTAACAACATCCTTTCTTGCTGAGTTTACACGTTTTATATTTAAGTAAAACTCTTTTCATATATCTGCGACATTGCATACTTAACGATAATTTTTTCGTGGATGTTGAAAATATGTCTGCCCATTTGCCCAGATAGAACACAAATAGGGATGCTGTCCTCTTCGGAAATATTTTATTTTGTTTACATATTTAATTTATCAAATATTTAAATTCCTTAGAAAAACTTCAATTAATTTAATTTACACAGATGACTGAACAACCGCATCTGTTGGTTGAAAGAATCAGGAAAGATTCTATCAACCTAACTATTCTAAGGTCAAAACAAGCAATCAGAGCTACCAGAATATTAAATCCTCATGTTACATATTTTAACAATATTTATAAGTGTAATGAGCTAACAATAGTGTTAAATAAAGACATATTTTACGGACAGAATCACTAAAATATCCGAAACCCTGAAAGCATTGGAATTAAAAAAGCATTTTAAATATACTTTGATTAATTTGAAAATTAGCCAAAGTAGTAGTTCATTAAATATAAAATAAAAAATTATAAAGGTATTAAAAATAATGAATGGCTATTTCCGCAGATCAACATGCCCACCATCATCAAGATAAAATTAAAACACGTGAAAAATTAAAGTTTTTATAAGTGAAATACACTGTCAAAAAACGTAATTCTGAGAAAACAAAGAGGAAAAATTCTTCTCCCTAAGCTTCACTTACTAAGTGTGTTACTCAAGAAGAAATCTAACCTTATACAAATAAAACATAACTTGGTGCCCCATCACTAGTCTAAAGATCAGCACATCCTGATCTATAAAAGCTAAAAAACTCACATCTTGAAATTTTGATTCAGCGTGTTTCGCTTTAAGTCCACGATATGTTATCTTTCAACTGTATGTCTGCCACCATTCACTTTTTCAATTAAACCTATCAGAACGTACAAAGGAAGAGAAGAACTAGCATCAAACTAGTGTGTTTGTCGGTAAAAATTGATATGGCTTCCCTAATGTTTAATTCAAGAATAGATCTTAGAGATTAGACTACTTACTGTCGCATATTAAAATGAAAATTATGAAAATGTTCCCAACGATGTCGAGCAATGGCAGATTTGTTAACTATAAAGAATAAATATACAAGCATACACAACTTATATAGAGTTTAATTCTTGTAAAGTAAATAATAGTTGCATTCTCAGTCTGAAGATCAGCACATCCTGATCTAGAAAAACTAAAAAACTCACATCTTGACATAATCTTTCACAATTGTCTTCCATCACTCACTTTTTCAATTATACCTTCCAGGAACATGCAAAGACAGAAAAGCACTAGCATCAAATTTGTGTCTGACGGTAAAAATTGATATCGCTTCTCTAATGTTTAACTCAAGAATATATCTCGGAGATTAGACTACTTACTGTCGCATAGTTAAAATGAAAATGAGATGAAAAATTCGAAATGTTGAGCAATGACAGATTTGGTTAGCTCTCAAGAATAAATCTACAAGAATACAACTTCGAGTTTAATTCTTGTAAGTAAATCGTAGTTGTATTCTCTTAGTTTAAAGATCAGCACATCTTGATTTCGAAAAAGCTAAAAAAACTCACATGTTGACATAATCTTGTAACTATCTGCCAACACTTATTTTCCAATCAAATCTGCCAGCAACGTGCAAAGACAGAGATGCACTAGCAAAAGCAGATTTCTTAGCTTTTGAGAATAAATTTGCAAGAATACAAGTTAGACATTAATTCTTGTAAAGTAAATCGTACTGCACTCTCTTAACGTCCAAGTGCCAGCGCCGTATTGCAAGATCCTTTCTTTCCAGATTTCGAAAACACATCCACCCACCTGCATAGGTTGTACGCAAACAGGGAGGGTGCCCTCTTCCGAAATATTTAATTGGGCTGATCTGCATCCGCAACCGTACGGTATTGTTCTGTTGTGTGCACCCTTCCCATTGATCCGAAAGAGACCGTCCTACACTTTGACGTGATCTCCACGTGATATATTGAATTATGTGTCTCACGGGCGGGACACGGGAAGCCGATAAGCGCATAATGGAATGCCGGGATCCATAATAATGTCACTGGTTTATATGAGTTATATGGCAGGATGGATTGCGTTTCGATTGTTTCTGTAGACGCCGGTGCTCCCGCGGCTTGCAATCGGATTACAGTGCTGCAATCACGAATGCGGCCCGTGTGTTTGGAAAAAGTCCTCAAGGGGTTTTATGGATTTTGTATGGAAGGGTAAGAGATTGGATATAAAAACTATAGCATCAGCATAGAAGTTTGGGTGAATGAGGACGTGCGTATTCAACGACTAATGGAATACATGCTCTGAATAAGGTACGATCATAGATGTGTGAATTTAAAATAATTATATACGGCGTTTTTTATACATGGGATCCATTTTGTTTAGAATGTATTTATTTGCAAATGCCAGACGTTGGTAAATAAGTCATTAGCCATCTTGCTTCCCAATATATCTTAACAACACGATTAAATCTATCAAGTGCAGTACAAGTGTCTAAACGTTCGCCATCTATTGGTTCGTGAAATACAATTAGGTGCCCATTTGGATACCCATTTACTTGGAATTGAGCATAGGAAAAGGTCCAGTAAGGCTATGAAACAAAATATGTTGGAATAACTTTTAAATAACGCATTTTTTATAATTATATTTTAAGATATTGTTTATTCATTTAATGATATTATTTAAAGAATATGACATTCCCCAAATGACCGCTTCTGGCCGCATTGAAAATATGGGTTCTTTCGATATTTTCCTTTACTCTTGAGTACATTTAGGGGGATTTATTCAATTTCTTGGTGAATGTTTTGCTTAAGCTTTTGAATCCTGTTCGGCTTTTTACCACACACTTGTTCCTTTAGGTATCCCCATAGAAAAACATACCCGGCTTGGTCAAATCAGGGAAATGGAAGGGTCGATCAACATCACCAGATTTTACATCATTTTGAAAGGAAATGCAGCCTTTAGAAATAGCATGGTTGCACGAGCGGCATATGCGCTTGTCGATCTATTTCAGGCAGAAAGAAATTTTACAACATCGCACAATATTGTTCACAAATGACAATAATCCCATTTTCATTGGATGTAAAATAGTCCAATAATGTCTCCACTATAAATTCTCATTAATTGAGTGAACAATATGTAAAAAAATTAAGTTAACAATATTTTATAAGTTATTCCAAAACAAAGTTTCACCTCCACATAAAAAACGCCCTATAATGTTCTGCGATATTTTCATAGTAAAAGTGACACATTGAATTATTTAGTGCTATATAGTTTGGAAAAAACGTCCATTTACTTTCGAAGTAATTGGCAGGGCCACACGCAGTAAAAGGGTGTGTCACCCTCGGGTCCTGGTAGTTTCCATGGTACCAGGATCCGAGTTCCAATGAGGATCCCGATGAATGTGTGGTACAAAAGTCCTCGATGGGTTTGATAGATTTTGAATGATAGGATAAGAAACTGAATATAAAAGCTATAATACGATATAGATATTTGTCTATGAGATACTTGTATCCTTCGATTAATGACTGATATGATCTGAATACGATACCAACAAAGATGTGTGTATTTGAAATAATATATTATTAAAAAATCTAATGTAAGCTTTCTCTGAATTTAAATTTCTTTATAATATATTTTATAATTGATCTTCTTAATGAATAAAAATTCATGCACTTTCATATAATACACGTAAAAATAGTTTTAGAAGAAAAATTTATTTCAAGGGTTACTTAAAAACATCAATTTCTAATTTATGAAAATCATAAATAATTTATCACCAAGCCTGGGCATTTTCATTGTCAGTTTATCACATTGTTTAATTTTATCATTGACTTTTAAAAATCTGAAATTTTATTTATCTGCTTTATTCCTTGCCAACTTTTAATGTTTTGTGCTTATCTGTACTCTCTGTTTTTTTATATAGGGCTTTGTCCGCTGCTAGTTTAGTGTTATTTCCTCAGTCTAGTAAATGAATTTTTCTGTATGACAGTATGAATAAGTAAGTAAAATGCTGTGAAAACAATAAATATTCTAGCACGAAATTTTGAGCAGAAACTATGACACACGAAAGCCATTAGGCGTAAGAATAAAAGCGTCCATTTACTTTCGAAACCATTATCACTGCCCCCACGCTGTGGAGGGGTGGTAGCAGTACTATGGCACCAGGGGACGAGGTCTAAGGGTATCAATATAAAAAGTTTGTGTACTTATTCAAGTTAAAATTTGCGTCTTTGGAATGCACATTTGTATTTCTTGAGGGTCTCCGTCATCCAACGTGGTACTAGGACCTGGAAAACAGATATGGGGCCTTAGTCACGTGTCATAACATTTAAACACATATTCTTCAATTTTTGAAATGCTAGTTGTTAACGAAACGGATGTTTCAATGCATGTTCGTCATTTGGGAGCTACACCAGAAGATCCACTTAACCCTTTCGGGGGAAGGGGGTCACTCGCATAATTTTACCTTATAACCTAGTCTTCCTGCATGAATTCTAGTCAGTTTTGACCTTCTTAACCAATAGAATATTTCCACAGGATTCTATTCTAAAAAATGAGCAATAGACTGTTTCCAAAGGATTCTATTCCAAAGAAAGAGCAGTACAATTTCTCCAAAAGAAAGAATTATAAGGAAAGGAGTAGTAGAATATTTAAAAAGGATTCTAATCTAAGGAAAAGGACCCACAGAATATTTTAAAAGGATTCTATTCTACAGATTGGGCCCAAAGAATTCTTCCAAAGGATTCTATTCCGAAGAAAGGATCAATGGAATCCTTACACAGGATTCTTTGTTAGGAAAAGACTAATTGAATCTTTCTAAAGGTTGAAAGAAGCATGGTTTCCTTATAGAAATATGTAGTTATTTAGTGATTAAGTGTACTGAGGGTAAAAGCTACACTAATAGCAAATATTGTGGCGCTCAGAGGGTAAGCTACAAATATCATGTGACAGTTATCAAGGGAGGAGTTGATTTGAAGAAAAACTAAAAAGAAAAAGTATCAAAAATTTAGAACCTAACAGAAATACATTTCAAAAATTGGTTACAAATAATATGACACAGGTTAAAATCCCTTCGAGAGTGAAGTATTCAAATGCTATTATTTGTATAGAGACGTTCAATTATTCTTAAACACAAATTAAACAATATTTTTTGACATTAATAAATGGATTAACATTTTTCTGGATGCAAAGTAAGCTTCGAATGGTTTACTTTAAGATTTTCTAGAGCAAATTCAATCAAACTTTTAATTTCCGTTGATGTGTAGAGATGTTTGTTGCTGCGCCATTTTAGTGTTATACCTGTGAATGCAAATTGGATTCTTTAAAGAAATTATTTTTTAAAGGTAAATTTAATCTCAATTGTGTGCATGGAATGCATGGATCTAGGATGTACGTTAATGTTATAAAAATTGGTATTTAGAAATATATAAATTTTTTTCATAGTGGAAGGAGTCAATTTTACCATTTTACATACGCAAAGTTATGAGTGAAAGATTTGTTAAAACTTTTCCTTTTTCAAAATCGAAAAATAGGTCTGATCATACAAATGGAATCAATTTACTTATAATGGAGCTTTCTTCGGTTTATTTATAGCTAGAAATAAAAAAATATTAAACTTTTGATTTTAAAAGAAATGAGTATACACAGTTTCAAATAAATATGTTATCTGTATGCTAGAATGTTGATGGTTTTCGGAAAATATATGTGGAGTAAATTATGTGGATTGATAAGCAGGTGGGATACAAGAAGTATTTGATTTCTGAGAATTTACCATAGAAATATCTCTATAAGTTTTAAGGAACAATAAAAACTAATCTACAGAGTTTAAAATGTTTGCATTTTTTGAGAAAAGGAAAAGTAGCCATTCGAAACTCCTTCAGATTTCAACGAATTGATTGAATTTATGTAACTCCTATTAATTCTGTAAATAGTGCTTATTTTCTTTCTCACACGTTAATAAATTCTTAACTTCAAACAAATTTTATGCGAGTAAAGTTTCATTATCAGATGCTATAAAAAATGATATTGCACCAGAAATTGCTACGTAATTGCACCTGATATTGCTACGGAAAAAATGTAGGAATGAATCACAATTTTATAGTGGTCGTGTAATGAGGATAGTATTATATGTTATAAGGATGATTGAGTTGTTTTCGGGCTCAAGCATAAGAAGATTTCATATAGGTGAGTATCTATTTCGCAGTTCTGGAATTAACCATGATTTATATGATCGATATTTCTGGACAAATATTAAATACATTTAATGATATAAGTAATTTTATGCCAATTTTTTCATTAAGTAATATGATTCTACTACTTATGCACTTTATTGATCTTGAGATAGCTTTACAAAATAATTTTTAATGTCAGTAAGCTATTTTAATTTTAATATAACAATTTACTTACATTCCTTAAGTTATGATACCATTTGCGTACTTAACATGGGAACATAGTTGCTAGCAATTCATTATATGGTAGAATGTGCAGTTAGGCCGTTGTTAGGGCTGACAAAATTAATGCGAAAACATGATAACCATCCCGTTCTGCTATCTTTAAGCCCCAGATACGACCACCCGTAATGTTAAACCTCAGTAGATCACTAAGTGAGCTTCAAATGCGGTAACTGGGTAGTAAACGAGTTTCTGTAATGATAAAAATTAAAGCGAAACAATACTGATGTTGTGCTCCAAATGAAGCATTTTCATCTCCGCTATTTTCCTTTAAAGGGGTGTGAACACAGCAGATTTTATAACAAAGGGAAACTAGGCACAAAAGTATCGCTTTCAACAGTAATTGAATTTTGATTTCTACTTGCAATATTACTTTCCAACAGATTTTATAGATGTAAAAGTGGAATTTCTTACATAAAATCGCTAAATATAGAAACATCATCTAAATAACCTTTTTTATATCATCAATTTATATATCCTTAAAAATTAAATTTTTACATTAATTAGATGAAAATGATTGGAAATTACGTATTACAACACGCTTGCCTCTAATAAAAAGTGCAACTCATATGAGAAAGCCAATATGAATTGAGAAATGGATAAGAACATATCTACAACAAACCGAAAATACTAGTTGGTGAGCATAAATAAGTGAAATAAAAGAATTTGTATTCGTATACAGAGATACATTATCATATGAAGATTTCAATAAATTTGAATATATTTTCGAATAAAAAATAGAAAATAAAAATCTGGATATGATAAACTATAATTTCTATTTTAGATATTTAATTCGGTGAAAATATGAATAGATTGATGGTAAGATAATTTAAAGTATATGCCCAGACTGAAAAATAGGTTGGTCCGAAAAAAATTGATATTCACCAGAACAGATTCTAATAGTGAAAAAGTTTGATTCTCCACCTCAGATTAACACATCTCTGATTTTTTCGAAATTTAAAATATCCTAATGATAGGACCGGTGGTTGAAGTTCTCGGATTTTAGCGTTTTGGCAATCCCGCAAGACACCACCTGAAATAATCCTAGCCAAGATTTTGTTCCCATATTCAGTGTTAAAGTGACCCAAAACAATGGTTTTCAATAGTGAAAACTCTTAAAATATTGCTACAAAACAGCACAATGTCTGTATAATTCACCACATACAGTGAGTGCCTTATGCCGATCTAGCAGGACAAATTAATACACACATATGAAAGTTTCTACCCGGTTACTTCGAGATTTAGGAAGTTCAATTCATGTTAAACATTAAGAACAAATTTCCAATATCTGTATAAATGGCCAAATACAGTGAGTTTACTTTAAGATGATCTAGCACGATTAATACACGTTATACAAGTTTATACCCGGTTTTCTTCGAGTTACGAACTATTTAGTGTGTAATGTGTAAAGTGGGATTGCTGAAAATTCAAGGAGCATCTTCGATATAATGGTACTGATGGTGAATTTATTGACGCGAAACACCACAAATTACCAGAAAACATGAAGAGAACGACGATCGATACTTTCAATGATTTCTGTGCCTCTTACACGTACACGAGCTGTCTTTAAGTCTATTTAGGCATCTTGATAATTGAATGAGGTCTATCAGTACTCAAGCCCAATCGAAAAAAATCTCCATAATTGTGAGACACCGTTGTAAAATTCAAAAGCATCTATACAATCTACCTAAAATTCATTCAGAGTTGAGTACTGATCCTCATTCCTATATCAGATTTGCCTAATCATTAAAAATGATCATAGATATAATTGCCAGAATACATCACACGGAGGCAGCTCACAACAGCAATTCATCACACAAAATATGGCCAGAAATTGACCACATAAAATATGGAATTCCGCACACGCGGGCAGCTCACAACTGCAAATATGGTTTTGGGATTAGAGAGACCATGAAACCACCCAAGAAATTTGTAGAAACTGTAATACACATCCTTAAGGTTTAAGATGTAGTCTGGCCTGATTTAAGCCCTTGCGATATACAATGATAGTTTAGAATATGAGTGATTGGGGATTCATATAGGTAGGTTCAAACTTGTCTCCCTTGGGACTATCGTCGACTCTGTGATCCGGAGAAACTCTTTTAGGAGTATCCAGAGAACATTTTTCTCATAATGGTGACTGACGAGAGCATTGAAATCTAAAAATTCGGATCAGACACTATTATGCAGAGAAAAGGCAGCAGTGGGCGAAGCTGATAATTGCAGGGAAGAGTGAAATATAGCACGACCGTTAAGATTTTCAAGGCTCTTGAAGCAATAATAAATTACCAACATTTACAAAACACTTTAAACTGATTCACTACATGAAATTATATACATTCATCATCCTTTTCTGTGACATCTACGATTGTTCGTGAATAGTGACTATTTTTCAAATCCTCTTCAAGATCTTCCAGGATTGTTTCAAGACTCCACAGAACGTCACACATAACTAACATGGACGGGTAGATACGTTAGGTAGGTAGGTAGTTGAGAATTTGCACTGGAGTAACATGACGGGATAGTGAGGGTAGACACGATTTCTTGTTTCACGAAAAGTCATGCCCAAAATTGACTTCAGATTGGACTATAAACTTCTCATACTTCAAGCACTCTCCACAAATGGATGAGAGGGAACTCAAAGTCTGGCCTGAATTATTTCAAAATGCGCCCAAACAAAACTGAAAAGAATGCTTTACTTTAAATAGTAAATACTTTGATTTAAACCGGGTAGAAACTTTCATTGACGATTATTAATTTGTCCTACTAGGTCGTCCTAAGGCAAACTTATTTTATGTGGTCTGGAAATTGTTATCTTTGATATTAGTGTTTGACACGAATTGGATTTCCTAAAATGCTTTACGTGGTTCTATGATTTGAAACAATTGTTTTGTGTGTCATTAACACTGTTTGAAATGACAAACTCCGTAGTTAGCCCGATTTCAGACGTTGTCTTGTGGGACTGTCAAAAGTCTAAAATTCAAGAACTTCAACCGTCGATAATTTCACTAAGATATTTTTAATTTCGAAAAAAAATACCAGATACGTTCATATTAGGCGGACAGTAAAGCATTTTTGCTATATTAGAATTTGTTCTGGTAAAATTACATTTTTTCGCCCACTCTACTGAACAATGGACGTCTAACATTTTCCTGTTCATCATACTTTGGAAATCAGTTTTATGAATTACCAACCAGCAAATCATTCAATAAAATTAAAGAATTCTTCAATATATGTCCAAACAAATATAAAAAATGTATACGATATTTATACATTTTTATAAATATTGTTTATACTACCAGCTAAATGTTACCATGCAAACAATTCAATTGAAACATTTTGGGTAAACTATTTTAATTGAAACCTATGTATTTTACCTTATTAAACGAGTGAAATCATCATAGATACAAAAATAAACTGTTACTATTGTTTCTAAATTCGAACAAAACAGGTTTCCGACTGTAGTTGAATTCGAAAAGAAATTGCGTAAACATCGATAACGGTGATTGATCATGAAATAAATATTTATATAAGAAAATTTTGTTTACAAATTTTTAATTCCCTATTCTTATATTGAATCAAATTAGGGTACTATTAACTATGCTAATTTCGTGAAAAAATATATAAATATAAAATAAAAGATGAAGAAACATAAAATAATAAAATTGAAAACTATTTAACTTAAAACACAAAGAAAAAAAGCTAGGTCCTTTACATGTTTGTACAAGATAAATATTTTTCTTTATGATTATGCTGCGACCAGCATTTTTATGAACACGGTTCTTAAAGCTTGGTACTGCTTAAGAATTTTCCAGTTGATGGTGAATTCATTCTAACGCTTTTCGTTTGCTCGCCGAGATTAGTATGCATATATTCAAATCATCGCCAACTATTACACAACAAAAATGAATTTACACCCTGGAATTTATGTCCTCCGTAAAAAACATCCCCATGTATAAATTAAACAACAAGAAACAACGTTTTTTCTCCACATGCTTCCCGAACATTATTCCGAATCGCAAAACGCCCTTTGAACTCCCCTGATCCGTGGAGTCATAAACTAGAAAGCTTCCGGCGAATACACACCGTTCCTATAAACCCCCGAAGGAGGAAAGATACCCGATACAGTTACACCAAACAAAAATCTCGTCGTAAACTTAAAACCTGAAACAGCAGCAATGACGTTTTCCAGTTGTAGGGAGGTTAATGTGCGTGGTAGCCCTTGGCGCTGAGTCGCCAATGCTAATGATCAGTCGTAAAGAACATCTGCGGTTCTTCTCTCTCATACCCTTCTTCAGATCTATCTTCTGCGAGTCCACCCCTCCCGCAGCTGGACTGTGTGGCTAAACGCTTTCAGAAGGCTGCGCCACTTTCGGGAGGCTACTGGCAGTGTAAAAGGGAATCCATCTTCTATTGTTATTGATTCAAAATGCATTTTTGGCAGTTTTGGCGTTAAGCCTCGATCGTCTCGGGCGCTTCTGGTGTTTTGGATTTCGCCACTCAAATTCCAATTTGGCAGTTAAATAGCTTCTGGGGGAAATGTAGTTTATTCTTTTGTAAGCGTAAAGATGGAAGACGATTGAATTATTGGAAGTGCTGGACCTTTCTGTCTCTTCTGTTGGATATCGACACCGATGCTTCAATTATTTTGAAAGGATCGATGAATAAAAATTCGAAATTGACAAAAAAATAACTATCTTGAAGTAAAAAATGGTTTGTCTTAAGGCAGATTCTTTTGAACAGAAAATGAACTTCTAAAAAATCAGTGTGACGTACTCAAAAGATTTTTGTGCGAAATTCCTGTGTTACTCCAATGACGCCATTTTCATGGTTCTCTCTACCCTTATCTGTTTTTAATTTACTCTATAAATAAATAAATAAAAAGTAATTAATAAAATTAAACAATGTGAAAATAAATAGCTTGCATATATAAGATGAAATAATTAAAAAAATTTGAAATTAAACTTGTAAGAAAATACAAAATAAAGCAAAACAAGGAGGTATAATTTCTTTATTTTATGTTCTTTGCTTATTGTAATATATTACTTTTAGTTTAAAAAATTGATATAAAAATTAACTAGAAAAATTTATATAAAAAGTTTATAACTTATTAGAACTAAGTAACAAAATCAAGCCACTTTATTTAGCCCTGTAACAGCTTCAGATGAGTAAATACAGTTTATAAAATGATTACCGAACATTACTTATTCCTATTCAAATATTGGTTGAAAATAATATTAACGTCACACTGGTGTCACAAAGGACTATTGGCGACGGTCCGGGGTCAATTCCGAAGGTAAATATTCGATGACAACACCTCGTGATTTTGAACCACGGTCAGTCGTATTCAGAGATAGCGTTTTCTAAAAATATAAATGACAACGAAATTCAAAAGAAAAAGTTGTGATACATTTCCCCTTCAAATATGCTCACTAGGGATGATAGTTCTCTAAAGTCATTACCTAATCTTTAATTTAGTTGCACAGCAATTATTGGCTCTTTTTTTGTACTTGTGTAGAGCAGAATTCAAATAATACACAAAAATGATCTCCGAAAACTCAAAATTTGGAAATAAATAGGAAATGGAAATTCAAATTTTAAAGCAGAAAAAATTCACGTCCTTTATTAATTATCAAAGAATTTGCTTAATAGCATTCACAAATGGTAAAGGGAAACTTACGCTACAGAGTATCCTTGTCCAATCTTCTAATGACCTCCAAAATAAAATTGTTCAGTCACGAATTAAATTTGAGGTTATTCTACCACCAAATAAAGAGTGACAGTCTAGGGTTAATATTTTTGTATATCAGGCAGCATTGATAAAGGGAATTGGAAGAACACCTAAGACTCTGGGGAAGGAATACCAAGATTGTTTATCAATATGGTACATAATGGGCCAAACAATAATCAAACTGATGAAAATAAATATATGAAAGTTTTTCATAGTGACGTTCTTGGTAAATAGACAATGGTCATTTTACCCCTTATTTCTTTATCCGCAACATCTTTTTAAAAATGGTATAATTTTGAAATAAACTGCATTTTCCCATGCTCATTAATGATAAATTATTTTTTTATGAAATAGATAAGTAAAAATTATATTCATAAAAGTTTTTTAAAACAAAGGCAGAATTTATTTTCCATACGAAATAATTAAAAAATGTTTAATACTGCTTTACTCATCCTGAAAGACTACCAGTTTTTAAATGGTCAATTAGTAAAGGATTTTATCGAACTACTCTAGTACCAATGCGTTGAAAGTTATCAAAATAAGCGACAAAAATGTCTACACAAAATGAATGCAAATGATAGTACAAAGGAAAGGAAATTAATTCATGAATTCTTTGTTCGAGACATTACAAACACACTCATATTGAAATTTGATCTATAATACTATGAGAACATAGTATTTATTTATCTGTATTAAAATAAAAAAACATGTGAAGTGGAAGTATATTTAAGGGATAGGCCTATCAAATGCCGTAGTTTCCTTATGGAAAATCAAAACCTTCCCTTTTAAAAATTCACTTCCATATTTTTCAGATAAAACTCTGCAAATCGCATGCAAAAGGGCAAACTCATCTGTAGGAAGTTTAAACAATTTATCAGAAAGGAATTGAAAAAAAAAGAACAAAACTTGCAAAGACCGAGTTTCCTTCTCTGTTCAGAAATACTTTTACCGAGATTATACTTTTTTACAACCCCTTTTTACGTTAGGAAAATGTAAATGCAGCTTTACGTTAGGAGAATTGACAAAAAAGGGTTTTGGAGGATGATTTGTTGGGAATCCCGATTTGGCGAACGCGTCGCCCTTTTTTTATATGCGCGCACTCTTTCTTTATCACCAACGCTCGAAGAATAAAACGTGTTCCGAAAACGGATTTGATGGAAGGAGTTAAAAAATACGCATAAAAGAATAAATATGTCTATGATGTGGATGCAAGTTTTGGTATCTTTTAAAACATGTTCAGGGTATCGAAAGTATCTTTTATCAGATTAATAAGAATTTATTTTTTGAGATGATCTAAAAAAACCTGAATCTCTTTAAGTAAAACAAAAGGAAAAGCTCTCTTTTGCCAAAAAGGTTTCATATTCATCGGATTAAAATTTCTGAGAATATTGCAAAAAGTGGAAAAATGGGTATTAGGGGATTAAAAACAAAAATATATATTCAGTTAATCATGATTATTCTACTACTGTATAATTTATTCACATAATCTGTGTATATTGAAATATTCTGTGTTAAAATTAAGTATGGGAGGGATTTTTTCTCGACGTCGAGCTAAATGTAGATGGCGGTAGTGTATCTGAGGCGATACTTGCTTATGTATGTATTCTGAACGTTACGTCACGGCCTGTTTTTCAATACAATTTCAGCTCTTTGCCAAGAAAAATTCCAAAGAATGTATTCTGATATGATAGTTGATTGGTCAACACCTATTAGATTAAAAGCCAAATTCTGCCAAAAGATTAAAAGCCAAACTCTGCCAAATTGTCTTTAAAACCAAAACGTACATTTTAAAGTAACTCGATATGTATCATGATAGAGCTTTCGGATAGCTGTAGTAAAATGTTTACTTTCCGTCTGGTTTGTTTGTTAACACTGAAAATCTCTCTCATAGAAACCTCTTTGTAGAACGTTATTTACGCTAGAAAGTAATTGGCTTGTTTTTAGCTATTGTACTTTTTAGCTGTCCGACTTCAGCCTACGACTTAAGTAAATTCCAAACCACAACGAAAATTCCTACTCAGACCCGAATTTGAACCCAGAGCCTGTTGCAAACCTCTTGGTAACTAGGCCGACTGGAGAGCTGTCGATTGCATGAAGTATATATGCAATAAAAATAAGTTTTAAGTTTATTGGTCAAGCATTATTTGCAGCCATATTTTCTTTCAAATTAAAATTAAAATTATTTTATTTTATTTATGTTTCCCTAAATGAAATTGAGATAAATTAGAAGACAGCATACATCTGTACAAACTGAAATTTTACACGATTTAAATGAATTTAAGTATGCTGTGCAATAAGTTTTTCATTAAATAATCTGACATATCTAACTTATAGGTGGCGAGATTCCTCATAGGTTAAATATCTCACTCTAGATGAAAATTAATTTAGTTTCACTTAAGCTATGAAAAATATAATAGAATTATATTAATCTTTGACATGTTTTACACTTGAAATGAGTACGATTAAGTGAAGTGAAAAGTATTTTCAAACGAATTTGTTTCATTTCAAAATATGCTCTTTATTAAAAGCTTCAAGTATTGAACCTAACAGCATTCCCTTTATATTAAGAGATGCCAGATTTCATATTTCTATTCCTTCCTTTCAAATTTCAATTTCAAAAGAAGTTGAATGAACTGCTATTAAAAACTGAATTGATTTTTTTCTGTATATAACCTACAATCGCATTGTTTACACCTGAAAGTACGATTGCCAAGTGTTTTTGCATAGATTAGGTTAAACAATTCTAAAAGTGCTGTATCAGATGCATACTTTAAACAGGTAAATAATCTCTAACAGAGTTCAAGAATTACAAACGCTTTTTATTTCTTTGTCAAATACACTGACGAGCCAAAACATTATGACCATCCCCACATTTTTTAATGAACTCGTCTGGATGACGTGGAGAGCACATGATTAAGTGAGAATGGTGTTTAACTGGTGCTGGAGAAGGTAAGTAATCATTCTTGCACTTACTTTTGCGAGTGATGGGAACGGCTGCTGATCTAAGCGAATTTGATAGAGGGCAGATCGTAATGGCCCGAAGACTCGGAACGAGTATCACCGAAACTGCACGACTGGTAGGGTGTTCACGATCTGCCGTTGTTAGTATTCATGCAAAGTGGATAAATGACGGTGACACCAGCAGTAGACGCCAAGGTGTTGGTCGTCCACGCGTCATCAAAGAAAAAGGACGTCGGAGACTGTCCCGCTTGGTAAAGCAAAATCGGCGCGAGACAGTGGCTCAGGTGACAGCCCAATACAGTGCAGGTCCAAGCGCAAGTGTTTCGGAACACACAGTTCAGCGAACACTGTTGGATATGTGACTGTGCAGCAGACGTCCCACTCGTGTGCCTCTGTTGACCAAGCGTCATCATCAACTACGCCTACAGTGGGCCCGGGAACATCGAGACTGGACCATGGATGAGTGGAAGAGAGTTGCCTGGTCAGATGAATCCCGATTTCTCATTCATCACGTCGATGGTCGTGTCAGGGTACGCAGTCTGCCAGGCAAACAGTTGCTCCCCTCTTGTACAGCAGGTCATATACAGGCTGGTGGTGGCTGTATTATGCTTTGGGGGACGTTCTCATGGACGACTCTGGGACCCGTAGTTGTGGTAGAACAGACCATGAACACTGCGAACTATCTGAACATCATTGCGGATCAGTTGCACCCTTACATGGCGTCTGTCTTCCCAACTGGAAATGGAATCTTCCAGCAGGACAACGCCCCATGTCACAAGGCTCGAATTGTGTTGGAGTGGTTCGAGGAGCATACTGATGAATTCCACTTAATGTCCTGGCCACCTAACTCGCCGGATATTAATCCGATAGAGCACATTTGGGATGTCATGGAGCGGCAGCTCAGAACCATGTCCGAATATCTCGACTTTGCGTGACCGCTGCTTAGACATTTGGTACAACCTGTCTCCAGTCATGTACCAAGAACTTGTGGCATCTATGCCCAGACGAGTTGCAGCTGCTTTGCAGGCCAAATGAGGCGCAACGCGTTATTGAGTAGGTGGTCATAATGTTTTGGCTCTTCAGTGTACTTCTCAAATGAGTTATAATACAAAGTCATACAAAATCTCTCTTGAGTTATAATACAAATCTGGTTTTGAGTTTCTTATGCCCCAAATTAGTTCGATATTTTGAACTTTTTAATAAGACATATTGAATAAATAGACAGCTTAGTCAGAATAAAGTCTATACAAAACAATTCTCTTCCCAAATTGATTTCGAATGTCTCTGTTTATATTCTTTCGAATAGATGAGGTTTGCAAATAGTTGGTGGATTATATTCTAATAAAACACCCAAGCTTTTACTCTCAAATAATATAAGTATTGTTTAAGATTATAAGCCTTCAGATGATTTGTACAATTTGATCTGCGTTACAAACTAACAAATCGTAAGCACTTTAATAACTAACAGAAACGAAAGTTTGAAGACGTATAGGTTCATCGGGGAGGGGGAATAAGCAAGTCTTGAATTTTCAAAAACTAGTCTCACGATATTAAGACCATAAATGATATATTGTTGAATTCGCATCAACTTAAGAATTTCAAATATTTTATTTATACCTTGCACAATGTATATCCCAAACATTAAAAAAAATACTGCTTTCTACTTTTCATAAAAATAATAATATTGAAAGCTAGTACAGAATTTCTTATACCCAAACTACGTTTAATATTAAAACTAAGTAAAAGGGTGTAAGTTTTTATCCGTATATTTTTACTTTAATTTCATATCATGATTTTGCTGATGAAACGTCATTCATCTACGAAAAGAATATCGTAAAACACAAATTGACTTCAAAGGAAATTATTATAAATGACGACAAAAGAATCAAAGTGTCTTGAAGTATAAACATACGGTATCTGGAATGTTTTAATAAACATTGTTAGCGGGATAAGGCGATTAAATCATCACCCACTGCGCTGCATAAGATAGATAGAAAGTGGAATATCCCATTTCTTCCAAATAATGCTAGCAAACTATGCAGAGGGAAGAATTAAGGTAAAGGGAAAATTGAATAAACGGTCTTAATTGAATCAATTTATGAAAGATTGTGGATGACGAAGTTTAAGGATGGTTTGTGGCAATTATTATTAAATGCAATAGTTTGGAACGTTCTTTTTATTGCTCCGCTTAGCTAAATTTTCGGTTGAAAAGTTTGCACTTACGCTGTTATTTTGAAATAAATTTCACTGGATGTGAATATTTCATCACGAAACATTATGTTAATTTCTCAAGGAGTACCATGTATTAAGAAATTTGGATACTCGTTGTCTAGAATATTTCTTCCCCTCAGTTAATCTAAACTTTTGAACATATTTAAATGAAAATCCATCTATTTTGTTTATGTCAGAAAATTAAAATAAGAACTTCCATTAAGATTTATTAAATTAAATGATAGTTTGTAGCTAAATCATCACATTTAAATTAGATGGTTTCACTTTATAAGTTTATACTTTTATCTCCTGAAACAGTATAGAATGTAATAATGAATTTATAATTTAAAAACATTCAGTTATAGGGGAAAATTTTAAAATTTATTGCATAAAATAATTTAATACTTATATTTATCGCATTTTCCCACTATGTTTTAAGTTGTGGTTGCTTATGTTATGTAATTATATTTAGACGTATGACATACGTTTCAATAAGATGCGCAGTCTTTTCGCAACATTTGGTGTATTGCTGTCTAACGCTGCTTGGTTTCTCATTCACTTAAACCATAAAAAGATTTCCTTCTAAGCTTATTGATTTTGTTCGTTTTATTTTCAAAAAATTATGCTTTATATAAAAAATTGGTTTACCTTCTCTGAGTATCTGCGCTGAAGGGTCTATTGCTTTTGTCTGTTGAAGGACAGTGGTTAAACACATTTGATCTCTCTTATATGAGTAACTTTTGGGTTTAACAAATGATCAACGAAATAAATGGCCTATAATTGTATTGTTATTTTTTATGTTGGTAAAATTTCTTTTCCATGCACCAACAAAATTGAAGAGAAAATAATCATTTAGAGGAAAATATTTAAATTTATACACATATACAAACCATTGATTACGTGTATAAATTTAAATATTTAATGTGGTTGATAACAAACCATATTACTCAAGTTTTTTTTTATTTCGCATTTGATATTTCCTCATAAAATGAAACTGATTAAAACAGAAAATAGCTTTTTGTGTATTTTTAGTCGTGTTTATTTTATTTTTTCTCTAAAATACGAAAAAATGTACAACTCAGCCATGCTTTTACAATTACACATCTGAATGTCCAGCTTAATTGAATTACATTCATTTCATAGAAGACTATTCATTGCATTTCAACGTCTTGAAATTCAATGTGAATTTCGCGTTCACTCAAAATTTTTTCTGATTCAATCTCTACTTTTTATCTGAAAAAATATCAGTACATTTTCTTCTCAGACTGCTGAAGAATTCGATTAAAATGAAAAGCTATCTGCGTTTTTAATATTTTATTTCTCACATACAAATAATGACGATTTACGTGCCACGTAGTTAGGGAAATATATATTTATAGATATTTAGAAACACCAGATATGTTTCGGAAATATGACATAAATTAAATTTGAAAATATAGTTCCTTCTGAAAGTATTAAATTTTTACAAAATACTACATTATAAAAGCATTAAATGATTTTTTATCTGAAATTAGGGAAGTAGGGATTTTTTTGAAACATCAAACCACTAAAAATGTTTTACATCAAAATGTGAAGAAAAGACTTGAATGAGCTAATACAAGTGACAGAATCTAAAGTATGAAGATCAAATATGTTTATATGATCACGAATGTTGTAATTAAATGCAATATTTTGATAAAATAGAGAAAATAAAGTACTTCGCAATGAGTAATTTTTTTCAAGAGAAGGTAATTTCTGTTACGTCTTTTGTTTGGTTTCCAAATAAAATATTTAACATTATAACCAAGTCTAAAACAATCAAGTTTTTATTCGTATATTAAAAGGAAGGTTTATATAAGTATGATTTATCATCACATAACCCTTTATTGAAAGCATTTAAGTATATTTTGTCACAGATTACAAGTGATCAAATTATGACTTACGGAATTTTTGTGAATGTTTTGTTACAAGACATGAAAATTTATAATACTAAAAAATACAAAGGAATTAAGCAGATCTGTAATATAGGAATATCGTTCCCCTTATTAATTGATTTAAATTAGGCATATCTCCAGTCATATATGCGGATAGTATATTAATCTGTTTAAAATTTAAAAAACTTCCAAAAATTGTTGCAATTAATATTCTGTAAGTAATACTCTGAGAAATTTAGTCTTTATTATCATGAAAGAGTACCATTAACCTTTAAGATTAAATTAAAAAATGAAACTTATAAATAGCCACTTAAAGGTAGTAGAAGTTTATTTAATACTTAAATAAGAAATACTTCATTTTCAAAAAGTGTTTAGTTATTTGTCTCAGCGTTGCAACAGTTTTCATAGTGTCTTTCAGCCCTAGATGTGAACTGAATTTTATTTATTTCTCTTCGAAAGGGTATTCATTTTTTTATATGTATTCATTCTGGCTACATGTATTATTATATTTTACTTTACTCTCTAAAGTACTAATTTAGAGATTAAAGTAGTACTTTAATCTCTAAAGTAGTACTGCGTAAAAACTTTACTAATTCTAAAAAGCGAGTTTCTCTTAGCAGACAAAAAAGATTGAAGTATTTAAGCATACTAGTGGTCGTCCAGTGGTCGAAATTCGACCATAATTCATTTAACTTTTAAGTTTGAACGTTAATAAGGTTCTTTTGTCAAAGAGTATACTTCTATATTCATTGCATATAATTTTTAGAATTTTGTTCTATTACGTAAGCTGCGAGCATGTACAAATACGTCATAGGAAAAATGCGGTATAGCTTGGTTAAGCCATATTTAAAAAACAATAACGCGTTGTTTGACATTTTCTTGGTTTTTTTTATTGCTATACTTGCCACAGGTTTCGCCAAGGCTACACAGTTAATTTGCCTATCTTTTTCAAATTATATAAAATTTAAATAAAAAATAAATCCAAAAAAGGAAAAATGAAAAAAAGGAATACGTGCTTCGAATTTTTTTTATATATTTTTTATTGAAACAAAAAAAACCGGGTGATTAAAAAAATAAATGTTGTCCATTGAACTTGAAATAGTTCGACAATGAATTTAATGATTCAAAACTTCTGTGTAGACTATTTTTTTTGTAAAAACTCTTTCATCGTTTGCTAAATGCCCTTGACCGTTATATTCTGAAATATAAAATCTCAAACCATCGAATGATCGAACTCTACTTGCTGCGACGTACAATTGACCATGTGTAAAAACTGGCTGCCTCAATAAAATTCCAATTTTTTCAAATGTTTGTCCTTGAGATTTATTTATCGTCATCGCAAATGCAGGTATAATTAGAAATTGAGTTCTTTGAAAGTTAAATGGTAAAATAGTTCCGGAATATGTTAAATTTATACGTGGAATCAAAATTCTCTTATTGCGTGCGGTTCCAGTTAAAACTTCGCAATCAATAGTATTACGATGCATAAATTTGATGCGCATTCTTGTTCCATTGACTAATGCTTCCTTTGTATTTAAGTTTCTGATCAGCAAAACGATGCAATTAATTTTAAATACTAACTTATGTGGTGGCAAATTATGCCAAATCCCATACTCTTCCGTTCGCGCAATGTGCTTAAAAAGGGGTACAAAGTTTTTTCTTCACGTAATAATATATAGATTACAGTATATGAACGTAAACAATGAATGTTTTATTTTGTTTAATTTAATATATTTGTAACGCATATTGTACATTAATTTTATCTTTCTGCACTCCTTCTCCATATAAACTTTAATTATTCCAAATCTCATACTCCTCCGTGCGCACAATGTGCTTAAAAAGGGGGTACAAAGTTTTTTCTTCACGTATTAATATATAGATTTCAAGTATCAGTTTAAAATTCGTAGAATTTGTTTATGTTTTTGATTAATATGTACACCACATTTCCAGATTTAGTTTTCAGATAATTTGAGTTTAAAAGAATTATTTGTTAAGAAGGGTTGGAATCCAAATTTTTTCCTCAAAAATATCAATATTTAGAGATTTTAGAGGTTTGGATAGCCTATTTTAATCCACTGAGCTTTACGAGATTTCCGAGTGATGTAATGTTGCTTTTGCCTCACAACATACATACAGGGATTATATAACCACATCTATTGGTTGAAAGAATCCTAGAAATGATTTTACTGGTCAAGATAAAAGTTGTTAGAAATCATACAAGGAAACTGCAGATTACAGAAGGGATGTATGCGCGTGAACCCCTCAGAGGGTTAAATTCTTCCAAATGACACTTCATTTTTGTTTTGACTCTTATAAGGAGTTTTAAAAATAAAATAATTATTTTAATTAACTGAATTTAAAGTCAAAATGTGGTTCAATTCATCATCATAAATTTAAACTCAAAATATTTTCTCAAAATGTTTTTCAAGGAGCCTTTTCTAAGAAACTACATTAACTTGGTTAGAAAAACTTTCTCGATTTGTTCTACAAGCAATCACGGATTATATTGATGTATTTTAGAATATGTAGGGCAATTATGTTTTTACAAATTTTTAAGACCATAACAAGCAGAAGTTTTTGATTTTTTAGTAACTTTGATATGTATGCTAGTTTTACAACCGGCTTCACAGGATAATTTTTACTGCTTCTGACAAACCAAGTCCCGTCTTTGTTTTCTCAGCAGTTTGTTGAGGTCGCTGAACAGCTTTTTGAGCTTAATCCGCTTCATATGCTTGTGTCCGATTGCACGAATCATAACAGCTTTTTGCTTTTCGTGTTTATTCAAGTTGATGAAAAATTGGTCTCAGATTTTCAAAATGGTCTAAATTAAAATTTACTTCCATAATTCTAAGGGAATGATGCAGCGAGCCGAACATAGTTGCATAGGAATTCCAGACAAAATAAGCTGCGTAAATTTCATAACTCTAACTCCAGAACTTAGTTGGAGAGTTTTTGTTGGTTCAGTCTACCAGGTTTTCTGTTTTATTTATAAGATTTAACCTGCTTATGGGTACACACTCATGCGTTCTGAAACTGGTTGCATGTCTTCCCTGCATGA
Source organism: Meta bourneti (assembly GCA_933210815.1). Lineage (NCBI taxonomy): Eukaryota > Metazoa > Arthropoda > Arachnida > Araneae > Tetragnathidae > Meta > Meta bourneti. Next base: position 57,196,096 of record OW119922.1, on the reverse strand, counting down.
CTTCTAATACAGTTTTGACCTTCTTAACCAATAGCATCTTCTCTAGGATTCTCTCAACCAATAGATGAGGGTAGTTAGCTATTATGTGTATTGTGGAGAAACGTCAATACTACACTACTCGGAAATCTCGTGCACTCAGAGAGCTAAAAAATGTTATGTAATGTAGTACTAATCTTCACTTTAATATTTTAATCGATAAATGTGCATTCATAATACACAAAATATTGCATTTTCAGCACATTCTGAGAAAGGTACATAGAAATTAGGTAAATTGACACTACCATATTGGTACTTGAAACTCCTCTTTAAAAGTAAAATAATTATTTTGAAATATTTTGTTCATATTTCTCAAGAAGTGTTAATATGTTTGATAGTATGGAGATGGTGCCTGTGTTGCTTGATTTATGATACATTTTCATTGACTTCACATAATAATCTTTGAATTATTTATTTACTCCACATAATACCGCTTTACATTTTTATCTGCAGGCAATTTATTGCTTCGAGAATAAAATTCTATCAAACACCAAATTCACTTTCTGATAGAAATATAAAAGCTTTCCATTTGCTTTTAACTATTAGTAGCGTTCAAAACACTTTGAGCGGAGAAGAAAGCCCTGTTTCGGAACTCCGACTCAGAGGTATGGTTTTCAGCGCGAGTTTATTCAATTTACCTACCACTTCAAAACGATACGCGTGTCGAAGAGAACAGGTGCTAAGTGAGGAAGCCAATCTGGCGTATTACTCGCCCTTCCCACCGTCGCCAACCATTTAATCGCCGGCCTCTTTGATTTCTTAATGGGAGAGGTGTACGATGCTCGTGAGTAAAGCGGCGATACAGGTTGCCACGGGAAACCGTTATGACGTCACCGAGTACGACGGCACTTCTAAAAATACCTTTGCTTCAATGGGATGAAATAATATTCTTGGCTCTTAAGCTCTGGTCGATAGGGCCAATGCCGGTGGACAAATGCTCGCATTAACGAGCTGGGCCTACTTTTTGCAAGTGCTGGGGGAAAGATCGGAGCTCCTTTTCTAAAGCAGAAATGAAGTACAGCTACGAATATTCAATCATTTCTTTAGATAGCTTAATTTTACTAAGCTCTGGCTGATGGGCCCATGCATGTGGACAAATGCGTGCATTAATAAGCTGAGCCTACTTTTTGTAGGTGCTGGGGAAAGATAGGAGCTCTCTTTTTGATGCAAAAATGAGGTATAGCTAGGAATATTGCATCATTTCTTTAGATAACTTAATTTTACTAAGCTCTGGTTGATGGGTTCATGGCTGTGGTCAAATGCGTACTTAAACAAGCTGGGCCCACTTTTTGTAAGTGATGGGGAAGGATCGGAGTTCTTTTTCTAAAGCAGGAATGAAGTACAGCTATGAATATTCCACATCATTCCTTTAGATAACTTAATTTCATGTGAAGTTTTAGATACAGTAGAGTTTAGGTTATTCGAGGTAATGTAGACCGATAGTACGAGTAACCAGAAACTCGTATAACGTGGACATAGTAACACAAAACAGTCTATGCGAAATACAAAAAATTTACTGTACTTGCAATTTTTAAAGCCATTAAATGGGCTCTCTCTCTCTATCAACATAAAAATGAAAAAAAATATTTCGATATTTTGTGACACCGAAGTAAATTCATAAGCAATAAACAATTTTGTCAGCTGCAACAATATAGCAAACGAAATTAAAAATGCCTCACACAATATCAAGTCCAAATACACATTAACAAAAAAAAAGCTCTCTCAAAAACACCTCTCAAATGGTCAAATAGGCACTTTATTAAAATCCTCAATGAGAAAATTGCCAAAGAATAGCAAACAGAATGGTAAAATTCAGATGAAGAAAGACACGTTTCCAATTCTTTAAAAAACAAATAACAATATTAAAATTTGTCACCATAAATTAACTTAGTTCTACACTAACATGGCCTCTTCACATCTTATATTAATGGATTTAAAGTTAAATCGTCATAATTGAGTTTGCGGTGAAATTGGTTCAATAATTCACTATGTAACTACTTACTGTGCCCACACTTCTAAATGGCATTTAAAACCCCCAACTAATGCTAATTTCAATATATTACATGAAACAAGAAAGCAAAGTCAAATTATGAAAACGTTAAATTATCTTCGCTACAACATAGATAATATCTATGAAACCGTATAGAACTAATTTTACTCTCGATGCCACGACGTGTATAGACTCTCATCGCTGCGCATGGCGGTTGCACAAGATATTGATTTTCGGCATATTTTTTGTTTTATTGCTCTGTAAATTTGATCGTTTATTTAAACCACTATAAGTAATACGTGGAATAAATTTCATTTATTTCTGATGATTCTTTCATAGTGTTGCAATTTTCACAAACCGTAGCGTATTGTGATAATTTTTCAATAAATCTGAACGTGAGCTATGTACCTTTTAAAATCTCTTGAAAATATTTTGCGGTCTTTTATTTCGCTGCATTTTCTCACTTTTTTGGACAAAATGTGAACACTAAGGCTCGCAGCTGAATCTAAATTTCTTTTCAATGCTAAACTCTTTAAACTCAGTATCCAATTCGACTCGAATAACATGGATTAATCAGAGCTCTAGTAGTCTAGGTTCTACTGTATTTACAACTCAGAAAATATTGCACCACTGAAAACAGTCATGCCACTCAAAACAAAAAAATACAAAGAAAGATTCTAATTACGTACATTGTGTTAAATTTTGAAGTTGCTATTGGAATTTAGGGCCGTGGTGGCCCGGTTGGAAGAGTAAAGGATGAGCAACCGGAGGGTTGCGAGTTTGAATCCAACCAAAAGACCGTCGTGTACCAAGGAGGGTGGTGCACGTTAAATCTGTTGTGGCCTGAAATGTCCTCACGTTGGCGTGGAAGTTTGGAGAGTGGGGTGCTAGCTCAGGTGTTGCCGCGTCATCTGACCATGGTTCAGAATTGCTTGATGTTGTCCTCGAATCTTTCCCTTCGGGATTGATTCCGGACCGTCACCAATAGCCCGTTATGTTGCTCTAGTATGACGTTAATTAAAATACCATACCATACTATTGGAATTTGAACTTGAGATATTTGGATATAACGGTAGAATCTTGTAGAAGGGTAGTAACGAATACTTGTTTATAAACTCAAAAATGTTGGTAATCGTTCTGTTAGGAGCAACGGTGGCTTATCCAATGTGTGCCCCCTCAAATACCCACCTTGTAGTACCGAAAGCCGAAGAGGTCAGTGGTCGTGCATTAAAAATGTGTTTCGGTATCAGACAGACTCGGGGCACTCAATATTCCTCCATGTAGATATCGTTTCAGAGCTACGAAGTTCGATCAAAAAGTATCCGACCTTATTTTGTTCAGTCAATCAGCTGCCGCCCGAAGACAGGACTTTTGCAAATGCAAGACCCTACTGCAAGTGTAATTTTTATCCAGGCCTAGTAACTTCAGTCCATGCTAGGAAGTCGTTGTAGTTGCACATGTGTGTTGTGCTCGTAGAATTTTGTTAACCTAAAATGATCATAACACAGGATGTGCTAGAATACTTAAATGCTATCCAAATTTCATGAAACAAATTGTGACCAGCGAGGATTCCTGTTGCCTATTGACCTTTGGTTTATAGGTTTGGTCCTATCACAATTCAAAAATGCAAATATTGAGAAGAGAGGAACACTAAATTCTAATTACATTGCGTCAAATTGTATCAAGTTGTGTAGGTTTACGAGAATGAATAAAAACATAAGGAAATGGATTGAAATATATCAAATATTTATTGGCAAGTAAAGTAATTAACCCCTCATATTTAAGTAAAAATTAAAACACAAAAAATGTCGCTCAATAATTCAACTTGAAAAATGCAAAATTAAATAAAACTATGATGCTGTTGCTGGGTACATTAAAATTCCACAGGCAGTCTTTTAGCATAAAAAACATACTCCGTATGGTATCCAATTTCCTTCCCAAAAGATATTTCTACAAAGATGATTTTTTTGTAATTAGTTAATGTTCTTTCTTCAATAACAAACATTTAATTTTTGTAATAAAAATATTTATTTTTTCTGTCACTGAAATCATGAAAATAATTAGGCAACTAGGAAGTTAATAAATAATGTAATATAAGTACTGTTAAACGATAAATTATACCACGCTGTTTATATCAATTGATTGCATATATTGCGTCTTGTGCGCTTATAAATTCATAAATCGTCGTCAAATAATGAATATACAGGGTCTGTTCTGAAATTAGTAGGACTGGTTTTTTCCTGAGCGAACGGGCGGGCGAGAGGCTGTGCGCGCGCGCACGATCGGTGGAGGGGGATATTGGGAACGCTGGGAAAAATCGGCAGTCGGCTCTCGGCCGTTTAAGAGAGCAGGTCGCTTGTACTGTGAACCCCTGTTGAAACACCTCGTCACGGAGAATCATGGAGCGTTTTCTGGAGCAGCGATATGCGATCAAATTTTGTGTAAAGCTTGGTAAAACGGGCAAAGAGACTCACGACATGATTAAGGAGGCCTATGGTGATGCTGCCATGGGTAGATCGGGTGTTTTTGAGTGGCACAAGCTGTTCCGAGAAGGTAGGGAAAGAGTGGAAGACGATGACCGCTCCCGACGCCCTTCGACCAGCAAGACCAACCAAAACGTGTCGCGAGTGAAAAATTTACTGAACAGTGATGTAGGATGAGTATCAGAATGATTGCTGATGAATTGAGCATTCCTCAAACCCAAGTGTTTGAGATCGTGACAGAAAACTTAGCCATGAGGAAAGTGTGCGCGAAGTTTGTGCCGCGAGTATTGTCAGAGGAGCAAAGGGCCAACCGGAAAGCGATCTTGCCAGGATCTTCTTCATCATGTGAATGAGGACCCCGACTTTTTGGACAATGTAGACCGGTGACGAGACGTGGGTGTTTGAATACGACCCGGAGAGCGGACCCCAAAAGGACGTGACGATTGAGTTAAACAGCATTCCGGTCCAGGCGTTCCTGGAGGCGTACGAAAACTGGAAAACTCGTTGGCAGCAGTGTGTAGATACGGAAGGGTGCTACTTTGAAAAATTCTAATCGTTTGTACTATTCTCACGAATAAATTTTTTTTAAAAAAATGAGTCCTACTACTTTCAGAACGCACTCTGTACATACAAGGAAAGTTATACTGATGCAGAAGGGAGATATACATCTAGGGCTAGTTACAGAAATCGAACCTGTATCTTTCACAGCGTACAGATTGTTTGCGTAGGGGCAAACGCACTATGTTATAGACTCCTATATATATTGAAGAAAAAAATGCCTACACTAAAAATAAATACTTTTGTAAGAAATAAAAACAAGTATTTGATTCAAAGTAGTTTTTATTCAGCTGCGACGCATTGTCAATTTTATTCGTATGATTTTTTTCCTTTGTGTATCCCTTCAGTGAATGAATAATCTTTTATTACCAATGCAATCACATTATTCTTGGACCTGAAAATGTTGAAGTACAAAATGCAAAGCCACTGAAACAAATAAATTACAAAATGCTGAGATTAAAATCAAACACAAAATTGCAAAAAAGTACATAGATAAAATTGATAACTCGAATATGAATAAGAAACTACTCTGAATCAATTAATCCTAATAATTCAATACAATTAGTAAATAAATGTAAAAGAAGTCTACACACTCATCTTGTTCGACTTTAATTATCGACCAAAGAAATACAGAAATCGGCAAAGCATCGAGAGCACTTGCCACCCACGTGTCATTTGCATGGAATTTCGTCATGGCAACGCAACCCCCTCCCTAAATACCTACTATCAGGAAACATCCAAGCAACCCATTAACGAACAACATTCTCGGAAAGGACAACTTTTATCAGTTGCCTTCCGAATATTTCTGCAGCTTCCTGGAGAGATCACTTCTACTTTGATCAGATATTTGACGAATTACGGGGTACATCCCATTCCCTAGCTGCCCCAAGTGGGGGGTTAATCGGGCACATTAGGTACGAGGGGTAGAGGAAATGTCCTGATCGACATCTACTTCTGGCAGTCGTTTTCAGTACCTTAAATCGCTGGTGTGCCAAATGAGGAGATAGGAGAGATAGAGCAGGGATGAGAATTTCTGTCGTAGAGTAATATTATGTGGAGCGTATCTTTTAAACGAATGCTCTATATATTGAAATTGGAGAAGCAATGGTATTGCTAATGAATGGATTATTTAAAAAAGGTTTTTTTTTGTTTAAATACATGCATATATTTATATGCAGTGAAAAATTTTTACTTTCAATTTTATGGAAAATAAATTCATCTTAGTATAGGGCAGGCCTGGCCAACACACGGCCCGTCACGTTAAATTGTGCGGCCCACCGGGAGATTTTATATTTCTATTGAAACTTTTGTTTTTCGTTGCATGTATACCAAAAAATATTAAATAAATGAAAATTTGAAATAACGATAAAAAATTAAATTTTAAATTAACGATAGAAAAACCACGTAAAAAATGTAATATAAATTGCGCCAGTAAGTGATAATTTCGCCAAGAGGTAATCTCGGTTGTGTATGGAAGCCGGCAGTCAAGGCTGACTCGAGACACTAGTCTAGACACGCTTGGGTCCGTCGTCGTTTCGTTATCCACTGCACGAGCGAAGTTATTATTTCAAGTGAATCTCTGTTTATGTGTTAGGTTTGTTTTTGACTTACTGGCGTGTTTACTAAGTTTTTTGTGTGTGGTGCTGATAGCTGAATAAAAGTGACATCTGAAGACATCCAAAGAAAGTTTGGAATTTATTCAAGTGAGTCTATTTTTACTAATGCAAGTAAATCTAAAAATTAGTAAGAATTTAATAAAATGTTAAATTAATAAAAGTTATTATAAATTTTCAAGTTTCAAGTGACCACTATTTGCATTAAGTTTAAAAAGTTATTAAATATTGGTATTTTTACCAGGACTTCGAACCGGAACTGAACCGAAAACCGGAAAAATTGAAAAATTGCGGTTCTTTAACCGTAAACCCAACCCCAAAAATAGTCCACCTCTGAACCCGAATCGAAATCGAAAACGTTATTTTATTTTGCACCGGTTTTCAGTTAATTTATACTTATTTCGGTTCAGACACAAATTTTTAACTAAGACTTTCAAACTCTCTTTTTTTATCTGCCGCTTAAATATAGCAGAGTAGCTGACTGCGTGCGCTTTCAAGGACTATTTATTGCATTGTAAGCAAAATTCCGCAGAATCCACCAACTGGCATAAAACATTGAAAGTTCTTTCTTTCGACACGTTCCCTGCGAGAATTCAAAAAGGATTATGAACTTTATAATCAATAATAATTTATAATAAAAGTATTACGTACTTTATAATTTACATAAAGTGATTATCAGGTTAAGTGCAAATATTTTCCGCTATAGGTTGAGTGCTTGATAAGCACATCTAAGGTACAGGGGATTTTTATAAATTTAATTCATGATAATTTATTTCACAAATTAAATTTTTATGAAATTTTTAAAAAGATCTCTTTAAAAGACTTTAATGATTCCTAGACACCCTAGATGACAACATTTTAATGTAAATCGAATTGGCAATCGGTGAGAAAAAAAAACTTCGAATATACGTAAACCGGTTTAAATCGGTTTACATACTATTGATGACGCAAACCGGAACAGAATCGAATTTAAAAAATTTTGGTTAAAAGAACGAAAACCGGAACGGAAAAAATTACGGTTCGAAGCCCTGATTTTTACATAATTATAATACATAATACTAAATTTACTTAAAAAAGTAAATTTTTTGCTCTGCGTAATATAGCAATATTCTCCAACTAACATTTATCTGAATTTTATTTTGGTCCATAACAAGCATGAATTCAAAGAAAAGAGAAATTGCTGATGAAAACAGGAAATTTAATGATCGTTGGGAAAGATTATTTTTTCACAATGCAGAATTCAAAATTAATGTGTTTAATTTTTAGAGAGACGGTCGCTGCATGTAAGGAAGATAACGTTAAAAGGCATAATGAGACAAAACATATTGAATATATAAATTTCAGTAAAGAAGTAAAAAGTTTTAAGTTAACTCCGCTTAAATCGCATCTGAAAGCTCAGCAAATGATGTTTGATTCATTATTACAACCATATACCATTGTCAAAGCAAGTTATTCTGTTACCATGTTGATTGCAAAGAAAATGAAACCATTTTCGGATGGTGAACTGGTAAAGGACTGTTTGGAAGCAGTTATAAAAGATGTTTTGCCCGATAAAAGCAAATTATTTTCAAGTATCAGTCTTTTACGCCAAACTATATGTCGTCGCATTGATGACATTTCAGCTGAAATCGTAGTAACTTTACGAGATAAAATTAACCAATTCAAAGCATATTCTTTGGCATTTGATGAAAGTACAGATATCTCAGACACATCTCAACTTGTGATATTTATTCGCGGTGTGAATCATTCATTCCAAGTGACAGAAGAAATGTTAAATCTTTTACATTTAAAAGACACAACTAGAGGCGAAGATGTTTTCCAGGCGATTGAAAAATGTTTAGCCGAAAATAGCTTAAATTTTGAGGCTCTTTCAGGATTAACAACAGATGGAGCACCTGCTTTGGTACGTAAAAATAAGGGAGCTGTAAAATTACTTATGGATAAGCTAGATTGCAGAGGCATTAAAACCAATGATATTTTTATCATTCACTGTTTGATACATCAACAAAATTTATATGCTCGAGTATTATCCATGAATCACGTTATGAAAGTAGTTATAAAAATAGTAAATTACATTCGTTCACATGCTCTTCAGCATTGGCAATTCAAAGAACTCCTTAGCGAATTATCTTCTGAATATGGTGATATCATATATTTTAATGGCTAAGTCGTGGAAAATGTTTAAAAAGATTTTTTAATTTACGGGAGGAAATAGATATGTTTATGAACGAGAAACAAGAATCTGTTCCTGTATTAAGTGATGATGATTGGTTATTAGACCTATGTCTTTTAGTGGATATAACAGAAAAACTTAATTAGCTAAATAAGGACTTGCAAGGGCAAGATAATTTAATAATAAATGCTTGTAATTTCATCAAAGCTTTTAATAAGAAATTATTGTTATTTGAGTGCCAACTTAGAAATAATAATGCTCAACATTTTCCGCTGTTAAATAACTTCCCAAAAAGCCAACCTAAGAATTTCTCGAAATGTGCTAATGAAATAAAGAAACTTATAACTGCATTTGATAGTCGTTTTTCAGAATTATCAAAATATGATAAAATGTTTGAAATATTTTCATGCCCATTTCATGTTGACGTGAATAGTGTTCCTGAAAATCTGCAAATGGAGTTAATTGAGTTACAGTGCAACAATAAAATGAAACAAATTTTTGCGTCCACGTCAAAAATTAATTTTTACAATACTTATATTACATCCGAGAGATATTCCAACTTAAGATATTTTGCACAACGAGTTGTAAGTGCTTTTGGATCCACATATGTTTGTGAAACATTTTTTTCAAAGATAAAATTTACAAAGAGTTCATCACGTGCTTCATTAACTGATGCCAATTTAGAAAACCAGCTACGATGTGCAACGTCAAACATAAATATAGATTTACAAAAATTAAGGAAAGGATAAACAAATATCTCATTAATTAAGACTCGAGAGTTCATTATATTTGAATCATAGTATAACAATAAAATTTTATTCATTTTGTATTTTTATTATATTTTTAAAAGCATGTTTACCTATAGTACGGCCCGCTGTAACGTTACACGTCATCAAAGTGGCCCGTGAAACCGATCCTGGTCTAGGGTAAAGTGGGGCAACTGCGAATCCAAATCTTCAAAGCGAATATTGAACCGATTGCAACACTATTTCAGTAATTTTTAAAAATGCAATATTTTTACCCTATACTCCTAGACACTCCATTATTTCTACACCATTTTTTTGCTTAAATTTACCATCGATGAAATTAAAAAACTATTTTTCAATGCCACTTCATGGGGTCTCACTTGATCATATGTTGATACACTTACATAACATGGATTTTTTTCTTGTTTGCAATGGGATAGTATTGTGAGTGAAACAAGAGCATATCAGAGAAAATATAAAGTAGAGTGAGCAATGGTAACCTTTTTATTTGCCCGGGATCATGTGACCAAAACTAGTAGAACGTGACCCGTAGACTACTTTCGTCTGTCGGTTGGAAACGAACATCATCTGATTAGTGCTCTGAACGAGAGAAGACGCCCATCCATTAATTCATCTGTTTGGTCCATGCGAGATAGTAGTAGACTGGCATTTTCACCATATTTGTCGTCATTTTATAGAAACGAGCATTCACATATGTGACTTGTCATAAGGTGTTATATCGCCAACCCGGCAATGGGATGTCAAATCCACCATCCGTGTGAAAATTTCAGAGAAGTCATATGACTACTAGTCGACATGTTGGTCACACTTTTTGAAACTACTCGCGAAAGAAATACTCAGTCTACTTATATTTAACGTCTATTTAGATAACGTTTCATTTATGCCCTTCTTTGGGATGTGCAACTTCTCTGTTGAAATTCGAATTCCTCTAGCGGGGAACTAATTTATTGGACTCATTCCAACATTTCTAGCAGGTGGCACACCCTACTTTAATCGCTGGTACATTTTTTATTCAGTGGACGCACTTACTCCGGAAAGCACTTACTCCACCCCACACTATAGGAATTTGAATGGGTAGTTTTTGAATTATTATTAATCTATTTTCTTGAAAAGAAAATTTGAGTATTTCAAGTGTTTTGTTTTTCTTAGTTTGAATATATTCTAAATTAAATACTTTATCTATAAATGATAAATTCCTATGAAAGGTACTAGGATAGATTCTCCGCGTAATTCTTCTATCTATTTTAGTATGTTTAGAAACGAATTTTTTAATTATTTGCTATGTGTGTTTAAAGCACATGAATTAGGAAATTTAAATTATAAATAAACATAATAACTAAGTAGAACAACAGGTTAAGAAAATAAAAGCAAAATAAAAAGTAAGAGTAAAGGGTGTTGAGAAAGTTGAGTTAAAGCAAAGATTATTGATGTCGAAAAGAACTGTTAAATATGAATTATAGAAGAATAATTTTTATATCTGAATACTAATATATAAATATAAAAATACTTGATTCTCTCTTACTAAAACGATACACAAGATTCAGGAATATATTAAAAACTATTTTTATGTAGATGTACGTTTTGTTCTTTACCTAAATACGTAAATATTATTATTACGTAGAAGATCAATGATCAGAATAGCTCTCTGGCCTATGTAATTACACATTTTAATTAAAACAATTTATACTTTTTTATCAAATATATTTTTCTTTCACGAAGTATTGTAGTCCTTATAGATGTTTATTCAGAAACAAATCAATCATACTATTTTTAAATTAACGTATAATTATAATTGGTTTTTCAAAATAGATTTGGACCAACCTACACACTGTTGTACACTTGAAGAAATTTCTTTAAAGTTTAATAAACGGAAAAGCTCTCCATTTCTTGCTCTCAAATAAAACATTTTAATATGTTTAAATAATGTGTTTCCAAAGTAGCTAACTAAACTTCATTTAAACTAGAAACAGATTAGAATAATTTTATAGATATAATCAGTCTTAATTTCCAAAACATATGCTTGCTAAAATGCAGATAAATTACAACTGTGTACAAATTTGCCATCAGTAAAAGTAAGATTACGCGGCTTTATAATTTAAGAACATATGCCTGCTGTAGAACAGGTTCATTATTCTGTAAAATGAAGAATAATTTGATTATATCACTTATATATTGATGGTTACGATTATTTGAAAATTCCAATGTCCGTGTTTACGTCTATAGAAATTCAATCTAAGAACATCCAAAGTTATGTGCGTGAGAATTTTTACTGAACAATAAATAAGTAATCTTAAATTACAAGGCTCTATTTTGATGTTTGGGGAGTAGGTTTGAGACAGGTAAAAATATTGTTCTGAATATCCAAGCTGCAATTGAGAACCAATCTAAACCACGTATTGGTGGCCACTGGATTTTTTTATCACTTGGTGCTTCTAATGTTTAAAAATTGGTACATACAGTACAGTTTTGTGTAATCAAATTCCTCTTTGGAGGGGCCAGTAAACTCTTAAATTCTCCCTAGGAGATAAATATGGGGCAGTCCTTGGTGGTATGTATGTTAATTTTGTACACAATATCCAAGTTACAATTAAAAACCAAAACAATTATTGGTAGCCATTATATTTTAGATCATTTGGTGCTTGTAATATTTCAAAATTATTAAAATAGTTACAGCCACTGTTTCATTACAATCAAATTCCTCCTTGTAGTACCCAGTAAACTGTTAAATTCTCCCTAGAAGATAGGCATGAGGCCATTCTTAGTGGTAAGTATGTTAATATTGTTAAAAATGTCCTAGCCATAATTGAGAACCAATCTAAATCAATCATCAGCGACCATTAAGTTTTTCATCACTTCGAGTAATATTTCAAAATTTGTAGCTATTTGTAGCTAGACTAGCTGTCTTAGTATAGTCAAATTCTGTTTGGATCCCCAATAAAGTACTAAATTCTCCCTAGAAGGTAGGCCTATGGTCCAACTTGGTAGGTAAGTTTTAGTGTAGTCTAAAAGACTCATCAGTCTTTATTCACGACGTGGAAGAAGTTGCTAGGACACACGCTGTGTCTAATTCCAGGCTACTCAGTGCCCATACCTTCCCTTGTAACGTACGGAAGAAAGCAGTAAGGAAATAGAAAGCACCATTCGTAACCCAATGACATAATGAAATATGCAGCACAAGTAGGGCTGAGGGAATACTCATCCCTCCGAGGGAATTCTCTGTCCTGGAGGTGGCAGGACTCTGGATCCATTCAAGGTACCCGCGGCATCAATGGGGTACTTTTTCCTCCATCTCTCTACACCACCAAAACCTCCAATGCTTTGTCGACGAACGTAATTTATTACCTAAGTGAAGAGTTACGTTACCTGTCTCTATCGCCAGGCTCTAAAAACGCTCTACCTACCCTTGGCCACATTCTCAGGAATGTTTTATGGGAGTCGGTGTTTTATTTACCTCCTGCACCGGCGTGAAGCTTGTTTCTGCTGCTGCCAGCAAAAAGGTCTAAATAATTTTTTCCTGCTGAACCTTTTTTCCCCCGGTTTTTCTCCCGGAGAGAGTTGTTGCTTTCGGCGATTTATCCTCATTTGGGGTAGTGGGGGTTCGTGTAGGGATCGGTAGATGAGAGAAGGAAGCGTGAGGGTGGACGGGGAAGATCTTGTAAAATGGGTTTGCTCTCCCAGACGCTTCACAGCAGGGGAGAATCCCGGAAAGTGGTAGCGATCTATGAATGTTTTAGATCTTGTAGTACAGACGGATGAGAAGGTGCGGAGTCATATTTTAAAGTTTTTGTTGTTTTGGCCCTTTTTGTTTGATGGCGGCGCTTCGCCGTTGAGTAAGGTTGAGGTGTCACGTTTGTGAATACAAATTGAATTGTCGGTTTTCCGGATGCAGCGCCGAGTAGTTCTTATTCTTTTTCGATGCCCTCGCTGGTTCTCAATTTTTAAAGTATCGGAGGCTGGCGCTTTCTGAGCAGTAAAACTACTTTTTTCTGATTTTGATATTACTTGTTTTGACGTGTTTTCATAAATATGAATTCAAAGTTATGTTTGAGATTTTTTAAGAGTTTTGGAACTTAATTTTGGAGATAAATTGTTGTGAACGGTTGGATATAAAATGTAAGAAAAAAGAGAGTTACGAATAGGAAAGTATCTGAACCCTCTGAGGGGTTCAACGCATAATTCTACCTTGCAACCTGCAGTCTTCCCTGCATGAATTCAAAGCAGTTTTGACCTTCTTGACCAATATAATTTTACCAAGTATTGTATCATAAGAAAATGAGCAATAGAATCTTTCCAAAGTATTATAATATACGTAATGGGCCAACAGAATCGATCCAAACGACTCTTTTCCAAGGAAAGAACCAATAATCGTCTCAAAGGATTCTGTTTATTCTAAGGAAAGAACTGTTAGAATAAAGGTTGAAAGAATACATGGATTCCTTCAACCAATAGATGTGCTTTTTAAGTGTGTTGTGAGGTAAAAGCAACTACTCGCAAATCTTGCGACTCTCAGAGTGTTAAAGTTATCAATGCAATTTTGATATTCAGTAGAACCTTAATTATCTGACGGATTGCTAATAACTGTGTTATCTTAACCCCGAATTCGATACCCAGGTTGTATTTGAAATTCAAATAAAACTTCGAGCATGAATATGAGCACTTTGTCCTTGATTAGTCTGGTCTGGCAGGCGGAATGTTGCTTGCCACAACGTGAGTGACTCATTGCAAAATTATCACAATAAATAAATACTGTGACAAAAATACGGGAGTAAATTATCCTTGATCCTTGCTTTATGGGTATTTCAGTAGCAGTAATAGTAATCTGTAACACAGCAAATGTTTTCTGCATTTCTTATAGTTTTATGTTATTAGGCCTATATTATCCGAGTTTCTGGTTATCCAAGGTGACCTCAGTCCACATTCCCTCGAATAATCAATGTTATGCTGTATTTAAGATTGGCGCTTGGTTTTAAAAGTCATAATTCATTGGTGATGAAATATAAAAATATTCTATTCTAAATTTTGTTTTGATTTCGATTTCTATTTAGAAAGATCTACATTCACTTAAAATGTTTTGACAGAATACCTATGAGTGTTCGAATTTTTACAGTATTCACGATTACACATGTATTATAGAATGGTTAAGTTTTCAGATTCAACTTTATAATTCTTTTATTCAACTATTCACTGGCTCTCTTTGAATAAAAACAACTGTAAAGTTGGACAAAAGAATGTCAATTTATTTATATAATAAAACTTTTGATACCTTTGCAGAATAGTCTGTTACGTCACTGCTACTGTCATACAGTACACAGTATATAACCGCCGCACTGACAGATCTTTTAATAATTATCAGAAATATATATAGCTAGTGTAAATAAATCGTATTAGTTTCTGATGTGGTATTGACTTCCTCCCAATCGAAATCACCACACTAGTGACCCGGACGTGATATTCCGTCTTGCTCCTCTTGTCTTAATATTTCTCTTGTCACAACGAATAATGAAAATTTAATTTTTGTAATTTAATTTGAATAATTAATGCAATTTAAAATCAAAAATTTGTTTCTCAAAATTAATTGCTAAATTTGTTCAAGTGTAACTTTATAGAGCTTCAATTATTATCAATTACGACAAGTTTTATAGGAGAAACAATTTATGAAAGATTTATATTTCTTGTAAGTGATAAAAAATAACGTACAGATATGTGTAATTAATACATATATATTACCACAGTAAAAAAAAAGATTGCAATAGAAAAATCGACCAATTTGTATTACGATTCGAAGCATTGGTAATTACTTGCGTTGAAAGCCATAATTGAATTTACGATATGGATTGTTTGTTACGTTTTATCACCCTTATTTGATTACTTGTTCCTGAATGCTTCATTGATTCACAGTAAATAGTCTGATATCTACAAATGCATGTAAATTATGTATGGTAACAAAGGTGTGGTTCATTAATTACATTTATGTGTGGTTCTATTAAGTATGATATCAAGCTATCATAGCTCCAGTTTGCGTAATTTGAATGAATAAAATGGTGCTAAATGCTATAACAAAAATGTCTATTGAGAATATATCTGGTTAAAGCTGTGATCTAGGCTTTCTAACCAGTTATCTTATGACAAGCAGATTGTTCAAAGCAAAGTACAAAACCATTTTAGGAAAAACAGTTTTAAAATGTAAACAAGGACTTTAAGGACGAATAAGAAGTAAAGAACTTTAATACTTAAGAAAAAAATATAGTAGAAAGGTTGGATAGTTTAAATATATTGTTGATCAAGTCAAAATTGAGGAGAATAATTGAGAAAAGTGATGAGATAAAAAATTACAAAATTTGTTCATGTTCGTAAAAATACCAAAAAAGTATGGTTGATGAAAATTTAAAGGTGGCTGTTTCTACAAGGTGTACGCACATATATTAATTTAAAGAGTTAAATTTTCTCAAAGTTGAAAAATGATGCCACACAAGATACATAACAATGTAATTTTGTGTTTATGAATAAAATTCAATGATTCAATTTAAAAAGTAAGCTGAAAGTTTTGTGCGATTTTGAATTGATTCACCACAGCAACTCAAGAAAGGATAAACACAGCCTATGAGGAAGTTGGTTTAACTCATTGCAAGAATTTTTAAGTGAACAAAGTAAATTTGCGAATGGTGAAAAGTGTCTGAAAGATATGACAATCTATAGGTTAAAAGCTATTTGGCATTTTAATATGTAATGTGTAAATGCGTAAATACGTAAATGTAATATGCAAATGTGTGAACCCCCTAAGAAGGGACATACATTTATATACATTCTGCACTTCTACAATCTGCAGTCTTCCTTGCGTAAATTAAAATAAGTTTTTGATCTGCTTGACGAATAGAATCTTTCTTAGGATTCTTTCAACCAATAGATGTAATTATTTAGCCATTTCGTGTTTTGTGGAGTAAAAGCAATACTACACTACTCTGAAGTTTCGCTAAGACGCTAAGAGAGTTAAGGACACACAGGAGTTACATTACAAGTTATATAAGTTCTTGTACATAAATTGAATACGTAAAATGATAGGTAGTTGGTAGTTGAATTAACATCGCACTGAAGCAACACAACGGGATATTGGCGACGGTCTGGGATCGATCCGAGGACAACATCTCGTAATTTTGAACTTTGGCCAGATAACGAGGTCAACACACCTGAGCTGGCACCCCACTTCAAACTTCCACACGACGCAAACGTAAGAGCATTTGAGGACACGACGGTCTTTAGTTGGATCGAGTTTCAAACTCACAGTAAAATTAGAAAGTAGATATATTCGATAAAAAAGTCAACTCTGATAAAAAAAAACCATTTAAAAGAAATTAAGTGTTTACATTTCATGAGATATCCTATCATTAGTACTGCTTTACCCAGAGCAAGGAAATTTTTTTTGAGTGTTTGTAACTGCATATGAACCTAATTATATTGGGTTATAAACTTTTCCCCATAAAGTTTAAAGAGTTATCCCCACATCCTTTTTATTCGTTGTTCTACAGCTAGAAATTCCCCATACAACGAGAAAAACAGCCAATAGTTTCTTCAATTTCTATTATTATTACTATTTTTTTGAATTCCGTCGCTGTGACGGGAGATACGGCTTGACAGTTACGGTTACAGGAGACGACGCGAATTCAGTTTTCGTCGGTCCCTTCGGGCGTCTGGTGTCGAAAGGGGAAGCGGGCGTCAAATTGTCGCCGCAACTTGAACGGAACGAGTTGAGTTGTGTGCGGTTGTCGATGGCTGGCAATCAGGACGTCGATTCATCTCAATCGAGAACTTGATATAAAGATCCATGGAAAGTTCTAAGATCGTTAACTATGCTTACGTAGGAAATTATTCCCGACTGTCAGATAAGGTGGCAATGGGTGATGGGAAAATTGCACGAAGATACTATTGCATACGTAGAAAAAGCGAAAGGAATTTATTATAATACCAAACGCTAGTAATGGCGAATAAAAGATGAATATATTTGGTTGAATATACGTAAAAGAATAAAATTCTGAGCTTTTGCACAAGATACGAAAAATATTCCAAACAATACTTCTTCGTTATGTATCTTTATTGGTCCAAATAATATGGAAGGGTTTTGTATAAAATAATGGATTGAACTCAGAAATGTTCGACTCATTATCAAATTTCAATCTCAGCCAATCATATTTATATTTTTAATTCTTACACGAAATAAAATCACTATATTCTGACCACCTCTTGTTAATCTTAAAAGCTATCTCTAAAATATATACTTTTATTGCACACTTAATAAACATATAAACGTAGCTATAAATTTTTTAAATAAAAATGTTTGCAGATGGAAATTTGAAGTTGAGTAACAATACTTTATTGGAGATTTCAAACTTGAAGGCAATACATTACAATTTTCTTGAATTTTGAAATGACCTCAAAACTATTTGTTCACTAATAAAACCAATAAGTGTTTGCATCATTGTACATCTGAGCTTCCACTAGGTTATTTAGCCAATGAATATATTTGAGTTATTTTATTTATTTTACTTGATTATACCAAAAATGTGTTCTTTGTAACATTCTTGATAGTACCTCTTCCTTATCAGTAATAAAACACTGCATCTGATTTACACTTTATTTTATTTCAATGTAACACACACGATTATTTAGAGCTACTTTTACATCAATCAGGCATGTTTAAGACTTTGATTTGGAAATTGTATTGTCTTAACCAGGAGTGTCCGCCTCCTTGTCCTTGAACAACTAGTAATGAGAACCTAAAACTTTAAATAGTATTATGCGATTTGTAACGATAATTTTCATGACATATATGAGAGAAAAATATCTCTCACTTCATAATCACGCCATATTTATATCATCAGTTTTTGGTATATATATATATATAATACTTACATTTATGAAAAATAAAATTATATTAAAATTTTCTAACGAGTAACTTGAAAACTCACTAATAATTGTAACCACTTTCATCACACCACACTTTGATTTATTAGTTTAAAAAAGTTCAAATTCCCACTAGTTTCATGTTTATGTAGTTTTTTAATGTCCTAATAAAAAAAGGAAACTCTTACCCCTTAAAAACGTTAATGTAATTAAATTTTATATGCGGCCCAATACAATTACTTTTCAGTAAATGCTGCCCAGGCATTGATACCCTGATCTAAACATTGTATTGGTTTAACTTTCTTTGCAGACAAAATACCTCTAATAATCATTTGATAGTAACTGCTTGTTTTACTCAAACTTTAATCAGCTGAACAATGTTCAAGTAAAATGGAAAGAAAGTTATTGTTCGGTAAATTATTTCTGCCTATACACTAAAGAAGTAAGTGGGAGTTTCTTAGGAGCAAGCATTTGGGGGGGGGGAAATATATATTTAAAGAGTATTTTTAAGTTCACCTTTTTACTTTTTATGATTTCAATTACAATCAAAAATAAAACCAAAAACAACAAAACCCATTCGACTATAAAATCGGCATAACCTTTCTTTCACTATGTAATACAGTTACACAGAACATGAAAGTCGTCTATAATTTAATTTTTTGGTTTAAAATTTGCTGTAAATTCGTAATGTAATGCAACATCAAAATTACTCTATTCGGCTATAAAACATGCAACCTCTCATTTTTCAATACCTTTACACAAAAGATGAAAATTGCATACACTGAATTTGTCACTCAGTTTTATGAAGACACTAATTAGCATAAGCTTATTTTTCATTTATATGCTATTAAATTAAAAAATAAAACTTCTTAGGGAGATGCGCACTAAGTTATGAACTAGGTTAAAAAAACTTCAAAACACTCAGGGTTAGTACTAATAGACCCGAGTCATCTTCGTCTACTTGACACGTCTAAAGGATCTCAGTAATTTATTGCTTTGTTGTTGACGTATTCTATAGATCGACACTCCACTTCTTTTTTTCACTTCCGGCGTCTTCAGACCTTAGTTCTCATTCAACAGCAACCATTTTACTGAAGTATTCAATCACAAGCCTTTGTTCTCAAAAGTAAGAGCGTACAGTTTTTTAATGATTACCAACGAACAAAAATAAGTAATACATACTGCTCTTGCTGCCAAATACCAAGTAACAAAATTGCGATCCTTTATTTTTAACAATTGTTATTCGAGCTGTCACAGAAAGTAGCTGACTAACGGGTCTAGAGTTTAAATAATAATATCGACCGGGTGATAAGTTGATGCGAAGCACGTTGTTTTAAAATTATAGTTTTATGGTCCATTTCATTGATAAGTATTTTTTAAATTGAAATGAAAAGTGTGCAATTTGATTATGAAAATATGTTCAGATATTTCATTTGAAATATCTGAAGTTTGGTTTTTAGATGAGACGTTCTGCATGTTAACCAAAATTTCTTATGGAAACTGATCGTTTTACAGAAATATTATTGTGTTATATATTCATGATCTCTTCACTGATTTTATAGTGGGGTACTCTCAATTCATTGAAAAAACTCTTCTTTACTTGTGGAAGTTTGAATTTTAAGTGTACACATGAACGGTTATAAACTGTATACACAAAATTCTGTTCCGCTCTGAGTAAATGATGCTTCTGTTTGCTAAGGTAAGAAATTCAACGCACTCACACTTAAATTTTTTTAATAGTTAGATAGTGGTTATTTATTTTGCCATGATTGCAAACTTTAAAAGAAATACATCCCCTGACGTATCTTTGGGTACATTAAAATAATAGCCTTTTACCTTCAAACATTACAATACAATCTTTAATTACTACTATCTCCATACATCTACATTTCAATGTTTTGACCGATTTGAAGACATTACTCCTATGGAGATTCATTTTTTTAATAAATAAATATTTTTTATTATTTTTTCCTAACTGAATTTCAAAGTACTTTTCCCCTCAGAACTGAGGAGGTTAATATTATCCAAAAGATGTTATTTATATTTACTTAAATGGATTAAAAATATGTGTTAACATTTTCTCCGGCCGCTAAGAGTTCATGTGCATATTTCCGAATTGTAAAATACAACTTATAACTTATATAGATAATAGATTATATATAACCCTTCTTGGTTTGTGTGATTTTGCTGAATATAAATTAAAATCACACATTAATAATAATTTTTTGTTTTCATCAAAAGTCAGATTTATTTCATATTTTTCGGTATATTTAATTTTACTAATCCTTGATAACATTTAATACTGCTTAAAGAACAATTGCACAATTCAATATTTTTTCATCAAATCGTATTTGAAAGAACTGCAACAACCCAGTTATTTACAGAAAGCAACGATTAGGAACATAAAAGATGGTGTAAAGATAATTAAACCTGGACAGCTGATGAATTAAAAAGGGTAAAATGATCCACTGAGTAATGATTTACATTATTCTCAGAAAAATATTGAGTTTATATTCCAAGAAATTCCAAAGAAACATACAGTGCATCTCTTGAGAGTCGAACATAGTATGAATTCTACGATGATATGAATGGCTACATACAATATAGATGTCTTAGTATTAAGTCAGTGTCACATATTTATACTAAAATCTGAGTGTAAATATTTGAGCACTTTAGGAAATCAGGTTGTTCCTGTCGTCCAAACATTATTTCCTCACCAACGTGTTGTTTTTCAAGATGATTATTAGATACAGGCTGCCAAAATATGTAATATTGGTTTGATGAACACTCAAATGAATTTCAATATCTGTCTGGACAGTTCACTCATCTGATTGAAATATCACCCAAATAGGGTGAGTAATTTGAAAAAAAAAAAAAAAAAAAAAAAAAAAACCAGTAATAAAATTAAGCATACTTCAACAACACTTGGAAAACATAGAACTTGTTTAACGAGGCGTATTTGAAGGTTGTATGACTATGATCCCCTCCTCCCCCAAAAGCAGTATTCATACCACAAAATTACAAAGAATTTTACGATGCATTTTGAAGATTTTCCTATTATTTTATCCAAAACCCTGTATATAAGAAACTATTGAAAGCAAATGAAATTTACATGTTCAAGCAGTCGAATTGATTGTGCTTCTTAAAGAACATTTTAACGTGAAATAAATAAGTGATTCGATCGAACCTCTTATCCAATAAAATCCAACTTAATTTGGTAAACACGAATTTTCCATTAAAATCGTAAAACACATTACGACAGTACTTTAAGCGATACCTTTACCCGATTGCTCGAAATGTTTCAGAATTTCTTGAAGTGTTTATGATCTAAGCACCCTTTAATTCTTTTTCAAAGTTCTTTTATATAACAAGGCATCTTTAGAGTCGCAGTAGCGTGGAGTAAGAAAAAACTCTCATTAACGTAAAAATATTAAAAATTAGCAAATTACTGCATAAAATAGTGCTTCGTAAAAGAAAAGATTAAACAAGTGGAGGAAAATAGGCGTAATAGTTATCTTGGTTACATTATTATTTGGAGACGTATAAAAAGGGAATATTTTGGTAAGTTCAGAGATATTTTTTGCCTAATAGCTGAATGTCAAATTAGTACTAGGGTAATAGATCATAACCTTTGAGGGACAATCTAAACTATTAATATAGAAGCCGTGTTTTTAACGGATTTTGACGTAGAACTACATCTTATGGTAATACAGATTAGGTATGGACGTGACATTATTGTGGGACCTGTTTCTAGTCGTAATAAATCGGGGGCGTGGCAAACAGCACTGGTATTATTTGATAGCGTATAGATGACATTTAGTCACAATTATAAGTAGTGGGTCCGGCTAATCAATGGCAGTTCATGGCAGCACTCATTTTTTGTGCTCTGTGCCTCGAGTATATTTATGTGTTTACGTTTTCAATACATCTGAACTAAAGGTGATCGAACTTTCACATTTATACAATATATAATTATTATTAACATAGTGGAATAGTTGTATGAATTGAGAAATTAGAATTGAGATACTGTTAACAATAAGAATAGATGGTAACGTCATTGCACTTTATTATGCTCTGTTTTAATACTTTTAAATGATCTCGAAATAAAACTGATCCGACAATAAAACTGATTAATCAAACAACGTTACCAACACCACTGCGAATTTTATTATACCTTATCATAAACACACAGGATATATATAGTTCTGTGTTTAAACTCAGCGAGCAAATCCACTTCGGTCACAACGGATTTTTTTATCCAACCCATAATTTCAGTATTATTTTAACGAGTTTTATTTTCGATAGAGTTTGATTTACGTTTGCATCTGCTCGTGATTTGATTTAAGTTCCCCGATTTGCATTCCTTCATTTTATATCCGAAGTCAAGTTGATAGCCAATTGTGTGTAAGAACTAGGTAACGCTTGTTTTGTTTTTGGAATAAAGAGAAAAACAATTTCCTCGACAATGCCCTTCTCAAATATAGCTACATTTTTAATTAGCCGATGGAAGAGCTTAAGTGATCAAAAAAGTGACTTAGTTCTTTCACCAAGTTCCTCTATGATATCAGCTTTACTAACTTAAGTATAACTCAAAATATCCATTTTCGAGTTATCTTCTTGTTTTCAGGAGACAATTGAGATGTGCTGGGATGGTAAAAGATAAAGCATTTTTAGTTTAATAGTACGTGAAAGAAATGAGAAGTTTCAAAATCAGAAAATAAGCATATTAATAATCTTAATAAATACAATTTTAGTTTAGCTAAGGTATTAAATACAATTAGGGAACGTTTTAAAGCTTCTCAACACACTGTTAGGTAGCCAAAATGATTTCTTTACCAATATTGCAATTTTTGTCCACTTTAACTGAGAAGTTAAAATTAACTAAGCAAATGACTGATAAGTGTAAGTATCTAATTTCATTTATCATTAAAATAATTGATATGGAAGTGATGCAATTGAAACAAAGGGAAATATATCTGATGAAAATTTCAAATAAGATTTCTTTGAAATCTTAGTGATAATAGAACGACACCTCAATGAATAGTTTATGCATAACTTTTTTCATACAGTTCGTTTCTTCAGATTTTTATTATAAATATTTAGAGTTATGTTAAAGCTAAAATATATTCCTATAGTATTCTTATTGAAATATGTTTCAATCATCATGAAGGATGTTTAAAACATGATTGATTCGGAAAATGTTCAATGTAGTGATCCTACACCTTTTTCATATTATGACCCGAATTTTTGGTGAAGGAAATAAAGTGAAAAACGAATCAATAAATTTTAATTGACTGATATGCTTAGTTAAGATATACTGAATTCAGATAGTTCTTATTTTACGACTCGTAAGTTTTTGTTGTTTATTAGCTTACACACCCAACACAGATAACAAGACTAATAATAATGTTACTTTATTAATTAGGAAATATTTCTGAAAATACTCAGTGAGTGTTTGTTACAAATTTTAAATTTAAGTTAAGTGTCATTTAACTGGCGAGAGTGAAACTGAATGTGAGAAATATTTTTCTCTTAGCTACTGAAGCATGTTACAGGAGTTATCTGTTACTAGTAAAACTGTTCTCATGAGCTGGGAGTGATTATCGGCTTTTTAACTCCTCGTCTAAGAAGTCATTATTTCCAAGAAGTGTACAGCAATCTCAAGCTAACGTTAATTCAACTTTCGATTAAGTAAACTGACCCTTTTTTATAGGTTAAACGCAAAATTAGCTCTTCATTGGACATAATTTATAAAATACTTAATACATTGTTATATAAAAATGTTATACAACCTAAATAAGTAACAAAAGGTAATTGATGAAAATGCATTACAAATCGAAGAACGGCTAAAAAAACCTTTCCTGGAAAAAGAAAATGTATCAGAAACATGGAAATTTAAATGGAAATGAAAGAAAATAAGTTTAAGCTGCCAATTGAATGTCAGCCTGTTTATGTAGAACACAGTACATTTTTGTTGTGCTGTTTACTTCAAGATATAAAAAAGAAGCTTTCAAAATAGCTTGACACCGTAAAGCTACTTGATCCTTATCTCCTGACACGAAACAAATTACTAGCGTTCATTTTAGTTTGCAAATACAGCTTGTACTTTTTAACTCGATCTTTATTGAAGATACTTTGTGACACATTTAATCCCCCGAAGATCCAGCAATTTTTCAATAAGTAACAACACCAGCAAACTAGAGATGTAGAAAAAGGCACATCAATTTTTTCTATGGATGCGTTTTCGTGTTTTTTTTTAATACGCATTTACTGTGGATATGGGTTCTGCGATATTTATTTTTCGCTCAGCTTCTGATACTTTTTAGAATATAAACAAGGAGATCGAAGTTTTTGTCCGATGAATTATCATAAAGCAATCATAAAATAAAAATACGAACATTTATATTACGAGAAAAGATCGTAAATACAGTTTTAACTTACATTGAAGGTTTACAGAAACTTTTCATGCCATGAAGGGACATTCTTTAAGCGACTTACTTTTGCAAATAAATATGATTATCCTATTGATTTATATGCAATGTCCCTTTTTGTTTCTCTTAGATACGTAAAGATCCATCTTTATAAAAGGTCTTATTTTTACTTTTATAACACCACGATCCGATGGGATTTCGTTCAATTCTTTTATTTACATTTTCTGGAGACACTACCAGTCCTTTTTTCATCTCGTGGTAGAGAATATCAATATGTCGCAAAAAAACTTCGAAGTGTCAAGAGATAATTCTCATCACGTGAGATCATTGGGAAAAGAGAAAGGAGACTTAGCACACAAAGATTTTGCTTGTCAGTTTTAGAAAGTTTTCGGATACTGTTTGTCTAATTTTGGCGACGAAAAAGAAAGCCACTGAAAAGACTAGTTCTCGTAACTCTCTTTTTTGTGTTGAAGTATTAAAAAAAATAGTTTATGAATGAATAAAAGAAATGCCCAGAAAAAAAAATAGAAGAATTTTCTTTCAGATGAATTTGACAAAAAATTTAAGAAATGGAAGTATAAGAAAGAAACGGAATGGTATTTTTAACTGAAAAACATTTGAATAACATTTAAATGAAATCTAAATTCTTTTATTTTGATTCAACATAAAATTGCACTGGGATACTAAAAATATATCCTTCATTTTTGGTTCTGTAAATGCTTTATATTTTCTATGTTTCTATAATTAATAAGGTTTAAGAATTTCTTTCCATCAGTGAAAATTGTTATGTATCATTCATACATGGGGACTTTTTAACTATTTATAAAGTTCAGTGATGGTTAGAGAAAGACTAAATCATATTTTCAAACTGTATCATCTAAACATAGATGTCTTTACTACTATAAGTGTTTAGCTAATCCCATAAAATTTAAGTGAATTGCAGTGGATAAAGTTAACAATACAGTTGTTTTTAAGCAGAAATTACATTTTTATAAGATATTAGACAATATAATAATTGTTAGAAACATAAATTAACTATTTTCAATAAATAAATTACATGTCATGTTATGCTACATTTGTACTATTTAGTGATATCAATAATGTTATTAAAAATGGAATATAAGTAAAATATAATATCTAGAAGTAATAATATAAACGTCTCAATTCGAAGTGATAAGAAAACATATTTAAAAACTTTTTTAGCGTTTATATTCTCATCCTAGATGTAATTCAGAAACATTTTGATATGAAACTGAGGCTCTAATGTGTATTAATGTTAGATGTCTCATTTCTGATTTCCTTTGACTCCTGATTTTATGGATTGAATTAACGAAATATCAAGGAAGCATATTTTTATGTTGATTGCACTCATTAATGTTTGACTATTTGAGATTCATAAAGGTTTATCAAATGATAAATTCAATTATTTACAAAAGCAAGTAAAATATAAAATTAATCGGAAATTATATAATGCAAACCAATTACATCTTAGAGTTATTTTATTAAAACTTGTTTGAGAGAAACATGTTCCTAATTTACAAATTGAGTTGGGTTTTTATGTGTGCTATTTAAGCCTGTGTTAAAACTAACTACTGTTCAGTTTTATAATTACATGAATTTGGTTTGTTTACTACAGAATTAATATATGAACATGTTAGTGTAATAATATTTCTCTCATGACATTTATAAGTTGTATCTTAAAACAAAAGAGTATATATTTATCATTTAAAACTACTGATATTTTCTTTATGAACAAAGTTTGTATAGAAAATTTAATATTTGGTAATTTAAAATTCATTTGCTCTAGTAACTATAGCTTAAAAGGGTTACCTTTTGATAAAAGAACCAGAAATTTTTTAACAAATTAAAGAAAGCTAGGCACTCTCTAAGGATGTATGGTATAGGGATTTTTATGTAAATATTTTGAAACTTTCCTCTAAAACGTTACTTTCTAATAAAACCGTATGCTTTATTTGTTAAATATTTATAAATATGAGTAGGATGCACGATAGATATTTTGCCGTTTTAACAACATAATTTTGTTAGTCTTTAATAATTTGTTAAATGTCATTACTTATTTATAATTTGTGTTCACAGTTATGCCAATAGTAAAACACTTATTTTACCGTTTATCCCATTATTTAGTTAGTACAAATTAATACTATGAGGTATACCATTATGCATACCGAGGTATGGTGAAAGGAGGAATGAAGTTAAAATTTTATTTATTATGAAAGAGAATTTTCCTTTCGAAAATTTTACAAAACTGATCACAGGATCTTAATTAATTGTACATAATAATCCTCCCGTACATCTTTTATAAAACGATAAAGGATCAATGATAGCATTTTTATATAACGTACGTAAAATCGTATGTATCGCGAATGATTGTAAAAACGCTTAAAGGGGAGGCACCGCCAGCGCTTAACACAACAGTTAAAATTCTAATACGTCCTCTACTTTTATAACCTTTATTATCCTGTTCTTTTGATAGCCTCATTACATTGAAAAATTAAAATTCTGCAAAATCATAACATCGGATGCATAATATTATCTCTGGAAAATATTATTTGCTGCTGCTCTCAAAAACTGCTGCAATCCGAGCTTTTGATAAATAACCCAAAGCGAGAGAATCTCTCTAATGCAGAATCACTAATATCTCTTCCTTTTATGAATAACAGATTTGTTTTTACACCGAACTTAAATTAAGAATAGCGAGCGAATGCTCTGTGACCCAGCTAATTAAGTTAGGGAGGTTTCATTTGTTGTATGTATTCTTCGTTTCACGTGTGTTCGTTACAGTTTTAATTTCGGAAAAATATTTTCGTCCAACAACAGAAGCCGAGTTGTTATTAATGGTGATCATAACGCCACCTAGATGAAAGATATTTATTGCAGTATCATGAAAACGTTTCATTTCTGAAGTTAAGATATGCGAGGGAAACTCTGGAAGGTTGTTTTATTTAAGCGCTATTTATGTTGAATCTTTTCTAGAATGATTTTATTCAGGTCTAACATAAAGAGCAGCAGAAAAAAAATTCCCCACAGCACCAATTACGTTATAAAATTCACTAAGTTTTGACACTTGATGAATGGGATAAAATTCCTATCCTCCCAAAGTACAATAAAATACATGTAAGGGGACACAGTACTCAAAAAGGATAAAAATTATATAGAATTTTTTGTTCTCATATTAATCGTATAGCTTTAAAGAATACATGTGCAAAATTTCATAGCTGTACTTACATTATTTATCCCACCGAATATCAGGATTGAAAACGACTATTTTTTTCTATTTTTTATGACTACAATGTTTTTAAGCGGGAAAGCTTTCTTTCCATTTTGAGATTTGAAACTTTTGGGGGTTGTTTTTTATGATGTATTTGAGAACTTATGCATGGAGTAATGATTTAGAAGAACAGTAACTTTTAAAAAGTTGACGAAATTATTTATGATTTTTTTACTGCTTTTTATAGTGTTTGTTGCACAAATAGTCGTAAAAAGATAACTAGCAGTGGTACACGCAAACCCATTCACAAAATGGTGAGAAATACTTCAAGGAAAATAAAGAAAAGCATATTTCAAAAATAAAAATTTCAGGAGTAGGAATTTTAAAATACAGATATATTATAAAAAAATCCAAATTTTAATGATTGTTTATGTAAAAATTATTTTCTTTGTTTTGATATGTAGATTTCATGTGTATTGGAATAAGGTACATTAAAACATTTTATTGCAAATGTAAGATCAAATATAATTGTTGAATGGGTACTGTGTCCCCTTACCTTAAATATATGCATATTAAAGGTAATTATACATTTTTTACATTGCCGTGGCAAACAATTTTAGGTAGGAATTATAGTAAATTATTTATTACTTACATTTTTAATATCATAATACAAGTGTTTTAAAAATAAGTATGAATTCGTTTTTATGGGATACAACGTGTTAGTTAAGCTGATTGATTTCCGACATTATGTTAAGACAGGGATTCTCTCTTAACATTTTACCCTTGACTCAAAATCACTCCTGAACTTACTATCTCATAAATCTCTGGGACCTCGGTAAGCCGGTCGGTAGAGTACCTGAATAGCAACACCAGGGTTTAAAGTTCTAAACTATAATCAACCAAAGAAAATCGTGTACGTGGGGACTGGTTCACGTTAAATCAGTTGTGACCTCAAAAGTCCTCACGTTGGCTTGGCGTGAAAGCTTGGGAGTGGGGTGTAGCTCAGGTGTAGACCTCGTCATCTGACCGTGGTTCAAAATTACGAGACTTTGTCCTTGAATCTTTTCTCTTCGGGATTGATCCCGGAACGCCGCCAATAGCACATTGTTTTGCTTCAGTGCTACGTTAATTCAGCTACCTACCCATGAGTCACTTGATTGAATTCTTGAATCCACTGTACAGTAATGTAGCAATGTAGCTTCTATTATTTAGTGGAGGATTAATTATTTGGCAGGTAATTAAAATTTTTCTTCAAAGCAGTTGGTATGGCATATATATAATAAACAATCGAACTTACAAAATATTAAAAAAATCAAGCATACGAAACATTGAAATATATAGTACCAGAAATGCAGACCAGCAAAAAGCCAGAAGGCCAAAAATGCAGACAAGCAAAAAGCCAAAAGGCTAAAAAGCCAAAATACTGGGGTATAAACATAGACAAACAGAAACCAGAAAACAGAACTGTCCATTTTTTTCGAAATTTTTTTCTTGGTACTCTTAAATTTAAATTCCTAAATTTCTTCTTGTTTTGTACACCCGGGTTTACTAAGGACAGTAATACATGGGAAAAGAAAATATCGCCTGAGTACCCTCGGGTCGGTGAAACCCATACACACCTAAAGGAGTTGTGTCTCTGAGGGCTTAATCTGTCTGGAATTTCTTGAACAAAGGAACTATTCTCAGCTAACGTCATCGTTCTCAGAACTGTAGAAGTAAGATTTAATATAGATCAGTACGCAGTGACGAATCTACACAAAACGTAAAATACAGTCACGGGCCTAGCAATTTGAAGAGGAAAATATACAAGCCCATGAAGCGGACAAAACCAAAAAATCTGTTCATCGACGCAACGAAACTATTGATGCAACAGAGTAGCGATTTGGTTTGCCTGAAGCAGCGAGAACTCGCGAAGTAAAGCTAGTTTACAATAAATAAGGATTGTAGGGATTCAGATAAAATAAAAAGAGCATTCTACGAACTTCTTAAGGTCCAGCCTGTTACCCGGAAAGTAATTATATTCAAGCACTTTATTTTTTACGAAACAGTTATGGCGTGGCGATCTTTATGTTATGTTTACGAAACAGTTATGGCGTGGCGACCTCAAATCTACGACAACCTACTTCTGGGTCTTTACCCATAGGTATGTCCCCCTATTCACAATATTTATTCGGATATTGCACAAAAATCTCTGCATATCGTCTCCAAAAATGAGCATTCATTCCACCCTTTTAGGAATAAATTATTTAAAGACGAATATCTACTCTTATCAAATACAAAAACTATTCAAAATATTATTATAACTGTTTTTAACGTTTGGTTAATTTTTTTCTTTCAGCATAAACTAATGAGTTGTAAATTGCCTAGGGATTATTTGCTCAAATGAGATTAATTCCACCCTCGCTCTATCCACATATATAACTAAGTATAATATGAACATTATAAATCTGCAATTTAAAACAAAAGGTATGAATACGAGAATTCTGAACTATTCTATTCTGTATGTATGTGCAAAGGATTTTACCCCGAAGGGCAAAAAATAGAATCCCAATTTGGTAGAAAAATAAAATGATCCTACTATAGAAAGAAAAAAACCTGAGAGAAATAATTAAATTTGTCAAATACGGGTTATTAACCATGCTCGAATCTTGATAAGATCCCCCTGTGGAATTTTATGTTTCCTGAGGGTTTTGCGAGAAGAAAAAAATTTCGTAAGGATTTCACGTACGTTTAGCAAAAAGGCAAGAGAAAAATAAAACTGATAAAAGAATTCTATGAAATTGGTTCTTATATTTTGCTTCTTATTCTACAACTGGGCTATAATGAAATTAAAGGAATTCGCTATGTACTATACCTCTAGGCCGTTGGATAAAGGAATCAACTTATGCTTTATCATATTTATTCGAAAAACAAACTATTCATCGATTACTTTAGGGAGTTATACAAAGTGAGGTAAGTAATACTTCGTATTTTCTAACCTGAAGTACATAAGAAAAGTTACAAATACATTTATGTATTCGAATCCAATTTTACTTGAAGGTAATAAGTTTTTTTGTTTAACTTTCAGATCCTATGATCAGATTATTTTACAACTGATGCACTTCTGTTTATGGTTTTTTAGCTTTCTTTTATTTCAACACTAACTTTTATACTTCATTCAAGTGCTGTAAAAGTGTTTTGTTACATTATACATTAGGGTGGACCGAAAAAATCGAATTTCGTCGGAATAAGTTCTAATAGAGAAGCAGTTTGTTAAGCCACATCAGAACATATCCGTTAATTTTTATCGAAATCTAAAATTACTTTAGTGAAGAAACTGGCGATTGAAGTTTTCGAATTCTGGCGTTTGACAGTCCCTGAAGACAGCACCCCTACCAATGGTTTTTTCCTATGGGCAGTGTCAACTGACCCAAAACAATGGTTTTCAGGTGTAGAAGTTTATTTTAGGAAATTCAATCCATTCAACCAAACTTGGCCCTCTCTCCGTAGAAATTGTCACATACCGTGAGTTTGCCTGAGGACGACCTAGCAGGACTAATACGAGTCTATAAAAAGTTTCTACCCGGTTTACTTCAAGATATTATTTAAAGTGCAATATGCAATTTAGACTTATTGAGGTACTTTTCCAAACAACTCAGGACTCACTATGGAGAGGTGGCTGGACTTCGAATCCCACCCATTTCATATCATCCATGCGTGGAACGTGAATAAGGTATGAGAGGTTTCTAGTCGAATTACTATTCAATTATGGGCATGACTTCTCATGAAACGATAGTGGATCGTATGTACCAATATGTACTCAGTAATCATATGTATCCATATGTATTCGTGTGTACTTAGTCGTTTCTCAACAGCATTCTAGGAGCCTTGATAAATCTTTTTCATTTTAGTGTGGCAGAGTAAATATGAAAGAGGATTTTTAAAGTAGTTACATTTGTTAAAGATCGTAGAAGTCACATTGCAGAAAACCGAAGAATTAGTTAATACAATTTTCATCCAATGAATAAGCTCAAAGTGTTTTATAAGTGTTAGAAATTTATTACTGCTTCAGAACACCTTAGAGGTCGTACTCGATTTCTGTCGTGTCTAAAATATTCGTTTTTTCCCACATCTACCATTTCTCTGAATGGCAGCGTCCAATCATAATTTTCAGATATCAATGTTCTCGTCAGTCACCTTTGTGAGGAAAATGTTCTCTGCTCGCTCCCAAAAAGAGTTTCTCCAAATCACAGAGTCGACGGTAGTCCTCAAGGAGACAGGTAGAAATAGTAGGCACTTATGTGCATCACGAAACACTAGCATTTTGAATTATCACAGCATGCTGCATGGGTCTTAACTCTCCTGGTGATCGTCTCGATGAGGTATGTCGTCATTAGCAAAACTGACCAGATCTTCATGGACTAGATATCTTAAAATAGAAAAACTGATTAAATCTTAATCTCGTCATCATATTTGCCATAAAAAAATTGACAAAATCTTGACGAGATATCTCGCCATAAACAAAATTCGTCAGATCATGATGGACGAGATATCTCGTCGAAACCACTTGGAGGGTTAAAATTAAACCACAACACAGTTTTTAAAAATTTCTTGGATCGTTTGTGGGTTCTCTCATACAATCACAAGACCAGTCTGGGTTCCCTCAGAATCATAAAAGGCTTACAAAAGCAAATAATAACTGTTGTGAGCCGCTTTGAATGCAATGACTGTTCAGGCAATAATTTGCCACATCGTTACATCAACGGCTGTTTTTATAGGTGAAGCAAATATGATACAGGTCATGTCAATTTGTACTTAAATCTGAAGGAGTTGTGGGGAGGTTGATGTCGATACTCTTGAATTTCACGACGGAGAATGTTTTACGATTATGGATGCTTTTTATATAGGGCTTGAGTATCTGATCAGGGCCTTATTCTATTAAGATTCATAAACAGGAAATTAAAGGCAGCTCGTGTGCGTGTAACACGGAAAACATTGCAAGTGTCGGAACACGTGCTCATCAAATTCTCTTGTAATTCCCTACATTGTGCATCGCGTTTGTAAATTCTCCATCAGTTCCATTATATCGAAGATGCTATATACATACTCCTTTGTTTTCCAGGTATCTTCTTTGTTCATTAAATAGTTTATGTATCAAAGAAAACTGGGTAGAATCGCATGAAAAAATGAGGATATTAGTTCTGCTAAGTCGTTGTAAGGCAAAAGTATATAGCAATTTTTTAGGACTAGATTCGTTTTTAATGTTTGATACGAAATGAATCTCTAAGATGTTTTAAGTTTCTATGAATGAAAAACATTGTTTTAGGTCACTTTAAAACTATCCATACGAAACACCCTTTTCTAGAATTTTATCAGATGTCTTGAGGAACTGCAAGAACCTTGGAAATCGGCAATTTCAACTCCAATTTCCTCACTGAGATATTTTTTAATTTCGAAAACAATTAACTGATATGTTCACCTGAGATGGTCTAGCATATTTTTCAGTATTAGAATTTGTTCCAAGGAATTCGGTTTTTCGGGCTACCTTATTATACATACACTTTCCAAAAAGCACTTGCTCCCTAACGTCTATGGAAAAATAACAACAAACTGATAATCCTCTATTTTTAAATTAATGATTAGATGGTCTGGTAAAAAAGAAGCACTTGAACTTTTTCAATACCATCATGTATATACAAATGTTAAAAGTAAGATTTCCTTTTATAAATAAAAAGGTTCTATCCTCTGTTTTTCTTTTAATCCCTTATTCTTTTTTCTTAATGTTTCGAAACCATTATTTTTTAGAAACGAAAGCCTATTAGATTAATATTTGCTTATAAGCTTTCACATACATGTGTTTTGTTTAAAGAATTTTTGATGAATTCAACGAGTAATAATTTCCAAGTAAACTTCATATTTCTTGGAAACATATTCACTAAACTTTTGTAGCAAAATTTCAATCTATTTGCTTTAGATATTTATTTTAAACAGTTAATCATTATCTTAGAAGAACTATTTTAATGTTTATACATGTACTATTTTTGTATTAAGGAGTATTTTAAACCGGTATTGCTACTTTTAATTAAACCAAAATTTTAAAAGATATTTTTTTTTCTATTTGATTATCGAATTAAAACTTGTGTTTTAAGACGTTATATATTATTAAATTGGACAAATCTCGGACTCATTTTATGCAATTAATGTATTTAGTAATCTATGCCCACTCTCAACAAAGTATTTTATCAATACAAGAAAATATTGATATTGAAGACCCTATTGAGACTTTAATTTATATATTTATACCTAAGAAAAAACGTGTTAGTTTTTGAACGTAATAGACTGTTCTAAATAGCTTGTACATATTACACTATACAGATAAAATTGTAGTTCATTTATTTTGTGCATATAAAACTTATTCCATAAGAATATATAATAATACCCATTAATTTATGAGGTAGCTGATGTGTTCAAATTATATAAAAATGTACATTAACATAAAATTTATTATTAGTTTCTTAATTTACTAGAAGTTAAAGTTTTTTCAATCTATATTAAATTATTTAACACTCATCCACATCCACGCATTGATTAATTAATGTATGATGGAATTTAGCAAGTGAATTAAAGAAGACGTTAAGAATGTCGGTTTGTTACATTTTGATACTTCAACTCTTTTATTTGTTTACATGTAGATTTCAAACAACATTTCTCACTCGCATAAGAATGTATCTAGTTATATGTCTATTATTAAGAATATTTTCCACTTTTTAATAAATTATTTGATGAAATTTGGTTGATAAGATTTGGTTAAAAGTTTTGAACAAAATAAACTATGCTTAAATTATTGAATGATGGCATCGAACATGTACATTATTTTTCGTTTCCACGTAAAAAGTTCAAGCTTATTCTTAAAATTCTGTATTTTATGATTCCAATTGAAAATGAAATTAACTAATAGTGAAACTAAAACAAAATAATAATCTTTTCAAGAAAAATATTGCTTCCAATGTTCCCGAGTTATGTAAAAACGATAAGTAGTTGAATTTATAACCGGAATATATATATTTTCCCTCCGGAATCAATTCCGGAGGGAAATATTTGAGGACAACACCACGTAATTTTGAACCATGGTCAAATGACGAGGTCAACACCTGAGTTGGCACACACATTTCACTATGTAAATTCAGATATTTACACATTTCAGAACAATATTTCCGCAATAATAATATACTTTTATATAAAGATTCGTTGAAGGCTCTGCATATTAAAGCATGGTTCTTCCTTAAATAAGGACGTTAAAAGAATTGTTATAATATGAGGAATTGAGTTTAATATTCTTCTCGACTTTTCTGAATTCAAAATTCTTGCTAGAAAGCTATCTGAAATTGTCGTGAATTCGTTATTGTAACTTTTAATAACATATTTTTATTTATGAAAAAAAGTTGGAAATTCCATAATACTCCTTTGATGTTAAATATGTCTGTTCGTGCAATAAGAATTAACACTACTATTACAGTTTTAGTAATTTCTTTTAAAATAGTTCTAGAATTTTGTAATCAGTACTAAAATTTCTCAGTCCTATAAAAGTGAGAAAGGCTATATCTTGATTCATAACCATCTGAACTTTGATAATAAACTCTAATTAAAGATGCAATAATAATGAAGGGATTTAATACTAATACCACTGTGAAAAATTTTATTGCTATATATGTTATTTATTTTAAAATTTTATGTCTGATCATATCAAGAGATAAAGTATTTTAAGAATATAGTGAAATATAGCACTTCCGAAGCATTTAAGAAGTTCGCATTATCATTTTTAGTAATTCGATGTTTTTATATTATAATCTAAACATGCTTAAGAATAAAAGGCAAGATTATAGATCGAACTGAAAAGACGGAATAAATCAGATTGAAAGTAATCTGTAATATAGATTTGTTAGAGTCTAAATAGAGCAAAACATTTAATACGAGCTAAAGAGAAAATGAATTTAAAAGCTATTTGTAAAATATACACAGTATACTTTTGTTTTAAGTAAAAATTAATAAACATAGATATGCTTTATTTTTAAAAAATGAAAATGTTTGCAGATGAAAGTTGGAAGTTGAGCATCAATGCTTTGTGAGATTTTAAAGTTGAAGACGATGTAATACAATTTTTGTGAATTTCAAAAGGGCCCCAACAAAATTTCATCCTTCATCCCATCATTGTACATCTGAACTTTCACAATGTTATTTAGCAAACAGATAGATTTAATTTTTTTACTTGGTTATGCCGAAAATGTGCTCACAGAAATATTTGTGACGGTACCTTTATAATGAAATACTCCAATACAACTTTTTTTATTCGAAGTGATACACAATTATTTAGAGCTAACTTTACACCTACCAATCCCACATGCCCAAGATTTAGAAGTTTTTAATTTAAACAGGCGGTTCCGATCTACGGTGATGAACAGCTAGTAATGCAGCCTACAAGATCGTAAACTTATAAAAATATTATGAGAATTTTAGAAATATTTTTCATGACTAAGACATCTACCCAGAGAAAAATATATCTTGCTTCACAATCAAGACTTTCTTATGTCATCGCTTTTTGATAATGAGTACATTTGGGAACAAATTTTTTATCAAGAATGAAACACATGAAGAGTAAAATTAGAAAAAGTTTTCTGACAAGCACATTGAAAATGCACTAACTCACTTTTTTCAATCAATTCATGTAGTTATTTAGTGATTAAGTGCATTGTGCGGTAAAGCAATACTAAGCTACTCGAAAATCTAGTAACACTCAGAAGGTCAAGAATAAAATTAATATAAAAAAATAAATTTTTGAAAAATAAACTTGTGGATGTGTATAAATTTAGTTTATTGAGACTGAAGTGCTCTGTATGAAAAGTGACTGCTACCAAGACATTACATCAGAAGTTAAAAAATAATTCCGTGGGTGGATTATACACGCAGACTTATTAAACAAAGTGCAGCGTTTCAAGATTACTCTATCGATATCCTCTTAAAACGTGCACTTACAGAACAGTATTCGAAGTGGGCTGAAATCGATACATCTGGACAGGGGTGTCCCAGAACAGCACTCCATTTAAGAAACCACACATAACCAAATCGACCAAAGCCTGGAGACATAAAAGCCATTTCCGATTATGACAGGAGACAGAGACGACGTCCCTCTTTGCGCTGATGATAAAACATTATTCTTCCAAGGATTGCATACTTCGGTCCTTTCATTAACATACCTTACACACACACACACACACACACATTCATGACACTATTGGAAAGAAAAATTTCCAATTCATTAGAAAACATCATGCTTTTACTCCAACCTTCCCCTTCAGCTCATCACTTCCTATTACCAACTAAGGTGTTTGGACCAACTCAATTTTCTTCCTTTTCCACGAAAATCGATAATTACGCCATGCATTCATATATATACACACGGGAAAAAACCCGTTCTATTCCCTTTTTCTCTCCCCTCCTTTCTCATCGCCTCATCTTTTCGATCACTTTTTTTCTTTTTATAATGCCCACCCCTCCTTTTTTCCTTTCTGGAATTAAAGTTGATGAAGCCCTCCGAGTTGGGTAATGAGTTAAGATCACACAAAAATGAAGGGCTTAACGAGAAAGTGGTCCGGGCATTGGAGGCACAATGCCTTTCGGTGATTAAAACTGAAGGTCGCATAATAAGACGTTGATGGTTTTAATTAGGTTACCTTTTGATCTTAAGCAAGGGGGAGGGGTGGGCAAACAATGAATTATGTTATATTCACGAGAAAAGTGGGTATAAAAATGATGACGGTGAAACCTCAGAATACATTTTATTCTCGAAACTGATTTAATTTGAAGAGGGTTCCTTCTTTTTTGTGCTGTTTTGTTGGTTAATAAAGTAATTACGCAAACAATAAGCAAGCTTCAATGTTGCACTCAAGAATGACATTCTGTGACATTCCAGTAGTTTCCGTATTTTAGATTTCCGTAAATAGATTTTTCCTCGTTATATTATGGAGGATGAGTGGCCGTGTTTAATCGCCACTGAATCGGTTATTCATTTATGATTTCCAGTTGGGTGTCTGTAATCGGGTTGGTTAAGCAGAGGTCAAAGACAGGAGGATTTGATTGTAAAAATAATTTTTGCTTTTGGTAAATAATAATTGTAAAAATAATTGATAATTTTGGTAAATAAGTTTATTGTAAAAAATAACAATAAATGTTGGTAAGTATTTTTATTGTAAAAATAATTATTAATTATAGTAAATAATTTGACTGTAAAAATAATTTTTGTTTTTGGTAAATAATTTGATTGTAAAAATAATTATTGTTTCTAGAAAATAATTTAATTAAAAAA
Organism: Meta bourneti; assembly: GCA_933210815.1. Classification (NCBI taxonomy): domain Eukaryota; kingdom Metazoa; phylum Arthropoda; class Arachnida; order Araneae; family Tetragnathidae; genus Meta; species Meta bourneti. The sequence goes on along the minus strand of OW119922.1, from coordinate 57,157,582 downwards.
ATAAAATTTTAATTTGGAGTGATCGTGTTGTATAGACACTAAATCGGATATTCATTTATGATTCCCAGTTGTGTGTCTGTATTAAATTGGTTAAGCGGAGGTCTAACCCAGGAGAGGGTATTCATTTGATTGAAAAACTAACGTTTGTTTTTGGTAATTAATTTGATTGTAAAAATAATTTTAATTTAGAGTGGTGGTGTTTTTAACTGTCACAGAAAAGGCTATTCATTTATGATTCTGAGTTGTGTGTCTACATCAGGTTGGTTAAGCAGAGGACTAACCCGGGAAGTGGGTGTTGATTTTTTTGAAAAACTACTTTCTGTTTTAGGATAAACACGTTTATTGAATGTGTTTATATTTGGGGAATTATGTTTCCTAATAATTTGTCTTTAATATGCTCTCAAAAGAATAAAAACACTATTATACAGCAATTGCGGATTGAATGGAATATGGGGTATTGCTTACGGAATTTAATGGGATTAATTATACCTTCAGGAGAATATAGACTGTTTTCTTGGTTGAACATAAAGAAAATATATTCGATTTAATATTTCAATTGTAACGAAATATTTAATTTGTCTAACACATTTAAATAAATGGAACAACTTTCAAAAGCATCAAAAATTTTTTATTTCTTTTAAATAAAACCAGTAACATAAATTGCCGGTAATACTCTAAAACCAAATGTGTGTAAATTTTATGCAAGTTTTCAGTACTAAGGTTATATTTTAATGCTTTAACAAGTTTCTTACAACTCAATTAATCAGAGATTAAGTTTTTATTCACGTCATTGCTATATTGAAAAATATTATGATCAACAGAAATAGGGAAGTTTAACAAAAATTATGTTTTAGAAAATTTATTACTGAAATTCAAATTTATAATTTTTTTATAAAATGAATTTGCTGCTCAGTTTTAAAGTTAGAAATTCTTAAAAAAGAGAAATATAAGAACTTCTAAAATAATCTTTTAGTGGTAGATAGCATCTTACAAAACAAAATTAGTTCTATTGTATGATTCAAATGATAAAATGCTTTCTTATTAATCAAAGCATTCTAGTAAATTGCTTAAAATAAATCCTTTTAGATGAAACAATAAAAATTTCCATGATTCAATTGTATTATCAAAACAATGAGTAACCCATATGTACATTTCAAAATTTAAAGATTTATGATGAGATGATTTATTTCATGTAAGGAAAAACATTAATAAAGAGCCAGATATAAAAATGCTTTTGATATGACGTATGAAATGGGTATCAAAGAAATATATAACGTCATCTCAAATTTCCCGATTCCTTATTCCATTTTTCTTGAAAATAGTGACAAATTGTAGCAATTCCCCTTAAAAAAATTCAGATATCTAAGCACATGCGTTTGATGCTGAAACGGACAATAAAACGGAAAATATTTTATGTATATATGCGAAGAAACTTAAATAGCAAACTGCAAGATGGCATCGTAAACAGTACGAATTTATCTTTTGGGTGCTTGTCAAGAAGCCGTGTATACTTCCTATAGCAGAGATTACGACAGAACCCTTACTACGACAATTGCCAGAAATCTCCACTTTTTTCTCACAAAAGAGAGATATTTGGAAGAGATCTTGAGAAAAGGACTTTCTTCCCCTAACGTCGAGCACTAAGCACCTTGATCATGAAGTCTAAACCCTACAATTGGGCTCTTTTCCATGTTGCATTAAGATGAAAAAATCTCGCTGAGAGAAAGATGCAAGTAGCTTTAAATATACTCTTGCACTTCACTTCCTAATAGTTTCTGTGATATGCACTGATTTATTTATTTTTTGCATGTGCAATTCTTCTAGATGTAGTCACTTGAAATATTTGCGTGATTAAGCATCAAAAGAAATTTTTGCTTGATGGGGTATATAAGAAGAACGGTACAGAGAAATACAACAGTTTTTTATATGATTTTTTGCAATAACATATTATAAAAATGCTGTTTAAAATACAAATACGACTTAAACGTCATAAAAGAAAAAACTTCACTTAACTTGAAATATGCGCTGCTTTTTTGAAATTTTCATTCCATTTGCTATTAACTTAACCCTCCAAGTGATTTCGACGAGATCTCCATCAAGATCTAACCACCTATTGACGAGATACCTCGTTATCAAGATATTGCCCATTTTTTTTATGATGACGAGATAAAGATCAGGTAAGTTTTCTTATAATGACAAGAGATAACAAGAGCTTGATGAACGAGATTTCTCGTCCATCAAGATCTGGTCAGGTTTGTTAATAACGAGATAACTCGTCAAGACAACCACAGGAGGGTTAAGAGAAAGGATAATCAATGCATTCACTTTTTTGAATTTTGGCAAACGTATCTCATAAGTAGATCTAATTTCGTTATGATTTCGTCATAAGATTTGACAACGAACATGAGTAACTGAATATGATATCCAAAGATTAGTGAGTTTAACACTTTTTAGGCTATGTATAAAATTCGTTCGTGTTTGACTCCTTAACATGTCTATTACCAGTAGTACAATTTCATGTCATTTTTGTGTATCCAAGTGCCTATATATTGGTATACTCTAAGAGATCATAAGGGACAAATGACAAATGAATATCGCTGAATATTATGCTTTACTTTCTGCAAATCATGTCCTTCAAAAAAATGCACTGACAAATAAAAAATCAATTCCTATAATAAATATTAACTTTTTATGCCTTATTTAAGATGAAGCACATTTTTACTAAAATTTCTTTCATTACTTGAATAAAGCATCACTGAAAAACGTATAACAGTTATAATGTATAGAAATATATATAAGAAAATTTAAGCATATAGTATTGTCTATTTACTTTATTTTTGTACCGCATATTAATAAATAAAGTATGTAAAAAATTTGACGCTGGTACAAAATATGGGATACTGTAGAACTTTGATTATCCTAGGTAATGTGGACCGAGTCTACATCGAATTAGCAGAAATACGAATAATACGGGTGTTGTACAAAACAGCCTATGCGAAATACAAAAAAATTACTATACTACATGTTACTACTGCTGTTACTGAACGATTCACAAAGTTAGGATTAAGAATTATGTATATTCGGAATCGTGTCTCAATTTGTATGTATTGTAATAATTTTATAATGAATCTGAACGAGAGTTTTATACCTTAAATCTTGAAATAAATGAGATAATTAACGGCCCTTTAACGGTCTTCTGTTTCGTAACACTTTCTCACTCTTTCGGCAAAGGGTGCACACTCGTGCTCGAAACTTTATTCAAAGCCTAAAAAAGCACGGTACCAAATTCAGTTTGGATAACACGGACACTTGGTTAATCGGAGCTCGGATAATCAAGGCATTACTGTATACAATAATATTTCAACCATTCTTAAAACATTTTAAACAAGAAAGCGAATTTCGCAGCTCTGTATTACGTATAGATTCATTTTTCAGAGTTCAAAACCATATACGACCTTCGCGTATCATGCAATCTGCAGTTTCAATTTATACTTACATTAAGCCTTCCGTGCATGTAAACGATGCAAACACACAGCATAAACAAACCATCGACGATTGTAAGTCCCCGCCACTTAGAGAAGATTATCAGACTCCAGGAAGAGGAAATCTCTCTTCTCCAAGAGACCAGACGGTCAATGGCCGGGATCTGACGAGTGCGTGATTTATACATATATGAGCGGAACAATGTTTGCAAAACCCTCCGAGGAAGGGCTTTATTTCACTGTCTACCCCTGGAAGAGTTAAACAGTCAACGATCAGCACCTGAAGCAATATTTACGCCCCTGAATCATCACTAAGCGTGTTTGTATTCGTGGCTTTGAATAGATAACCCCTCCTTAAATTCCATAAAATATGCGATAAATTGCGGGCGTAAATCACTGAACACGATATACGTTGCTGTTTGGAATAGATAGGATCTTTAAAAAGTCAGAATGGAAGCATTTCAGCAATGTCTTTCTATTAGTAATTTTAGGGATTTATGGGTTAACATCAGATGGGATGGGATGAAGCAATTTGATATAAAAGTAGCATTGGTGTGAAATGAATAATCTATACTTTTACCAGTTCAATAGAATTAGTGGAATTGAACCTCCAAACTGGTTTGTTGTGAACCAGTCTTTAAAATTGGTTCTCAACAAAACCAAAGTGCTGGAAGGGGTGATTAAAATGTTCTTATTCGTGGCTGTGGATAGATAACCCCCTTTTAAATTCCATACAATATTCGATAAATTACGGAAGTAAATCACTGAATGAGATATAGGTTGCTGTTTGGAATAGATAAGATCTTTAAAAAATAAGAATGGAAACACTTCTTAGTATAATAGAAGGAATATTTTCCTATGCGTAATTTTAGGGATTTACGTGTTACCATCAAATATGGGATGAATTTATTTCATGTAAAAGGAACATTGAAGTTAAGTGAATAATCCATACTTTTACCAGTTCAGTAGAATTAGTAGAATTGAACCTGCGAACTGGATCTTGTGAACCAATTTTTAACCCTCTGAGAAGTTCACACTTACACTATGTTCTGAATCCTCCAGTCTTCCCTTCATTACTTAACCAGTTTTGGTCTTATTGACTCAAAGTATTTCCAGGGATTCTTTCAACTAATAGATGTGGTTATTCTGCAATTATGTGTTGTGGAAGAAAAAGCAATCTTACACTACTCGGAAATTTTGTGAAGCTCAGAAGATATTAAAATTATTTCAGAACCAAACCGAATTGCAAATAAGGGGGAATAAATTATGGAATTTTAACTATTAATGCTCTCTTGATTGTACAATAACAGATATATGCAGTAACTATATATTTACCAAATATATTTATGGCGCATATACACATATATTTCGGTTACTGTCTTGTTGGGTACAATATGATATTTTCCTCAATAGAAACAATGATATTTTATTAGCGATAAACCAAAAATACAAATGAAAATGGAATTGCGTAAAATGATTAATAGCATATTTTAGATGATGTCGAAACGTAATGAAATAATTATTGGGTAAAATTCTGCAAGTGACTGACAGCTTCTATATGTGATAAATGATGAAGAGTTTTAAGGGGAGGGAAGTATTAGTTGTGTTGCTTCTAGTTAAACCAAGACTCCATTTTCTGATGGAAAAAGCCGCCAGTTTTAGATGCAATACAACAGCTTAACCTGATGACTAACCTTCTGCATATGCCATAAATCACTTTTCCATCTACATTATAAAAATAAAGTAGGTTCCCTGACAATCTAGAAAATCGAGTTTTAGACTTTGATGGATTCAGAGTTTATAGATAAATAGGAAATGCGATTCAATAACTTAGTAAAGTGTTTCTCTCCATCTCAAGCTTAGATTTTAAAATATTTTTTTAAAGAAATAAACCACAAAAACTGTACAGTTCTTTTAAGAATTATTATATTGAGAAATATTCAGCCTGAACTTACTTATTTGGAAAAGCATACTAAAAACACATCAACAATCACTGTGGTAAAGATGGGAAAAATATATTTGGATCCATTGTTTAAAGTAGATACCAGAATCACCGTGACCATTCATTTCGAGATTCAAACTCAGACTCAAAGTCACCCAGCCAAACAAGAAAGGGTTTAACCCTACTCGTGGTTGTCTAGACGAGGTATCTCGTTATTAGCAAAACTACCCAGATCTTGATAGACGAGATTCCTCGTCATTACAAGAAAATTGATCAGATCTTGATCTCGTCACCATCAAAAATGGGCAATATCTTGATTACGAGATATCTTGTCATTAGCAAAATTGGTCAGATCTTGATGGACGAGATATCTCGTTGAAATCACTTGGAGGGTTAGGGACGAGAAAGGGGTTGTCGGAAGGGATGATATCAAACACAAAAGACAATATATGACACACAGGACATTTTATTCTAGACAAAGCATTGTCGGAAATCCAAGAAAGTGGAAGTTCGTGGAAGCTAATACCGTCACCAAATCACACGACACGGCCGGGACACCAACGAGTTTTAGGTGGCCCAAGTTCGATTCCTCCCTAGATGTATCCCTCCTCTTGTATCAGTAAAACCTTTCTTGTATGTCCACATCTTGAAATTGTTTATCTTGTGTTTGTGTCTTGTGTTCTGTTTGTATGTTTATCTCTGTCTTGTTTGTATGGCGCAACTTGGTCAAATATGGTCCTTGTGCTATAAAAACCCAACCAACCACAAGACATGGCTGGATTAAAATGAAATTTATTTCATAAAGGATAATGTCATGTAATTAATATGTATCGAAATAAAAGTGTAACTAAATGTCACGAGATTGCCAAGTACACTATTAGTTTTACCTCACAACACGCTTAATTACTTCTACATCTATTAATTGAAACAATCACAGAAAAGTTTCCATTTTCCATGAGGTCTAAAAATGGTTAGAAGTCGTGCAGCGAAAACTACAGGTTGCGTGGTGAAATAATGCTTGCCTGTCCCTCAGAGGGTAAAACAGCAACCAACTAAGAAAGCGTAATAAGGAGTAACACATGATATAAGAGAAATATATTACTTTTTCAGTCTTAAAGCTGTGTCTCAGTGTATTTGCCCTCTGAGAGATAGCAGCCTGAGAGCTGTAAGGGGTCCAGATTTACTTCTACATTGGTCCAGATTTACTTCTACCGATATGGGCATCGACGATTCTTTCATATGTTTTTAATCTTTATAAGTTGTTTTACCGCTTTTTTTAACTTTTATATTTTTACTACCAGTTTGACTAAGGTTTCCATCTGTTCAGATACTCAATTCCTGTAACTAGATTCGATGTATTTATATCTTCTGTGTAAGTTAAAATATCCTTTATATGTTTATGTCCATTTTTATGTGGACAAAATACATTGCGCCAATATTGTTTAATTAGATATGACCCTTGAGTCAGAAAGCAACAAACTAACCAGACTTTAAGTAGCCTAATTTGAATTAAAAATACTGAAATTTATTTACGACTTTAGGCTGCATGTAAACATTAGCGCTTTTTTTATTTACGTATTGAACTTCTTCAATGCTTCGAGAGTAAATATAAAATGTATTTACATCTATAAGTTTATTTTTGAATTATACAAAACATTAATTTTATACAAAAATTAATATGCGTATATTAATTAATTAAATTATTAGTTAATGTACATAGAGTAAATTGGGACCTCGTCCCTTGATTACGAATAAAGGAATTAAAAATTTTATGGACAAATTTAAAGAAAAAAGGCCTGCTACGGAAATTCTTTAAACTTTAAAGGGCAACCAAGGAAATATTCAGAGGCTGTCTCAAATAGTGAGTCGCTGGTTATTACGATAAAGAAACTAACGTGGTTTAATACAGTAGATAAAACGAAATCGCCTACATAAACAAAATGCCTTCAACGCAAAAAAGAGACTTTCTGTAAGATTGTATATTTATTACAATTAGGTAGCTTTTCGTATTTTTTCCGTTCGCTGAAAATGGGTTGAAAATCTCGTACACTTTGTGTAAAAAGCAGCAACGTAGGTCTGGAACATTTCCAAAGTAATGAGGTAATTTTTCAGTGGGAGGCTCTCATTATTTGTTTTATTTTCTCTGGCTCTCTGGAAGAGGAAATAAAGGAGAGTGCTCCTTTATAACACCGTCATTTGTTTAGGTATTTTTTCCAGCTTCCTTTCAGAAACATTTTCGATGACACTACTGCTTCATTAGCTTTTATTGCATTACAAATCACTCAAAAAATGCATTTTCATCAATTATACAGGACGTATTACACGGATTTATAATTGAATTTTATGTAGTGAAAGCAGAGTTTAATTAGTTTTTGAATATCAAGTGATTACAGGGGAAAGAATGCACCGAGGACTAAAAGATTTCAGCAGACAAGGTTTTTATGTTGACTCTCGTTTCAATGCGTTACTTTCCCAAGCCTTTAATCTTGCATTTTGGGGGTGTATACTTTTTATTTTCTTTATTGTTTTGACGAAGAGTAACTGAATACAAATATGTGAAGAGTAACTACACAGGATTAATTAGAGTCGTATAGAAAGGAATAGTAAAATAACAAGACACGTGATCAGCAAGAATACAATTTTGATACAAATGAGGTATATTGTCCCTGACTCACACAATTTCTGTTTGTCCAGTTTGCTATGAGTATTCGAGAATAAGTAATGAAACGCAGATAGAAATTAAGTATTTCATAAACCGATTTGTGTTTCATATCTGTCACGAGTTTTATTCCCTAAATACTTCAGCCATTTACCTAATAAATTTCTAAAATAATCTACGGAAACAATGTATTGGTATGAAAATGTAAGTGATGTGTATTATAGACATTTTATTCTTTTAACGTTCTGAACGTCATGAGATTTCTGAGAAGGATATAGTAAACTTCTACTCCACAGCGCACACAATGACTAAATAATCACCTCGATTGGTTGAAAGAATCACAGGAAAGATTATTTTGGTCAAGACGATAAAACTGGTTAGAAGTCTTCCAAGGAAGATTGCAGACTTCAGAACAGATACATGCACGCGAATTCCTTAGAGGATTCATGAGCTTAAGAATGCGAATACAAAAATCAAAATTTGTACATGCGGGCAGTACAGAAGTAGTTACTATGCTATATTTATAGCATTGTAACTAATTCCCAAAATGAGTTATTTTTCGTCAATTTCTGCAATGAAAGAATAAAATTATTCATTGTACGCATTAACGGAAATTTCTGCCCTTTTAACAATATCTTCACCATATACTTGTCACCTTATTTTCTGTTTCTCATCCCTATTTTCATTCTAAGATGAAGTTTGAAAAATAATTGAAGAAAATAATACTTCCGTAATCAAAAGAATAAATTTTCAGTCTACTCTGTTGACTTAAATTTCCCACTTTGTAAATCCTTTACTTTGAAGGATTCTACAATTAGACGGGTGCTATAAAATCATATCTATAACAGTAAAATATTCGTTGCTAAAAATTATGTTACTTGAGTAGGTACTCCTAATCACGTTCTGTAATGTTATGAAAGGCAATTATGATGATCCGAGACATCTTTTGGACATTTTGCGCAGGAAGAGCATTGCTGAAACTAATCTAAATTTGATCCAGAATAAGGAAAAACCCAAATTAAGTAACATTGTATAAATGAACACAAGTGTGAACAACTTTTAAAGGGGAATGATTTATTTTCCGATTTTTATAGGTCATTTTCACATTTATTCTGTAACTCACATCAAATTATGCTCGAATAAAATGTTAAACATACAAATGCCTAAGAATTAGTGTTAACCAGATATACATTTCGTTAAAAGAATAGAACAATAAAGTAAGTCTCATTGACGAATCAGGATGTATGATTGAATTTCGTTGTATTTAGATCGCCATCTGATCTTGATTCAAAATTACGAGATCCTCGGATCTCTCCCTTCGGGGTTGATTCTTGACCGTCGCCAAAGATTGTTGTGTTGCTTCAGTGCGACATAAATTCAACTACTTTTTGAATTTAAAAGCAAAGAAAACGTATAATCGATACTTTGCGAACTTATGAATGCATTTCTAAAATATTTGAGGCAAACACAATCTATTGCAATATTAGAATTTATGTAATACAAGTAAAGCAAAATAATAATGAAAAAATATTTAATATACTACGATAGTATATCTGTTGCATGTACAGGGAAAGAATATAACGTTAAAAAATTTCATTTTTTCGATCGCCTAACGTCAAGATGGTCAAGAAAATATAAGATGTTTCCTTCCTACACCTAATGGAGAGGGATTAAAGGTTACTAATGTCTTTCCAATTTTGGTGCTATCTCACCAGATGGTTCCCCAAGGCATCAGCTCTCTGAAGAAGAGACCTGAGAAAATAACGCAAGGAAGAAAAATGAGTAAATACTTAAGAGAACCTCGTGAGTATGCCTATCTGGGGTACCAAGCAGTTCTGGAAATTTTTTAGAAACAATTGTGTTGCTTGCATTATCATCGTCTCCAAAGATGTTTGTATATGTTGTGGGATGAAAACAAATTTTGTTGTGGGAGAATGAATAAATATGTACGTTTTGACTATTTGGTGTGGGAAAAACTGTTTTATTCAGTGTGATGTGACAATGAGTCAGTTCTCGTGCTTTGTGTACAGGAAATCCTTTGTTAAAATAACGCGTTTAATTTGTTTTCATTATTGCTGCAAGTGGAAGAAATTTTCAGTTTTAGAGACAAAAGTATTGAAGAATACCGTCCACTGAATAGCGAAAATTAAGTAAAAGACAAAAACATTTTTTATAGTTACAGCTGTTTGAAGGCTAATTATTAGTTTTTAGAGAAAAAAAATTATGATATTGATAGTTTTATATATATTTTAAACAGATTACATTATGATAATACATCATGAAAATAAGCATTTAGTGTCTCAGAAAAATGTTAGATAGTGAGTTTGTGCTCTAAGCCGATGATATACTTATGAATCAGAATCACGCACGCACACACACATACACATGCACACTGCAGCTGTGATGTCTTTTCCAAACGGTTATAGAAACATACTTATAATTAGTGAATGTATCCAAACCATTTGTAAATATTCAATATATTATTTATTTTATAAAGGTTCGTAATAAAACTGCATTATTAAGTGTTGATTAAACTGCATATTCACGTTTTATGAATTAAAAAGTATTTTAATCCAATCTTGTTGAAATATTTATTAATGAATATGCTTTGATTTCTTCGTATTTTTTGGCTGATTACTGTATTGTCATATTGAAAGTAGCCTGCTGCTAGACGGTCTATTTTGGTCAATTCTTTATCGTCGGTGTGGGATTCTCTTTTCTGTATGAGCAAAAATATTTCTTTGAGCATGCACAAAAATGGCATTTCAATTTTATTTAAAGTTGAAAAAATGAAAAAATCTGAAAATTGCATATGAATTTTGAAATTTTTTTGATATACAACTACGTATATCTATATCACTTTTGTACGTGATATGATCTTTTTCAACGCTGATGAAGGAGTTATAAGAAGAATTTTCAGATTAAACATACAAACCTGATGGAAAATAGAGATTTTACTTCCTGTTACACAAATTTTCTCGCATGATACATATCAGATTTATCTTAAAATGTGGCTTATCACCGCTTTGGTGACGTTAAGCATTTAATTTAATTGGTGTTGATCAATGAACTATCATACATTAATTCGGAATTTTAATTGGCGACATGTTGAAATAGTATTCGAAAAACAAGCAAATAACGTCACTTCCGAAATGCGTACACGAAACAATTTTCGTCGTAAAAAAGTGACTCAGTGGGTTTTTCTCACTAAGCTAGCAACCTGAGAGTTGTAGACCACAGGTTCAATTCCTCGCTGTACTTCTTCAGTATCAGTAAAACTTTCTTTTGTGCACATGAAAATGTTATTGATGTTGCTTGGCAAAATATGGTCTTGTACCATAAAACCCAACCAACTACAGCCACCTACATCTATAGAAAAGTCTCTCTTAGTTCAATGTACCATTTAAAAAATAGTTTATTCGTAGAAGAAACTTTTTTTTTTACCTTATTTGACATTATTTTGGTAGGTAATTGAATTTACGTCGCACTTGAGCAACACAACGGGATATTTAATATTATTGTGGAAATCATTCAGTAGTAATTATGTTATGTAAGAAATGTTCATCGGCATCCGTTTTCAGTTTTACGACATAACAGTTTATTAAAAAAGTTCAACTTACTCTTGCTTATTTTAAAAGCGATTTTGTTGAAGGTTCCAAAGAAAAATTCCTCAATTTCTTTAATAGATGATATCCGTGTAAGCAAGTTCATGTGTTAAAAAAGCTATACACAAAAGTGTAACAAAATATCCTCCGTTATTTCATTATCTGATCAAGTAAAACAATAACTTCGCTTTGAGAAACACATTTTTTAACGTTGCAAAAAACGTTACTAGATGGATAAAAAAGAATCAATATACGACGAAGATTAAACAAAAGCTCTAAGCTATTTTTCGCAGCACAGCATCGTCAATAAAAATAATTTCTCTTAACAACTTATAAATAAAAATAAAAGTAAAGAGTAAGCATGCTGATCAAAGTGTTTGCTTAACTGAAATGTAGAAAACAGAGACAAACATTGGATGGAAAAATTGAAAGAAAATGATAGTGAATCTAATCTTAGTAAAAGGATTCTTGTATCCATCGAAAAAAGCTAATAAAAAGGATCTACTAATTACCTATGGAAAGAAACGATCAACTACTTTCTGTTGTCTGTTCAAGGTATCTTTGACCTAGCTCCGAAACTATCTTTATTATTATTCTTTGGAAGCAGATAATTTTTTTTCTGATTCACTTTCAACCGGTTTCTTAAAAATGAAAAATTAATTGAACTTGGTGTTTGATGATGCTAGGTTAGAAGCGAATGATATTTATCACATATAATCGTCAAGAATTACCCCAAATGAAATAGTTTTTAAACTTTTTGTATGCTGCTTGAAATATGGTAAGTCATATTTTTAAAGTATCAAATCTGTACTTCGGAGCGTTTGGTTAGATTTTTTAATGTGTCAAATTTACATAAATGAAATATCTGTTTGCATTTATGTTTTGTTTGTTAGAAATAAGAGATTAAATAAAAAAGATAAAAATTAAGATAAAATATGGCTGGTCACAGGATAAAAATGAATTAAATATTTCAGTAATGTTGGGAACAGATCTAAATAGAAATGGCAAAAGTTAAAAACCGATTTCTACCAGTATAATTAAGGAAATCATATCTCGGTTGAGAATTGTAAATTAAAAAAAATACAATGATGAATATGAGTTAAAGTTAGTTTTGTGAGAAAGAAAGTAAAGTTCATTAAAAAAAATACTTGAATCCTAAATGTTAGACAAATGAATAAATAGCAATTGAAGTACTATTAAACGTATATTTAAAAACTTTTGACTCTTCGTTTCATTACAAATTGTTAAAATCATAATAACATTTAAAATAGATTTAGTTTACTTACAAATTTTCTAATTCATCAAAGGAATTATTTTAGTTTAAGAATTGAGAAATTTAATTGTAAATAAGGTCCCAATAAAAGTCTTGTTTCATTTCACTGGATTTTGTTCTCTTTTATGGAATGGATAGCAGTGCTTAGAACCTTCTTGTAAGGGAACAATATCGATGCTGCTGATTCAATTTTAAGCCCCCATTTTTTATTAAGTATTAGGAGATAAAACTAACCCTTTTATTGGAATTATGATGTTATTTAATTGTAGAAATATTATTAAATTGAAATTGTGGGTGTTCCAATCATCGATTAGAAAAATAAGTTTTTACCAATCATAAATAAACCTATTATGCAAATTTAAACTTAGACAGCATTAGTTTTTATTTTTCATAATCTTTTATTATTAAAATTTCTTCTTATTTCACCATTAGTTCTATAAAATTTTTAAAAATTTTTACTGCGAAAGAGAACATCGAATATGTTAATTAAGATCCGATAAGGAAATTATTCATTTTGAATATCATTAAAATTGTTCATCCGATTGAAACAGATATTATTTATATAATTTTAGTCTATTGACTTTTCTTTTTTAGTATTTTTATTTAGTAAATGTCAGAGCAATATTTTGAGAAGTAAGTGATGTGCGAAAAACAAAATATGAAGTTAAAAATTCCCCGTTTTTTATGAAAAGAATAAGTTGTATAAAATCTTAATATCATATGCTATAGAAGCTAGGAATAAATTAATTTAATATATTTAATATCTCTATGACGCTATTTAGTAAAACATTAAATACGTTCAAAGAAATTTCAATTTATTTTGTAACTACTGTAATAAATACCGGATAATTAAATATTTGATCACAATAATGCTTCTTGAAGATATAAACAAATAATTCTTCGAGAAACGCTCAAAGTAGCAACGTAAAGATCCAAGAAAAAATATCAAGTCTCTTAAACGTGGGCTGTGTTGAGAGTTGGACTGGTTACTCGCAAGCCTTCCTAACGCTTAGGTTGCGTGATTTTGTCCCAAATTGCCAGGAATTGTTTGCTCATGTTTTTCTTGCTGTTATGGATGAGCTCAGTGTTTCGTTTTTAAGGAGAGACAGTAGGAATAAATCTCACGATGTCCTGGTAAAAGAAAAATGAGTCACGCAAGCTCCCGATTTAATCAAAGGAACATTCCTTATCTTGCCCTTCCTTTGCTGTTTTATTTACTCCCTTCAAGTTGTATGTGTGAGTGAGAGTGGCTTGATTTTGTATTTGAAATGACCAGGCAATTTCGAAAAGTGTCAAAAAAGCAACAGATGAATCATTGAAATGAAAATTGGACACGACTGCCTGTTGGAAAGAAAATATTTGTCACCATTTCGGAGGTAAATAAATGCTTTTAATTCTTAAACGCGACGCCTAAGTTCTTCTATTACGACACATAACTGGTGCAGCTCTTGTCTGCCATCCAGTAGGTTTGTAAGCGTGTGGTTGTTGTTGGTTGTTCCTGTTAGAAGTAGCAACGATATTTTCCACTAGCCGAAGAGGCCACAGTTTTTGGACGTTAGAAAAGAAGTTCTTATTAATGAATAATTCACAAACATATATGATTAACAAATCAAAAATTTATTGAAATAAGTCAGTATTTAAATATTTGATCTAATTTAAAAGTACGATTCTGGAAGTAAATAAATATATTGATTAGATGTCGTTATATTTTTAGTCTAAGTAATTATTTCTCAAAAAGTTCTTATGGATATTTGGCTACTGGGACTATTTAACTTTTTGAACAAATAGCCGTCAGTTGACCCCTTATAGTGTCGAAGTTCGCAGTATTCGGACACTAGAAAAAATTCTTATTAATGAATGATTCACAAACATGTATGATTAAAAAAATCAAAAAAATTATTTAAATAAGTCTATTTAAATTTTTGATCTAATTTAAAAGTACGATTCCTGATTTAAATAAATAGATTAACTACATGTCATTATGTTTTTAGTGTAAGTAATTGTTTCTCAAACTTCTGGATCTTTGGGTATTGGGAGTATTTAACTTGAACCTATTGGGAAATGGCTTAAAACGAATAGAAATTAAATTATAATTTCCGAACTGAGGTTCTTTGCAGTCATTATAATGTATAAGTAGGCTGAAGTGAATGTTGCTGAGCTAAATTAACTCGGCGTTTCACACTGAACTTGATGTGAAAAGGTACTTTCAATTTTCTATTGACTTTTAATTTTTCGCCACCTGTTACTTATATTTTATTTTTATACCAGTTTTTAAGAAATCAAAAATAATTAATCCCAAATTATTGAAAAGTTGTTTAGGTATTGGACAAATATCAGACAACGTCTAAAGGGTACAGATTTGAAACACTCGTTGTCGTATAGGTTTTTTGTATAGCTAAATACAGAAATTGCAATTGATTTGGTAACTCCTTTCGTAACTTATGGTGTAATTTGGCAATTGAATACAATTCAAGGGCTCCTGACAACAAATGATAAGCCACAGAAATATGTTTCGTAACGAAAAATTTAAAACCAAATATTCAAGAGGATCAAAAATTTCTGATTGTTTGAATGAGTGCTTAATGCTTGAAAGTTGACCTTTTAAATAGTGGATAACTATTCAAACTATTGGAATTTTTTGAAAATTGCACTCTGAAAAATTTAAAAATATGGCGTATCATTACGTTGCCCTTGACCCTTCAATTTTAGAATCATATTACTGATATTAAAAACAAACGCCAAACAGAGGGAATGATGATAAATAAAATTAACCCTTCACCGGAAATGTTTTGTCTACTGTCTGTAGTTTGTTTTTGTTTCTACTCGAAAACTCTTATGAACTCAACTGATATTGAAGGAAATGTAATATCGTCGGGTTACAAGTGAAACACACTACGTCGAAAAGTATAGTTATGAGAAAACGAAGGGAGAAGAATTCTACTTCTGAAGCTTTATTCCCATAAGATTGTTTCTCAAGAAAAATCTAACCTTTGTGCATGGTAAAAGTTACTTAAAAATTCTAATAGATTCTTCACTAGTCTAAAGATCACTAGATTCTGGTCTAGAAAAACCAAAAAACTCATAACTTGAAAATTTTGAGTGTTACAGTTGCACTTGTAAGCCGACTATATAAACCTTAACATCATTGCATTTATATAAGTAACTAGCAAAGTTAGCCGACCTTGCTCGAATTGAATTGGTTAATTTTAGATTAAAACATGATCAGAATAATGAATTTTTCTTTCGTAGAAAAGTGCCAAGTATCTGAAAAATAATTTGTTAACACCTTTTCAACATTTCTATAATTCCTACAACTTATATTGGACACAAATAAAATTTCTATAATTCAAATCGTAAAAATTACGAATAAACGGCAAATAGTCTAGCGCATATTGTCCTACTGATATTTTTTGATTTGCGGTACTCTTCACCAGGCATACGACGTTATCGAATTTCATCACCTGTAGGAAAGGATGATAAACTAATCTGATAAGATATTCATGACTGATTTTCTTAAAGGAAATAAATTTTTTCTTGAAAATTCCATTTAGTGGCACGTGCAACAACAAAAGAACTTGTTTAAAAATTAAATGTCTTTAGTTCAGACAATGCAAGGGTGACATATTACAATTTTTCAAAAAAATGTCAGGGCGATTTGATAGCGTTTTTTAAATAAAAAAGTTACTGTTTTCAAAATACTTTTAACAGGCACAAGTTGCTAAAATATAGCTTCAACTCGTAAAGTAGCAACATTGGTTTTCTGTCACTATAACCAAGAATTTTTAACATTAGCAAAAGAATCCTGGTTCTGATATTTTCTAACACTAATATTCTTCCAATATCGGGAAAGTTTCATTTAAAATTTGCTTTACTCTTATTTTCTTGCAGTTTCAAATCAAATCCATGAGGTACTTTTTCCAATTCAGTTTTCAGTTTCAGTTTCATTGGATTCAGTTTTAAATAGAAATCGCATACCTGTTTAGAATGAGAATGATGGTGTCACTTGTCTATATTGAGTTCAGCTTTCAATAAAACCAAGTAATTTCATTTGAAACGTGGAAAAAAATGCAGTTTGTAAATTTTAAAATATTTTGAATAAATGCAATTTGCTACCAGTCTTGGCTCAAAAGATTTTGTGTTATATGATTTACTTATTTTCATAAAATGGAATTCTATAATACCGTGTGCTAACCCAAGGACTTTTTGGGAAAGTTGATATAAATTTACACAGCCACACAGAAATATACACACGACTTTAGCAACATTGGATATGCATAGCTACAAGTATTCGCAGCTTGTCATTGAAAATCCGAACTGGGAATGACGCCTTGCACCATAGAAACGATGTTACTGTGGAAACAGAACGTCATGTAGATGTTACAGAAACTGACCTAAACCTCTGTCACTTAAACGTGGCATTTTCGGACACGCATTCTTTGACAAAAATATTTGTTTTTGGTCCTCTATCATCCTTTTAGCCAGATATTTTAGAAACACCCTGTGGCGTTATTCTCTTTATATCATGTGTCCCAAATATTCAGAACTTATTGATATTTCACAAAGAAAAAATAAGCTTAAAATAAATAAAGTATTAGAATTTAAATTCGGTAAAATTAATATTTGGAAGAATAATTGCTTTTCCAACTGTACTGGTAAAGCAATTTGTGTAATAGCAATGCTCAATTTACATTCAATCTTCTCCCCAATCCTGCCAAATTAAAATTAATTTATGTATAGATATTCATTTGTTTTAGTAAGAAACGTCTAAAAATGTAGGCAAAGGAAATTAAAATATTGTATTTTTAAAGTTAAAACATTTTATTTTAAGTGTGTAACACTTTGAAAATATATTGAAGTAATTTGATGTGATACTTGCAGATATTCAAAAACCCAAACAGATATAAAACGGGAAAACAGGCTAGCGTTGTTATGTTTAGTCTCTAAGCTACTATAAGTACTTAAAGTAAACGAAATTTCATGATAATATATTTAGCCATTTGAATGTAGTGCGATCACAAGCATGCAATCAAACGGACACAGACGCCAAAAGCGGAAAACACTGATTTTGTTTTCAAATGTCCCAAAATGGATAAATGACTTAAAATGGGACGAACATATTCAATGCACAAACACTCTATTTTTATTTGCATACACGTGAAACTAAATGTAAAAGTGTGATCAAAGGTTGATTTATAACTCAATAAAAATCAATATGCGGGTTTAAGAATGTACAAGCAGAATTGAATTAAAGAAATTTGCTAGTTTTGTTATACTGAAAATGTTGATTTTCTCTGCCATGCAGCAAATTATTCTTTATGCGAGATAATTCATTTCCACGAATGAGTTCATTTCTTATGTACACAAATCTTTTCCAGCACTACCTACTTCAGCAAAGCCGCCAGTTGCAAAATTAAATGAATAAAGGCAATTAGAAACAGTGAGCTCTTATAAGTAAGCAGTGGGATCATATTCAACGAAAAAGGGCTGTGAGATAGGCAGTATGTTTGCCACTACGTTGATCCAATTATTTCCGGTCTTTAAGAATTCATCATTAGCTACAATAACGAGGCATTGATGCGTCAATCGGGATGCCTTTAATCTCGTAAAATGGATTCCTGATTTAATTTTCTTATAAATGAGCCCAATTATGTGGAAGTAATTTCCGGCATCATGAGCGATTAAGAATCAACGTTTCTGCTTGAATACGATCTAAATCTTCCATTTTGATCCTATTCTTCCAACGACTGTGCGGGTTAAGAGGAAATAAATGAGGTATAAGCTGCGATATGTTCTTAAAAGAAAGGATTAACCGATTTTCTTAAGTAGCAACTTCACTTGTGTAAGGACAATAAAATTAGTTTTAGCTATTAAACGACGGTGTACAGTATACGACCTCTTCTACTAAAAGATGCATTTAAAGTACATGTATACTTAATGCTTTAGAAAATTTAAAAGATGTTTTCCAAAATGTGGTAAGCCGACCTGGTGGCCGAGTGATTAGAGCTCTTGTCTTTGGCTCAACAGGTCTTGGACCCCTGTAGAGGCGTGGGTGTTTATAGCTGTTCGGAATCTACTTCAAGCCGTATGTATTAGTTTAATTAGCTTTCTTATTGCAAAAAATTATAAACAGAATGATCAAATAAACCAAATACAATATAGTAAAACCTCTTTGATGCAGCACTTTTCATTCCATGAAAAAAATGTGCTCAAGGAGGTCGTATTTTAATAAATGTCTGGTATATAGAAGGAGTACGAAATTCAGATTTCACATACCAGTAAGCAATTAAAGCTACATAATTGACAAAATGTTTGAATTTAAGATGGACTAAAATTGACAGGCTTTCGGCTACATAATGATGAGCCACTTTTCAAAACTTCGCGAGTTCAAATTTAAAGATTCCAAAATTGCAATGATTTATCCACTGTTCAAGAGGTCATGGTATCTTAAACTTATAAGTATTACTCACTGAATCAATCAGAAATTCTTATATATATATATATATATATATATACATATAAATGGATGTGTGTATGTATGTATGTTCCAGCATAACTCTGGAACGTTCTGGAGCAATTTCAACCAAACTTGGTACATATGACATACTATCTGAAAAATACTGTGGGGTAAGACAACCCCTAGCACCCCTAGGGGTGGGGTGGGAAGGGGGTGACCTGTAAAATAATAGAAAACGACCGATATTAGTGTCGAATCCATGGTTTTCGGGGTCGCTGAGATGAATAGTGACACTCCCGATGCCGTTTATGTCCAATTCTGCCCCTATCGCCATGGGGGTGAGAAGGGGTGAAAAATAAAATGTCCAAAATGACCGAGATTAGTGTCGAATTCATAGTTTTCGGGGTCGCTAGGCTGATTGGTGACAGTCCCGATGACATTTAAGCCCAAGTTCAGTCGAATAGAATTCTGTAAAACCTTCTGGAAATTTGTAGAAATAAAAAGAACTCTACAGAACCTTCTAGAAGGTTGTGGAAATGAATAGAACGCTGTAGAACCTTTTGGAAATTTTTAGAATCATTATGCCCCAGTCTTGTTGGACTCATGATGTTCGAGAAAATTCCAGCACCCACTCGAATCTTAGATGGTCGTATTTAAGGGAAGCTAACTCGGCAAGTCTTTCAGTTTATCATCTTTCAGTGAATGTGATAGTTTCATTTCGCTCTTTTAGTTGATTGTATAAGTGGGTTTCCTACTTTATTTGACAGTGATAATGTGCATTTTTGGATTCAAGTTCATTAATCAACATTCATTGTTCATTACTGTAACAATGCCTCCAAGGAAACGTAAGGCGATTGGCCAAGTGCAATCAAAGGCTAAAGAAATGAAATAACAGCGTGGACAAGAAACCCCCGAGGAGAGGAATAGAAGACTTGCGACGCTGCGCGAGAGAGCTGCTACATCTAGAGCTTCAGATACAGTACAGCAGCGTGAGGCCCCACTACAGGATAAGAGAGATAGAGCCACGTTTCTCCCATGGACAACTTTATGTTGCTTGCTCAAGGGTGGGTTCACCCAAGAATATATTTATTCTTGCTCCTGGAGGGGAAACTAAAAATGTTGTTTATAATCAAGTTTTGTGTTAAATTAATATTATAGTGAATTTGTAAAGGATTTTATTTTATAATTTATATACTGTACTTATACTTTTAAAAACCTGCAAATAAAATTACTTTGATTTTACACTATAGATAGATTTGATTCCTTTTCCTATCTAATAGAAGATTGAGATAAATAAATACACGGGCAACGCCGGGTAATCAGCTAGTTTTTTATAAAACGTAAATAAAAGAAATTGATGGAATTTTGTTTTGGCGTTACACGTTTTTCTGTAGGAAATTTTTCCAAGCCAATAAGTTTCAACACTGCTCGGATTTTATTTTAAACACTGCTGAATTTACTTAGAATTAATTTAAACTTTAAAAAAGGGGTTAAATCGACAGTGGTATTCGATGGAAACGAAATCAAGATGACTTTCTGGAGAACTTTTTGTAGAGATCCAATAAGCAATCTGCGCTCAAGGATTCGCTTATAAATTGTCAAGTAATAGGCGTACCATAATTAAAGCTTTATTAATGTGAAAGTGAGAAATTCTCCCAGGGAATCAAACCTGCATGCAGATTCGATTACATGAATTGAACCTGTCTGCCTATTGCTCACAGGCTGGTAGCTGGCAATGGGCAAACCTACTACGCCATGGCGGGCCCTTTTCTCAAATTAGCTTTTCAAATTACACCATCATCATATCAACATTTTTAGACATGAATGAATGAATGTAACTGATTTCAATAGCCTATATATATTTTTTGTGCGAGACAAACAGAAATAAGAATGCGTTGTATTAAATCTTCAAAAATGTGATCACATCGGGAGGTAAAATGAATTTGGATGGTCTCTGCACTGAGGGCGAAAAATCCGTTCCTAGAAAATGTGGTCTCTAGGAGAGGTAGTGCTTCAGATAGTTTTGCTGTATATTTAAATTATGAAATTTTTCGTGATAATTCAAGTAATAAAAATTAGTTCTTAAAACTATAAGTTTCAGGATAATAATTTAAGTTAGAATTATAAAATAAATCGCAATGAAAATAAATAATTAACCCTGCAAGTGGTTTCAACGAGATATCTCGTCCATCAAGGTCTGATAAATTTTTTTAATAACAAGATATCTCGTCACCAAGATATTGCCGATTTTTTGATGATGACTATATCAAGATCTGTCAATTTTTGCTAATCACGAGATACCATGTCAAGACAACCACCATGGAGGGTTAAAAAATCTTTTATTTTAAATTGGAAAATCTTTTTTTTATTTAATGAAATGAAACTTAAATAAAATGAAAATCGGAAACCTTACACTCTCCAAAAAGTAAAATAGATCTTACTCTTGTGCAAATCCATGTTTACAGCCTAAGGCGTGACACACCAGGTGTTTGAAGTTAAGCTCTAGAACGCATAGAGCGATGGCATCACGGAAATATAAAAGATCCCACCTTCCTAAGAACCAGATAACTAATTAGCCTTAATTAAAATGGCAATGTTTGTTTTGCACTTCGAATCCTCTCGCATTGTCTCTCGCTCTCCATTCCGACACAGGGGCTTACAAGACTAATGATACTCCGCCTTCCATTTATGTTATGTTACACGGGCTTAATTTCATTTCACTCAACGACAGATCGTCACCTTTAACATTTGCAACAACACAACGCTAAATTTATCCCGGCGAAACTACCTCTAATTCTCCTTTAAATGTAATTAAACTTCAGCTTCCAGTGCGACAATTTTGCTGATGCCACCCCAATGGCTACGCGGTACCAGAGGCGGGAAAAGGAGTTGGAAGAAGACAACAGCAACAAAACCAGCGTTCCACGCCAGCTGAGGATTCGACACGGCTAAGTGGAAAATGGAATTTTGTTCCACGGAAAGTGATAGCCAACGACACTGCCATCTGATATTGGTGTTGGAAAGTGGATGAGGGACTAATTAAATTTGAAGTAGGAATACCTCTTCTTCGCACCAACGTTAGCAATCTTGTTCAACAGCCATTTCGCGGAAATCGCCTTCTCGATCCTCAATATCTAATGCGAATGCAATGTGAATTTCCTTTTTATGTGATTTTAAACAGACAGTGAGTATTAGTAACGGAATATGAGAGGATTACTATAATCTTGTTATAACCATTGAAAGTCTGTGAAGGAAACGAAGAATTCCATGTGATCTTAGTATGCTTTATTTCCCTACTCGGTTAAACTGTGTGACAAATGTGAAATTGGTAACTCTAATCCAAGTGGAAGTGCACTTCTAAAAATTTAAAGGGTACGAAGATGTAGTACAAAGACGGATTTATAACCTATGAATTGTTCTCAAATAATGATAAACATAAGAACCCACAGAACATTAAATAATGAAAACGGAATGTAAAATATAATGAATATAAAATATACAAATTGAAAAAAAAATCTTTAAGTTTATATGCCGCTACATCGTGTAGTGGCCATAGAGTTTATTTGCAACTCAGTAAATTCTGGTTTCGAATCCCGGTTTACAATCACATGGATGTTGGGGATTGTTCCAGGGTGACTCCACTTTTTCCAAATAAAATTTATTTAAAATTGTTTTAAAACTTTTTAGAAATGAAAATATATGTTTTGTAAAATTTAAAATACAAACAGGGAGCTAAAATAAGCACTAAAATCTTGTATTTAACTTCTAATTTATAAAGAAATACTAACGTCGAATATTCATTTGAATTAGTAAAGCCTAGCTTTAAATTAAGTACGTTGAAGATACGAATGTAAATCATTCGCACATATTTAGATATTTAAAGTTAATTACAAAAATTGATGTTCTTTTTTAACCGGAGTGTATAGTCCGGCTCCCGCGAGAAGACAGTCTTTCTCGTATGTGCAGGATTTGAGTTGGCTGCTGGTTTCTTCAGAACTACAGATAAATGCCAGCCATCCTCCCAAAGTCCTCCAGGGATGCATATACCCTCGCAACATATAATTCGCGATGGATATAATATGACAAAACCAACTGGGTAACGCAAGATATCGCCACGTTTTCACCAACTAATGCTTGAAGGATCATAATTTCCCTGACGTGGCATTGAAAATAATATCTAAATATTCATTGAATATTTTGTAAAGTCTGAAAATGAAACCTTTAGAAAAGTTTGGTACAAATGCTTCGGGATCTAATAGATTATTTAAAGTAAGTACCATAGTTTTCTGAACTCAAGTAATATTTG
This sequence comes from Meta bourneti, assembly GCA_933210815.1. Classification (NCBI taxonomy): domain Eukaryota; kingdom Metazoa; phylum Arthropoda; class Arachnida; order Araneae; family Tetragnathidae; genus Meta; species Meta bourneti. Next base: position 57,133,861 of record OW119922.1, on the reverse strand, counting down.
TAATTGCTTTACCCTTAATTTTTAACCCTCTGGGCCTAGTGAGATTTCCGAATAGTGTAGTGTTGTTTTTACCCCACAATAAACGTAACGACTAAATACCCACATCTATTGATTGAAAGAATCATAGAAAAGATTCTATTGGTCAAAAAGATTAAAAGTAGCAGAACGCATATATGCGAGTGAAACGTCAGAGGTTAATAAGAAATAATCTTTCGTCTCATAATTTGGTTTTGTTCCAGCATTTATATAACTCATAACAGGCTCCTCCTTGGCTTGTGAATACAAGTAAATACAAATTTTCATAAGCTACCATTATTAAAGTGAGATACTTGTGCAATGTATGAACTGTTTTAACCCTAATTTTGATTTCGACGAGGTATCTCGTCCATCAAGATCAGACCAGTTGTGCTAATGACGAGATCAGATATAGTAAAATCATCAAGATAGCCGATATTTTTATGATGAATAGATCAAAATGTGGTCAGTCTTCATCTAATGAAGAGATACGACGAGAGCTTTATGGACAAGATAACTCGTCCATAAAAATTTGGTCAGTTTTCCTTATGACGATATACCTCGTCGAGACAATCACCAGAAGGGTTAAATATGGATGTAAAAACAATTCATCTTTGCAGAAAATTGGCCAGAGTAATCAACATTGTCTTGTGTGTATTGTATAATCCTTGATCCCCGTACTGTATATTTAATACGCTTGAACTAGTAATGGCTGCATCTTAAAGAGCCTCAATGTTAGAAAATAATCATGCCTCACCTACTTAGAATACTTGAAAGGATTCGTTAATGCAAACTCACAAAATTTGAGACTCTCATTCATAATATCAAAGGCATAGGTTTATCACAAATGATCATCTTTCGCCAAAACTTCCATTACCGAATAATTTATCGCTTCATTAGTTGGCGAAATATTTGCTCCTGTCGCCAATCCATCACTTTCAGTTATTGTATAGACTGCAAGAGGACCTGTTTTGGATGCTGATCATTATAAATCAAATTGAAAGGTGTTTGTTTTATGGTCGATGGAAAGTACAGCGATTTTTCAAGATTAAATACGAAAGAAAAAGGCAAGGAGGGCTTAGGGATGACGAGTAGTAACTGAGAAATACGCAAAATGAAAGGAAAACTTTTCTAATACTTCCAGGATGAAAAATGTGTTTGGCTGCACATTTTCGAAAAGTGTAGTCTAATCAGCTTGTCTTTTCTCTCCTTTTCTTTCTATCATTTTCTATAAATAGAAAATGGGAAATTCTGAGCTTAACTGAATCTCCGAAATTTGAAGCTTTAACAATTCATTGAGTTAGGGCTTTTGTAAAGTACAAAAGCCTGGGTTTTGCAAGTTTTATTCAATTTAAAGATGGAGAACTAAATTTAACTCAATTTTAGTTATTAAAATGAGTTTCGCTTCATACAGGTAGTTCAATTTTAGACTAGCCTAAACCAGCGTACGCATACGAACCATTATTTAGAATGCGTACACATTTAAGGAAACTCCATTTAAGATCCTAGACGTAGAATAAAATTGTTTTGGGTGACTCGTAAAACTACTTTTTATGGAAAACCGAATTAATGATATGATTTGTTGAAGAAAGACCATTTTTATGTGCAAAGGAAGTTATATGACGATTAACAGCAATATACAGCAATTAACAGCAATGTGTGATCACACAATCAACTACTGATATAGTGCTATTACTCCTTTTTAGATCAGTGAGATCAGATACTTACACTGTACTGAGAAAAATCTCCGGACACTTGGAGTATAAACAAAACATAGCATTTATTTTAGGGTCTGAATTAAATTTTTAATTTTCAATTTCAGAGTCCACATCCGCATGGGTAACTACTAAGCTAGTGAGTATAGACTGAAATTTAAAGAAGGAATGTCCTATAGAAATGTGCAAATGTTTTATATCAAATCTAAACACTGGAGTAGCAGTCGCTTTGTTGTCCCTAAATATTCATACACAAGTCCTAGAGGACTGAACTGTGCTGGCAGCCCTTCATAAAATTATTGAATAGCCAAAATATTTCAGTTCCATAGGACTTGTGCTCATGATGGTACATATTTAACATTCTAAATATGGATATTTAGGGATAATAAAATAACTGTTACTTTAGTGTTTAGATTTTGATATAAAATATTTGCACATTTCTATATGACCATTCCTTTATTAAATTTCAGTCTACACTCACTAGCAATTAGCTCTGTAGTTACCCATAAGGATGTGGACTCTGAAATTGAAATTTATAGTCGGACACCAAAATAAATGCGGTGTTTTGTTTCTATTCCAGGTGTCCGGTGACTTTTATCAATACAGTGTATCAAATGAATAAATAAACTTGGAGATTCTGTCTTCCTCACTGGTATGTCAATAACTGTAGCTACGGAAGTATATACAACTGAGGTGTAGGAGTTTGGAGAGTGGGGTGTGAGTTGGGGTGTTAACCTCGTCATCTGACCGTGGTTCAAAATTACAAGGTGTTGTCCTCGGATTTTTCCAAATCGGGATTGATCTCGGACCAGAGCCCCGATGTGTTGCTCTAGTGCGAGGTAAATTCAGCAAACCAACCTGCCTTCCTGGAACAACAGTGAAATTCTAAATCTGTAGAATAACCTTGTTTTGTCTATATTATATTCCAGTACTTTTAGTATAGAACTAGAACGAGATAGTCTACATTATACTCCAATACTTTAGAAACAACCAAAATAAATAATCTCCTACAGAGGTAAAATCAATAAACTTTGTAGAATTTTGTGTGGATTGCATTTAGAAAAACTGTAGATAATATTCCGTCACCTTGCAAAACATATCTATTTCACTCCTAAATAACCAAATTCTAATAGGGAAAAAGTGTTAATACCCTTCAGATGAATATAACAGATAATTTTTTTCGATATTAAAAATATCTTAGTGAGACTTGGCGGTTGAAGTTTTCGAAATCTGGCGTTCTGGCAGTCTCACAACACACTGCCTGAGATCACTCCAACCAACGTTTTTTACATGATCAGTGCTAAAATGATCTAAGATAATGGTTTTCAGTCGTTGAAGTAAAACATTTTAGAAAGTTCAATTAGAGTCAAACATTAAAGGCAAACTTAGTGAAGAGAGAGGAGTCCATTATCGTATAAAATGCCACATACCGCGGGTTTGCCATAGGTTAAGCAAGTTTCTACCCTGTTTACTTCAATATAAGTACTATTTGATGTTTAATGTACAATTCATAATTGTTCCGGAGATATTTTGAAACAAACCAGGACATACTACGGAGTTGGCTAGACTTCGAGTAAGCCAACCCTTCCTTCTCACCCATATGTAGAAAGTTCTTGTAGTCTAATTTGAAGTCAATTTTGTGTACGACTTCCTTGAAACTAGAGTAGATTTTACGTAACCATCCTGATTAAAGTCCCCGGAAAACTGGCGTTTCTCTAGAACTTATGTTATTATTAAATTTTTAGTTCATTCCACATGTATTCAGTAAACAGTACTATATCTATTGCATATTGCTAAGAAAAGATATCCTTACAGATGAAAAATTATTGTGTCCTGTGACTTCATTTTTCTTCTATACATTTGAGTTTAAGAACTAAAACCAAAGTAAGAAATCTGTCACATCAATAAATGTGTACAATTTTTGAATACACATAGAAAATGGGTTGTGTACGGGGACACAACCGCAATGGTTTAACTCGTGAATGCGTCTTTGTGTTATTAGAGGAAGGGTAAGGTACATATGAATAAAGTCTTGATTATAAGTGATGTATTTCTTTATATATTAAAGGCCGGTGATAGGAGAAGATACATATGGTATAGCATTTGCTTCGATGTTCCTCACACGGGTTAAATATATATATATATATATATATACACTGCTGGCCACCGTAAATGCAACACCCTGAAGGAAGCATGCAAATAATATGAAATTTACAACATGCATTAGCGGAGGTGAGATATGCAAATGATTAGAATTTCAGCGCAGACGCACATCACGCGCGCCTGTGGCGCCACTTCAAAGCGCTATTTAAGGCTTGGAGATTTCGACGATTTCAAGTACGGCAATTGTGTTTTTCTTGTGGTTTTTCAAAAAACGATCAATTATGCCTCGTAGAAAACAGCGATCATCTTTTGATCAAGTATCCGAGTTCGACAGAGGAAGGATAGTGGCCTACCGAGATTGTGGATTATCTTTCAGGGAAATCGGTAGTCGTGTTGGACGAAACCAAACAACTGTAATGTGGATATGTGATCGTTGGATGCAGGAGGGTACGACGGACCGACGTGTTCGATCGCATCCACCTCAGTGCACCACTTCACGTGATGACAGGCATATTGTGCGTATGGCAGTGACGGATCGCTCAGCCACATCACGAATCACATCACATTCAGTCTGTACCGCATCATCCAGTGTCTGCGCGTACCATTCGACGCCGTTTACAGCAGAGTGGTCTGTCCGCAAGACGTCCATTGCTTCGTCTACCCTTGACGCAGAACCACAGACGTTTCCGCCGCCAATGGTGCGATGAAAGAAGGATGTGGACGGCAGAATGGAATGAAATTGTCTTTACTGACGAGTCACGCTTCTGTCTGCAACACCACGATGGTCGGATTCGAGTCTGGAGACACCGTGGAGAGAGGATGCTGAACAGCTGCGTTATGCACCGCCACACTGGTCCTGCACCGGGTATTATGGTATGGGGCGGTATTGGATATCACTCTCGCACTCCTCTAGTACGCATTGCCGGTACTTTAAACAGCCAGCGCTACATCTCCGAGGTGTTGGAGCCAGTTGTCCTTCCTTACCTCCAGGGCTTGCCCACAGCCATATTTCAACAGGATAATGCGCGACCACACGTGGCACGCATTGTCCAAGGGTTCTTCGTCAATCGCCAGATTGAATTGCTTCCCTGGCCAGCTCGCTCTCCGGATCTTTCGCCGATAGAAAACATGTGGTCCATGGTTGCTCAACGATTGACCCGGAATACATCCCCAGCTGCCACACCAGATCAACTTTGGCAACGTGTGGAAGCTGCTTGGTCTGCTGTACCCCAAGAACACATCCAAAGTATCTTTGAATCAATGCCGAGGCGTGTGGCAGCGGTGATCTCCAACAATGGCGGCTACTCTGGCTACTGATTTTGGCAGGAACCACACTTCACAGAAGTCTATAAATTTAATCATTTGATACTTGGTCAACATGTTATCTACAAAATAAATTTTGTTGTGATATCTCTTGTCTTTCTTGGTGTTGCAATTTGGGTGGCCAGCAGTGTATATATATACGCGTGTTGCGCAAAGTACTGGACAATGTAGAATGTGCTTCAAGTTAAACTCACGTTGCATATAGTCTACAAGCTATTTGTTTCGATTAACATCGACATTGAAATCAACCGTGAGCATAATAAGTACATTGATATTTGGAATCATTTTGGGTACGAACATTTATTACTTTACCAACTATATCATAGTTTCCTTCACAGCGGAAGTATCGTATTTGCAAAAGGGCAATCCCGGCGAGATTAATCGGTGGCAATTCCTCGGCTTTGGGGGGTAAACAAATCCATTTGATTTGGACAAAGCCGGTATCTGATTAACAAATTGGTGACAAATGTTACATAATTAAAACGATATATTTTCATTTGGAAATATTTCTATTGACAAAGGGAAATGCTTTAAACTAACTGGTTACATGAAAATAGAAACTTTAAACTCAAATCATAAACCATAAGTGATCACAAACATTACTAAAATAACCAAACCCATTCTTCAAAAGCACCTATTCATAACGGACATCGGCCCACTGTCAGCTCTTTACACTCTTCAAAATTAACTGAGACAATAATATTGTGATTTCTTCTCATTTCCTTAATGCTTCAAAATTGTCACATTCTGAATAAATAACCATCGGTTTATGCCACGACACACCCGATCTGCATCCGTTGGGCTTTTCTGATTTCTTTTGAATTTTTCTTTCCAATGATAGACGTTTCTTAGATTTCTGTTCATATTTTCTTACTAACTTTTTCGGCATTATGAAAATTTTCTTAAACTCAGCACACTTATCGGTTTATAACTTTATAAATTTATCTTATCGGTTGTTATTGCTAAATAATGTGTAGAATCCTGTTTTATTCCCTACAAATTGACGCCAATCTCAATGTAATCCTTCTGCCATCCAAAGTTACACTGCCCAAACTGTGTCGCCATTTTCAGAGTTCACGCTCACTCACATCTGCATACCCCTACTACCCATCAATTTAGATATGGACATATATATCGTTTATAGTTTACTAAATATAAGCGTGATAAATATAGCCATTTTTTGGTCTATTTACATTAGAGACTCCCCTATACCTGACCGAATTTAACGATGTATATTCACATCAAAACTGTCTATCTCTGTCTATTCTATCAATTCGAGATAATCATTTTAGCCAAATAAATTTGCGATATCTTGAACTCCAAGTCTCCCAAAAGCTGGCATTTTCCCAGTGCTCGTGGTATCTTTATTGTTCTTTTAGTTCATTTCATGTAACCAGTAAATAGCACTTTCCCTTATTGCATCTCGATAAGCAAAGAAATCCTTAAAATAATCTTAAAAATAATCTTAAAAATAATCTTACCCTATGATTTCATTATACTTCTGCATTTTTCAGTTTAAGAACATGATAAAACATCAATAAATATGCATATTATAATAAATATGAATATCTGAATAATACAGAAAAACTGTCCATCTCTTAAAATACATTTTATCACTTCGAGATATAATCATTTCAGCCACGTAAATTTGCGATATCCCGAACTTCAAGTCTCTGGAAAGATGGAATTTTTCCAGAGCTCGTGTTATCTATATTAGGTTTATTCTATTCCTTCCATGGAATGAACTATTATTTTTACTTAATTCCATGTAACCAGTAAACAGTACTATCCTTATTGTATCTCGATAGGCAATGAAATCCTAACAGCTGTAAAATAATTTTGTTCTATGAATTCATTATATTTCTGCATTTTTCAATTTAAGAACTATGATCAAAATAAACAATCTGTTACAGACAAAGAATATATAAATATGTACAATATTTGAATGAGACAGAAAAAAATGTCAATGTCTTAAAATACATTTCATCATTTCGAGATATAATAATTTCAGTCAAATAAATTTGGGATATCCCGAACTCCGAGTCTCCGAAAAGCTAGCGCTTTTCCGGAGCTTGTGTTATCTATATTAGTAATAGGTATAGTACTATTTACTGGTTACATGGAATGAACTATTATTTTTAATTCATTGCGTATAACCATTAAACAGTACTATACCTATTGCATCTCGATAAGCAACGAAATCGTAACAGCTACAAAACAACCTTTGCCTATGCCTCCATTACGAGTATATTTCTACATTTTTCAGTTTAAGAACTATAACCAAAATAAACAATTTGTTACAGGTTAAACATCAATAAATGAGACAGCATTTGAATGATACAGAAAAACCGTCCATGTCTTAAAATACATTTCATCACTTCAAGATATAATCATTCCAGCCAAGTAAATTTGCGATATCCCGAACTCCAAGTCTCCGGAAAGCTGGCGTTTCCCCAGAGCTCCTGTTATCCCAAACAGAGAGCCGGAGGTATTCGAGATGCACTTTTATTACTTCGGTGTCGGTGATTTCGGCCGGCGAACGCAAGTCCCGGGTAATTATTTTTAATAGGGAATTAACAAGCAGGCTGACAGGACGGCTCGCGTTAAAATTTACTGAGATGGAGCTCTAAAGTTTTTGGGGAAGAATTATGGAACGTGTAAACTGTGACCGTTTAGGGTGATGGAAACCGTGTTTGGGCTGGCGTTAATTTGGAAAAACAGTGTTCATTAAACCTCTACACTTTTTACGCTCTTTTAATCGGTAATGAGTTTACTCTATAATGAGGTCTTCATCCTTTTGTAGTATCGAGCATGGAAAGACTGGGCTTAGGGTTATAGCCCGTTTTTTGATTTCTGGGTGCTTTCATTCATATAATGATGCATCTCTTTTGATACTTATAGCTTAAAGGGGTGTAAAAGATAGGTTCAGACGCTTTGTTTAGGTGAATATCCCTATAAAGGATATTCTCGATATAAAGGAATATCCCTATAAAGGATATGCACACACGTATATATACGTTACGGATAAAAAGTCATGAGAGAGAATCATTGGTTGGGTTTTATGACGCAAGGGACATATTTGTCCATGCTGCTCCACACACTAAACAGGCAACCACCAATGTGGGGTGAAGGTAATACTACACTATTCAGAAATTTCGTAACGTTTAGAGAGATATCACTTGCTGAAATTTGAGATTACTTAAAATTATTATTGAAATAACTAAAAATTTAACTATTAATACGCTAATAAATTTATTTATATGCAAGTAATATAAAAAATTATTAGTTATGCATAACACCTTATTTCTAATTCATCTAGTTGGAAGAATTGATAATTTTTGTTGCCAATAAATTGTATTTCATAATGCATTCCATTATAAATTATTTAAACTAACTTAGGATTATGGTATACACTTGACACAACAAATTTTATATTTGAAGGAAAATGTGAAACTGCAAGGATTTCTGATATTCATTGCAGAACAAATTTAACTCTACCCTCTCAGGAATTCATACGCATATATCCAATCTACAACCTGCAATCTTCCCAACATGACTTCTAAGCAGTTTTGACCTCCTTGACCAATAGAATCCTACACAGGATTCTGTCAACCAATAGATGTGGTTATTTAGTCAGTGTATGTTGTGGGATAAAAGTTTACTACCCTACTCCGAAATTTCATGACCCAGAGGGTTAAAAGTATAGCAATCAAAACAGGTTGTTAAAATACATAAGTTTAGTCATGACTGAATATTTAAATGTTTGTAAACGTTTTCTAGACTTTAATTTCGTGAATGATTTATCGAGTTTTAAATCAATAGGTAATGTTAATGGATCTTTTGATACATCTAACACAGTACGTGATATTGCAGGCAATAAATAGAACCCACTAGGAATTTAAAATTACTTTCAAGATGTGTATAAACGGATTATTCAAAATTATTGTCTGAGTTTCTATGACCTATAGTTTTCAAATAAGAAATTACAAAATAAAATTTCTATAGAATAAGCGTGTGATTAATGAATTTTTGAAATATAAAGTAGTACTCGATGCTTATTGATTGATTGGTAATATAATGTCACACTTCAAATCAGCAACTGGTGGGAGAACAGTGCCCGTACATTGGTGTTTCGAAGTTCGTTATCAAAAATTTAGTCATTACAATATATTGTTATAAGTTTATATTGTCATGATATAAACGTTGCTATATATACGAGATAGAAAACTAAGTAAATTACATTTTTGCATGATAAGCATTTCTCTTGTAACAACATAATCAACTGAATAATTTTAGTAATTTATTTTAATAATCGAAGTGACCGCTTGCAGGGGGTATATTTATTGAATATTATTAGAATATATTTGGGTGTGTTAGGGTTTTATGGCGCAAGGATTCTTATATGGCCAAGATACTCCAAACACAAGACAGACAACGTCAAGTTATGGGCAAACACATACGAGGGAAGTTTTAGTCATACAGAAGAGAAAAATACACACAAGGTAAGTTACAGAAATCAAATTCGCATCGCCTACAACCAGGTTGCTAGCGCAGCGGGCAAGCCCACTAAGTCAAAGCGTGTCTCGTATATTAATGGAGTAATTTGTATATATTATTGGGTAGAAGTAGAATTTATTAATGAAAAAGTATAAGCAATTAGTTGCATTTCTTAATGTATTTGTTTTCTATTTTTCAGTCATGGCTTCCGAAGACGAAGAACGCTTAGTTCGCGATCTTTTCCGAGATTACAATAAACTAATTCGGCCAGTAGAAGTCATGAACAAGACCGTAGAAGTCCAATTTGGATTGTCCTTTATTCAGCTCATCAACGTGGTAAGATTCTATTCTTTCTCCTTAGAGTAAGAAACTAAATAATGCATCAGATATCAAAAATTGCGAAGAGCACGTTCTACATCTGGAATACAGAAATAAAAATATTTGTACTTCGATATATTTGCTACATGTAGGGATACGTAAATAATCTACGTGTATGGTGATGAATTTTTGTCAAGTCTTAAAAAAGTACCCACTATTTTAGCATTCAGGAATTTTCTTTCATGTGCATTTATGTTGTATTGCCTGTTTGTGGTTTTAGGCTTCAGATGTTTGAAAAAAAGGAGGGTTAAAGAAAATTAAATATTACATTACTAAAAATTAACTCTTTTTTGTTAAAGTTTAATTGTAGATATGGAAAAGAAATACTTCTTATTTATTTATTGAACGAATGGTAAAAATGGTAACTGAAAACTGAAGAAAAACATCTATCAAAAGTTTAAATCTGAAATTAATAAAAATTTGAATCCGCTTCAATTTTCGGTCAATTATAAGCTGAAAAGTAAAATATATTTTCTTACGAGTGATTTGTCCATATATTATAGCATTTATGGGTTACTTTATGGTACACTTCTTTTAATCATCATGGCATTGATGAATTGAGTAAAACAGTCAATAATGAATAAAAAATTCTAGAATATTCTTGCTTTTCCTTTTAATTTTACAAATTTTGAATTAATTACTTCAAACAGAAGAAATGAAAACTTAAAACAGCAAGATTTTTGAAGCTTTTTATTTTGATTCAATTTTAGAAGATTTATTGTTTGCGTGTTTTTATCATGTAAGGCCAGTAAAAAAGTATTTTATTTACTAAAACATTGACAGATCTTTTTGTCAGACTAAAAATGTATGAGTAATGTATATACAATTCGATCTCAGAAGAGTTTTACTGTTGTACAATTTAACATATACAATTGCACAAATATTTTTACATTAAAAGGATAGATTTTAGAAAATAAATGGTAGACAATAGTCATGCATTACCAAACGTTCTTTTAGTATTGACAATAACTGAAACTGAATTATGGCAATACACATTCGAAATTCAAATACTTTTATATAACTGATTTTAGATTAGAAAAAGTGAGATTACTGAAATTATGATTGATGGGAAAATTAATAAACAAATGCTGATGTTAGAAGAAAGAACAAGATACTTACCACAAGAACTTAAATAAATTTTTGTCAGGAGATTTCGATTGCCCACTTAGAAAATTCATAAATTACTTCCTAACGAAATATATTTTATCAAGAAGGATTAGAAAGGACGTACTACTAAAACAATGGTGCTCAAATGTCGAATCGATTGGGCCTAATCAGTTTATCTTATACATGATTAGTTATCATAATCACGGGAAGGGAATTTCTACCAGTGACCACCAATTGGTATTCCCATAGCGCAAAGACACTGTAGACGTGGACTGCAGCAGCGCCCAAATTAAGGAACGAGGGAAAAGGAGGGGTGTCTTAATTTCTGGACTTCAGTCACTTAATGACATCAAGAGTCTAACGTAGTTACGTCAGGACATCCTGGACGTACTGGTAATTGATTAAACTGCTCAATTGCGGCTAACAAGAGTGATCCTGTTGCCCTTAGCAACCGCCTGCTTTAGCATAGGATTCCAGAACACGGGTTAATTTGACGTTCTCTCCTGGTTCCAAATCTTTTCAGCGAGTAAATAGATGTCTAATGTTTTCCTCGTTAGCTGGTGGGAGGCGTAAATTCGGTACTTTAATTGGAGAGGTTAATTGACTGTCTTCGATATTATAACGATGCCGAATGCAATTTGTAGTTTAGAAATTAAAGAAAAACGTTTCATAAAAATACATACCATACACAATGCATTCATTTTGTATAACCTGTCTAGGAGAGCGATCTTTAGTGTAAATAAAAGACCAGATCGAAAACGGAAATTGCACATCCTGTTATCCAAATGCTCTGACATGATGCATATCAGAGTTATCTTAATATGTATTTTATCGTCGTTTTGCACGACGTTTAGTATTTATTCTAATTGACATTGACCAATCAAGTACCATTGGAATTTGGAATTAATTCTTTGGAATTTTTATTGGTGAAGTGCTGAAATTGTATATCAAAAATAATCCAAATGACGTCACGTCCGGAAAGCGTACAAAAAGTACTTTTCACCACAAAAATACTACCATCATTTACATTTAGCTTCACAGAAAGACCCTCGCATAAGTATATGAACCTTTGTAAAACCCTGATACCAATCTCGGAATATTATGAAACCAATTTTGAAAACAACAAAGTTTCTTTTTAGAGTTGAACTTGGTTATATTCATCCAATTTGTGCTCAATTTAATCTTAAATTTCTGGAAATGAAATTGATCTAGATATTCCAAAATGTTGTTTTACAGGCTGTATAATTACTTTCTTTTCTTTCTAAATACTTTCGAACCAAACTTTTACTTTTAAACAAAAGAAGAATTTTATTATATATAAGAGAGAGAGAGAGAGAGAGAGATACAGAGAGTGTGGTACATTTGAACACGTGATTTATTTTTCTTTTAATTTCAATCACCTCATTTTTTTCAACAACAGTGACAATTGCATCGTAGATCAACTTCTAATTTATCTACAGACACATTGAAAATTTAATTTTATCCAAACATAAAGCGTTCATTAACAAAGAATGCAGTAAAAATGTTTGTTGAAAGGTCATGTGCCTTTGAATGGACCCTCTCGTACCTTTGAACAAAACAGCACTTCAGCTTTTTCTCAGAGGTTAATAAATAGATAACATCAGACAAAAGGCATATATATATATATATATATATATATATTTATTACTTGAAATAATTTGTAATTATATTTAAATAGAGATAAAAAACTGTATAACGTTATAATAATTTAATTGAAACAAAATGATGCTTTAAATTTATCACTTTACATCGTATTTTATATTGCAAAAATTAACGTCAAAAGTCAATTTTTGCAATGCAATTCTCTTTGACTCTTTGATTTGCCATATCTAAATGGTCGTGGAAGCTTTAAAAATAAATACATCGTTCTTCATTACATCAAATACTTCCCCCTCACAGTAATAAACTTATATTTTTAAAATGTCCAAAACGTTTAAAGAACTCAATTTTAAATTCAACAAATCTGTGTTGCATGCTTAAGAAGTGCACCCAAATTTACATTGTAAACTTTGCATGCTTCACGGAGAGATATCTGTTTACTAGGAGAAAGCAGTTATAGCTGCTACATCAGCACCTATAGCAGTTTCATCGGGTCTCTCTTTTGCCAATTTTATTTGTGACATTTTCTTGGCATCTAGAACAAAAATTGATCAATAATAAAAAACATTTTTGACTGTATTGAAAAACTATTTACAATTTATAGCCTCTTCCCATAATGTTCCTTTGAACAGTGTTCAAAAGTACATAACGGACATGTGTTCATAGGTACAAGAAGTCTCCCATTTTGAAATTAATAATGAATACAGTTATGTGAACGTATAAGTAAACATACAGAAATAGAATAAAAAGTACATTTATCTGGAAGTGCAAAACAATATCATTAAGATTGCATTAAAAATGTATTGGGAACAAATAACTTTTGCCAGAAAATCTTGAATTTTGTAGATTAAAATTACATTTTCCAGCATCATTAACACTTCTGAACAACAATTTAGTACAACAGCGATGCTCTATACAGCTGATTTAAAGTAGATATTGCTTATGCTACAGAGCATCAAGATCTGCAAAACTGAAAGGTGTTCAAAGGTACATTATGTTAAAAGTACAACGTTCACCCTAATCATCGCTAAATTTATTTAAGAAATAGATGTAATCTACTTCATAATTATTCATCGAAAATAGTAAGATATTTTTTATATACCTTACCAACACAATAGATAGATATATCTACGTTGTGTACCCGAACACATTTAAATGCCTAATATTTATTTGGATTATTTACCCTTCTATCTATGAACATGATCAGCACTGCATATCCTATTTAGGTCGAGATTATCCCCCAAGCGGCACACCCAAGCATAGCTCCCAAAATTAAATTCGAATGCAGCCCGGAAAATTTCGCGCACGATAAGCGGCAGACCAGAACGATTTGGTTAAGTTAGGATCGGTTGTTGAATTTGCGTTGAAGTGGAGCAACCCAGCAGGCTATTCCATAACGATTCAGTCATCTGGCTCAACGAAATATTCCGGTTATGGACCATTGCGTTGCTCCTTGTGACGTTAATTAAAAAATACATACAATACATACGAAATATTTCGGGTCTATTGTCTGCCACACAGAAACTCCTTCGAACTGTACTCAGGAGTCCCGCTTGGAGGTTGACGGTTGACTCATGCCACCCGATTTTCCACCCACTGGTTGGGAGGACTATTTGATACCGTGGATTACAAGTGGATTAATGACACATTAATTAATATATAGTAATTAATATATAATTATAATGAAGTACTAAGTACTGAAAAATTTAGTGGATGAATGTGACTCACCTACACATATTAAAAGCTAGCGCAGTATGTAAAGTTTTCATAGTTCAAGAAGTTCAGCAATGCTTGATTCCAAATATACCACATAAAATCCTTTGATCAGTTATTTAGTCATAGAAATGTTAATGGCGCAGCATATACAGATATACTCTTGAAGTCCGAGATCGATATTGATAAGCTATTTACCTAAAGATTATTTCTTATCCTTAAAGAGAACATTAAAAATCTCCTTGAATGAATGAAGGTTTGAAGAATATAATGCCAATATATTTCTCATGTAAATTATATTAAGCGATTGTCAAAATAGTATTAATGCTTCACCAATTATGATTTCAGCAAAGAAAAAAATCTTACTTTACTGCAACTAACAATAAAGGTTCATACAATTGATAAAATGAACACATCAGCACTTCACCAATAAGTATTAAGCAAAGAAAAATCTATTTTTACTCCAACTACATGCAGTTTCGTACAATTAATTAACAAAAAAATTATTATTTTTCTGAAAACATCCCATAATCGGTGTCGATAATCAACGTTCAAGTATAAAAATATTTCATTTAGTCCATATGTAGCATATTCTATTTTATCATAGTTAACTTTGGAGATTGTGATATTAAATGTACTTTTTAAAATTCGTAATGGTGTTAAAATAGTTATAATAAATAATTAAATAAGATATTTATTTCGTAAGAGGAGAAGTGTGTTTATGTAGGAAGTACGAGACAGCGGATTAACTAGTAAACATATTTGTTGCAATTTTTTTATTGAAGATTATGTACAAAGGAGAGCTATATTAAAATTAACTCTAAAAATGAGTATGTTGGTTGATTTGGTCAAGGTGCAAAAATGGATAAGCTAACAAGTTTCAAACGCAAAAACAATAAAATTCAATAAAAATCACAATGAGGGAGAAAAAAAAAAAGATGGGCAGTCGAGGGAAAAACAAGGAGTAAAGATCATTAGGATACCTCTGGGATGTAAAAATAAGCAAGGACCTTTGCCATTAAGTACTATTTTACTATTAGCTTCAGGAATGTAGAATTTTGTATATGAATTTACTATCAAGAGTTGTATTGAAAAAAAATGCATTTCTCCGTGAGAGGCTTTTTGTCAAGCTAAATGTAAGTGGCGGTAGTGCTTTTGTGATGGAACTTACTTCCTCTACGTATTCTGGACGTGACGTCGAGTGTGATTTTAGTACTTCACCAATACAAATCCTAAAGAAAGAATTCCGAATTGATACAGGATAGCTAATTGGTCAATACAAATGGGATCAAAACCACGAAGACAAAAAGGTGATAAGAACATTTTAAGGTATCCCCGAAATGTATCATGCGAGAACATCTAAGTAACATAATGTAAAAGCCCCGTTTTCCGTTTGGTTTGTTTGTCTGAAAATACTTCTCATGCAGACTAGTAGCAAGAAATAATTTCTCAAGCGTTTTGAATAAGTGTTTTATGATTTTACTAGGTTGAATATCATCTAGTTACTTACAATCAATATGTTAAGATCTTTCTGACAAATCGTAAACATCACTTTTGATATCGAATTTTTGTAGCCCACGGCTCTCCCCGTTACTATGCTAAACATTATTTTTATTTACTATGCTAAACATTTTATTTTGTACCATATAGAGAGATTGACAATTACTTATAAAACTTATTCGAATTTATTATTTTGTGAAAGTTAATCCCAATTAAAATATACTTTATTTTGTATTGTAATGGTTGGTAGTTGAATTAACATTACACTGAAGCAACACAACCAGCTATTGGCGGTAAGTGGTCTCAAAAGATCCAAGGACAACAGCTCATAATTTTAAACCACGGTCAGATGACAAGGTCAACACCTGAACTTGGCACCCCATTCTCCAAACCTCCACACCACGCCAACGCGAGGACATTTGAGGCCACGACAAATTCAACGTGCGCCAGTCTCCACGTACACGACTGTCTTTGGTTGGATTGAGTTTCGAACTCGCAATCCTCCGGTTGCGAATTAGGTTCCGGGTTAACGTGTTCGCCTGTATTGTAATGGAAAAATAAATCATAAGTTAAATATACCGTTATTAACAATACCATTATTGTAACGGTACCATTATTAGCAATACCGTTATCGTACGTTCTACAGTGTAGTTCATTTTCGTGAAGGATTATGCATTCATTATCCCTACACACAACATTAAAAAAGTGAAAACACCATTCTTTGACATAAATCGTTATTTTAAATTAACTTGTAAAACGCAACTAAACGTTGTTTTTGATTTTGTGGTATTTATAATAAACAAGTTGAAATTTAAACATTTTAATGTGTAAGAAACCATTAGCAACTGAAAATTTCTTATTATTAAAAAGCATCGTTGTTGATGCGAATGATTTTGCGCCGTACTATGCGCGAATCCAGACTCCCTTAATAAATAATGAATTAAACTCACTTTAGTTTAAGAGCACTCGAAAATAATTCTTTGAAATTCTATTTACAAAATTAGAGAATTACATTTCTTTCATTCCAATTAGTTCCGAACCTTCATTTAATTACGGCGTAAGAGAATATACTTTTCCAGCAGCTTATTAATTATTTCTCAATACTGTCGCAACGCACAGTATAATTCGTATACTCCAGAAAAAAATTAGCTGTGATAAATGAGTGAGACTTTCTTGAATTATTAGATAGAAGTAACGTAGGATTTAAATTATTTTAATGAGACATTAGTTTATTATTTACGTAATTCGAAGCTTTTCCTGTTTTTACCATGTGATTATATTGCAATGTATTAAGTATATAAAACCATTAAGTTGGTGAAGTCTGAAGGTTTTTTACTGTCTTTCAGAACGAGAAGAATCAAATCATGACTTCAAATGTTTGGTTGCAATTGGTGAGTAAGAAAAACTTATTTTCTTTCCCTTCCTTTCTGAAGTTCCGTCAGAGATCTTGTTCTGCCTCAATTAAAGCCATAAAATCCGTAGCAGCAATCGGAGATAACTACATTTGGAAAAGGTTCTACTTCCTTTAACTCAATCCACTCATTAATTGTGCCCTCTGGATCCGTTTTTCCCTTTCTTTTCCTCTCTGGTTACACCTTTCCCCTTTTTCCTTCCAAAGATTTAATTTTGTTTGGCCGAGTGACGCCAGAAATCGCTTGATGGGGATTTTAGTTTTCCCCCATTATACCCCTTTTTTGCCCAGCCTCGTCATTACAAAAGATGGATTTTCTTTCATTTAAATTTTCAACGATCTGATTGGAAGTAGGAATAGGATCGTTAAAGCACAAATGAAACGAGACTTCATTTCGTCGATTGTTTCCAACGATAAGGTCACCCTTAATCAACATTTTTCTTTCGACGGATAGGGTAAAAAACCCTCACAAAAGGCAAGTTGAATTTTTCAGTGAGCTCTTTTTATACATATATATATCGCTCGAAATTGAAGTGGGTTGAAAAAACCAAGCAATTTCTTCTTTCTCGACGTTAACAGCTTACTCTTGTAGTCTCCGAAAGAAAGCGTAATTGGTTTGCTAAGTTGTCCAATCACAAAGCCTAAAGCACTCTCGAGTGAATATTAAGATAATAGCATTCTGGTCAAGGGAAAAATCGCCATTTTTTTTCAATTTCGGGCTCATAGGGTGATATGGAGTGTAAAGAATTATTCATTGAATGAATGGAGGGAGGGTAATATGTGCATGGAATATTTCTATTCTTTGTTTGATTGCGCCGAAGAACAGCTAAATTTAAAAAGAATATTTTCGATAGAATGGATTGTTAAATCAAAGAAAGTTCATCAGAGTTTGCTACTGTCATATTTTTAGCTTAAACAAACTGTTTCATGATGGTTGAAATTGATTATTAGCACATCTATCAAAAGTTACTCTAGAGGGTATAATTATTTGTTATTTGAATGTAAAAAGTTCTATGCGGTAGGTTATTGAACATTTACAAGAAAGTATGTGATCAATTATTTTAAATATCAAGCTTTTGAATCATATTAAAAAAAATTTGTCTATATTAAGGCGCATCCCTAGAGAATCGATAGTACCCTTTCAGTACCAGATGTACTAGTCAGCATGAGGAATTTCAGTCTATCAGGAAAAGAAAGTCTCTCACAAGTGCGAGAATGCCTGAAGCCTTTAAAGGGGCTATTATAGCCATTGTCTATCATGGTTATGAAGAGGGATGGACTCGATATGAGCTGCTACTGCTCATGCTCGGTTCATTAAGCTATCCATCTTTAGATATCCTGGAGCACCAGTAGGAGTAATAGATATCATCCCACCTTTTAAAAAAAATTAAAGGAATGTAATGGTCTTGTTTACTTTGAAAGGTCCTTCAGCCAGTAGCTACTTTTGCAGTCAGGACCATATTGGGTCACTCTGTTACGCAAGTGTATCTACACAGGTTTCATCTTCTGGACTGGGGAAATATCTTGTTTGTTTGGAGCTAATAGCTCCAGACTCATGTTATAAAGTTGTATTGCATTGTATTAAGAAAGCATAAGTTTATTTTCGAAGAATTTGACCATTGAATAAATTGGCTTAGTATAGAGTAATAGAATACTTTATTTTGAAAGTACATAAATTATTGGAGATATAAAATACATAAATCCTTTCATAATGTTTTGTCAGATATTTTAAAGGAGATAGATAATTTACCGGACTTTGTATGGTACGGGGTCACTTTAGCTCTGAAATATCTGTATAAATTAATGAATAAATATAAAGGGGTAAAGTATGAGTTTCTAAAGTGGATTAGGGTATGGTATAGCAGATGATAGAAAGGTTTCGGTGTATTCGGTTGAAACGAAAATAATATTTTTTAGTATTGTTACTACGTATACAAATTTAAGTACAAGTTAGAATAGTCAAGATACGATGAATATAAATTTAATATATGCTATTTATATGAATATTTAAGTAAAATGACATTTTCGGCGAATTAAGTCTTGAATTATTGCTATTTTATTAATAATATTATATGCTTTCTAGCTAAAAAACTTGTAAAAGGACGTAAAATTTCGATGTTAATATTGGATAGTTTAGGGATAACTAATTGAATCCAAAATTAAATATACAAACTCAAGTGAATCTAAATTAATCGTCAGTTGACATTGTGGAACAACTTAGTGTTAATTGGAATGTTTGCTACAATAACATGATACACTATATATGTTGAATAACATAAATTCATTAGCATATCAAAACTAATTTCAATGTTTGGCATTTTAGTTAACAATTGCAGCTTGGGATATGTGGATGTATGCTTTGAAACATATTTTGATGAAAACCCTTATTTCACCAGAACTTATAAACTTATTTCAGCTCTGAAAGTCCCTATAAGTCTGACCTTGATACATTAAAGAAACTGATATGAGATGATAAAACTCTGATAAGAATTATTTCTTACGTATGTTTACGTGAAATAGATATTTAATAGACAATTCGTTATTACAACTTTTAACATCAAAAGAAGTATAGAGAATAAAAATACACTACCTCAACTAAGCAAACAAAAGTTTGATATATTCTTTCGAATTAAAAATAAGCTATTTGAATAATTTTAATTAAAATAAAGCGTGACAAAATATGCTGAAGTTGTTGCTAATACCCTTAGCTTAGTAAATAATAGACCAAGTCGAACTGATCTTGTCTCTCGAATAGACGATAAGTTGCTTACCCTTGTTTCTCAGTTAATACTTTCAGAGGTGCCAATGCAGTCTTAGATATGAGGAGTTCCAGGTATGAGGTAGAACACGAGCAGATTGGACCTTATTCTCAAATTTGGAAAACATACTGAAGTAAACTTACGAAAGTAAAGAGCATAATCAGTTTAACCCTTCGAGGGTTTTACACGCATCTATCCAATCAGTCTTCTGTCCAGTAGTCTTTCCTGCATCACTTTTAACCAATTTTGTTCTCCTTGACCTATGATCTTGAAAATATTTCCTAGGATTCTTTCAACCAATAAGCGTCATTATTTATTCATTATGTGTGTTGTGGGGCAAAAGCAATACCATACTACCCGAAAATCTAGTGACGGAAATATGTTCTTAACCCTCTGAGGGTTTAAGAACAGTGTCATACAAAGGGAAGTTTTTATTTATTTAAGAAAATAAATTAAGACTCCTCTCTAGGTTTCCGAAAAAATTAATTTTTGAGTGTAACTTCAAAAACAAGTGAAATGAACTCATTTATGACAGCAAGGCAAAACAAACGAATAGTCAGTAATTGGTTGAATCAGTCTTGACAATCAGTTTTCCCTGCATGACCTTTTAACCAATTTTGATCTTTTTTGTCTAATATAATATTTCTTAAAATTCTTTCGACTTATAGGTTTTATTATTTAGTCATTATGTGTGTTGTGGGGTAGAGAAATACCACACTAGTCGGAAATCTCGTGCGCTGAGAGGGTTAAGAACAGAATTAAGGGACGTTTTTATTTATTTAACCCTCCTGGTGGTTGTCTCGACAAGGTATTTCGTCATTAGCAAGACTGATCAGATTTTGATTGACGACATATCTCGTCCTTAGAAAAAACCTATCCAATCTTGATCTTGTCAGCTTTAAAAAATCGGCAAAGTCCCGATGACGAAAAATATCGCCATTAGCAAAATTGGTCAGATCTTTATTGATAAGATATATCATTGAAACAGCTTGGAGGATTTTAAAAATAAATTAAGATTCCTCTTTAGAGTTTTCGAAAAAGAGAGATAGTGATTTTTGAGTGTCACTTCCAAAGGCAAATGAAATGAATTCTTGTATGACAGCAAGACAAAACAAACCAAAAGTCCGTAATTGGTACAATCAGTCTAGACAATCCTAAGGAAAAAGTATTTAGCGCTTTTACACTCCTTTTCTTTGGTACACAATACGTCTGGTGTGAATCATCTGAGCTCTCTCGTTACCAAAGACATTCGGCAAACGGACAAAGGGGGCATGCGTGGTTACATTCTCACACCAAGTCACGTGAAACGTTGTTAATGATGGATGAGGGACAAGAGGTGATGCGGAAAACACTTTGATGCGTGCGTCAACTAATCAAGTGAGAGGAGCAACAAATGCAAGTGCAAGGCTTCTAATGTTTCTGAAGATGCTGTGGAATTGTAGCTCTTCGAACAGGTTGCATGGAAAATACAAAAGTAGCTGATAAAGGTTTGAAACACTAAGCATTGTATTATTAAATAAAAACGCGTCTATGCTGTTAGGGAATCTGTTAAGGGGGTACATTAGTTAAGAAAATAAGGTTCTTGAGAGTTCACATATATTTTTAGTATAATTAAATTTCACTAATTATTTTATCTATCAATTAGTATGAACTTAGACTAGCGTGTAACTCGGTTATTAAAAAGTTTCATTCATTTCAGGAAATTTTTGGTACTTTTTAGGTTAAAATTCGTGTTGATTAGGAATCAGGAAAATAATAATTATCTAATTTTGCATAAAACTCAGCAAATATTTATTTATAAGTTGATATAAATATCAATCTCGTTACTTATATTAACTATTTTAACTTACTAAATGTTAGTAGAATATTTAAAATTCCTGTGATTTTAAGATTTATCTCATCTACCGCATTTTTCATAGAAAAATAGAATATAACATGAATTTCAATAGTTTGAATAATAATTTAAGGACTACTAAAATGCTACTAAAACATGTGTCAAAATATGTGTGTATCTGCGCACTCTACTTTAAAATAAAGTGTTTAAAATTTAAAAACTTTAGAGAAGATGGTTTTATATATAAACATAAATCATGAGCTTACAAGGAAAACTGATCAAGTCAAAATTTGAAGGAAATGAGTTGAGTGAATAATTGTCTAAGTCCTTTGGTTTGTGTCAGGAAAAACCGGCTATAAAAATTTGTACTTGATTACTAGATTATTGTAAAAATAAAAACACTATTCAGTACTACCGAGTTTCTTTAAACCATCTTTTCTCAGTTCGATTATTTTTGACTTGATCAGTTTTCCCTGTAAGCTCACGAAATAATAATTCGTAATAATAAATAAGTAATTCGTAATAATAAATAAATAATTCGTAATAATAAATAAATAATTCGTAATAATAAATAAATAATAAGCATTGAAATACTTCGTGAGACGTTTGAAATCTTCATTTGAAAAGATTTAGAGGATGAAATAAAAAAAACTTGATAAGAAAACTTCTGAAAGGTCAGTGATATATAACACTAGAGAAAAGCCACCAGTGAATAATGGTTACTAAGTACATTAATAAATCGTAGGCTAACAAGTGAAACACACTAAGTCAAAATTTGAAGATATGGGATTTGTATCTTTTCTAGACCAGAATGTGGTGATCTTTAGAGTGGTCCAATAAGTCATTTTTCTTTGAATGAAGGTTCGATTTCTTCTTGAGAAAGGCAGTAAGAGTCTAAGCGAAGTGAAAATAATATTTTCCCCTTCACTTTCTCAGAACTGTTTTTTTACTAAATACGTTTCGCTTATAAGCCGATGTAATATTAGACTAATAATACACTGGTATTCACTTATAAAAATAAGATGTTAAGCAAATAATAATAATAGTTCCCCAAACTAAAATTTGGACAAACGATGTCTGGCGAACATTTGAAGGAGTGCCCCGGACAATAAGTTTTTAATTGCCCTGTTGGAAAATATTGTACAACACGTGGTGTAATAGCCTCACGATACAAGCGATAGGAATTTGTGAACATCACACTAAATGATATCAACAAAAACAATTCTTATGTCTGTAATTAATAAAAAATAAAATCAAAAATCTAAAAACACAGATGCAACAATTTAAAAACAACCAAACGAATCAAACGAATAATAGAAAAAAATTGAATTAATTTCTCTTACCATTCAAACTTGCACCATATTTTTCACCCTTGAATACTCTAAACAATCTATATCTGGCACAGAAATAGGCGTTATTTCTATATTGTCGAATGGCAAGAACGGATACGAACAATATAAAATCAACCAGTACGGGATTCATTCACTAATTTTACCGCTTAGTTTAAATATGCTTCATGTGAGTTATGGAACTGCATAATATTGCTTAAACTACACGGTATATATTTTAATTAACGTCACACTGGAGCTATACAACGGGCTATATAAACTACATCGAAGAGCTCTACACTCTAATGAAATTCTTCGGCGTTCTGATTAAAGAAAGTAATGAGAAATCTGGGAATTAGAAATCAGCGCAGAAAAGAAAATATGAGCAAAAATTGGTTTAGAGTAAAAAAAAATACCGAATCGCCTTTAACAAGTAAATGGGATGCCGCTGAAGTAGACATTCAGAAGTTAATTATGGTAACATGACGTAGGTAGGAACTTTTTTAATATGCATTTTATTAGAACTACGAATTAACACCCATTAGAGAATATGAAATACAGTTATATATATTGGCTAATTTTATTCGATTTGGAAGTATCGATGCTTATTACAAATCGACATATCGATGCTTATTACCAATGGATTTAAGTGAAGTATGGAATGCAAATAACGGTACTGGCTTCAATAGGTTGGTTGATATTGGGGCTTTATGGCTCAAGGGCCATATTTGGCCATGCTGCGCCAGACACAAGACATGCAATATCAAGTAATAGACACACACACAATGAAAGTTTTACTGACACAGAAGAGAGAAATACACACAGTGAGGAATGCTCCTGACAGGAATCGAACATGCGCCGCTGGCTTCAATAGGCACCATAAACAATTAAGAAACTATAGATACTATACTCGGGTCTTCTAGTAAATATAGATAGTTCTGTTTTATTTGTGATGAAAATCTAAATATGAAATCTAAAGAAATAATGATGCAACAATTTAAAAACAACCGAAATAATCAATAAAATAATAAATGCAACAAGTTTCAACTAATTCAACTCAAATTTTCACCATTTTTTTGTTTTAGAATTAACACCCGTTAGATAATATGGAATTCAGGTTTATAGTTTTGACTAATTTGATTCAATTTGGAGGTGATAATCATACCGATGTTTATTAAAAATGTATTTAAATAAGGTACGGAACATGAGTAGCGACACTTCCCCATCAATAGGCACAATATCAAATTAAGAAACTTCAGCGTAGATGCTATACGCGGAATCTAGTTAGCACTCAAAGTGGTTTCGACGAGATATCTCGTCCATCAACATCTGACCAATTTTGCTAATAACGTAATATCTCGTCATCATGATATTCCCGACTTTTGAGATCAGGATCTGTTCAGGTTTCTTCAAATGACGAGATACCTCACTCGTCGAGACAACCACCATGAGGGTTAATATAAATAGTTCATTTATGTTTTATACTAGATGAAAATATAAAACAAAATGTAACAACAAAGATGCAATATTTTAAAAACAACCGAATGAATCCATAAAATAATGAATTAAACAAATTCAATTAATATCTCCCATCATACAAACAACTTGTACCTTGTTCCCCACTCTTAAATACTTTAAACAAGTTGACAATAAATGTATTTCCCAAATCATCTCCCTTCACGCTAAGGCAGAAAGAGATCGGGAATTGGCTCCCTCCACGTCCCTGTAAATCCTCCCCGCACTAACGCCTGAGCCTCATATTTGAACAAAGGTCTTAAACTACGGAGTAATTAAAAAGTTTGTCTCTGACTCAGCTCATAATTACTGGCAGAGGAGTAACTTAGGGACAATCGTCACCCTGTGGTTGAGAGGGGATTATGGGATTGCAGTGGAAGGGGGCGGCGGTCGATGCAAGATTAAAATTTTGACTCCATAAGAGAGAGAATGTTAATTATTTTAAAATGCGAGTTGGAATTATCGGTGGCCGAATTGTTTTCGCCTCCGCCACTGAGGAATTATGAGTTCGGTGTCCCGTAAAGCCACCTAAATCTCGGGCCTCAAGTTGTGACGTGACAAATCGCGGGGTGTGAGGTGCTTGGGAATGAGCGGGTTTAATGGTCTTTCGCTAATTAATGAAATTAAAATAATCCATATTTTTAGAGTTTGAATTGTGAGAATGTCATCATAGTATATTGCGTATTCGTCAATGCCCTATTTTGTTGCAAAATACGTGTTGTTTAACTTCTGGTGAGAGCAGTTCTTTATTTGTTTCCGCGAGTGAGTGTGTACTATAGAGGTTGTTGTTTTATGGCGCAAGGGACATATTTGGCAATGCTGCGCCAGACATACAATATCAAGTAATAGACATACACATATATGAAAGTTTTACTAACACAAAGAGAGAAATACACCTAGGGAGGAATCAAACCTGTGGCGCCTACAAGTAGAAGGTTGCTAGCTCAGAGGACATACCCACTGAGCCACGACTGTCCCATGTGTACCATAGAGGAGATGTAAAAGTAGAGTGAATAAAGGTAACCTTTTTATGTGTCCAGAATGAAATCTAGTAATAACGTGACCCTTAGACTACTTTCGTCTGCCGGGAGGGAACGAACATTCATCATCTGATTGGTTCACGGGACGGGTGAATACGGTCAACTATTGATTCGTTATCTGATTGGTCAGCTCGACGTAGAAACAGACTATGGCGATTTCCCCATTTTTGTCACCACTCTATAGAACTGCGCATTCATACATCTACCCTGTCATAAGATGTTATATTAACAAACGAAGCCACAAATGACAAATCCGTCAATCGAGTAAATTTTTGACAGAGCAGACACGGTGACTGCTAGTCGACCATGTTGGTCAGTCTGTTTGAAGCTCCTCTCAATAGAAATGCTCAGTCTACTATTATTTCACATCTATGGTGAGCACTCATCAGGGTTTTTTTTACTAGGGTCTTTATTGACCTCAACTCTCAAATGCTCGTTTTAAATAGTTGCTATATCTTCCGATTATTTGTTACTTCACTTTTGAGTAAGTTATTAGTACATAAATTATCTGAGCTCATTAGAGCATTTGTAATTACTGATGCTACTTTCTCTCTTTGCGTCAATAAATCAGGAAATATGGATGCCTTGACTCTTCCAGCATTGTATAGCTCCTGGTCCTGTCACCAGTGAGACAATATGGTCTCAGAGTACAATGAAATTATCTTTTCTATGCACTAGAACAGAAGTTATTAATGGTGGCCTATTTTCGGCATCAAATTGTGACGACAAATCGTGGGATGAGAGGTGCTTGGGAATGAGCAAATTTAATGGTCTTTCGCTAATTAATGAAATTAAAGGAATCTATATTTTTGGAGTTCTAATTGTTGAGAATGCCATCAAAGTATACTGCGTATTCGTCAAGAGAATGTCATATTTTGTCGCAAAATAGACGTTGTTTTATTTCAAGTGTGCGCATGCTTTTATTTGTTTCCGTGAATGAATGACTCGCACACGACTCAAGTTTGATTCTTCCCAGGGTGTATTTTTCTCTTCTGTGTCAGTAAAACATTCCTTGTGTGTATATGCTTATTTGCTTCACGTTTTTGGCGCAGCTTGACCAAATATGGCCCTTGCATCCTAAAAACCCAACCAACCATGAGTAAATACAAACTCAACAGGGTTTTTACTTGGACTTTGAAGTTGCTAGCCTCAACTCTTAACTGTTGCTTTATCTTTTGACTATCAATTACTTCAATTTTGTGTATATTATCAGTTTATAACTTATCTGAGTTCATTAGCGCATTTTGTGTTACTGATGGTACTATTTTGCGTCTGTGTAAATCAGTAAATGCTGTGGGTTTTTGACCCTTCCAGCATTGTTTAGTTTTTCATCTTGTCCAACAATTAAGAAATTTCAGCACAGATGTATACGTAGGTCTGCTAATATATTTTTTAAAATACATTTGTATTTAAAAATACATATTAAATGTACTCCTGCTTTTTAACTTATAAATTCGTTTTTTTAAAAATAATTTTACAAGATTTCATTTGGAACTAAATTATACAATTTAATGGCACTCATTAGAAGATTAGATAAAAAGCATACGATCATTTAGTAAAATAGTACAAAGAAAAGTAGTTCCATGGTAATCATTAACTTATTAAGTAGTTATCCTGAAAAATGCATGCAATAAATTGTTGCAGGTCATTTAATAGATATTTTGAATTTAGGTTTGGAATGACTACCAACTGAGATGGGATGAAGCAGATTATGGTGGTATCCAGGTGCTAAGATTGCCTCCAGACAAAGTGTGGAAACCAGATATTGTGCTTTTTAACAAGTAAGAACTCTATTTTTAATGTAAAATAAAAATATTTATATGAAAAAGTCTAATTTTATATTCTAATTCTATTCTATTTATACTCTAACTTTATTTTATGTTTTCAATATAAAATAAAGACATTTATATGAAAAAGTCTTCGATAAAGTATTCAAGGCTTACTGTTACATTGAATTACTATTGAAAAATTGCTGACTTCTCTTTCAAAAACTTTGCTAGCGTCTTTTTAAAGCTGCAAAAGGGAGAAAAGATGGAATTTAATATTTATGCATTCAGCTTAAGATTCCTAGTATGTTTAAAAATATTAGTTTATTTAATAAAGAAGTTTAAGAGCTATTGTAAAAATTTATGCATTTCTATAATATACAATTGTGCTATTTTCTAGAACCCTGTAAGATGTTTAAGCTGAAACATGTGTTTTAATTTAACATTTTAAATGAATCTTAGCGAGTGAAGAAAGTTTTCTCACTTTCATATTTTAAAATACATGCTGAAATGATGTATCTGCTACTTTGTATCTTCAGATGTAAAGGTATCTGAGGAAAGTTGGTTTTAAATTAATATCTAATGTGCTTATAATGTTATATTAATATTTTACGACGTGTATGCAATTATTTCCCACGAAAAACCATTTATAAGTATATATACGGAAACGAATTGACGCGGCGGATTAAACACATCTAACTTTAAAAAAATGTACAAAAGAAAAACGTCTCCTTTTGTAAGATAGAATTATGAAATGTATATGGTTTCTAATAAACAACGAACAATTTTTGTTTAAAAATACACGATGGCTTTTACAAAAGATGAAGGTCTATTTCACAAAGATTTCAATGAAGGTATAGACCCTCCTTTGTTTTTCCAATCAACGTTTGTATCATTAATCTACACATACATTTCTGTTATTACCTACATTTAGATGAACTAGTAACACTTAGGTATAACATGTTACAATACGCATACTTACATCCGATTCTCTTTGTATCGTTTTGTTATCGCCATGAAAGTGCCTAAATTCGAGATCATTATCTTTTACTTAAAGGGGGAAAGAGGGAACTAGGAGGAAAGGTCCTCCACTGTCCATTCAATGATTTCAATAATTACCAACACTGTTCTGGATACGCGTTTGGGCTATGATCATGACTTAACACTTTCCCCCTCTCATTAGCGAGGGAAAATGATAACAACCTCCTCTTTTATACTCGTAGAACTAAGGACTCGTATTATCGCGAATGTATAAGTTATTCTCCGCTTTTGCTAAGAGAGAACCCCGCTGCTGCAGCAGAATGTGCAAGAGGAAGGAGTGAATGGTATGGTGTGCAGTTATTGATCTTTCCCCTGAGTGTCCTCTCTCTCTCTTCCTTCGCATATAAATGTATGCATATATCTAAGTCAACATGCCCCTTCCTACCTCAAAACGCTTGCCTCCTTCAAGAGTTCACTCCCCTCATTTCCTTTCGGCTGTTTTTGTTAACTCAATTTTTCTAGTGGAAGTTAACGCGGTTTGTAGGAGGGTGGTTTGGGGTCTGGTACTATTGTTTCTGGACATTAAGAGTACTTGCTAATTACTATGTAAGATTTCTTCTAGATAAAAATTAAACGAAGGATTGTTTGTTTAGAAAAGTGGTGATTAAGTTACTCGATGAAAGTCTTTAAAGTATCCTCTGACGCAACGGTATTCAGAAAAGATTTGAAACTTTTCTGTTATCAATGAAAGTAAGAATTACAGTACTGTGGGTCTTATATCTGCTATTTAGGGCTCCAAAAAGGACTTTTTATAGGCTGTATTTATGATTATTATAAATTGCTATATACTATATATACACACACACACACACACATTTTAATAAGTATTAGTCTTCTTTCTTGTTTTCTACACTAATATATTGCCTTCTATCTAGTATAATGATCATGAACTTTGTTTGTCACCCAATTAGATTCTGGGTTCGAATTCCGATTTGTTTTATTTCTAATCCAGAGGGACAAACGTCGTAAGACGGAGACAACAAAATATAAGTACAAATAATACAAGTAGTAAGTAAATAAACAAATATAAACAAATAGTCAAGTACAATATAAGTAATACTGGGTGAATCCATTCAAATTCAGGCAATAAAAAATATAATGTTCGCCTCACCACCTTCGATTTTTTTAAAAATTTAGTATATGGTGGCCAGTGGCGTATGTTAAACTATGCCTTGTTTAATTTTTTCAAAATAATTTTTTTCATGGAAATAAGGCCCTTTAAAAGGCTGTCAAAAATATTCAATTTTACTTATTAAAAATGTCGCGTAGCAATTAAACCCCCTTAAAAAGGCCCTTTAAAAGGCTGTCAAAAATATTCAATTTTACTTATTAAGAATGTCGCGTAGCAATTAAAATTTCGGTACGCTTAAACTATTAGAGATAAACTTGTTTTGCTTTTGCTAGTGATACTTAAATGTATTGATCGTAATAATAAGTAAAAATATTTTTTAAATTAGATCCGTTTTTTAACAATTTGGAACGAAACTTGCTGAAGTTTGGTTAAGATTTAATAAAAAAAACCATTTTTAAATTTTTAATACTTTTTGTATAGGTTCATTAGAATATTGTTGATGTAGTATCCTATATAGATAATGCAGTTTCTCAAAGATTGATTTCTAAGAGCCTTCAACGTAAGATATCAACGAAATTTCAACCGCTAACGCGCGCTCAACGAGCGGGCCACCGCTATTCCTCCACTAGTAAGCGCTCGAATCTCCCCAACCAGCAGATCAAGCACATTTTTAGATGCGATATTTTAACACGATTCATTATTTTTATACATATATCAATAAAGTGTATGAAACTAAGATTTTTGATGATCCTATAGTTCTACTGTTGATTGTTTTAAAAAAGAAATCAGCCAAACTCCACTTCTAATTATTTCCCGGGGAAGTGTTTGGGCTGCATATTGCTTCAAGGCTTTGTTTGCATTAAAATTTTCGCTTTGTAATAATATAGCACCTGCTGCAATAAATTATGAAATAAAGTTACAAGATACTATTCTAAAAGCTCTAGGAGTGTTGATTATTTCTATTCTACAAACAGCTGCTTTTTTATGCACCCAGCTGCTCACATGGGGAATATTATTTTTATAGTTAAAAAGTAGCTTTTTAATGTACCAATCATCATTACCTTTGATTAAAGCTTATTCCTATACCTTTTAAATTGTTTAATATATAATACTCATTTACTCTTAATTCATTCTTGGGGATTTGGGTTTAATTCATTCTGTGATTTTGTGAAATTAATCTCTCAAACAAATCTATGTAGTAAGTAAACTCAATTTCATGGATTCAGAAGAGACAAATGAATTTAATTATATCTTTTTATGGAGGAATGCACATGAAAATTTTCCTGCAACATCAAAAAATAGTTTCAAAATAACTAACAAGTTCACTCTTGTTGGAAGTTTTACAATGGTGCGTTCCTATGACAAAGTCGGCCTTTTGTCATACACAAAAATCCGATCTCTTAGTATTGTGACAGTGCAACTTTTAAATAATCGAAGATAATTGAAAGTAAGTTTATTTATTTATGAAATTGCATTTATTTATGAATTGCATTCGTGGAGTTCAACATTGAAAGAATCATTTATTGAAGTATGCATTGAATGCTTTCTTGGAGTTTCATGTGGCGGAAAGGACAGATTAAACACTTTCGCTACATTTAACGAATCTCAATTTATTTTAATTAATATTTTACTTAAAGTAACTAATATTCAAATTAGCAACTTTTCCTTATGGTTTTATATAAATAAAAATTTATATCATTATTTTATCTGCTATGTTAAATATTACTGATTTTCCACATTTTTCTTATCTATGCAGTTTTAGAAATGTCGTATGAGGATTTATAGGGTACTACGTTTTGTGCCACTAGTTTCAATACTGTTAAAATGTTTTAATATAGTTATAGGAATTTATTAATATTTTAAATAAGTAGTTTTGCCCTCTCTGACCCTTTTTATTAAAACAATTACAGTGTATTTTTTAAAATTTGGGTTTGTAGTGAGATGAATAGCGAAATTATGATGTGCCTATGAAATTCTGTATATGTTCTGTGTATGTTTAATATATAATTTTGGGTAGATCATTTATTCAAATTAAGGAGATACTGTAGATTATTATTCATATTATTCGGTTCACGTTGAGTAAAAAGGTATTTTTAAACAAATACACAAAGAGCGTAGTTTCCACTAGTTTAAAGGGAATTCCGATTTAATTTAGGGATTTCAAAACCCTTTCGTCCTTTTATAGGGAATTTGACATGCGCTTAGGAATTTTTCGTACTTTGAAAGGGAATTTGACGGGATTTCATTTTTTTCTGATCGCGTTGGTTTTTCCGATCATGGTCATAACACAAAATAATTTATTTAAGCTTAACTATTCAAAAACTGCAAAAAGTGCTCACACTCTGATAGCATATTTATATAGGAACTTAGAAAAAATAATTTGATTTTTAAAAGATGACTTCTTTGAGAAAAATGAATTTAAAATTGATCACAAATTGCAAAATTCATATTTCCAATACTATTTACGTACCACTAATGAAATTAGTATGAATAGTTGCTCTAAAGTCTTACAATTGTTTTGAAAAGAAAACAAAATTGGATTATCTTAATACTTTAGGAGATATGCGATTTTTAACTAGGCGATGTACGCTAAGAAAAATAAATTTTAATTTGCGACGTTACTTTCACAGCCGTGTATCTCGACGGAAACTATTTTTTCGAGATTATAAAAAATATGTTGATTCAAGGTGGCCCAAAAATGTAGCTGTATGCAAAATATCTTTCGATTCGAAGATGGTGAGGCGAACAGCTTTCCTGGATTTGAACGGATTCACCCACTATTAAAGTAAAACCGTGTCTCTAGTCTCCCAGTAACGGGAGAAAAGGGACTACTAAGCAGTGAGGGGCATACAGCCAAATGAGAAGACTTCCTGACAGCGCCTTCGCAGAGGGGACAGGATGTGATAGAAAATATTTCAATTGGATGTAAATGGACCACAAGATAATCGTGTCCGGTTGCCAGATGAAAAGCTGCAACAAATCTCGGTTTGTAAGTACATGAACGTTGGCGATGGTCTATGTTAAGAGCAACGGTGGCTTACCCCACTGCGTACTCCCTCACACATGAGCGAGCTAGCGGCTTACAAATAGACACTAGTTCGCTCCTTGTAGTTCCGAAGGTTGTGGTGGGGCATTTGAAAAAATAAAATCAATATAGTTCTTAGCTGATTATTTTGAAAATTGATTTCCAAGGTTAACATTTGGATGATATTAATTGTGGTAACTATTAATATGGTAATGATTCAACAATGGTAACATTTGGATGGTATTAATTGTGGTAACGATTAATGTGGTAATGATTCAACAATGGTAACATTTGGAATTCCTGCTTTTGCTTAACTTTTAACAATTTTGACTGTTGTTACTCTGCTCGGTGCGTGAAATAAGTCTTCCCTTTTTTCCCCACAGTGCGGACGGCAACTACGAAGTCCGCTACAAGTCCAACGTTCTCATCTACCCCGAGGGTGTAGTGATGTGGGTCCCTCCGGCTATCTACCAGAGCTCTTGCACCATCGATGTCACGTACTTCCCCTTTGATCAACAGAAGTGTGTCATGAAATTCGGCTCCTGGACTTTCAACGGTGATCAAGTGTCCTTAAAGCTCTACAATGACAACTACTGGGTCGACTTGTCCGATTACTGGAAGTCCGGCACGTGGGACATCGTCGAAGTGCCGGCCTTCCTCAACATCAACAATCAGTCCAAGAGCGGCCAGCCGACGGAAACGGACATCTCCTTCTACATCACGATCCGACGAAAGACTCTGTTCTACACAGTCAATCTGATCCTGCCGACGGTGCTCATTTCCTTCCTCTGCATCCTGGTCTTCTACCTGCCGGCCGAAGCCGGTGAGAAAGTGACCCTTGGCATCTCGATCCTGCTCTCGCTGGTCGTCTTCCTGCTTCTGGTGTCGAAGATCTTGCCGCCGACATCGCTCGTGCTTCCGCTCATCGCCAAGTACCTGCTGTTCACTTTCCTGATGAACACGGTGTCCATCCTGGTGACCGTGATCATTCTCAACTGGAACTTCCGGGGCCCCCGGACGCACAGAATGCCGAACTGGATCCGGGTGGTCTTCCTCAAGTACCTGCCCATCATGCTGTTCATGAAGCGGCCCAAGAAGACGCGGCTGAGGTGGATGATGGAGATGCCCGGAGTGGGCACGCACCACCACTACCACGGGTCCCCGGACCTCAAAACGACGGCCACTTGCCACACCGTCAAGGGCGGGAAGATGGACTTTGTAGAGATGGCCGACATCCACCATCCGAACTGTACTGCGGCCAGGAACCCGCAGCAAGACCCACAGCTCAGAGACATTGAGGGGGCGGACACGCTATACCTCACTCCGGAGGCTTTCAGGGCGACGGAAGCGATCGAGTTTATTGCTGAACACCTTAGAAGTGAAGACGAGTACATACAAGTGAGTCACAATAGATTATGTTTAGTATTAATATCGTCTACTTACAAGAGAAACGCCCTAAATCAGAATTTGATTTAATTTACAAGATATGCTTTCAAAATGTTCTAGACCAGAATGGAGTGATCTTTAGACTGGTAAAGTGTCCACTAAGAAATTTTTTCTTTGCATGAAGGTTAGCAGGTTAGGTATGAGAGTTTCTTCTTGTGAAATATCATAGTGAGTAGAATCTTTCTTCATTTTCTCAGAACTATGTTTCTTGATTTAGTGTGTTTCACTTAAAAGCTGACGACACAACACTTAATAAGAAAAATGACCCAACTAAAAAAGGGTAAACTTTAAAATACAGCCCCTTGAAAATTGAAAATCTCTTGAATACATTTTACTTTCCGATTTGAACTATGATCCGTTTTTTTCCTTTAAAAATGTGTGTATGATTTATATCATTAAAAAATAGTAGCATATTTTATGATTGGAATTCACTGTTCAAAAGACTAAATTTTAATTTTGAGTTGGATCAGTTTTCTCTTTGTGGTGCAACATCAAAAATATACAGAAAAAATAATGAATGTTTTAACGAAACAGATATTTCTTCTAGAAAACTTACAAGACTAATTAGTGATACATTAAGTCTCGCAAAATAATACAATTACGTGCTGAACCAGAAGAATTCCAATGTTGGATATGTTTTATAATCACTAAATATTATGTATAACTACATTTATTTCATCATTTTGCTCTATTTTAAAAAAATAATCTGATTACAAAATTAAAACTATGGTTGCTTCCAATGAGATAATTTTAAGAAACCTTTTTATTCGCAAGAAAAATGGTTCTACAATCTTAATTGGTCTGTTGTAAAATGATTGAACACAAAAAAATAATGATTAAAATTGGGATATAATTTTAAATTATTTTCAAATAAATTTAAGACTCAGTAAGTAAATTACCACTGGAAATGTACATTTTTGAGGGTTTAATATTTGAGTTTATGTTGAGTGAAAATAAAAAAATGTGACTACAAGTGTTTTTACTTTAATAACGATGCCGAATATGGTCAATATGGACATTTGTCATATTGAGACGTTTTTAACTTGCCTGTAGATACCGTGATCTTACAATCTGTAACAACATATCTACGAAATTTTCTTTCTTAGATAACTAGCAGGAAGACCGATCTTCGCTCGGTAAAGTGGGGCTGAGTGATACACTTACTCTACAAAAAATTGTTTATACTTTGTTCTCTTATTTCCAGGGACGGTAATACTAAGACAAAACCATGATTTATAAGGCAAGAAGTATCAGAGCAAATTATAAATTAACATCAAAACAGAGATGAGAGAATGATCACTTTGTTTCATTTGCAATATAGTAAGAACTTTTGAATCGAAGTTTTATTCTTTTCTATACGTAACATACAAAACACACTTAACATAATTAGTAATTGTTGATGAATTATGTATCCATACTGCCTTAATATATAGCGGCTACGATGGGGTTCTTCAGGTTCTCTTCTGTAGTTATTAGGCTGCTATGTTGAAAGTCTCCGCATGGTCGGGGTAACTTCAACTGCTTTCCTTATATTCGAGTTCCATAGACGTTGCATTTGGATTAATTTCCATGGGGTTCAACATTTCTTTCCACCTAACATTACGTGTGTAGCGTGGATTCCCTGGTGGTAGCCGGACTTTTAAACTGCTTACTGCGTATAGTATTCCATGCATGAAGACGGATATTTGTAGATCGACGCCAACGAATTTGAAGATATAGCCTTGGACTTTGTGCATGGAATCCAGGGTCAAATCTTCGAGTTGCTGAATGTTCCTTTTGGGTAGAACAGCAGGTAGGTGAAGGGCGTTTGTCGGTATTCCTCAAAGAGTGACGACCTTTTTGCCAAACTGATGCATCAACCATTCCGTTATCAGGATAGGTTTCATTGGCGTAAAGAGTGAGGGCGGCACATACTTCATTGGATAAGGGCA
Source organism: Meta bourneti (assembly GCA_933210815.1). NCBI lineage: Eukaryota > Metazoa > Arthropoda > Arachnida > Araneae > Tetragnathidae > Meta > Meta bourneti. The sequence continues at coordinate 57,097,722 of OW119922.1, read as the reverse complement.
CGGTTACTTTTTTGTATTCGGCACCTTCTGGCATTGTGAACAATGCTGCTGAAAAGGATTCAGGTTCTTTGACAGTTTCGTCTCCACATGCTAACAGGAGTTAAGCATGTGGAGACGTAATTCCTTCTGCAGCTGCCTTCTGGTTGACTGCCTCTTCCACTTCTCGCATCATCATGAATGCTTGCGCGAAACCGTTTTGCGATTCTTTAGAGCTCGGCTGTTGCCATAGTTGTGAATATGTTTGCGTCACTTGGAAACAGCATAATCGAAATCCAAGAAGAATATCTGGCCATTATTGCGGTAGTTTGAATTCACTTTTGGCGTGGGATGGGTTGTCATATTCATCTCGTGGTAAAAGTGTCCGCCAGTGATGAAGCTATGGACCCCATGACTGTTGATGGTTCGATTCCCGTCCACTTTGAATGAAGTCAGAGCAAAACATGCGTTTGAAGTTTCGAATCCTTTTGTGTAATTCTTTGGCGAGGGGACGACGTCGTAAAAAGAGACGTACTAATTCATTCCGAAATTACTATGTCTTCAGCTTGATTCGGCTATGCAAGGCTAATTCGGCCAGTAGTTGCTAAAGGAGTCATGGTTAATTCGGTTACATACACCTTCTTCGGTGAAATGAAGAACTCCAGAGGGAATTCTCGTGATGGTGAAATCCAATATGCTTTCGCAAGTCATGCGACTTTGACAGCGTGCTTGAAGGTCATCAATTGATTGTATTCCAATGCTCTTCGGTGTTTAGCATCATGACTGCGTTGTTCTTCAAGCGCTGGTTACGTCAGTCATTAGTTTAGTGTGCTAGTCGTTGAGTTGCACGTTGCCGCATGTCTTCTAGTCGCTGAAAAGGGGGGGTATTTCAATTAACGTCACACTGGAGCAACACAAAGGGCTATTGGTGACGGTCCGGGATCAATCCCAAAGGGAAAGATCCGAGGACAACACCACGTAATTTTGAACCACGGTCAGATGACGACCGCTGAAAAGGATTCAGGTTCTTTGACAGTTTCGATTGCTATTCACACTGTGACCTGGTTGCTATTTCAAGAACAGGTAAGGCGTACTTTGGATGATTCAACCACTCTTCGCTTTCTATATTTTCAGCACATTGGATCTAGTTTTCCTTTGGATTGAGATAAGTAAAGTAATAAAGTCGCATATTTTTTACTGGCTGCTCCGATTGGTCTTGCAGACGTTGTAAGCTAATAAGCTTAGAGACGGGAATACGATAGTTAATCGGCGGCCCTTGAATGTCCAGGCTGTTCCATGTTTATTTCTTTGGTTTGTTCTCCCAACGGAACGTGATCCCGGAGTTGAATAATATTTATAAGGTATAAAGTAGAGGAATTCACTCCGATCATTTCGAAAGTTGGTCCCGTCCAATGGGCAGAAATTGGTTTTGTCCAATCTTTCCGTTGTGATTGGTATCTAACAGAGAAATATACAACCACGAAGCACAGATGCCCCTCAAAATTGTTCCAAATTCAAGATCTAGCTAAATCGCTTTATCCCATCCTATAAACGTAGATTCACCTCATTTAATCCAAATCCTTTGACCTGTTTTTGAGATAAAATTTAAAGACATACAAGAATAGTTATCTATAGGATAAGATTATTGTAACTAGTCTGTAAGATTGAGCGCAAGGTTAGCGATTACGTATCGTTGAATATTCCCTATTACGTATTGTTGAATATTCCCTAATAGAATAAACTCTAACAACCCGGCTATTTTGATTTATTGCATATGCTCAGTCCCCTTTATAGGGCTTTTTATAGCCCTCTCTTGTTTTTGTCTGATCTGACGAGCACAAACCTCAAAGCTATCGTTATTTGTTGTTAATAAATGTGTTAGTTAATCTTGTGTTCATAGTGTGAATCATCTATGTACAAAACGGAATCGATGAACGTGTTAAATCACGCGAGTAATTAACACGCTAGTGATACATTTGAAATTCTTATACCTATGGATCAAAATAAACACCCCATTCGCTAGCAACCTGTGAGTTTTAGGCTGAACAGGTTTGATTCTTCCCTGGATGTTTTCTCTAGCATGTGTAAGTAAAGCTTTCCTTGTGTGTATGTCCATTTAATTAACGTTGTTTGGCGCAACTTGGCCAAGTATAGCACTTGCGCAACTTGGATTGGACCCAACCAACCATAATAAACCAATTTTTGACGAAAGGACCAGTAAACTTATTTTATTTATATTAAATCAACAGTAAATTACTATAATTCAGAAAATTCCTGCTATTTACAAGAATGCACTCAGTTTGAGAATTAAGCGTGCTAGGTAATCAATGTATCGAGAGTGATTGTGATACACAGTAATATTTGGTCCAACATGAGTGTGCATACAATAATGCATTTTTAACCCACCAGGTGGTTGTCTCGATAAGGTACGTAGCTATTAGCAAAACTAACCAGATCTTGATGGATGATATATCTCGTCATTAGCGTAATTGGTCATATCTTGATGGAAGAGATATCTCATCAGAACCGCTTGCAAGGTTAACTACATTCTTCATTCAAACTTAAATTATCCGGTCCTGTAAACAAAAGTTAGTAACGCATAATATGAGATGTAAAATTATAATATAGTATATATAAGTGCAAAGTATAATTATAGATCGAATTGGTACTTAACTGTTAACCAATATTGTTGAATGACTAGATAATTTCAGCCTAAAGGTATAATTTGGTTTGTTGTGTCATACAACCTCTAGCATATCTTTTTAGAAGGCATAATTTTAATTATGTGTTGCACTAGTAGTACAATATAATTTTCAAGTGCTTAATTGTTCTCTTGTTCTGTTGTTAAGAGTAAAGTTTAAGACATTAGTTAATCTATTCTGCAATCCAACTATGAAAAGCATTACTTTAACTACATACTATTATCTAAAATATAAAGCAGAAAAAATCTGTTTATTTGAAGAAGAAACAAAATCCTCGAACACTAAGCTCTGTCTTCGTGAAATTTGCACAGTATATCCTGTCTAGAATTTCTAGGTCAACTCAATTTTTCTCAGCTAGCTACGTTGTTCCCTTAGAACCATAGAATTACAATTTAATATACAACATTTCGCAAGAGATCAATTTTTAATCAAACTCGAATCAGCGCAATACGTCAAAAGCTTCACAACCTGAGCAATTGGGAGAGGAAAGAACCTGCTAAGAAAACAGAGGTGCGACTTGGTTTGTTGAAGTAGCAAAACCTTTTTGGCAAAGCAAGATAGTAAAGCTAGCTTTGTAATAAATCCGGAAAATAATGCAAAATGCTATATTCGTACAGAATAAATTTATTTATGAACAATAATCTTAATTTGATCACCAACATTTGTATATTGACACCAAAATTGATTACGAAAAGTTATATATTACCAATTTACTCTATAATTTTTGTTTCATAGGTATAAACATATGTTGCTGTTATATTTCGGTAGGTAGTTAATTAACGTCACTATGGATCATCACCACGGACTATTGGCGACGATCCGGGATCAATCTAATCTCGATGGGAAAGATCCAAGGACAATGCCTCGTAATTTTGAAGCACAGTCAGATGACGAGAACAACACCTGATTAATATTATATTCGTTACATTTCGGAAAACACCACATCCATTATAGTCCCACTTTCTCCGCTTCTGTTTCGTGATTTTCGAATTTTCTGACACTTTATTTACCTGTTCCTCTATACATTTGTTGCATCAAGTCTGCCAGAGTGAATTCTGCCTTTGTCCAACATCCCCTCAAATAGCGGCACAAAACTTCCTCCTCGAAATGATTTCGAGTTACTGCTTTCAATTTTACAGAAGCAACGTTAAGATAAAAAGGACGCAAAGGAAAGCCTCTCGCGGAACAGAAGGGTTTTACATTTGAAGAATATGATCTAAAACGGCCTCTAAAGTTCACAGTGATTGAGGATTGGAGTTTCTGTACCAGAACCCCCTTCCATTTCCCTTCCACAGCCTTTCCTCAATAATCCAAAAAATACTCTGGAGGAAAATTGGATCTCTCTTGCATGTATAAAACCCTGAAGGGAGGAATAAAGAATCTTTTCTCCGTCAGAAGGAAAACAGAGAACACCTTTGAGAGAAGAACCGGGTGGAAGGGTGAGATCGGTCAGTTAAGCATTCGGACTCCCCGCCATTCTTCTTGTCTTGATCGAAACGACTTTCATCTTCCCCGGTATTCTTCTCAATTCCTTATTGGGGAAGGGGAATAATCCCCCGGGGGAATTTTATTCGACGCCTTTCTTAACCCTTTTTTAGGTTCCCGGGGGAGCATTTTCCCCGGACTCTGTTTTACTTTTCTTGTAGTTTTTTTTGCTGTTTCAGTTATTTCCTCTTCCTGTCTGTTGCTTTTCATTTTCTAGGCTGACCTCTCGTAATACATTTTATCAGCTACTTTCGAACTTGTAGCTCTCGTGGAAGTGTTTTTGAGGATGGGCTCCTGGATACATCTTTGGTTTCTACTGTGATTTCTGGGAGCGTGAAACACGTTGATTTGTGGGTTTCGGTATTGTTTGGGTCTTAAGATGGTTTTAGAGACTGTGATATGAAATGTGTTATTTTTATTTCTCGGGTAAATAATCTGAATAGTTTTGAAAATTATAATGAATGCCTGAATGCGTCAAACATTTTGGTCTGCAAAATGGTGGTTGTCAACTGGGTTAGGTATTGTCTTCGTAAACTGCTTTAATGTCATAGCTTTTAGTTTGTCCCTCCTGGTAGTTGTCTCAGACGAGGTATCTCGCCATTAGCTATACTGACTAGATCTTAATCCTCCTGGTGGTTTATCTTCAAGTCGTAAACCACCTGTAGTGTCCAGCCTCTGATAAGAAAACCTGTGCAAAACTGTCACCAGTTTTAGGTAAAGAATAATTTGTTTTTCCTACTTGGATCTTCTTTCCCTTGGAGTAATAAGGCAGTTTTGTCTCAACGAGATACCTCATCATTAGCGAAATTGACCAGATCTTGGACGAGATATCTCATAATTATTCACCCACCAAGTAGTTTCGACGAGATATCTCGTCCATGAAAATCTAACCATTTTCGTTAAAGACAAGATATCTCGTCATTAGGAAAAACTGACCAGATCTTGATCTCGTCATCATAAGAAATCGGCAGTATCTTGATGACGAGGTAGCTTGTCATTAACTAAATTGATCAAATCTTGATGGACTAGATTTCTCGTCGAAACCACTTGGAGGGTTAAGACATTATCTTGATGGACTAGATTTCTCGTCGAAACCACTTGGAAGGTTAAGACATTATCTTGATGGACTAGATTTCTCGTCGAAACCACTTGGAGGGTTAAGACGTTATCTTGATGGACTAGATTTCTCGTCGAAACCACTTGGAGGGTTAAGACATTATCTTGATGGACTAGATTTCTCGTCGAAACCACTTGGAGGGTTAAGACAGCGATTTTCAACCTTTATGGCACACAAACTAATTGCTCAAATTCTACGACATACCAAAAAGTATATTATGTATATCGATCTGAATACAGTAGGAAGAATTTTGATCGATTTTCAAAAATAATAGTAATTATGTAATGGCTTTTTAAAGAATCTTTTCGAAAATGTTTATGATAATACCTAAAATTATTTATATGGGTATTGAAAATTCCAGTATTACTTGAAATTATTTATAAATGGACTTGTCAAATAGTCAAAACCAAACCGTTGAAATGAAATAAATCTTACACTATTTAAACTGCTTCACAATTCGTAAGGCACACCAGAGCCATTGTTGCGGCACACCGGTAAAAAATCATTGGTTTAAGAGGTGAATTATTTCTAGCGCCTTTTCCTGTTCTGTAAATATCCGAATACAAAAATTAAAAAAAAATTCGAAATAAAAGATTTGTTTGAAAAGTATATTGCTATAGAATTAATGGCAACGGTGGTGTTTCTTTTGTATGTTTTTAAGCTGCAATTTCATACCGAATACATTTCATAAGTTGCATTCAAATCTGGTATTGAATCAATTCAATGAGAGTTTTGAAACTTCAGTATTTACAAGCAGTTTAAGTAACTTTTTTCATTCTTCCTTTCCATATATTGCTACCATAAAATGTATTTGAAAAGATGCTGCATTTCATATTGAAGTTATTTCTAATAAGTCTTTTCTCAGACAAATATCAAATGTATCTATCTATTCCAATTTTAACGGAGTTCTTTTGTTATAGTAATTTTAAAAGAGAAATTAGCATCAGTAATAATAAGTTTTATTATTACTGATGCTTCATCAGGCTTATAGCTTAGGCTAATTTAAAACGCAGTGTTATTGCGTATGGAATGGTTTAATAAATGAAATATTTGATGAAACTCTTTTCTTTGGCGGAAACGATACCAATGTTGATTCAATATTTTAACAACTATTAGAAAAACTTTTGATACATGAACATGAAATTTGGAATTACATATCCTATTTCTATTAATCATGATGCAGTTTGTAAACCGTCTAATCTTAATAACTAATTCTGGAATCATTTCCCGAAGGACAGATGTTTAATACGAAGTATTTAAAGAACAAGTTTTATTCTCATTAATATATAACCAAAATATCTATTAAAACTGATGCTTACCTCTTAATTGAAGCTATGTTTTTCATTTGAATCAATCCCAGAATCGTATGTGAGGGCTGAATTATCCAGCGTCGCTCAAGTTAAATTATTCCAATGTTGATCGAAAATGAGAACCTAGAATTATTACTTTCAGATAAAATATAATTATTCTTTAAACTTCCGGAAAATAATTTTTATATATTCATTTACTAATTTTTAAAAATTTTCCAAATTTCTCGAATGTAAATACACAAATATTTATATGCCTTTATCCTCTGTTTTTTGTGGATACCATAGTATTCATATTTTTCGCTCTCATTTTGTGAGGTTTATTAATCTCGTTTCAATTAAAAAAATTGAGAAAAGCCTTAAGGGATTAAGAATGATAAATTCACCCGTATTAAAATTAAATTACTTCAATAGAACCTGAATCAATTTACTAATTTTGAAAAAAGAGAAATATTTTCAAAAACCTTTTACAGATAATAAAATTTCAAAAGAGCTATTATCATAAAGTGCGATTAGATATCCCTTCTGTGTATGACTATGACAAAGTCCCTAGTTTAAATATTTACTATCTATCTATCTATCTATCTATCTATGTATATATGTATATACGTATATATATATACGTATATATACACATAGATACATATATATGTATATATGTATATACGTATATATACATATAGATACATATATACATATGTATACATATATATTAGGTCTACCGGAAGGTTCTGTCCGTTTTTAGAATAAAACAGAATAATAAATTTTTCATACCTTGAATAAACTTTATTGAATAATATAATTTCCATCATTATTTATGAATTCTTGCCAGCGTGATGGCAATTTGTATATCCCATTTTTAAAAAATGCCTTATCCCTAGAGGCGAAAAAAATTGAACCAGTGCTTGTCTGATATCTTCTTCGTTTTTGAATTTTTTGCACTGCAAAAAATTTTGTAAGGACAGAAACAAGTGATAATCGGAGGGTGCTAGGTCCGGGGAGTATGGTGGATGCGACAAAATTTCCCAGCCTAGCTCTGCGAGTTTCTGACGAGTCCCCAAAGCAGTATGTGGCCTGGCATTATCATGAAGTATTATGATGTCCTTCCTATTGAACATCGCCGGCCTCTTTTCTTGGAGTGCTGTTTTTAAATTATCCAATTGCTGACAATACCTCTCCGAATTTAGCTTTTCGTTAGGTTTCAACAGCTCAAAATGTATTGGTCCTCGAATGTCCCACCATATACACAACATTCTCTTACTCAGGCTCAACTTCGGTTTAGAGGTGGAGGGGGCAGGTTTTCCTGATTCACAATATGCCCTTTTCCTTACGATGTTTTCATAGGTAATCCACTTTTCATCCCAGTTGTCATCCGGTCCAATAAGGATTCGATTTTGTTCCGTCCAAGCAGAGATGTGCAAATGATGACTCGATCATTCAAATTCTCTAAACTGATGTGGCACCATCTCGAATATTTCCACACCAATCCTAGTTTCCGAATATGGTCCGAAATGGTTTGTTGAGATGAATCAAGCCTTTCCGCAATCTCCGATGTTGTCAAAAAATGATTTTGCTCTAACATGATCTTGACAGTATCGTCGTCGATCAAAGATGGTCGCCCAGAACGTGGCTTATCAGAAAGGTCAAAATCACCTATTTGAAATTTTTCGAACCATCTTCTGCATGTTCTATCAGAAACTGTACCTTCGCCAAACACTTTCAATAAATTTCTACACGCTTCTGTAGCATTTCTTCCTTGTTGGAATTCGTACAAAATATAGTATAAGTGTGTGAAGAATAAGTGTGCCAAATGTGGTGTGTATTGGCCATATATATATATATATATATATATATATATATATATATATATATATATATATATATATATATATATATATATATATATATATATATATATATATATATATATATATATATATATATATATATATATATATTTATATGGAAGACGTTAACCTTGGATCTTTCCCTTCGGGATTGATCCCGGACCGTCGCCAATAGCCCATTGTGTTGCTCCAGTGAGACGTTAATTAACAATCTATCCCATGGGAATAACATTAAGGAGTTACGATTACTTACGAAGCATTAGTATTACGATTGCGGCAAACTTAGATTGTTTTACCAGTTTTGCAGAATTTTTTCCAAAATATTATATTTAAAGAATTTAAATTCTAATACTTATATTTGAACTTATTTTTTCTTTCTTTCCAAACGATCAATAATTTATGAATATCTGACTAATGATATGAAATGATTAGAATATTTAACTTTGCATCACTTAAATTTGGTAAGGAAGGTTTCTATTTAATGCGATATGCGCAAGTGAAAACCCCACTGACAATAAAAGTGTTATGTTGCTACTAGAAAGAGAAAGGTCAGAATAAATGTTTCATTTTCTAACTTTTTAGAACTTTGATTTGATGTATCTGAGTTAAGATTGCGAAATGCGGTCATATTTGAACATATTTCTATCATATATATGTGTTACAATGTTTTATGTGTTGTAAATAAATTATTTAGGAATTTTTAGGAGTTACTTTTTCAAAATATCGCGAAAGATATTTGTTCATTTCCGGCTGTATGTGTATTTATATTTTCCATAAAAGTTATTGATTCGATACAAAAGAAAAGTAGAATTCCGTTTCCTAAAATTAATCAAGCGTACTATACAAAACCTTTTCAAATAAGACGATGATGTCTTACTTTAAAAAGAGGGTAAAGCTAAAATAAAATCATTTTAAAATAAGGCAGTTAACGTTAAAATAAGACGCGTAACCACATACTTTGTAATTTAAAGATTTTTAAAAATTTTGACGTAGGTTTCAATTACAAGATAATTAAAATCAGTAAAATTTACATTTGTTTTCTTTGTTTCAAATTATATTATTGGACTAGCAGAATTACCCAGTGATGCTCGGGTTCAATTGGTTAAATATTAATTCTATTTCATAGAAAATTGCAAGCATCATTTAAGTGTACAGAAAATATTTTTAACATCATTTTAACTTTTCATAGCTTCTACAATTTACTTCGGACGCAAATATCTATACATAATTTATCCATCCATATAATCCATTCCATATTCATTGCTGCAAGACAAACTACAAAGGCATTTTCTGAGATGGCTTCTTCAGAAGTTGATTTTGAGTTTTGGAGTGATTACGAATGCCAATTTTCATTTTCAGTGAAAATAAGGAACTTTCAGCGTAGTCTTGCATTCAATTTTCCAATCAATCTTTACTATTTATGGTAACCTTGCACCATGGATTCGATGTTTTCGAATTACATTATCATTATGACAGGATGGCAAATTAAACTTACGGCATTCGTGGTTAATATATTTTGAAGCACACATTTTTTTCTTGAAAATTCTATTGAGACGCACGTGGAATAACGGAGCTTGCTTTTAAGACAAATGTCATCAGTGTAGACAAAGCAAATTCAATCGATTACACTTTTTACAAAATCACTGCTTTCAATGAATGTTTCACAGGTACCTGAGTTGTATACGAACAGTTTCCACTTCAAGTAAGCAACCTCGACCTTCTGCCACTTAAGACAAAATTTTCTATTTTCAACAGTCCTAGTTAACATACACTCCCTTACTATGATATTATTCGAAGATCAGCAAAGTCTTATTTAAAATTCGCTGTCATCCAAGAGAAAAATTGAGTTTTAAATCCAATCCCCTTAAGGTACTTTTTTTCAATTGAGACTCAGTTTCTATATAGAAACCACGTACCTATTTAGAATGATAGATGTATTTACTTGACTATGGAGTACAACTTTCAATAATACCCATGAAACATGAAAAACAAATATGAATTAAATTGATTTTAATCGTCTTGTAATGAAAATATGTCAAACTTTAGAAATATTTTTGAACTACTACGTATGGCTACCCGTTTTGACTTAGCGTAACATATCCTATTTTAGAATACCTTTATTTTAACTTTACCAGTCATTTTAAAATTAGAAGTTATACACCTTACTTAAAAAGGTTTCCATTTATTTTTATGAAACAGAATTGTACAAACTATAATGTATTTAACTAAAGACTTGAGGAAAGTTCGTCGAAATATACATATACCACCAAGAAATTACCCATGTCTAGTGGTATTTGGCAGAAAATGAAAATAATTCATTACAGTTTAACTCCTAAATAGTATATATGTATAATGGAAAGTAATTGAACACATAAATACAAACAGAAACGAAATTCTGGTCATTGAAAAATGTAGAATTCTGAAAAATGAAAGATCTGAGCAAGCGTGTCGAATTTTGACGTCATGAGAATATTATGAAATAGAGAAATTCGAAAATGACTCTTGAAATAGACTCTTGAAAAATATTAGTAGACAATAATGAATTATTTACAAAAGAACACAAATTTATAAAACTTAGAAATGCTCAAATATGACCGCAACATTTCTGTCTTAACTCAAATACACGGAATTCTAAATCTAATTTATAAAATAAAACATTAATTCTGACGTTGCCAGATACCGAATCGCAAAATTACGCTTTTATGATCAATGAGTTTTTGTTTTGACTTTTCATGTTCCATTATAAAATTCAAGTTGTGTAAAATTAAGGATTTTAAATAACCTTTTTTCATCATTCAAATATTCCTAAATTATTTATATTCTGGAAAGAAATAAAAAATTTAGTTTAAACATAATCAGAATTTTAAATTGTTTAAAAATAACATTTCGGAAAAAATTGTTTTTCGAGCAATACTGGTAAAGGAATTTTAGCGGTTGATTTTCGATCAATAGTGGTAAAACAAACTGAGTTGCGTACCACAATCGTTTTATGCTCAATGTTATTCCTATGGCAATTTCGAATTGTTTTTAGCCCCCTCTGAACACCTAGGTTAAAGTTAAATAGAACAGGGGCGAATGTGTAGCTTGCGTTACTCGCATGGTTCCAAAGTATAAGTGTACCAAATTTGGTGTGGATTGGTCAACGGTGTAGATTGGTCAAACGGTGTAGATTTGTATAGAGAACATACATACATACATATACACATCCATTTATGTATATATATATATATATTTATATATATATATATATTTATACTGAAATGTAAATAGTCAAGAACAAAATCTATCATTCTAAATAGGTACGTGGTTTCCATTTAGATACCAGATCTCAATTTAAAAAATGAAGTACCCTTAATAATCGATTTAAAACTGCATGGAATTTAGAGTAAAGCGAATTTTAAATAAAATTTTGCTGTTCTTGGGATAGTATTGCGGTTATAAGATATTCTAAGTAGATTTTTTTTAAATTGAGATTTTTGTCTTAAGTCACAAAAGATCGAAGTTGTTTACTTTACAAGTTCAAGCTATTTTTTTCGCAACTTTGCTATTTAAAACATTCGTTGAAAACATTGATTTCGTTTTTTAAAAAGGCTGTAAAATTGAGCTCATGCTTTTTGAAAAAGTGTGATTGTTTAGCTTGGTTTCGTCTGTACTGTAGATATTTGATTCTAAAACAAGTTGCTATTTTACATGTGGAATGAAATTAAAAAAGTATTGGATTGAAAAGATATTGATCATGAATCGTATCAATAATTTGTCTATCTTTAATAATGATGGTGGAATTCGGAAATATAGCATTTCTGGTGAAAGAGTGCTACACGTCAAAAATATTGATAGGAAAACTGGATGCAATAATTTAAGTTTTTATTTCGGAAATGAACTTAAAGAGCATTCAAAATCACTCTAAAACTCAAAATCAACAACTAATAATAATCTCAGTACTTTTGTAATTTTGTGTTACGCTATAGTGTGATGCATGTGAAATGAATTATATGTATGGACAAAGCAAGCATACTTATTTCGTCCAAAGTAAATTGTAGAAACTATAAAAATGTCAAAATGGACTTTAAAAATAATACTCCGTTCCCTTAATTTTTTTCTTCAATATTTGCATTCTCTATGATATTTGCATTTTTCTATGATAGATGAAAGTGATTTTTAATTTTCGGATAACTTTCAATCAACTTTAACCAATGCAACCTGAACAACGCCGTGTAATACTGCTAGTAACTAAATTTATTCTTAGATAATAGTAACTAATATTATTCTTAGATAACGGCACAATTCATGTAAAATATTTTTTACTCATCAACTTTCTAAGGAAATAGGAGCATGTTTGCATATACTTCATGCTTTCTTTCCTGGTTTCAATATCTGTCACGTGGTTGTGGAAAAAAGCATGAATCCTAATGGGGTACAAATTATTGATAGATTAAAGTGATTATCCAGCTTGATTAAAAACACTAGATTGATTAAAAACACTAAAATATGTAAATATAAGTTTAGGTGAAGTAAAAGTAGTTATAAGCAAACTTTACTCGCTTTCTTCTAAATGTTCTTTTAGAAATTACTAACATTAATGCTTGTAGAAATCGATTACAAGTAATTTTATCTGTATTCTAGCCTGTTTTTAAAAAGTAAATATAATATTTCTTCTATATTTTATCTCATACGTTTCTGAAATGGATTTGTTGGATGATACTATGGATGAAATACACAAAATAAAGTTCAATTTAAAATATCGTATTTTATTCGTAGATCGGATTGAATGGACTTAAATCTCAGTGCATTTGAATGCTCTCTATACCATTCTTAATCCTTGACCGATTTGGAACAAACACTGAAGTTTAGGCTTTTTAAAAGCAACATAAATAAACTAAATGTAATTCTAATTCTCCAAATATCTCCAATATTCTTTGTTTCTACCAAAAAAGCAGTTTAAAACGTAGTGAAGAAAGCTACCCAGGTCTTATGAATGCATGCAAGTCAGAATATAGTGAAAACCTTAAATTTATTAGACTTGAATGGCGCTTAGTTGTGCAATAGAAAATGAACATATTTGTTGACGTTGGAAAGAAGTTAGAAAATTCAAAATTTTTCTCATATTCATCAGGGATCTCAAAGTGCAACAGCAATAATATTAGTGCAACAGTTTAAAGATAAACAACATCCTATCAATTGACAAAACTAAAACTGGACTTGCATTAATACTTGTTAAAAGAGGATATATAAGATAGATTTACTTATGTGGAGTGCGTGTCAGAAATGAAAGTGGCAGATAGGCTAATGAGAGTATTTCAGTGCCATTGTAGTAAAATATTTCTCTTACTTATTACTAAATTTCTGTACAAAAGAAACTTAAGAATACATCTCAGAAAGGTATCCCCACCCATAGCTGGTACTAGAAAAAACATCCCGAAAGCACTCTCAAATTCGAGGGTGAAAAAGGTCAGCAGACTATCATCTCTAGACTGGCCAGTGAACATTTCAGATCAATTTCATTTGACCACGATTTAAAGGTTTTCCTGACCTGTTGGAAATGCAGTATGGAGCAAGTTTCTCCTGATCACCTAGTTGTTTTACTGGGACTAGGGTTAGGCAGTATCTGCATTTCAATTTATCTGTATTTTAATTCTAGAATTTTTGAAGGTGCATGAACGCACGAACTTGGCCTAGATGTGATACAACAACAAAGAATGATTAGAGGTTAAAAATCTGCCACGTTGAAAATTCTACCGTTTTAGAATAAAATCCCTTTCCAATAAAATCTTTCTGATCACAAAAACTCATCAGCTAACCAAGAATTCTTTAGCCAATTGCGTGATCAATAACAAACAGTCTGGCAATTACTGTTGTGGATGTTAAGAAAATTCCTTCAGAATAACTTAGGATTGGAGGTTAACCTCAATTTGACTAAACCCTCCATATGGTTTCGATGAGACAGCTCAATCATCAAGATCTGACCAATTTTGCTAATGACAAAATATCTCGTCATCAAGGTATTGCGTATGTTTTTATGATGACGAGCTCAAGATCTGGTCAGTTTTCTCCTAATGAATTTTCGTGATCCAGCTCTAGTCAGTTTTGCTAATGATGAGATAACTCGTTGGGACAACTACTAGGCGGAGGTTTAAAGTATTTTAAATGCTGGAAGAAAGATTCTCAGGTGTATTTTGGAATTTGAATTACAATAACCCTGTAAGAGTACAATTCCGTCGGAGTACAATTCAGTCGCACGAAGTCAAGCAACATAGTATTGGGCAAACGAAGGGGGAAAAATCTACTCACTAGTGTGTCTCTCAAGAAGAAATTTAACTTTCATGCAGAGAAAAAAGTGACTTATTGGACTTCACTGGTCTAAGGATCATCATATTCTGATCTGGAAAAGCTAAAAAATTCATATCTTGAAAATTTTGAGATTGTCTTGTAAGCCGACGATTTGTTTTATTTCACTTTAGTTTACACAATTCAATACATGTACTATTAAAGAATAAAACTAAAAATAGGACTGAGAATGGAAATGACGTTATGGATTATTTCAAAAGAACATTATTGTCTTACTAACTTCCAGATTTCGAGCAAAAATATCTTACTTTTTGTTTTATTAAAACATAGTTATCTCTATTCTGTTTCCAAATGCAGAACACAAAAATTGGTTTTTAAATATATGAACAATGGGGAATTGAAGTGAGCGAGCTGATATAGAATGTACATTTACAGCGCTACTGAATAAAACCAGATTGTGAATTAGTCCGTATTGCCGACACAACATGTGAGACTGCCAATGAATTTAACTAAACTGTATCAGCTTTGGATTGCTGCTGATATCGAGTTGTATATTTTTAGTAGACTCGAAAATTGCAGTAAGCGAAAAGGACATTATAATACATAAACATGTTAATATGGGTTGCTCGAAACTCGCATTAATGCTTTAATGTATGACTGCAATGGAAATTAGGTGGAGAGACATCCAAGCTTTTGGAATTGTGTTCAATTTTAAAGAGGGTGATTGAAGAAATATACACGAAAATTGATAACACACACCTATTATTTTGAAGAAAATAAGATTGATATTTTAATAGTATTTTTTTCTTATAAATGGGGATGCTGATTTAAAAAATGACCTTAAAATTTCTGTACACACAACGTCTGGTGTTTTCAAATATCGGAAATCTTTATATAGTAACAAATATATTTTATTGCACATACAAGTATTACATCTACAGTAATGAATTACTGATTTACAGTAATGAATTACAAGCAAATCGTTCAATGTTACAGAAATAAGTGCTGCAATAGAGTATGGAACTTCAACACAAACATTATGCACTACAAAAATGCAGTATTAGATACATAAAATGCAAATGACTTCACGTACATTAACCGAATTTAGTTGAAAATTTAAGTTGAACTATTTCATTTGGCATAAATGTTCTCTTGGTTGATTTTGGTCCATTAATTCAAATTAACCAATATCTTTTCAATATCAATAATATTAAAACAAGGTAATTTCATATAGGTACAGACTTATCTCCGAGTAATTCATCAATAGCTTTTAAATCATTGCTCAAAACACATGTGCGCACTTTATCCAGCAAAATAGTGATATTCTTATTCGATTCCTTTAATTGCACAAAGTTCTAAAGGGATAGATGTTTAAAAGCAGTCGCCGGACTTCCGGTTATGATAGAAGTTAGAGAAAGGATTGTGCGAAATGACAAGCAGGGTGTTGCAAAGGGGCCCAATTATCAATATTAAAGATTGAGTCAGAGAGAAATGCAATGTCAATGAATTATTAACGAGTCTGCTTAGGAGCTCGTCGAGAAATAAATACAAATGGAATATATGGAATGTTGAAAAAAGCGTTTGAAGATTTTACCAGATAGATACATATCATTTTCGATATTTTTAATTTCATTCGCTCAAATTGGTTCAATTTCTATAAAAGAATGATAAATAATTATATCGTTCAACATTTCACTGTTTGTATAATTGATTGAAATTTGCAACTCCTGAAAATTTTAAAATATCTGATTACTACGTGTAAGTGATACTAAAATAACATTTGATTTTTTACCCTTTTTACTGCAGCGTTGCACTGTTTAATTTTTTATGTTCATGTAACTAATTATATAAGTTATAAATATAATTTAAACTTGTATTTCAACTGATGACATTCTAGCTTTACATAAGTGCGTGTCACAATCCACAATCTGTTTTTAAATGCCGATCTTGCTTCAAATTCATGAAAAACTACATAATCTACCTTAATTTCGTCTTTCTATTCGTAAAACATAATTTAGCTAAACCGTAGTAACCTGTTCCTAAAAAAAGAATGGTATTGCTTACTCGAATAGTAAACGCCTAAACAGCGACACACCAGATAGAACAAATTTGGATAAAGTATGAAAAGATAGCAAAACTTGAAAATATCTGACAACTTGTTTCAAAATGAGGAATAAACTGACATCTCAATCACGTAGATTCTGTTACCAAGCACGACATAATCTCCCACCATTTTTACATTGAAGTGCAAAAGTACGTGCTTGAACATTGGACATTTCGTCCTTTAAATAAGTATCTAGAAAAAGAAACAGAATCACATTAAAGAGTTTGAAGAGTTGCCAACTTTTCGAGACACTTTTAAAGTTTTCCAATGCATTCTCGGCGTAATTTTTCTACTCTTCCGGATACGTTGAAAGCTGTGAACATGATGAATTCGACTTGGAAAGATGTTGTCCAAGCGAGTGACAATCATAAATTTCTTTGAAAAATGTTCTTTCCTAGTGCGCGAAAGAATAACGACATTTGAATTGTTTGTTTAATAGTATTTATGATGATATTTAAAGTTTTCTTCGACTTAGCCTTTCATGCAGTCTGCTGTTTGCCACGTATCCATTACAAATGAAGTCCAGTGTAACACATTACACATAAATGAAGGCTGAAACTTTTAACTGACTCTCCGCAGTATAAATGGGCATAAGAGATATAGCATTTCACTCA
Organism: Meta bourneti; assembly: GCA_933210815.1. Classification (NCBI taxonomy): domain Eukaryota; kingdom Metazoa; phylum Arthropoda; class Arachnida; order Araneae; family Tetragnathidae; genus Meta; species Meta bourneti. Next base: position 57,080,285 of record OW119922.1, on the reverse strand, counting down.
ATACCTACTTTATTTGGTATTAAATAAAACAAAGAAGTTTTTATAGTACAAATCAAAGTAACGCTGATCTGTTAAAAATTGCAAATGCATACAAACGTGAATATTTTAAATAATTAAATTATTGGAATATATTTGAAAAACGTATAAATAATTTTATAAATAAGATTTACAACTTCTTTTGCTTTTATCAGAACTTAGGAAAACTCTTATTTTTCTTTCCCTCCTGCAAATAAACTAAAATATTTTATTATATACATGAAATAAGATAATTTAATGTGAAACATTTTTATACGAATATATACACATATATGATTGAAATAGATAGATACATTTGAAAAAAATACAAACTATGAACTCTTGACCAATACCAGTCTAAAAATAAATTATAGTAGTCATAACAGAAAAGAGCCATTATTGATTGAAAATTTTGATTTTTATGTTCTGCGTTTTTTTTAATTTTTATATCATGCTACTTGATGCAATTAATTTTGAATATTAACTTTTAAGAATTTACGATATTAACTTTTTAGAATTTTGGATATTAACTTTTTAGAATTTTGAATATTAATATTTTTGAATTTTGAATAAAAATTTGCATGTATAAAATTCTTAATGTGATGATGAAATATTTATAATTTGATGAAAGACTTAATCTTTACTATTGGGCTATCTGGAAAAATAGCGATTTTAATTAGAATGCTATGGTTAATAGAGAGTATCAATAAAAAGTGCATTTTTTATGCTTATCATTTTATTAAGCAAATTTGTCATGCTCAATGCATTAGGTTTGACAGAGAAATGAGTAAAATTTAGAAGGCAATTTTAGTTATAGTTTCTATTATTAGGGTATATCATTTGATTTAGGAGAACTTTCAGTGATAAAAATTTCATGTTAAAGAAGAAATATCTCTATAAACTAGTTTTAAATTTTTTTTAAATAAAAGAGGTTGTTTTTAAAGGTATACCATAAGGATATAATGTACCCAAATTATATTTGTAAAAATGTCTTATTTTTATAACATAAGAATATTTTTTACATACTTATTTCGTAGATAATTAAGAGTATATATTCAATTTGACCGTTGTTATGTATAATTTGAATACATTCAGTTATTTTCAAACGCACACAATATATTTATTTTCATTTTTTTAACAGAGGTATTCAGATACAATCCCTATATGTTAAATTACATTTGCTTCATATATTACAATTGATCCAAATATGTTTTAATCACTGGACAGTAATAAAGGCACTGTAGACCTAAAATATATGAAATTAAAAAGTAATTATTTGTTTCCATTGCAATTTTCGTTGAAATCAAAACTTAATTTCTGACGGATATTATTTTAATAAAAGATCACCACGAGATGCAATATGGGTGTTTTTATTTTATTCCACATAGCTCGTGGAATATTCATTAGTCATTTGACATACTACGGTGAAGTTACTTAGCATGGTATTCATCTCAGATTGCATTATCCTTAATTTTTGGACAAGTGTACTATTCATAAACTTATTGATTTCGTCGTCGTTATAGTTGAGACAACAATCTTTTATAACATGCTCTTATTTCTCTTTTTTCCAGATACGTGAAGATTGGAAGTATGTTGCCATGGTAATAGACCGTCTCCAGTTGTATATCTTCTTCGCTGTGACGACGGCCGGTACTATAGGAATACTACTAGACGCTCCTCACATATTCCAGTACGTCGATCAAGACAAGATTATCGAAATGCACAAAGGAAAGGCTACTTGAAACCCCCGAACACATTCCAAGAAAACCAAGGAACAGAAAATGATGTTTAGAGAACGAAAATTGAACACAGCAACGGGAAAGTGTTGCTTTTAGATGATCCTAACTCAAGGTAGCTAGCTTTCAGTCGGACTGGAGGCTACATAGTTACCATTTTATACAAAACTCTGTAATATGTGGAATTGGTCAGGTGCCCTTTCTGACCTACAGCCATACAGACAGACGGGTATCCAAGGACATTAATTATTATAAAAAATATATACGCCTATATAATATATTATATGAAAATATACTTAGCAGAATTTAAGTGGTGAAAGAGGAAGAGCGTTTCTTGCCTTTTGGAGTAATAACGCTGCAAGTTAACTATCATAATTATTAATCTTGCGTTGAAAGAATTTTTTACGCTGTAGTTTAAAAATGAATCTAGATGAATATAACTGGTCGAAAGGAGGACATTTGTGAGACCTGAACTTTGAAGCGTTGTTTTTTCCATTGTAATTTTAGAAAGGTGAACATTTGATTGCATTCGATCTGTTGTAAGAGGTTAAACGTGCTGAAGAGACGTGGTTAATTTGTACATAATATGCACGTGGTTAACGCTTGTAGATAATGCAGAAATCCCCGTCTCCCAAGGTTTTTATTATTACTTAATATTTGTAACTAGAGACATTCCTTTTAACATCAACCATGTCTGTAAGTATGCGTGAGTGTGAGCTTTATATAAAAAATATACATATATACATACATATATATACATATAATATTTGTGACGTGTGTGCTCAGTTTACATGTTTTGTTCTCAACGCTTACTTGAAATGCCTCCATTGTATAGTTGTGCAGAGTAGGATTTCGCATGACTCGCATTTCAGCGAGAGCATTATGTAATAAATGCATCGTTAAAACTTTTCCTTTTAATCATGTTTTTGTGATTCGATTGTGAAGTCAGAGCGTAGGGACAGAAAACTATATATTATGTAGGAAGTTTTTAATTCGTTACAGTGACATTTAAATCAAAGTTTGGTGGCGTTTAGACGACATCGAGAGCCGCATGCCAGGAGCTTTAGTGATAAACCACCACTAAGAGAATAAATGAAAAACAAACTATAAAATGTGATTTTTCCGTTTCGTGTAATACAATAACATCAGTATGGATTAATTCTTCCAATTTTCAGTCAATTTAAGTCTTAGTAAGAAGCGTATATTTTAAGGGCCAGAAATGCATTAGCAGAAAACAGCATTGAAATCATGGTTTTAATTATTATGCGTTTTTTTAATTTTGTGTCAAATTAAAATATCCCTCCACAAAGTTCATCGCCTACTCCATTTGATTAAATGGTTTTCTCTCACTGATAACAATAACAGGTCAGAATACCACTCATCAGGTTTTGTTACTTGAAACAGGCAATTCATTTACAACACAGTCCCCTCATATGCCTCTATACATTCATATCTCATTAGATAGTGTTACAGAGTCATTTTAACTGCAAACTAATATGGGAAGGTCTCAAAGAAGTGTATAAGCTCGAAGCACATAATGTATCAAAGAAATGCAAACAATCCAATACATTGTACGAAACGATTCGGTGCAATCAGAAGCAATCAAAATCAAAGTAATTGACACTAAGTTGCCTGGTCACCAATAAATCATCACGTAGAAACATATTGCAGATCGAAACTGCAGTTATAATTCACCCATTCTCCCATACACTTTTAGCTAATATCTGGAAAAGCCTTTTTCTTAGCATCTCATATCCGTATTTTTGAGAAAACTTTTATCTGGAAAATACTGAATTTGGTGCTGTAAGACAAAAAATTAGAACATACTGTGTGCCTATCTTAGTTGCTTCAAGTACTGAATTATCTTTTTGTTATTGCGTATAACTTCTGTGTACAAGAAAACATGTAGACATTTTGGATGCTATTAACAGAATGCAGATATCTATTAGTAAAATGCAATACACAAATATTTAGAGTAGACACTACATTTAAAGGGGAGTTTCTTAGAAATTAATGCAATATGAATTTAAATTATCTTATGATGTATTAAGAAATACTCTATTACGAAAGTGGTACATAAAATTCTGATCTCACATTCTAAAGAGATTTGAGAAGTATTTAATCTTTTTTTACAGGCATTCTAACATATAACCATAAAATCTTTAATAAAAGTACACATATTAAAATAGAAAAGATAACGAATAATTTTATGCTTAAATAGGTTTAAATTATTTAAACCCATTAAAGTACAGTGCGAATTTATTTTAAGATCACTAGTTTCAAATGTTATTAAACACGAAAGTCATCTAGTTAAATTTTAACACAAATATATTTTAACCATGTATTTAAAAATTCTAAAAACATTGTATTTAAATAAAAGAAATTAGATGATTCTACTTTAAAAGCACACAAAGTTAAATGCATAAACCATACCTTCTTTGCTGTTGTCTGAATAGCTAATCCTTCTTGCTATAAGATTAAGCAGTTTAAATACTGGAAAAAATTAAGCGTTACTTTAGTAAATATTACAAACGAAATATTTACATTTTATTTAGCCTTGAATTAAAATTTGCGCAGTCAAAGACTTACACTAGAAAGTTTTGTACAAAAAGTACGAAATGGAATCACGCTAGTCGACTGAGTACTGAAAGGTTTCCAGCTTGGAATTATAATGCATTCCTACGTACGTGGAAGAACCTCATTTCAGTAAGGGCAGTTTTGCTTTTATACGCTAAAATATACTCTTTATCAACTGAACACACGGAGCTGAGTTGTATCATATAAATAGTGCATGCAATTGACTTAGCAATATCTTACATTTCCTGCTGCTAATTAGCCTGTGATGAACCGAAGGAGGTGGTGCACATTCTTTTGTGAATGCAAGGCTTACAGAAACTAGCGCTGTTTTTTGTTAATATTAGTTAATATATCTAGGAAAATAAATGGCATTGTGCTTTCCTTTTTATATAATGTGGTTTTGTGTGTACAAGATAGAGGAAAATTTACCTTTTGTAAGTAAACAAAAATGTCTGAGGAATGTGAGAACTGTTCACCTGAAAGAATATAATTTTTGTTTTGATGACTAAACATGATTGGTTTTTTTATCACATTTTAGTAAGTTATAATGAGGTAGAGTCAATAAAATCTGTGACTATTGTTTAATTTTTAGTTAAACAATCTTTAAATGGATCATCGTGTACTCTTTAGCCGTTACATCTTGTGTTGCACATAAAGGTTTTCTTCGAGTGATTAAAACTCTGTTTTAGAAATTCATTGGGTGAGAACCGCTTTCCTAGTTAGTATCGCCTTCTCAAATCTTCCAAGGCCTGTCTTTGGGTTTCATTTTTTTCCACGAGGTCGCATGAGGTAAGACGAGGGTATGATAATTATAGATACCATAGTTTTATTTGGGATCACTATTCGTCCTGAACGAGTGACAAACAACGTACCGACTTGTTGCTTTAAAACTACATCTGGATGTAAGCTCTCCATAATTCTGAACGTGTTTGATGAAATGAGAAAAGTGTTAAAAGTTGAACGAGACAATGCTAAGACAATATAGTAAATGAGGTAACCAGGATTTCGTTCTTACCCAAGTCATCCTGAATGAGTGTCAAGTGGTAACTGTTGTGCTATTCAGAAACAACATCCTTACTGCTACAAAAAACATCTGTAGGCTCTCCTAATTAGGACATTTTTGATGAACTGCTTTCCGAAGACGGTGCAAAACTCAAACAGCGTTTCTTGTTAACTGTTTGGTATTGTTACAACTATAAGCTATCCTAGTTAGAACACGCTAGATGAACTGCTTTCCAAAGACGGATCAACATTCCTTGTTAAAGGTGACATTATTTGGTGTAAATTTGCAATGGGTGATTTCCTGAATATTAAGTCAGTCCAACATCGCTTTTCCTTTCGATCGATCTTGAAGAAACTTCATGAAAGAGGTTTTCAGATAGAGCTCTGATTCTTCGATTGAGGATCATACAAGAAACAACCCATTTCACATTCTATGGTAGCACTCTCCAAGAAAGTTTGTCAGAAAGAAGAAAGCACTTTTTTCTAAAAGTTTTACATATTTTCATAAGTCCTAAACACCAGTATTAAGGGAGACAATGCAATGTGTTAAGATAATAGCAATGTGTTAAGTAAACAGTACGGATCTTCAGAGGAGATTCGAAAGATTGCAGCTTTTTTACAAACTTGTTGACTATGGAAGCTGTTGTTTCTAGTACGGTTTTGAACTACCTGAATGTGCAATTGGGGGGACTATATTTCTTGATACCTGCTTCTTGGACCATGGTCCAGCCACTCTTTTCCAGCCCATATACGGCTCCGGTGGCCCGGTTGGAAGAGCAACGGATTAGCAACCGGAGGGTTGCGAGTTCGAATCCAGTCAAACACCGTCGTGTACAAAGGGGCTGGTGCACGTTAAATCTGTCGTGACCTCAAATGTCCTCACGTAGGCGTGGAAGTTTGGAGAGTGGGGTGCTAGCTCAGGTGTTGCCTCGTCACCTGACCGTGGTTCAAAATTACGTGGTGTTGTCCTCGGACCTTTCCCTTTGGGATTGATCCCGCACCGTCACCAATAGACCGTTGTGTTGCTCCAGTGTGACGTTGATTAGAATACCTACCTGCCAGCCCATATACAGTACCATTTAGACCTACACATGACCGAATCACTGTACATTTGAGAAAACATATCCACCTTTGCTTAAACATTTTCCTCTTGTATTTGGAAAAATTTAATGTTTAGTGATGTTCAAATGTGTATATCTTTAACAGACGGAAATACTAGCGGGAAAGGTATCATAGCAACTAAAATAGCACGTGACAATACATGTAAAATATTAAACTGAATGATTTTCCTTAAAAATATTAACGCAGGGTGAAAGAATAAATACACTCTCATCTTATTGGCTCTACCTCTTATTTAAGTAATTTTAATCAGCATCCTAAAAGATTGTTATGTGTTTGCTTAGAAATATTTGATATCATTAAAGTTTTCTAAAAACTATACATATTTGTGTAAATTAAAATCACACTAACGTGAAAAGTATTGAAAAAACACTGAACGAAAAGCCTAAAAAACAATTTATGGAACAAAATGAGATTCAGGAATAATTATAGGATAATCAACCAAATAATTCTAAAAAATTAAAGGTTTAAAAATCTATAAATTGTAAGGTTAAATACTGCTGATAATATTGCATTAAAGTAAGTTTAGGTATAAATTTAAATTATATTTTCTTCTATTACAAACTTCTCAGTCTTCAACTAGTTTGATTTATATTAATAATGCACTTACTTTTAATGCTTAAATATAAATTTAAGAATGAGAACAATTTACTGTCAAATTACAAATTTACTTTTCTATTAAGATTGTGTTGCTAAATTGTAAAAATCTATGTAATATAGAAAGGAAAATTCTAAATTTAACACATATATTAAATTTAATTTAGTCGATTATTTGCCTTTAATTTCTTACATTAAAATATTACCATTTCTAATTTTATGGAATTGTACGGAATACTTTAAGTCAGATTTGGATTTATTGAAGTACCAAATTCGTAAACATTCAAGGACATTGTCTTCTGAACTTATATTTGTACATTAGTTTCTATGAACTGTATAATTTCCGTCCAGATTAAAATTTTGCATTTAACAATGTTCGTGCCAGGAATAGACTGAAAACTGGGAAGACAAGGAATGTACTTTCCATTATTAACCTATGAATTACTTCCGAAGTAAAAAACTTTCTGGAACAGTTCTTTTTAAGTCATGCCCTTATACTACACAATCGCACCCCAAAAGTTTCACTTTCATGGAACCTCATCTAAGGTTGAGTCAAATGAATGTAAACGAACTTTTTAAATTACAACTCTTAAATGAAACCTTCTGTGAAAGAAAAATAGTACAAGTTTCGCATCAGAAAGTAGTTTTTCTTGTTTTAGACACATGCAGAAAGATAAATCTGACTTAAAGTTGATTTCCTCGCATACTTTCCCTTTTTTTACTTTTTTAGGTCCCCACAAAGTTTCTAAATTTAATGTAGCCCAAAATTCATTCTCCATGTAAACACGATGAACAAAATAGTTTTTATTTACCAGTAAGCTTTGAGGTTACCAGAACGGATGTCATGTTAGGTTTAAATATTTTTTATTTCAATAATAGTGAAATATGGTTTACTATAAAAGTATTCAAAAATATTTTTTGTCAGAATTAGAAAAATTTAAATTAACTTGCCGAAACTCAAAGAAAAATAATACACTAAATAAGTACAAGCAACGACACTGATCTCTATGCACAAACGCACCTGACATATCTGTATTGCTCAAAATAATGCAAATCTTATTCAAAAAATAATCAGCATATTTTTTCCAAAAATTTAAAATGGTTTTCAGAAGAAATTATTTAGATGGATTTATTTTAAAAGCAACTAAAATTCAGTCAACTAAAAGATTACTGTTAAGATTGTATTAAATATTAGAGTTTCTCTGAGGTTTCTGTAAAGGATTTTGAATCTATTTCTATGATAAAAATGTACTAAAAACATGCTAAGATTCAGATTTACATGATTTGGTGTGATGAAAGATAAAATTGATATCTCTAAAGACGGCGAAACTTCATTTTATTTGTTTTTATTATGTAAGCATTCAAAGCGTGTTGCATCTCAAAGTCCCGAGCAGTTATATTAGATTGCGTAATACTTAAATCATTATTTGAAACCATTGTCAAATTAAAAAAAGAGCAGTTGACAGCAATTTTACATCAAAAGATACACTTATGACATAACCAAATTAAATAATAAATTACAAAACTCATGCAAATGATTTTGTTTTGTTTTGTTTTCGTTTATGGATTTTAATAAAATATTGTTATATTTAAAATTTTTTCAATAAGTAGAAACTTGGATGTACTTTTTTAGCAAAATTAAAACTGCTAATTATATTTAATTTAGTGTTATAAACTATTGTTTCTCATTTCAAAACTAAATGTACTCATCTATGCAAAAATGTTTCTACAACTAACAATATGAGTGCATTATAGATTTTAATGTAACTAAATGTCATTTTCTATTAAAAAGTAACACAAATATTTATGGTGTTGTTGGATGCATGGTTTTCAAAACTGATATTCATTGTAAAAATTGTTTATGTGATCTTTTTTACGATAAACTTCAAATAAAAGTTAAAGCGTTGGCAAAATTTCATCTGTTGTTAAAATTTATGACGGATCAGTTTTATGCATATTCACAGAAATCATCTGTAAAAACAAGCGTCATAAATAGATCTATATTCATCGAAATATGTCTTATAGAATACTGCCAGATATAAATGTGTGTTTGCTGAAGAAAATTGTTGAATGAAATACAAAAAATAATTTTGATTTCTTGAATGATTACTTTAGATGTGCTCAAACGTATAAAAATGTTTGGCCGCTAGTCAGAACTGTTGTTGATATAAGAAAATGTAGGGCTATGCTTTATATTAAATTGTTTGTTTTAAAAAGTGTTTTTGTCTTTATTTTCCTTGGTTTTAATCACCTTGGAATTGTAAAAGATATCTGGTAGCCATACTTGGCACTTTTTTAATTAAAGGACTACTCAAGTATCGTCGGCTTACAAGTGAAAGGCAGCAAGCCAAAACTTTTAAATACGAGTTTCTTTTTTTTCTTGACCAAAATGGGATGATTTTTAGTCTGAAGTCCACTAAGTCATTTTTGTCTCTATATGAAAGTTATATATATATATATATATATATATATTTCCTCTTGAGAAACACATAAACATATGCATAAATATAGTGTTACTCTAATCACATTAATAACTTGCCATACCTATGTATGATTACAATGAAAGTACTCTTCTGTGAATAATCGATAAATTGAGTAAATAAAGCGCAATAAATAGCTGTTAAAATGGTAAAATTAAAATTTTTGCATTACTTGAAAATTAGAATTTCCTCCTTCGTTTTCCTGGAATTACGTTTTTTAACTTCGCATGGCAAGTCGATCGAAGTACTTGTAAGCCGACAAAAGATTCTTAAATTTAATATTTTATTAAAACATTTGTTGGCTTAAAAGTTAAATTCCAGGTTCTCATTAAAAGGGATAACTACAATAACTCAGTAATAATATAATCTTCTTTTAGAGTCAATTATCCTCTTAGTTCAGAGAAATATATCACTATTTGTACTTTACAACGATCACATGAGGATGCGTTTATCTGCATATTAGTGGAATGAAGTCAGCGACCTACCAACGACCAAACTCAGCTACCACGCCACACCACACAAGTAAAAACATGTTATTGACACAAACTATTAGTTTAATTCACAGCAGAAAGAGATCTTAAATATTGACGAATAAAATTAAATATCGATGCCACCGACAACAATTTCAACACTTGTTTCTCATAAAAAATTTCTTAGATTCATAAATGAGACAACGCAAATGACATATTGTAGAAAAACATCTTTCAACGGGAATATACTTCATTAATATGCAACGAGTAACTGGTAACCCTATTAGGTATTGAATGTAAAGAAATTATATTAAATTGAGTGAACTATAAACTCTTATTTACATTTACATTGGAGTTGAAATTGAATCTTTAAATTATCATCCATCTTGTAACATTTAACATAAATTTAGCTGAGATGGTGTAATTGTTAATAAGTTAAATTTGTATTTTTGTGCTTCTTTACGATTATAAATAAATATAAGCAGTCTAACGAAACTGTTTAAGCAGTACTACCTACCCAACATAAATCAAGTTTAGAAACTGTTTTTTTGTTACTTCCTATATTGCTTTACCATCTTCCTATCTGGATGGAACTAGTTTGCTTTACAACGTTTAAACTTCAGAAGATAAAACCAGTAATTTCGTTTTATTGCACACAGTACTCAAAAAATGCAAGGATTGGAGCAACAACATAAGCCAAACTTTTGTCAAAAATGAGATTTCTGCAACACAAGTTAGTTTGATACTATGACTTGCCATTTTCGGATCTTTCCCTTTGGGATTCATCCCGAACCGTAGCCAATAGTACGTTGTGTTACTTCAGTGCGACGTTAATTAAAATACCTAACTACCTGACGCCATTTATCTCATCATTATATAAAAATTTTGATAGATGACTCCGCTATTAAGTCAATTATGCTTTTCTCCAAAGCTTTTTCGGCTGCTGTTTGTGAAGAATATGATAAGCCCCTGTCAAAGAGATGATGTACTGCAGAGCCCTGTTTGCAAGAAAATTATTTTCTACTAAACGTTCAAATATCAGTTCTAGTGATGATTTCAGTTCAGATTTTGATGACATTGATGAAGATAATGACTATCAACCTTCAAATAACTATATCTCATCCATATATCAAGTAAGTTGAAGATAAAATAATTAATGACTTGTCACACTGTTATTGCAATAGTTCTTAACAAATATCAGAGTCAAAAATATCCATGAATAAATATGTTTTTTAATTATATTTATTTTCCTATTTCATATGAGCTTTGCCTATAAAAGTAAATGCTTGCATAAAGTATTAATGATTGCTGATATTATAACCCGTACGCAGTTAATATTTTAAATGTGGTATGCACCAATCTTGCCTTATGAAAGAAACTAAAAGATGCAGACACTATTATCATCTATTCCACCGATCTACCACTATTACTTTAAAGGAATCGTTCCAAGTTGATGAAGCTGATAGTGCGAGTATTGCTGTATTTTTTCTGTAGCTTTTCTTCTTTCCATGTAAAAATTATTAAATTTTAATTTCCATAAAATTATAATTTATGGAAATTAAATTTTATGGAATTTATTATCCATATTTTTATGAACTGTGTTGTATAGTCTTAAAAATTGACTTATCTAAAAGCAACAATGTGACAAGCCAATAAAGAGTGCAATGTTGTAAGAAAACATTTTATTAAATTACCAGAATAATATACATTCATATGTATGACAGTATAGACAGATAATTGACTTATTATAAATTTAGTGAAACATGGATAAAATTGCACGAAAAGAATAATTACCGAATATTTCAAAGATGAAAAATCGTTCTAGTGAACATTCAATGTTATGTGGCTTGTCATGTTGACGCGCCAAACCCTTCAAATGTATTCCTTGTATAAACTATAAAATCAACAAAATGGTATTGAAATTCTCTTCACGATGTTATGATTCACTAACACATATAGTTAACAACGAAATTGTAAAACACTTTCCTTTAATCATTCTTAGAATCTCAATTGATTTCTCAATCGAGTTTTCAGACATAGACTTATTATTAATTCAAAGTCGTTGCATTCACGCTCTGAAGTCTAAATATGATGATCAGAAGCTTAAATATTACCCAACTTTTGAATAATGATGATCATAAAACATTTCGACAACACCCTGCTTAGTACTTCACACATACTTTTCTTATTCGTTTTCTTACTTTAGGTTTCTTAGGCGTTCCTTCCATGGGTTAAATATTCGCAAATCAATGTTCCATTATATATATATATATATATATATATATATATATATATATATATATATATATATATATTCTGTTACTTTATATGTTCTGTTATTTTTTATATATGTTCTGTTATATTTTACATACGTTCTGTTATTTTTCATGCATTCTGTTTTTTAAATATAATCCGTTGTTTTATATATATTTTGTTATTTTATACACTACTGATTGTGAAAATTGGTACACCATGAAGGAATTGGTACACCATGCAAATTAAACGAAACTTGCAGGAAATGCAAAACAGGTTAGAATATGCAAATTATTAGAATTACAAAACGATCACGCATGTGTGAACCGAGAAACACCCTCTAAACTTCCAAGTGAGCCGTGTATAAAAAGCACCGTAAAGGTGCTTTAAAATGTGTGTATCGTCGTTTGATTGCTGTAAATGATTGAGAGATTCAATATGCCTCGCCAAAAGCGCAGAGTGCCATACGACCAACTAACGGAATTCGAACGGGGACGCATGATCGGCCTCCGTGAGGGTGGATTTTCGTATCGTGAAATCGCCACTCGCACGAGGCGTAATGCCACAACAGTGATGCGTGTGTGGAAGAGATGGACCATGGAGAACCGGACATGTCGAAACCCCACCATTGGGCCACGCAATATGACGTCACTATGGGACGACAGACACCTCATCCACATGGCGGTGACGGATCGTACAGCGTCCCCTCGTGCGTTGGCACAACATTGGAGAACGTCTACAGGTGTGTCATTGTTTGCCCCCACATTTCGTCAACGTCTGCTGCGTCATGAGCTACGTGCAAGGATTCCCCTGCTCTGAACCATCGACACCTCCGGCTACAATGGGCTAACCAACACAGCCCATGGCGTGCCGATTAGCAACAAGTCGTCTTCTCAGAGGAGTCCCGCTACAATCTGGACTATAACGATGGACGAGTACTCGTCAGACACTACAGAGGTTAACGCCTTCTCCCGGAGTGTCTTATTCGGCGTCATACTGGACGAACGCCTGGCGTTATGGTCTGGGGCGCTATTGGATATCATGATCGATCCCGTCTACTCCAAATTGTGGGGACCCTGAACAGCGGGCACTACATCAGGGAAGTTGTGGATCCCGAGGTCCTACCCCTCCTGCAACTCATTCCAAGAGCTGTATTCCACATGTTGCTCGGAATGTACAAGCCTTCTTCTGTGCACGACAGGTTCCGCTTCTTCCATGGCCTGCATGTTCCCCGGATATGTCGCCCATTGAGCATATCTGAGATTACATCGGACGGCGACTCGCTCGTACCGCTCGTCGGGCAGAGAATACGGCTGAACTTTGGCATCTGATAGAGGCCCTCTGGAATGCCATTCCTCAGCATGCCATTCAGAATCTGTATGATTCGATGCCACGACGTGTACAGGCTCTCATCGCTGCTCGTGGCGGCTGCACAAGATATAGATTTTCGGCATTATTTTTGTTTTATTGCTCTGTAAATTTGATCGTTTATTTAAATCACTATAAGTAATACGTGGAATAAATTTCATTTATTTCTGATGATTCTTTCATAGTGTTGCAATTTTCACAAACAGTAGAGTATACACAGGGCTCAGGGAAAAACAGTGATAAGTCACAGCAATATGTTTAGTAATGAAAAAATTCGAAACAAAATATTCAAGAGGATCAAAAGAATTTGTGATTGTTTGAATGACTGCCTAGTACTCGAAATTTCAAGATAACTTGAGCTCTTGAACAGTGGATAAACTATTATAATTTTTTAATTTTTAAAACTTGAAAATTGCTAGCTTGAAAATTTGAAAAATGGCTTATTTATTGTGTTGCTTGAAGTTATTCATATGTGAGTTCAGTTAAATTACATATAAGTAAACTTTTTAATCCGTAACCACTTCAATTATGGCTATTTCTTTCAAATATAAGTATACAGAACGGCTCGCAGGATTTGTTTTGCGACAGTATCCTCAGTCACACACACACAGATCATGATATACACCCTCAGTCTAATCATGATATCCATTTTTCTGGTACGAATGCTTCGTCACTGTATGAAACTTTTCGAGCATCTCAAGAATAGCGCAGGGAGAGGGATAATTTCTAGTTCTACACGGATATGTTTGCAGTGCTAGCAGAACCACAATGGGTTCTTTAAAGGAGAAAGGTTCGTACGAGCAACCACGTTAGCTGTGTTCTTCGAGCTTTATTCGGAATATCGAAAACTACTAGTAAACAAATAGCATGCACGGTGGTCACACAAAATGTGTGACGAGGCATTAAGAAAAGGAATGTTGTAATTTAAGCAGTAGGAATAATTATTACAGCACCCTTTAAATATGTCGAATATTTGAAATATATGCAAATTATTACATCAGAACCTGAAACTATTACATAATATTTAACAGCTAATGCATCACATACTTTTTATGGATATGTAAACCGGAAAACAGTGGTTCAAAAGATTAAAGTAAGGTGTTGGAGTTTGTGTTCTTCAGTTATTTCACTATGGAGAGATGGTGAAAATTTTTGTGATGGAAGAAGAGTGCGTGGTTTGAGTTGTTGCTCACCAGTAACTTTTTTTCAATTTGAGACTCAAGTAAGGTAGGTATTTAATTAACGTCGCACTGGAGCAACACAACGGGCTATTGGCTACAGTCCGGGATCAAACCCGAAGGAAAAGATCCGAGGACAACACAAACTAATTTTGAACCACGATCAGATGACGAGGTGACACCTGAGCTGGCACCCCACTCTCCAAACTTCCACACCACGCCAACGTGATGACACTTGAGGCCACGACAGATTTAACGTGCACCAGACCCCTTTCTACACAACGGTCTTTGGTTGGATTCGAACTAACAACCCTCCGGTTGCTAGTCCGTTATTCTTCCAACAAGGCTACCGTGGCCCGACTCAAGTAAGGATATTCCACTTAAGATATATTTTTGAGAGTTGCATTTAATCAATATCACAAAAACGAAGAACTGGGAAGAAACTGATAGAACTTACCATTGAAAGGTGCAATATAATTGCTATCTTTGGATAATTTTGAAGGGATTTTTATTTAGAAATAGATTGCCAAATCTATTGATCGGGGCTTGAGAACGTTTATTTAAAGGACAAATAATTCACACTATTCGCTGTCCACTTAGTGCCTCTCTATACTCTGTTCTGCGAAGGAGGTATTGTTGACAACGATGAAGCCTCGCTTCAAGTGGGAAAAGAGCACTGACAAATAAAAAATTGGTGTTTTACAAAACCAGAATTTAGTCTCCCCAATTCCAAATGAAGTCTGTCGTTAAATTTCGGAAAAATATATCTTGATTCCATTAGGGAAAGTGAAACTTTCATCCAGTCAAATGTTTTGAAGATGCATTTTCCATGTATGTTCAGGCAGGTATGCTATATCTTATGAATAGAATGGTTAAAAATTTATTTTGATACTTTTTTTATCTCTGAAGTATAGGTAGGAGTTATCTTATGGATGGAATGGTGAAAAGTATATTTCGATACTTTATTACTCTCTGAAGCGTTCTGTCGGAGACAAGTTTGGATATGCCTATTTTGACATTTTTCACCATGATAAACCACCTTGTCTTCTAGCCAAAATCATATTTGACCACGTATATCCTTCCTACAGCAATATAATGTTTATGTACTATTTGCGCAAACTTTCCCTTTCATTCAGGTGCAAGCATATCTAACAGAGTAGCATAATTGTATTTTCTTGGTCTGAATAGTCCCGATATTAACAAAATTGTGAATTGCTGGTCAGAACCACGGATAAGTTAATCATGCATTGCAGTATCATATGAATAAACTTAGAATTTATTTCAGCGTAATCCAGACAGTTGTTCAAGGGAAGGGAATTGTTAATGAAATAACTAAAGACGCATTTCTTTGTGTCACGAGTAAATAAATAATCGAATGAGCTAATTTGAATCAACTTTTCAAAATCTTACAGTATTTTTTGGAGCAAAATATCATTAATTCATAACTAATGCATTATCCAGTAGTGATGACTATCGTAAGGTATTAAATATTTGAATTTTATTTGGTAGTTTTATGCGTCAAATGGCAATTAAAAAGGCTATGAACATTGCCTATCATCATTAAATATAATTAGTTGTACAAAATTTCCACATACGACGATTAGATAGTAGTATATGCTACTTATGAAAATGTTCCACTACTGTAGTTTATGTTTTGAAAAGTACGGTGCTGTTTAAAAAGAATTTGAATAATGGACAATGCTGTGAATGTATAATGAACATTGTTCATTATACCTCAAAGGGAGAAACATGGATTGGAATCTTGTATTCTATATGAGGTATAGCACCAATGATGTAACGAGGATTCGTGTAAATTCTTGCAATTCATTATCCTCAGTTCAAATGTAGACGCCTGTAGCACGTTATCAATTTTACTACTAGCCGCTTATCTGGCATCTGTTTGATTCCGGGATCATCAAATGGCAAGCGGCAGAAGCGTTCAGACGTTGGCGAGTAGCTGCTAATTCTGAAAATGGTAGGAGAATGCAATAGAAAATCACGAACTACGATATTGGCTTCTTTGTAATGAAGGAAAATAATAATTTAGTCACAGCGAGCTCTGACACAGTAATAGTTCGTTGCGGAGGAATCGATTTACTTTTTTAAATTTTACCAATAAATTCTTACGACGGAACTAGAAAAAAATCATGAAACAGTTTATTTGTCGCTTTAAGGGAATGTTTCGCTACACGGGGCAAATTAGACTGTTGAGACAAGTGGGAGGTAAAATTTTTATAGCTGGAGGAACTACAAATCAGAAATATTCTATTTATCGAGTAACATACAAATAATCTAACATATTAAGAGTCATAACACTAACACGGCATTCCCAATCACAGTCCAATGTTGAACTACTAAATGCATCAATAGTGGCTTTCAAACTTTCCAAGAGGAGAGTTGGATAGTTGTCATTGTGATACTCATTGTGATGTGTGTGTGTCTTTCTACACTGCTAGCCATTAAAAATACAATACAAAGACAAAAGAAATAAAATTCATATTTACAGAACGCATAGCCTATGGGCGCATAGCCTGGTTCTAAGTTTATCGTTCGCTGCCGAAAGCGACAGCAGTGATAACGAGTTGACGGGAAAATAGCCAATCACGGAGATAGCCATTCATGTTTTGGAGTATGGTAACATTAATCTAACAAGATTTCCCACCTTTTTAAAAATCGACTAATCCAAGGTCGACAGTTTTCTCGTTGGAGAGCTCTGAGACGAAGGTTCAAACGCACTAATACATTCCAGAGGTGCAAACTTTATAAAATGGACTTAGATACCGCTTTGTAATCTAAAGCCACTATAAGGAATGAGGGACAACTGGTATACATAGAGTTGAGTTTGATGTTTTCGATCACATCCTTGAACAATATTTTACAAGTAAAGCTCACATAAAATTTTTAAACAAGTATTGTAAAAAATAAATAATTCATTAGTTTTGACATTGATTCTTTGTATTGGCAAGCCATAATAAATAATTAGACAGTTGGGATGCATACAGTCGTGTTAGACTTTTTCGTTCAGATCCTTGGACACTCCCATATAAGTTAAACTTCCTCTAGGTCAAACAGTACAAAGTATTATTAAAAAGACGAATAATTCATTGGCTCTCATACAAAAGACAGTAGAGAAAATCTTCAAGGTTCTTGTCTTAAGAAAATGACCGATACCATAGATAAAAAACCATGATGCAATACTGACCATTTACGCTTGTAAAAATGAGCAGGTCATTCACAAAATGTAAAAAACGATTGTTTCTAATTTAGTTGAAATGATCATCGAATCTTTAATTGGACTTAATGACGCTTATCCTGAATCTTTTCAATAAATGCTATATATTCAGCTATATCTACTTTCTACTACTAAGATACTTTGAAAACCTAAAAAGATATTATGGGTATCACGTTTTGTCATTCTGTGTCTTCTTAACACAATTCCTTACTTTATGCACATTAAGATCAACCTAATTAAGGTGAGAAGTTGATGTTCCGTCGAAAATAGAGTTTAAATATTCGCAGGACATTAAATTAACTATCATAGAAATTCTAGAGTTTCTTAAAAGGCGCGCAACGTTTCCAAAAATGACATTATATTATGAAAGCTTAAAATTATTTAATTTTTAATACTGGTTGGTTTGGGTTTTATGTCGTAAAGACCATATTTGGACAAGCTGTGCCAAATACAAGACAGAACGTCAAGTAACTAGACTTGCACCACAAGGAAAGTTTAGTGATACAGAAAAGAAATACACTAAGGGTAAGTTATATGAATCAAACATGCGCTGCCTACAACTCGCAGAGTTCAATTTTGGACAGAATCGAAATGAATCGGTGCTATTAACAGTATTATGCATCGGGCAAATTTCAGGGTAAGTTTATGAACATTTCATAATATTTGAGCAACTTTTACATTAATAATGAAGTATAAATTGTGAAAGTAACAAGAGAAGCGTTTTCATGGAGATGGTTGGTTGGTTTGGGTTTTATGGCGCAAAGGCCATTTTTTATGGAGAAGTAATGCATAGTTGCAAAACGATAATTCATTTAATATTGTTCTCAACCTTTCTATCTAATATTAAATGGATCGTCCAAAAACAATTTGCATTGAAAATAGCTGAATTAATCTATGAACGAGGAAGAAAATTAATTTTTTGGAGTTTGACTCTTCCAAAGCCTATTTTGTTCTTTTGCAGACGAATCTGAAATAATTAAATCCTAAATTTTAGCAAACATAGATCAAAGGAATTTGAGAAATGTATAGCTCCTACTTAATCCTCTAGTAGTTTCGATGAGATATCCAACCAACTTGGCTTAAGATGATATACCTTTTTATCAACATTTTATCGATTTATGATGACGAGATCAAGATCTGGTCAGTTTTTTTTAAGGACGAGATATCTCGTCCATCTAAATCTGATAAGTTTTGCTAATGACAAGATACCTCGTAGAGAGCAACCACCTGGAGGATTAAAAGCCCCTATACCTTTAATATTTTAAATTTTAGACGCCTTGCTCCTTTACTTTATGAAGGTTTATTTTTAAAATAATTTTATACTGAACTCCCTCTGATGTTCAACGCTTTCCAATAGATAAAGGTAGTTGGACTTTCAAAACGTTCTTTAACATATAAACGTTCTTTAACAGATTTACGTCTTTTAACAGATTAACGTCCTTTAATTATCACTTTCTTTAACAGAATATTTTGAGTATTTTTTAAATGGTATCGATATGTGTTGATGGTATTAATTTTATCCGAATTTATCCGAATGCAGTTAAAAAGTATGAACATTTAAGATTAAGAATTTATAAATGCAACACACCTTAAAATTCATTAGAAACTTCGTAATAAATACAACGAAATAATCTTCTCTACAATTTGGAAATGCTAGAGTAGGTGATAATAATGGTCCACATGCAGTCATTTGTATGCATACCAATTAAAAAAATTTGGTTCGTAATGAATTTTAAATTAAAAAATCCGTGACAGCTATGTCTACTTAATCTTTGATTGTACTTTATCTTTCCATTGGACGCAAAGTTACTAAATTATCTAACTGATAAATTTTTGCTGTAATGTTTAAAACTATTTAATTATGATTCCTTGTCATTTGAAATTTAGTATTACACCTTATAATACGCTCCAAACTTCAGTATTGAAATTTATATACACTTAAAGCTTTTGGATTTATTATCAAAATATTTTATATCAACGTATCATCAATCATTGTTCAAATTGATACATAACTCATTTTAAAATTTTGTGAAGTTTCAAAAATAAAAAGCTAGATAATATGCTGTCTTATAAAAACTTCAATTGATTTTTCTCACCGATGAAAAGTGAACGTTACAGTTTTCATATGGATTCTTTCTCTTTTTTAAACAAAACCACTGAAGCGAATGCTCATATTAATTTCTGGTTAGATCGTTTCGAGTTTAAGATAAAGGTGTCTAACTTTTTCTTAATATTAATGGGCCTATAAATTCAGTAAAAAGGAAGAAATACGAGATATTTGTTACGGAACAAAATGAAATCGTTTTAGTTATTCTGTTTCCTTTGAATACTTACTTCTTTTATTTCCACTAATAAACTACTGTTGTTTCCCGTGATATACACGCGTACTCATATGGAAGACTTATGGTTGGCATTAAATCTCAACCGCACAATATTTCACTGTAATTACTGTCTTGAGAATAGAGACAACTTACAAAAGTAACAAATTCTTGTAGAAATAATTTTCTTAAGTAGTTATTTTCTTTTCATTTTTGAATGGTTCAATGCTTAAGAAATATTAAGGAG
The DNA here is from genome assembly GCA_933210815.1 of Meta bourneti. Taxonomy (NCBI): domain Eukaryota; kingdom Metazoa; phylum Arthropoda; class Arachnida; order Araneae; family Tetragnathidae; genus Meta; species Meta bourneti. The sequence goes on along the minus strand of OW119922.1, from coordinate 57,059,693 downwards.
TATAGATGGGGATTCGGATATTTGTTTTATTTATGATTTTCCCATGTATCGGAGTTTCTCTTTTATTTTTCTAATATGTATTAATATCGAGAGAGTTTATGAATAATTGGATGCTATTGTATTTTTATGCACAATAAAGAGGTTCTTTTATTATTCATAAAATAGCTCTTAAAACATCCATATTTGCTTAGAATCTATTTTGACGATGACGCGAATACTTTTAAGTCTTATTTTAATTGGCGAGTATTTAAACGAACTTGAAAGTTCTTTGGAATGCTTGAACTTGTTACATGAAAAACTGTAATTTCATTTAGCCATTCAGAATTTAATGGTACACATATTTTAACAATGTAGCATTGTTACTCTTTAAATATGGGTAAATAATAAGTAAAGGGTATTTATAAGTCATTTTCTCTTATGTTTTTTTTTATCAAAATGCATGCTCTCATTAAAAAATTATAAATCGATGTTATAGTGGAATGTCTTCATTTTAATTTAAAAACTAATTTGGTTAAATGATGAACACTAGAACTAAAATGCGAAGCACAGAGTAACTAGGCATATCCTTTAATCCACATTGTTTCTCCAATTTTTGAATTGGAATAATATTTAATTGTTATATTCAGTAACAAAGTTTCCCTTATTGAAATACTCAAATATATATGAATTGTTTGTTTTATATTTTGCCTGTACGTTCTCTGTTCCTTTAGAATAAACATATTTTTAAGCTAATATTTCTTTTATTTATAATTACATTTTTCAATTTTATCGCACTGAATTACTATAAATAGTCACAAATATTTTTAAGAAACATCTACTGTTGTGTTTCTTCTCATATATTTACTCTGATTTTTGTAGAGAATCTCTTATTTGCAGCTTTCTACAAAATTTTTCAAAGCTTTTATTTAAAATAAATAAAAGCTTTGTAGAAATAAATAAATAAAAGTTATATCAAATAAAGTATGGATTTCGGAAGAGTATTATTTTAAAGTAAAGGAGATAATGGAAGAGGGCCTCAATCCTAAACAAAATGTAGTTATAAACTTCAACAACGTTTAACAGGGTTAAACTTAGTTTGAAATCAAAACAGGCTTTCTAACTGCAACCATAGAAAAGTCTTTTAAGACGAGTCTATTTTTAGTTTGAAGAAACATTTTGAATTCGAAATTGCTTTAATTGTCTAATATCAATACTTTGATAACTATAATACTGCTAATGAAATAATCGTAAGATATGGTTTGCAATGAGTTTATAATGGTGATTGTAATTATATCCGAGAAAATAATGAATCTCTTAATTCAAAGTTTAATTTTTTCTTTAAAACAATTCATACCATTATTTAATATATTTATAACAAGATATATAATGATTTTCACTTACTAGGCTACATTGCCGTTGCTTGCGACGGCAATGTAGCCTAGTAAGAAACACAGAACGCTTTTGTAATAAACACAGTTTACCTTAAATTTCAAGGGTATCTTTTTCCGAATATATCAAATTTTAATTTCAGATAAGAAATTAGTATCTAAATCGCTATAGTTGTTCTTATACTTTATTATAAAAATGTCTCTTATTCATAAATGAGTTGATAGATGAAAACTCGTTAAGAAATTTTGCCAGTATAAATATTTAAAAATTTTATTTTCTGCATTATTTTTCAATTTAAATCGCTATTTATTTAGCCTTTAGGGCATTTTAAATACAAATTAGCCAAGATTGTTAAGGTAATTTGGACAAATAAAAACTTGCTGAGATTGCAAAGCTATTTTTTTAATCCAACGTTGACATTGGATCACAAAAAATCAAATCCGTTTTAATATAGTTTGAAAATGTTAACATTCTTCTAATAACTCAGGATTAATTTTATAAATTGCAAAATTGTATAAAGTTTTATGATTAGTATGAACTAGTTCTTTAAAAATTGTTTTTCGTTTTATCTTTGATATCATTTTTAAAATAATATAATACGTTAATTATAAATATTTGAATACCACGAAATCTTTTACGATGTCTGATCTGTATATGATTGCAATAAATTAGAATTCAAGAGATTAGTTTTATCTTTTTTTCTAAACAGAAAAATGATTTTTGTTTATAAAATATCAAAATATTTCCAGCTAATATTTATTTTGTTTGGTTATTATTCTGAAGCTTTAAGTTTGCGTATTGCTTTTATTTGCTTGTTAATGGAAAAAAGTCATTTTTAATTAGTTCTAATATAATGAGGATAACATACACTTTTTATACATGAGCATTTTTTAATGCAGATTATAGTTTCTCCAAAATACTGAATTTATCCTATTGCATTTTGACTTGAAAGAATTGCAATGCTTTTTCAATTAGATAGCGTATGTGTGTGTGATTGTGGTTCCACATGTTACAAGTTATACGTACATGAAATGTTTGGGCTACAAAATTTAGCAGGATTGAAATTATTACGCAATTAACAATCACGAAATTTAATTAAAAAAAGTCATATTTTTGATATTCATTGTATTTAATACTTGGAATTAAGAATTTAAACGGTAGTCTACATATTCATGATTTAAATACGAAAATTATACTATTCTCTGTTTTCATTAAAATATATCATAATTTAAAATCATCAAAAACTTTATTCGTAATTTCGGATTAATATTATCGTACTTGAATATATTGAAATGACTTTGTGTTCCTCTAAAACAATTTTTTAAAATTTTGTGTACGAAACTGACTTACAGTTTGAAGCAATGCATATTTTTTTAAGGTTAAAATTAAATTTAGAAAGAATTCGGAAGTGAATCAAACAATCGAACATATTTCAAATTTAATATTTTAGACACCTACATCATCAATAACTCCTCCATAAAATTTGTTCCGTAGTGTTTGACTAACAAATAATTAATGAAGAAACATAAACATCTATCACCCTTTAATACTCTATTAATTAAAAATACAGACATTTTAGGGGCCGACAATTATTTGTCATTATTTATGTTTCCATATATTGTGCAATTCTGATAAAACACTGCCCCTGTTTACCATAATTAGAATTTAGTTGTTTTCCATCAATAACCTAAATTGTTAAATGAACTCTCAAAATTCATCATAGGATCACATGCATGAGGAATAAAAATTAGGCGTACACAGAATCTCGAATGCCTACCAAATCATAAAAAGCTTTGAAAAATTTTGTAGAAAGCTGCAAATAAGAGATTCTCTACAAAAATCAGAGTAAATATATGAGAAGAAACACAACAGTAGATGTTTCTTAAAATATTTGTGACTATTTATAGTAATTCAGTGCGATAAAATTGAAAAATGTAATTATAAATAAAAGCAATATTAGCTTAAAAATATGTTTATTCCAAAGGAACAGAGAACGTACAGGCAAAATATAAAACAAACAATTCATATATATTTGAGTATTTCAATAAGGGAAACTTTGTTACTGAATATAACAATTAAATATTATTCCAATTCAAAAATTGGAGAAACAATGTGGATTAAAGGATATACCTAGTTACTAATACTAGTTAAGGCATACATTTACATACTAATAAATACGAGATTTAAAAACAACTTAAGAAAATGTTTGATTGTAGTAATGAGATGCAAAATTTGAAAATCTACAAATTTTGTTGTGTAAAATGCTCTGAATATATTTTTCCTAAGGGAGTGAAGTTTGTGGTCGACTGTTGACTTCGGTGCGTTTTCGAGCGTAGTCATTTTATCTTTTAAACAGGCAGAGTTAGGATAAAAATGTTTATTTTACTTAAAAACTTTATTATTAAACTCTGCAAATCACTACAAATTTGCAGCTTTCTCTTGACATTGGACATTAAATACTTGCTTAGTTTGATTTGGCTTCAATTCTGGGCCTGTTAAACTATACAAAAACTTTCGGTTATGAATTCAATGACCTTTTCAGAGAACCAACAAATCGTAAGTTTGAAATTTCACTTACGCACATTTTATCGAAGCTCATTTTCGAATGTTAATATTTCAAGCTATATTAAAAGAGATTTGATTTTTTGTAATCCAATGTCAATGTTGGATTAAAAAAAGAGCTTTGCAATCTCAGTAAGATTTTATTTGTCAAAATTATCTTAACAATCTAGGAAAAATTGTATTTGAAATGTACTAAGTGCTAAATAAAGACTTAAATTTAAAAATAATGCTGAAAATAAGGATTTTAAATATTTATCTTTCCAAAAAATTTTTTAACGAGTTTTCATCTATCAACTCATTTATGAATAAGAGACATTCTTATACTAAAGTATAAGTACAGTGATTTATATACTCATTTCTTATCTGAAATTAAAAGTTTGATATGTGCCGATAAAGATACCCTTGAATATTTAAGGCAAACTGTGTTTCTTTCAAAAGCGTTCTGCGTTTCTTACTAGGCTACAATACCGTTGCTTGCTACGGCAATGTAGCCCAGTAAGTGAAAATCGTTATATATCTTGTTATAAATATATTAAATAGTGATATAAATTGTTTTAAAGTAAAAATTGAACTTTGACTTAAGAGATTCAACATTTTCTCGGATCTTATAAGAATCGCCATTATAAACGCTTCAATTCTGTGCCCGTTAATCTATACAAAAACTTTCGGTTATGAATTCATGAATTCAATGACCTTTTCAGAGAACTAACAAATCGTAAGTTTACTCACACGTTATCGAAGTTCCTGAATCATTCATTCATTTTATATACAAGGCGAGTCTAAACTAATAATACAAACTTCAGGGGGTGATAGAACACAACGAAACAAACACTTTTCACCATAGTATGTATCGCAAGTGCAGCGGTTGGTCGCTAGAGAGCGCTTTCCATTTCGGCACAAACACACGGTCCCATGCAAGTTGGAAAGGAGAAGAGGCATGAAATATGGAAACAACACTTTAATGTCAAATAAACATCAATAACTGCTTGACAAAACGAAATAATACAATTAGATTTGCATAAATTAAAGATAAGTACAAGGAACAACGGGTAAGAAAGAAATGACATGTACAAAACATGAGAAACTTTTCACATGGAAATGAAACGACATGTACAAACATCAGTCGGTAAGTACAACGCAAATGCACAATTACAGAAGCTGTTCAAAATGTCGACCACCCACACCTGATGCAGGCCTCGCATCGCCGACGTAAGGATTCCTGTGTGGTCTGGAAAATACCAGGCATTTCGCGAACTTATGCCGCAGCTAATGAAAGCCTGGCAAGATTTTCATGATCCTCCATGGGGGTCTCATACATGTCAGCGTGGAAACCTTTCCGAGAATTTTCGGTGCAAAAGCGCAAAAATCTCGTGTTGGGGACTGCGATCTGGGTAAAGGCGTTGTGCATGCCTGCCATTACCGTAGACCAGACCGTAAACAAAATGCACGTCCGCTTTCACAGCATTCGAATATTCAGCCATTTCCAGTCGCGACTGACGTCGGGTACGAAATATATATATATTTATAAGATAAACAACCATATATATTTTTATATATATATATATATATATATATATATATATATATATATATATATATATATATATATATATATATATATATATATATATATATATATATATATATATATATATATATATAGATATATATATATAGATATATATATATATATATATATATATATAGATATATATATATAGATATATATATATATATATATATATATATATATATATATATAGATAGATACGTAGATAGATATAGATATATAGATATAAGGTTGTTTAAGGTTTATCTTTGCATCGAATACTGCCCTGTAGTGGCCAACCACTGGTTTAAAGACCTGTTCTGAACTGTTACCAATTCTGGGCAAAGAATAATGTGTTTTTCCTACTTGGATCTTCATTCCCTTTGGAGTAATAGGGCAGTTTTGTCACGACGAGGTGTCTCGTCTTAGAAACATTGGCCAGACCTTGCTAGAGATATCTCATCAAGACACTTGAAGGGTTAAAAGTTAATAAAGTTTCACAGGGAATAGGCCAATACTATAATTAAGGAAGTTACTTTATGGTGCAGAGTTTAAAAAATGCAGAGCTTTAGAATATTTCTGTTAAGTAATTATAAGAAAAATAAAGGATTGCAAGACAGTAATGTGATAGTTATAACGAAGATTTAAAGCCATCTCAGAAAAGCAGTCTTGAAACTGATGAAAACTTTCAATCCGCTTTCAGAAAAGTCAATGATACAATAGACTTTTTCTGTCAAGCCGAATATAGGTGGCTCGAATGATTCTGAAACGGAACGTGGTTCCTGTACATATTCTGAATGTGCCATGCTTTGACTTGTTTTTCGAATACGATTTCTACAAGAAAAATTTCAAAGCATAAATTCGGAATTGATTTTTGATAGTTGATTAGATTAAGCGCCAAACGTCACTAAAACAAAAGAAAAGAAAGAAACGAATTAAAGAAATATCCAGATTAAGCATCAGAAGGTGATGATTCCCTAATACCCATGTTGGGTCTATTTATGTACTTCCTCATGCATATTTTAGATTTTTAAGTTACTTTTTGTTTTCAAAGCTAGATGCTAATGAAGTCCTTATCCTAACATATACGAAATATTCTATAGCAGTTAAAAGCATTCCTAGTCCTATATTTATATAGTTTTTAAGATGACAAAAAGGAAAATTTCCACCAATATATACACAAATGCGGATTATTCTAGAATTCCTCGGTTCGACATAGACAGATGAAATTCAATTTCTTCGACTTTTGATCCAGTCTCTTTGGATGGCAGATGTGAAGAACGCAGAGTAGTCAAATGGCGCATCGACGGAATTGGAACTCGGTGAAATGCATGAGATCTCGTAAAAAACCTTAGTGAAAAACAGGAAAAAAGAATCAAACGCAACTCTTGCATTCATCCTTTAAAATGTTTTACGCTCTTGAAGTACAGAGTAGAAAGAATTTCTGAGAGTTGTTGATACTTATAGTGAAACTGGTGTATCAAAACGAAGGTTTAAAAGTAGTTTAGCACAGCATTCTAAAATGAATATCTTGATATGTATAAATCCAATCAACAGCGGTAATTACAATATCAGATTCAATAAGAATTTAATTTTATAATACTTAAAATATTCTTTTACCTGGATCGCTTGGTTAGAGAGGGCAATAATTTGGATCTGTTTTAGAGAATTAATTGCTTAGTGTTTTGACTTCTGTCAAGTGCGATGTAGTAGATTTAAGTTAGTGGACTGTATAATTATAAAAACCGTATTTATTTACAAAATTCTATGTTCATTAACAGAGCCATGCATCTAAAGTAATATTTCCACGGGAGCATTTCCATGAATCCGCACAAAATTTGCGCTAAGGCATAAAGATCGAAGCACAGCTAGTCGAAGAATTCTTAACACGAGAAGTTTTAACGATAACAAGAACAAAAATTCTAAAGATATCTTTTTTAAATGTTGCCACAATTGGTGTCTGCATAATAAAAACAAAAAATAAACTACAGACTATTCTTAATTCTTCTTGAGCACACATATCAATACGCATGCGCAAACCATAATCATTTGGCATTCGCGCAAAAGATGATTATCCGGCAAGCGCGCGCAAACAAGTCAAGACAAAAATCCAAATTAAAAAGGATCACACTTCTGATCATCGAAAGATCTGTGAAGCAGCAACAGTAGAATGATTATTTGTTACTTTGAAAGTAATTTCTCTAATGAAATGGAGAAAAATGTTTACACCGACGAGAAGACAGCAGTCGACCTTGGGTCAGCTGATATTTGAAAAGCTGTAAATGCTGGTTAGGAGGTCTCTATACGCAAAAGCATCAATGACGTACGCAGTGGGTGGTTCTCCCTTTCCCTCCAATTCGTTATCACCGCTATCGATTTTGTTACGATGAACGCAAAACCAGAATCTGCGCTAAAGACGCCAGTTATGGAAGCACTTTGTGTGTGTTTGAGTTTCAACTTATCACCTAATTTAAAGAATAGACTTGTTCAAAACCCCGTACAGTCTCGTTACTCGATTGTCAACTTGCGGGAGTCGGGAAAAGCAGTTGAACATAGGCGAACATTTTAAAGGTTTGAATTTTCTTGGCTTTATACATTTACAAGGTTTGGTTACTTCTGATAAATTATGTAAGAACTGGGGGAGGAATTAAGATGATGGGAGTATGTGGATTTTAGGTATATATATATATATATAACTAGCTTTAAAACCGACGTATCGCAAATACACAGTAAAAATATCTCCTAAACCAGCTACTGTTGAGTCATACTTTGAAGCCTACTAGACTTTAAATTATAAGCAACAGGAAATTAAAAAATCTAATATCCTTTCTTTTGACGTGCCATCTTAGCATCACGCCTAGTTTTGATATTATGTTTCATAAATGTTTTTATGTTTATTAAATTTAAAACATATTTTTAACCATGAGCTTTCAAAACTTCTTTCTAATGCCTCCTTCCAACTATTTTCTGGTATTTCATCATGTGTTAGTCGCGTCCCTATCTACGATGTTCAAGACAACGCAAGCCCATATACCTGTACTAGCCTTTGCATTTTTATACATATGGTGATATAACTGTCTGGGCTTTATGATTTATCTTTAACTAAATAAGATGAGAAAACGAAATGTACTCCGAAAGCGGGGAATGAACCTCCTGGTGGTTGACTCGACGAGGTGTCTCGTCATTAGCAAAACTGACCAGATCTTGATGAACGAGATATCTCGTCGAAACCACTTTGAGGGTCAAGACAAATATTATGTGAACTCGTGAAATAAAAAAATTCACTTGCAAACGCACATATACGAATAATATTCAGTTCAATCGGGGAGCATGTAATACTTTATTTGAATTGAAGATAGAAAGTATTGTAATATTCTTCCTACTATGGAAAAGTCATGTACTATGTTATAAAAAAGTCTACTATGTTATAAATATATTATAATAAAATAAGTAAATATACGCAAAATGAAGACGGGATACAATTTTTTATTGCTTCCTTTAATTTTAAGAATCATGGACTGTGATTTTAATTTTTTTTTCAAATAACAAAGGTAAAAAGGGATTTACGAAATGATCCACCAGTTGACAACGTAATTTTTCAAAAGTAAGTTCTTGCGATTTCCTTGAGAAAGTTCTGCATGCTGTTTCAGTAGAATATCGTAACGTTAATGTAGGTTTATTAATTCTTATTCATATAGATTTGCAGTGCTGAAACTATGTTTAAGATAGGTCGTTTTTTCAAAACAATCAGCTTCTTTATATGACTTGTATAATTTTTCTTCGTTTTGACTTCTGATTCCAAGAAAGAATCGAAGAGAATGATGCATCACATGTCTGCGTTGTTCACAACACCTGAATTTAAATATGGAGTATCATTTTTAGAGCACTGCATTAAAATTTGTAAAATAAATTTTATGTGATATTTGTACAAACATACAAACACAAAATCGAACATAGAACTGGAAGACGGACAGACAGACTAACGTAGGGTATGGGGACACCTGGTGGGTGTTGCATCATAGTCATGGATTCTTTTCAAACTTTTACCATAGTTAGACATGACAGTGAAACCCAATGATCTCAGTTATTTAAATATATATTCAATATTAGCCGAGATACGGGAATTTAAAAATTGGTCAATTTTACAAAATGGCGGCTATCTTGGATTTGCCACACTGTCTATAAATGACCCTAACTAGAGAACTAATTGTTAAAATTTAGAAACTTTGGTATCATATGGTAGCCATGTGTTTCAGGAGTCCATATAAGCCACAAAAACAATGGCAATTTTACATTTTGGTGGATTCTTTTACATGTAAAGTGAAAAATCACTTTTAAAAACAGTGGATTTTAAAGGGCTATAGAAAAAATGACCTCTCTTATTTTTTTCTGAAACTTTGTGGAAGTATTAACTAGCATATGTACATGAATCTGACAAAAATTCAGAGAGCTAAAAATTCTTCGTTTTTGAATAAAAGCTATTCAAATGATAGCATATGTATTTCAAAATGGTGGTCATCTACAGTGTAAAAATGACCATAGCTTATAAAAATATGGTCAAAATCCATCCAGTTTTTATGATGTACTAATTCAAAGCAGGCTCACATTAAATGTAAAAATATCAATAGAACATCAAATTACAGTCCTATGTATTTTTAAATTTACTTTATCGCATGGTGTCTTTGGAAAGTATATTAAGTACCATTGAAGAAAAATGTTTTTCATTTATTAAAATTATTAAAAAAAAAATACTTTACAAATGTTATTTTGCTTTTTAATACTCAATTACAATATTTTTGTTAAATATATTTACATTATGCTTAGGGTATCATTGTATCAAAATTACCCAGCAAAATTTGTATAGTCTCAGTTTCCTCACTTAATAATAAATGCAAAAATACTTATAATAGCCCCAGATATATACAAGGTGTGTTCGAAAAGTTCGGTGAATGGTCCAATATTTAAAAAACAATGCGGGTTAGGATGTTGCGCTCACGCAGACGCAGTGAGAGACATGGCAACTAGTGCCCCCTAGCGTCCAAATCACGACAGTTAAACAGAAGCGCACGCTACGACCAATGCATCGCAGTCAGTGTGAGAAGGAGTGTCACTGCGAAATGGAACGACGCGTGAACATCAAGTTTTGCTTCAAATTAGGCAAAACGGCGACGGAGACACATGAAATGTTAGTGAAAGTGTATGGTGTGGAAGCAGTGAGTAAAAAATGTGTTTTTGAATGGTTTAAACGCTTTAGAGACGGAAAGGAAGATGTCGAAGATGAGCCGCATTCTGGTCGACCGTCAACAAGCAGAACTCCAGACAACATCGAACGAGTGCGACGGATACTTGCGGATGATCGGCGGCTGTCTTTGAGAATGATAGCAGAAGATTTGCAGATAAGCCTAGACAGTGTGAGCACCATTGTTCACGAACATTTGCACAAGCGTAAGATTTGTGCCCGGTTTGTACCGCACAAGCTGTCAGACGAAGAAAAGCAACACCGGATGGAAACCTCTGGAAATTTCATTGACGCGTGTGACCGGAATCAGCAGTTCTTGGAAACAATCATTACAGGGGATGAGTCGTGGTGCTACCAGTACGATCCGGAGACCAAGCGACAGTCCATGGAATGGTGTTCATCGTCGTCGTCCCCCCTCCCAAAAAATGTCGTCGGACCAAATCCTGGATGAAGACGATGTTTTACGACATTAAGGGCTTGATCCATCATGAACTTTTACCCGCGGGTACAACCGTCAACGCAGAATTCTACGTGGGAGTTTTGAAACGGTTGCTGAAACGCATCCGGCGGGTTCGGCCACAATTGTTCCAGAGTGGACAGTGGACTCTGCTCCACGACAACGCCAGTCCACACACTGCGATCCGCGTAAGGTACTTCCTCGCTACACGCCAGGTGACAGTTCTTGAACACCCTCCATATTCTCCAGATCTGGTACCTGCAGATATCTTCTTGTTTCCCCACCTCAAAGGAGTCCTGAAAGGCCTACGCTTTTCTGACATTGCGCAGATCCAACAACGTGTGACAACGGTGCTTCGAGCGATACCGAAAGAAGCGTTTGCTGACAGTTTCCAGCAGCTGTACTACCGATGTCAAACGTGTATTGTCGCTAATGGCGATTACTTTGAATGCCAGTAAATGTATTTTGTTTGCATCTCTTGTTTCTTTTATTTTATGAAACCATTCACAGAACTTTTCGAACACACCTTGTAATACTAATACCCATTAATATATAAATAAATATAGGCTCAATGTAATACGAAATATATTACAGTTAACAATACTGAATATTTTAAGCTGATCCAATATTTTTTTAGAAACTTTGTAGAAAACGTAAGCATACATGTACTTTACATTGATAAAATAAAATTAAAATTTCTGGGCACTGAAATTTTTTTTAAAAACATATATGTCTTTGAAGATTAAAGAAATATGTGAACATTGTTAGCATTATCGAGAAATTTTTTAAAGACAAATATTAAGCACAAATGCGTATAAAAGGCCACCACATTAATATTAATGGTAAAGTTAAAAGCATTATTATAGTATCTTTCAATTTGTCTTGTAGTTTTGGAATAATAATTCAATTGATTTTCACCAGGAGCAACATATGTCCGTCCAGTTGTAGTTATGGGAAAAGTTAGGATTTTAATATTTTAATTATATATGCATGAGGAATCCAACATGCGTCTAAGGGCTCTGACCATATATCTATCTATCTATCTATATATATATATATATAGGATGCACTTTGTCCATGGTGAAGCATGAACATAATTTTGTAATCACATTCCTCACAATGATCCCAAATCTTTCCTTATCCACCAATTAATTCCATACCAACATGCAAGGTATTGTTCATTTTGGAATGTTCGTAATTTGATGGGTTCCTCCAATCCCATGGTAGCAACAAATATTGTTAAGGAACCTGAAACTGGAAATCTATATCTGACTTTTTTTATTGATGTAAAACAATGATTAGTTCTTGTTCCTGTTATTGTATTTACCATTGCGTACCCGACTGCTAATTGATTATTATAAATTCAATTTCGCTACGAAAAAGTATCTATTTCTTTAATGAACTCTTGTAAAGTTATCCAAAAGCATTTATTATTACATCCTTGCATGGGCGCTTAAAGATTCTTAAAGTGGCCAGACATTTTATGGTTCCACCAATATCGTCACAAATTCCTATTCCATGACAAGAGGCAAAAAAAGTACCACCCAGCTTTTTTAAGGCAAAAATAATAGTTTAAAATTTATTTTTGTATTGGTCTGAATTCCCATCACTGAAATACTTTGTATTTTAATTTGTGGAACTTGTGCAGTTATATGTTTGACAATTATTTTTTGAAAAGACCAAAATCTTGAAGAGTCGTTCACTAAATTGTCACTTATAACACACACAGAAACAGATTCACACGAACAAGATCATTAAGCCTGCTTGTTATATAGATGAATGTTTTGAATAGCCTCTTGTATAATGCAGGTATAATTTTCAGAAAAATCTGCCACTATGATAGCAGCATACAGACTCAATACATCCTTTTTCTTAATAATGGCATTGAGATTTTGCGAAAAAAGTGATGCATATATAAAGCAATGAGTTCTTCAAGCATATTAGCAATGATAAAATGCAATATTGAAGATATAATTTTACTAACAAAAGTGGTTCATAAGCATAAATGTAATTTTTTAAAAGAAATATTGTAAATAAATAAAACGTATTGTAAATAAAACGCATAAAATTTTGTAAGGTATTTTTAAAAATAATTTAAATAAATAAAAAACTATTTTTCTTCAATGGTATTTAATATACTCATGTCCAAAATTATCTTTACATGCATAAAATCACGGATTTCTCAGAAACTGTGAACTATAATGTTATGAATTTGTGTGGAATGATACATAACTTCATAACACATAAATACAAAGGAAAGAATTTAAGAGCACTGCATATGATATAAATCTGTAGCATGAAACAATAAAAATGGCAATAATATGTGACATGGAGAGTTCAGAAGAAAAAGAATAACTCAAAAAAATTAAGGCTTATGAATTTAATATGGAATGTGATCTCCCCTGACGTGTACACACATATCACAACGTATTTTAATGCTGGCAATAATGTTGTTAACCACAGTTTGGGGAATTAAGTTCCACTCCTCCAGCAATGCGGTCTTCAGGGAATTTATATCTCTAGGAGGAGGGTGTCTCCGTGCAACTGCATTTCCAAGGTAGTACCATAAGTTCTGTATCGGTTTCAGATCAGGAGATTTTGCTGGCCACGGCATTCGCTCAATGGCTTCACTTTCAAGGAATTCGTCAACGAGGTTTGCTCGATGTGGACGAGCATTATCGTCCATAAATAAAACGTTAGATCCATATGCACCACTGAAAAGTCTTTCATAAGGCTCTAAGATCTAATCCCGATATCTCTGGCCGGTCACGGATCCTCTGTTGAAAACGTGTAATGGCGTACTTCCATCGATCATTATTCCTCCCCATATCTGCACTACAGAAACGGTCACGTTCCATAATGTTTGAAGGAAGATTTCGCGTTCCTGACTCCCTCCAGATGTAAACACGTTTAGAATCAGATATTAACTAAATCTCGACTCATCAGTAAAGAGAACACGGGTCCATTGGTGTTCACTCCAGTTCTGATGTTCTTTGCGCACCCTAATTAAAGCGATCTCTCTTTGTTGTGAAGACAGTGAAACGCATTCCCTTGGCTTTCTGGCATAAAGGCCATTTTCATTAAGCCTTCTGTATACAGTTTGCCGTGATACAACAGTTCCAGTGGCGGTTGCAACCTCTGAATTTAACTGCCGATCAGTAGACTTCCCGTTTCGACGGGCAGTTATTGCCAGATATCGATCTTGAGAAGCCGTTGTTTTTCGTTTACGACCTTGTCCAGGCCTCCTTACAACAGTTGCAGAGTTCTGAAATTGTTTCCATAGCGTAGAGACTGTCTGTCTTGAAATATTCACACATCCCGCTGCTTCCATGATTGTCTGCCCTGCTTCTGAACGGCCGATAATTCGCCACTTCACAGATTCTTCCAAATGATACTTCGGAGCCACAACAAACCGTTTTGTGTCCTTACGCACTGAAATCAAATGCTGTATTGCAGAAATTCACTCAGATATTCACTTTGCGCAAAGCGCTTGATTCATCGTCGGATGACGTAACGCCTTGATTTGCATATCAGAAACCGTTTAATCACTTTTGATTTGATAATGCTATTTAGGCTTGTCTTTCACACATTCTTGCTAAAATGGATTACATCGATTTGATTTTTCATGGAATATCATTATTTTTGGGTATGTAAAGATAAATTTGGACATGGGTGTATTTTCCCAGACACCATGTGAAAAAATAAATTAAAAAATACATAGGACTCTAATTTGGTGTTCTATTGATATTTTTCCATTTAATGGGGGCCTGTCGTGAATTAGAATTTCATAAAAACTGAAATTTATATTTTAAAACTGAAATATTTGTTTTAAGCTATGGTCATTTTTGCACTGGAGATGACCAGTTTCAAAATACATATGCAATCATTACAATAGTTTTTATTTAGAAAAGAAGAATTTCACCTCTCTGAATTTTTGTCAGATTCTAGTACATATGTTAATTAATACTTCTACAATGATTAAGAAAAATAAGTGGGTTCATTTTTTTCTACATCCCTTTAAAGTCGATAATTTTTAGAAGGGATTTTTTCACTTTACATGAGAAAAAATCCACTAAATTATAAAATTGCCATTGTATGTGTCGCTTATATACACTCCTGAAACACATGGCTACCATATGATACCAAAATTACTAAATTTTAACTATTAATTCTCTAGTTAGGGTCATTTATAGACAGTATGGCAAATTAAAGATGGCCGCCATTTTGTAAAATTGACCAATTTTTGAATTCCCGTACCTCGGCTAATATAGAACAAAATAGTTAAATAACTGAGATCTATTGGTTAATTGCTATGTCTATCTATGGTAAAAATTTGAAAAAAAAATCCGTGACTATGGTGCAATATTTTTTTTTCAAAATGGGTGTTTTCGCATGGAATGATCCGCAACCAAGTTCAGTCACTAAATAAATGTAAGTACTCACAGTATGCAAAGTTTCATGAAAATATAATCATCCGTTTGGACGTAACATAGGCACACATATACAAACAGACAGATAACAAACACGTAAGAGACGGGTTTTGCATCAGAAGGGCCAAAAACGGATAGAAAACTTGAAATGGGTCGAAAATATTCAGTGTACAAACAAACACTCCATTCTTATTTATATAGATAGAAGTCATTTTTTCTATATTAAAGAGTATACATAAGAGTACATCTTAATGAGACCCGAGATGTCACATTCTGTGTCAATCTGTTTCATTAGAATCAAGAGTTCGAAGGTCGCATGTTTCAAGTTATCCTAAACTGGATTGGTAAGAAATATTTTACAGTCTCAAAATTGTGTATGAGAAGGCATTAAATTTTCAAAAATATTCTTCCATACTTAGTTTTATTTATAAAGTTTTGCGATTGATTTTGTGTATATTTTTACATAACACTAGAAGACCCGCACCTAGCATCTGCACTAAACTTACTTTATCTAAGACTAGAAAAATTACCTTGCGTTACAAAGGTTCAATTGGTTAAATGTTGATTGAAAAGTGATCTCACTAATGACTTCTTTCTTTAAAAAATGAAAGCATTATTTAAGTGTACGAAAATAAATTTTTTCTTAAAAAGGGGCACGTGGAACGACGTAGCTTGTTTAAAATTAAATGTTATCTAGTACAAAGCAAAGTCAATCGATTACAATTTTTTAGAAAAAATAAGGTCGATTTCACAGCATCAAAAAAAAGAAAATTACTGTTTTCAACGAATGTTTCACATGTAAGTTGTAAAAAATAGCTTCAACGTGTAAAATAAGCAACCTCGACCTTTGGTACTTAAGACAAAAAAAATTAATTTTTCCAAAGACATTAACAGTGATATTATTCCAAGATTGATAATCTTATTTAAAACTAGCAGAATTACCCGGCGTTACTAGGGTGAATTGGTTAATTAACTTCCGCTTCGTTAATGCCATTGTAATTCCTATTCATCAAATGTAACAACTACCACATTCTAATACATAATTAATTGTTAAATACATAATTTCACAAATGGAAATAAATGTCATATTTAACATTTTGCATTTTTGTAGAACTTAAAATTTTAGTAAGAAAGAAAAGTCTCAAGACTGTGCCAATATTACCCAGAATGCATAGAATAGTTCGGAGTATGCATATAAATGCCTTGTAAGTCATTTAAAAATAAATAAAAGCGCTTCCCAATATTATCATACAATGATTAAAAATGTTTTCAAAACTAATTTATCCATTACTTACCTTCATTACAATTATTGAACGAAAAACATAAAATTGAAAATGACAAAATGCATCTTAAAGCAGATTAAAAAAGTTTCGAACGAAAACTTATGAATATGAATCTGTTGTTTCACTATATATTAGATTCTTGGAATATAACGGACGCAAATGTGAAAAAGCAAATGATTATAAAGTACCAAGGTTACCGTATTAGCTACCAATAATATTTTAAAAGGACTTGTTCTGTATATTTTATTTATAATGTTTTATTCTCCTTATCGTCTGTTCTAAATATTCAGAATTTTTTACATTTCGTAAAGAAAAAATAAGGCTCCAAATAAAGTATTAGAATTTAAATTCCGTAAAAGTGTTTTTTGGAAAAGTAATTGGTTTTCACAGCACTAGTAAAACAATCCAAACAATTGCAATGCTCAATATACCTTCCAGCTACTCCAAAACTACCAAATTATAGTTGATTTAAGTATAGTCACTCAGTTGTTTTAACATGACACTTATCTAAATATGTAAGCAAAGAAGTTTCAAATAATGTATTCACTAAACTTATGGTGTATCAAATATAGAACATTGCATTAAAATATGTTAAATACATTTTATGTGATACTTGTACAAACAAACAAACACAAAATCAAACATAGAATGGGAAGACGGGCGGACTAACGCAACCAAGTTCAATCTCTAAATGAATGGAAGTACTCACAGTATGCAAAGTTTCATGAAAATATATTCAACCATATGGACGTAGCACGGGTACATACATACAAGCACAGATAACAAACGCGTAAGAGACGGATTTTGCATCAGAAGGGCCCAAAATGGATAGAAAACTTGAAACGGGTCGAAAATATTCAATGTACAAACACTCTATTCTTATTTATATAGATTCGCATTACTCCAAGTGATATGCAGTTTAAAATTAAATCCTTGTAGTATTTTTTTCAATCCATTGATTCGATTCCTAAATTTAAACCAAGTACCTATTTAGAATGATAAAATTAGTTACTTGACTATTGAGTAGATCTTTCAATAATAACCAAGAAACATGAAAAATAAATGTATTTTTAATTGATTTTAATCGTTTCCCAATTAAAATCTATGTAAAAATTTAGAAGCATCACTGAATTGCAACGCTACCAGTATTATTTTAACGTTACCTGTTTTATTCTAAAATTCTTTTGTTTTAAAGTTACAGGTTCTAATACCAGTCTTGCCCTATGTGCAGAATTCTAAATGAAATTTATAAAAGAAAATATTAATTTTGGTGTTGCCAGATATGGAGTAGAAAATTTACTCTTTTAAGAACAGTGAGTTTTTCGCTTGTGCTTTTCTCGTTAAATAGTCGTTTCATTACAAAATATCCGTCGTGTACGCGTTTGCTGGTGCATGTTAAATCTGTTGTACCTCAAACGTCTTCAGGTTGGCGTGCTGTTGAAGTTTCTACCGTGGTTCAAAATTACTTGGTGTTTTCCTTGAATCTTTCCCTTTGGGATTGATCATAGACAGTCGGCATTAGCCCGTTGTATTGCTACAGTGCGACGTTAATTAACTACCTACCTACGTATCATTACAAAATGTTGTGTAAAATTAAATATTTTAACTGTCCTTATATCATCAATCAAATATTCATAAATTATTGATGTTTTGATTGGTAGGTAGTTACTTTGGATTTGATATTTTGGAAAAAAAATTACTTTTCGAACAATACTGGTAAAACAATCCGAGTTTCAATCGCAATCGTAATTATCCTCAATGTTATTTCAATGCCAATTTAAAATTGTCTTTAGATCCCTCTGCACACCCAAAAATATCAAAAGGAATGTGTAGCCAATCGTACTCCCGAGGTTCTGAGAATGAGTGTACTAAATCTGGTGTGGATTGGTCAAATGGTGTAGATTTATACAGAAAGCAGACAGAGAGACAGACAGACACCAACTCTGCTTTATATATAGATTTTAAAATAGTCGGATGAAACTCAATTTCTTTTATCTTCTGCACCCCTCCCTTGTTTTTATATGACATAAAAGACAGTACTGACTTAAAGTTCTAAGTAGACGTATATGAAAAGAACAAAAACTTTAAGATGTAAAATAGTCTTAAAACTTAATAAAGAGCAAAGGACTAAAACCTGGCCAATCTGAGCTGTCTTTTGATCTGCAAGAGTATATTCTCGTATTATGGGTAAAAGGCGATTATGAGGGCTAGTAAAAGGAGCGAAGCTGCGACGTCAATGACTCCTATTATCGTGGTCACTACCGCTGATGAGGATTTGTAGCGCTTGTGCTTTGGTGTACTTTGCTGATTCAGCGGAAGATATTGGAGGGAAGGTCATAAAACGAAAATGGTGTGGATTGTAGAGATTTCTGATATATTGCTTCAGAGACCGGTCGGAAAATATCCACGAGAAATAAGTGTCTACAAGAGATTTACACCGAAATCTATTGAACAAGCCATCGGAATATTATTCCAAAGATTGATGTTAAACGCCTAGTTTATATTTGTGAAAATAATTTTTAGTCTAACAACTTAGTATGAATTTTTTGAATATAAACGAGGCTGTATTGACTATATAGGGATATAAAATAGCTACGTGGAAGCAAGTCTCTTTGGCGCACAAATACTGTTTAAATGAATTTATGGTAAAGTTTTATAAACTACGCATATGCTATAAGACTTTATGAAGCAAGCACATCAAATTAGAAGCTTGTTCTTAAAATTATAATGAAATTTAACGTTAATACGTTTGGATCACCATACTCTATTGGTGAATGCGATGCATTATGTAGATAAATTTCGATCGTTTGGTCGCTAGTCCGTTAGACCATGTGATGTCCACCATTTTTCACAGTATAATAAACGCAACTATTGCAGATCACTCGTCCAAATATTCACCAGATTCCACAAATTACAGTTTAGGGAATCAGCAAGTTTTATTTGTTGGAGATGAACCCGAATATAGTCGTATCCAGTAAGCAACCTGAACTTGGCAACCTACTTCCCGTCTAAGAGAATCTGGAACAACTGAAATGCTATTGGAGAGGATGCTACAAGGCTTTCCTTCAGAGACAGCGAGAGACTCCGCTTTTAATTCTTTCCTATGCATCACTTTGATATGAAATGACTCATAAGTTAGCTAGATTGTCAACCACAATAGGCCCAGTCCCTTTGTCAGCAACTACCCTCTCTAAGTGTTTAGGTAGGGTCAGGAGAGAGGCTCGAACTTTATGGAGGAATATTGGGATGAATCGCCATCGTTTTCAATTCCAGATTGAGCCTAATGATCTCTATTACTTCGAAAAAGTCCCTAGTGCAGTTGCCACTTTTTCTGAAAAAGCCAGAATAGGAAATTGTAACTCAGGCCTTAAATTGTTTCAACATTGGTTGACTCCAACAGTGCCTCATTTGTTTTGATGAAGATTTTGGAGCACATATTTTGACTGCACCAGGGAGAACATTTTTAGAATTCTCCTTAAAGAAAATTTGCGATTCACCTATTCTTACTGGTTTTCCTAATGTTAATTTCATGTATATTACTTTGCTGGTTTAGAGAAGACATCGTGAAACCGGCGTGTGTGTCAAGATGTAATATAATCACTATTATGAAGTTTTGATGAATGAAGAGTCAGAGGTTTTGTAAAATTCTGCATCACTATAACCTTTTTGGGCCCCAAATCCGTTTTTCTTTTCATTTTACAACATACTAAAAGGTGGAGGCAACCCTTGTAGATATCATGTAGATAGTAGTAGTCATATTTCGCCTTAGGTATTTAATAAAGACCTGGTGTCCTGAATCTGTGGACACATGTGTCGGACTCGGGAGATCAGGAAATATTATAAGAAAGTGATGTTAATAATTACATGCTATGTTATTGTTAACATCGCATACAGAGAAACTAACTTTCCGATAAAGATGGTAGAGTTACCGTGACTCTGCGTTAGAAACCAGCGAGGTGTAAGCGGAGAAGTTACAATTCCTCTTTGGGTGTGTTTCTATATTGTGTCAGTGAAACTTCTCTTGTGTGTATGTCCATTAACTTGACATTATTTGGCGGCCCTTGTGCCATAAAAACCAGCCAACCGATAATTTTTTTCTAGCTTTATGGCGCAAGGGCCATATCTGGCCAAGAAGTGCCAAACACAAGACAACATCAAGTAAAAAATGCCAACCGATAAAGATATAGCTTGAAAATGTACTTTAACAGAGATATTTTTTGTTCAATACGATTATTTAACAGATTCAGGAAGTAATACACGAATTGTGCAACTTAATTTATAATTCATTATAACTTTAAAAAGTCACCCGAGTTTTGTTTTTGTATGCTTTTATCCACCTGAAAATGCGTAATTAATCTAATTCGTCATTTCGTCATTGGCATTTTATGGCCAGAATTGCCGAAACCTACCTTATTTCTCAACTTTACCTTCCTCTTCAAAATTATTCTTAACGCCTACGCCGAGAAAGTTTTCCAATAACAACGTGTCACACAATTTCCTGTCTTCCTACTCACGCCACCTGTAAATTTACCGGATATAAACACTCGTACTTGGACATCAAGATTAAAATAGTAATTACTTTTCTGATCGACTGTGTGCTTTGCGTATGTGCTTACACAGTTCCACGCTCATGGTAGAGGACAAGACGGCATCTCTGACTTAATTAACTTACAACGGAATTTCTTTTTCAGGTTATTGTTTATCAGATCATGGAACGAATTTCGAAATTATCGATCGACTTTGCTCAACCATGATATCTGAGGTGAGCCAAGCGTCAAGTAAACGTAATTAATAAGAGGGTAAAGTGAAATAGTCATTACTGAGAAAATGGTGTTATGGGTAAATCCGATGTCGTGATTGGGTTTAATTAGTGAAATATTATTTCCGTTAGGATTTCGTATTGATTAGTGCGTGTGTTGGAATAGTTCGGTGTATTCAAGATATAAAGTTTCGTTTTTAATTTGTCTATGGGATATTGTCAGAAAACTATTCTAAATCTCAGCTGCGTGTTTTTCTTCTCTCTCTGTTACTAAAGTTTGAAGCAAACAATTTGGCTTGGGCATACAATTTTCGTGATTAGTTTTTACACTAAATTTGGCGAACACTAAATACATTTTGAAAGAATTTAAATGTTGAAATGGGATAAAAATGTAGTTTTAATGCAATAAGTCTAGAAATTTGCTCTAGAACAAAATATTTGTCGACTACCTTCAACTCACACACACATAGGTACAATATCATATCAAGCTACATCCAACCATTCAATTTGTGGGACTGTCATCATTCAATGTTTCCATGGGGCCGTCGTCGCTCAGTGGGTATGCCCACTGCGCTAGCAACCTTCGAGTTGCAGGTTCGATTCCTGTCAGGTGCATTCCTCCCTGGTATTTCTCTCTTCTGTGTCAGTAAAACTTTCATTCTCTGTGTGTCTCTTACTTGATATTGTATGTCTTATGTCTGGCGCAGCATGGCCAAATATGGCCCTTGCGCCATAAAACCAAAACCAAAAATTAATGTTTCCATCACAGCATTCTAAAGCATAAATGTCTGTGTTGATAGAGAATATACATTTTCTTCACAATGCCGTTTATGACAGCTGTGTTGCTGGGAAAGGTCATAATTTCTTGCATACAAAAGAAGCCTTAGATGCAAATTCAGCAAATTTTTCATTCTGAATTTATCCGGGTTTCACAGGATTTGCTCATAATAATTTTGTACACAAATGGCTTTACACTTCCTTTATATCATCTGCTACATCCTTTTGGAGAGTGGGGTGCCAGCTCAGGTGTGACCTCGTCGTCTGACCGTGATTCAAAATTCCGTGGTGTTGTCCTCGTTTCTTTCCCTTCGTCCCTGATACGTCAATCGAGCGCCTCATACTTTGCAGGAAATGAACAAAATCACTCGACACAAATATTTCTATCAAATGAAGCAGTTTCGCAGCAGCTAAATTCATTCTTAATTTATGCATCATTCAGAACCAATCAGAAAAATTTTAGAATATTCAAATATTTTCAACCATCTCTTTCGAGTATTCCGATATTGTGAATAATTCTAAAATTTTATCATAAATTTTATCATAACTAACAATTCTAATTTGAGATTTTTTTTTAATTACCGGCCAATTGAAGTTAATTATTATAAACTACAAGGGTGGATTTGTGAACTACTTAGCGTTGTCTTGGTGCACCATGGGGGTGCTAACACGTTACATGTCACATGTCAAAAAAAAAGGAATAACCGGTTTATAGAGGCCACACCTTCATACCAGACGACAGATATTCATGCCTTACCCGAAATTCAGTTCAGGAACCTTTCTGCCCTGAAGCCCTAACCGATCGATAGGTCAGCATTTGTTAATGTACTTTGGTAAATTGAAGTCTAAAAAATTTGTCGTTTGTATTTTCTAATGGATTACCTTTTTGCATTAATCTATCTGTTTCATTCCTGATACAAAAATATATCCACGAAGTTGAAGAGAATAAAAATCACATTTCTATTCAGGTGTTAGTTTTCACTTTGCAGTGAGCAAAACTGTTGTAATTAGCTTTAATAAAAATCACATTCAGTGTCATACATAAGGATTAAATTTTCTCCCTTCACTTGGCAATTATACTCTTTAATCATTAGACAAATGTTCAAATTATCAGCATGAGATTATTCTCGAGTTTATTTTGATTATTTTCCCCTGAACAATGCTACAGTGTCATACGGAATATGAATCAACACGATTCGTTTCATAAATTAATCGTTTTAAACCCTATCTTAGTGGGGAGTTCTCATTAATTCATAACGAACGACGAACTTTATAGTGTCATGTTGAGTCTATCTTTAAATTAAATTATACAGAGATTTGATGGTAGTCGTCTTGTGATGTGTCAAACTCACTCGCTTTATTATAATTTATGTGGTGAGGCTTTTCAGGAATTTTCCTGAAGAGAAATGTAGTCGGAGCTCAGTTTATGTAAACGTTGTCAAGCATATATTCTATTAGTATGAAATAAAAAGGCGGAGACTTGAGTTTTGATAAGATTTGGTTATAAATGGTAAGAATGGTTTCCGCTGGATTCAAAATAGTATTTGATATACGGCATTTATTACATTAGAAATGATTTAAACTAGCATACCCGCACATAGCATCTGGGCTCAACTTACTTAATTGATTATATCTATTGATGGCAAGGTGTCGTTACTCACATTTCATAACTTATTTCAATCCATTTTAATGAATCCATACATATTCACATAAAAAAATGTAATGAAATTATTCAAATATGTAACAACATTTCGTTTACTTTTACTGTTACTAATTCTTCTTTCCAATAAAATATATGACAAAAAGCACACATCAATTATGTTACGACAATTAGATTTTGGACATCTATATCAATTTCATCCCATTTAACTTGTTCAAAGGCAATTTACGCAAAACCTATTTTCGCTCCTATTTTCTTTTCTGCGCTAATTTCTAACACTCAGATGTCTCATTTCTTTCTGTAATCAGACAGCTGAAGAATTTTATCAGTGGGAATTCTTCTGTGAAGTTTTAGCAATATTATGCAGCTCCTTAGATCAAATTAAGTATATCTAACCGAAGCAGCATAACTGGTGAATGAATTCCCTATAGATTGATTTTATATTGTTTCTATCCGTTGTTGTCATTCGACAGTAAGCAATGAGAGTGTTTAGAAACATTTCGCTTTAAAGTGGACCCGCTGCCAGAAAGACTGCTTGATGTTTGTATCTACATTAAGAACAAAATGACCTGGTTTATAATTAATATATTGATATCCATTTTAAACATTTTATCTTACCACACTCAATGAGATTTTATGTCTGTAGCAAGCATTCTTCGGGTAACTTGGTTTCAATTTCACAACATAAAAATCGAGTTATGTTTATTTATGTATTAATCACATATGTAAAGGTTCTCGAATAGGTTTATTATTCCTTCGTTTTCCATCGTAGCTTTAAATCAGTCAACCATCAAATCTGCTTACAAATTTCAAGCATTTACGTAATTTTTTCCTCTCTTGGGTCGGTATTTGTGGCATATACAAAATCACTTCGACACTAAGCTTTCTTATAAATCGATGGTAATGAGGGGGAGACGATCAGAAGCTTTTACGACGGATAAAATATTTTTAGATACATAAAATGCGATGATTTCTTACTACTTTACGGAGCGAGGGCTTATTCTGTTCCATGAACCCGGTTGACTATTATTTCCATGACTTGTTTAAAAGATATATATTTTTATTTTGATGCAGAACAGCTAGAGTAGGACGGCTTGTGATCAGTTCAAATATCCTTTCAAAAACTTTGAAAACACTAAATAAAAAATTATTTTTCTTTAATTTAAATATAGAATTTAGTTTTGTTCATTGTTTCATTTCAATTTGGGTGGTTGTGGTTGTTTTAACGATTGTCTCTTTTTACAATTAAGTATATTTATTTTAATGCATAATTATAAATGATAAATGTTCTTAATTGCAAATTAATGTAAATTATAAATAATAAAGGATCTACGTACAAATTAATACTAAAATTTATTTCAGCTAACTTTATCATCAACTCTAATAAAATGTCTTTCCAAACAATCAAAATCCTTTAAAGTTTCAAGTTAAAAAATGTGAGATTATAATTTTTCGCTCATGACAGCCCTTAAGTAGCACTTTTTTTATTAGTGAAAAAATATAACGTAGGCATTGAAAAATAAAATGTTAAATAAAATGCGTTGGAATATTTCTCCCGAATAAACATCTGTAATGAGTTTTCACCAGTATGAAACAATTTGAAGAAATTTATAAACATTTCAGCTAAGGAAATTGAGTTATTTATCTTTTGAGCGTTCAAGCCTCTGTAGAACTTAATTAAAATCTACTATCTTCGTAACAGAAAATACGTATTAAAAGAATCTATTATCCTTGCTCTGATTTATTGAACATTCTTGGGAAAATTATTGCCATCTCTTAAGTATATGCACTTACCGTCACGCGAAAGTTCTGAAATATATTTAAATTGCAGACTTATAAATGCAGAATCGTTAATGAGTTAACAGTTTTTATAATCCCATAGTTCCATCATATTTTAGAACGTATGCGTGATAAGATTCGGTGTATCTAATAGATCTTTTAATAATGTTTTACATATGGTTCAAATAAGTAGACTTTATATTAGAAATTATTCTAAAATAAGATTAAAAAATCTGAAATATAACATGTTATACTTTATACTTCTATGGTTTTTATAATTCTGTTTATGCATTCCCTCAAAGCTTCTGACTTCGCTTGTTTAGAGAGAAACTACAGTATTAAAAACATATATAGGAAAAAACTGTTTGATTGATTACATATGTTCTGACTTGTGTACTCAATCTTAAGGATCCCTTATAAATCGTTGTCAAGTAATGTGGATATACGCAAAGAGGTTTCCGACTCACAAAGAGAGAAATGGCTCTCAGGGTAACTTACAAAATTCGATCTCTACCTCCTGTAGAACGAAGGCTACTGATGTGGTCGAACTCACTAAACTACGGAGGCTCCCAAATGTTTACGTTGGACAACAAAAACTGAATTGGTGCCACATTCCTTACTTTACAATATTATCTATTGAATGAAATTGAATTATAGTTTGTTTCATAACAGGAACAAAAAATTAATAGCTAAAAATCTATAAGGTTTTCTTAAGCCATCGCCGTGATTCTGGATAGGTTTATAGACGCTTTTACCTCTTTATTACCTAACACAATAAGAGCATATTGACTATCAATAGAATTAGGTTAAATTAGATAGAATTAATACTATCAATAGAATTAGGTTTTTCTAAATTATGCACTCACTTAACACCATACTATCAACTTTCTGTAGTGAACAAAGCATATAAATTTGGTATGTAATTACTTTTCCTGAAAATACAGTTGTAATTGTGCTTAGGGCCCCCATTTGCACTATGGTCCCCAATACAAGATAGGCTCTTCACGAAACAAAAATACATATTCCAAAGCAAATATGCAACTTACACAAATATATCAATTCTTCCACAGCACCTATGAACAGCTGATTTTTAATTACAATGCCCGACCAATTGAACATTATTCAAAAGGGCAGATACGTGAACAACTTTCCGTTACCCTGATGTATCATGGGGGTTCACGGTACACCTAACATACATGCCATTAATTGTAGGTACAACCCATTTAAAGAGAGGCCACACATTCATATCAGAAGGGCAAGCATCCATCCCTTACCCAAGAAGCTTTCGGCCCAAAAGCCAGCACCCTGACTAGACCGTAATTACAAAAACAATATTTATAATTTTAAACTCTGTGGGGTTCACACATATTCATTCATTCTGCAACCTACAGTCTTCCTGTCCAACTTCTAACCAGTTTTGACCTTTTTGACCAAAAGAATCTTTTCTAGGATTCTTTCAACCAATATACACTCATGTCGAAAAGTTAAGTACAATTGCTGTTTATGTGAATATTTCAGAAAATCTACATCGGAATGAAAGGAAACGCGGTATGCGGGTGTAATAGGGTTATAGAAGAAGATAACAATGCAAAACAAGGATAATAATGACTTTTATTATCCAAAGAAAAGGGTTGAAAGTAAAAGGTTCACAATACGAGTGTTAACTTTAGTGAAGCAGAATGATTAAAACAATGTGATGCTGAAGTTTAATACGGTGTGTGGGAACCTCTGGTAGCCACATTAACTGCACAACGATTTCCCATACTTTCGATGGATGAGTTGTGTGCTCAAAGAGTTCCAAGCCTCACGGAGAGCAGTTTTCAATTCCGGAACGGAGCTTGGTGGGTGAAGGAGAGCTAACAATATGTCTCCCGAGCATATCCAACACATGCTCTATAGGATTCGCACCAGAAGAGTTGGCAGGTCACTGCATGCGGTGGATATCTTCACTCTGAAGGAAGGCGTAGACCAGGGCTGCACGGTGAGGAGGCGTGTTATCATCCATGAATATCAAACTGGGACAGACAGCACCTCGAAACAGGCGAACGGTAGGCTCAAGGACTTCGTCTCTGCATCTTTGACAGGTAACAGACCCCGTGTCAAAGATGTGGAGGTCTGTGCGGCCGTCCAGCATGATGCCTGCCCAGACCATGACTCCCCTGAACGAAAACGATGTCTTTCCGTGATGTTTCCCGGGTGAAAATGCGTTCCACGTTCTCTCTCGAGATCATGGTACAACGAGAATCTGTTTGCAGACTAAATCAGGACTCGTCACTGAACATGACATTGCCCCACTGTTGTAGACTCCATTTCCGATGTTCCAAACTCCACTGTAAACGCGCGCGTTTCTGTGCAGGTATCAGGGAATGCAAACTGCTGGTTGTCTGGCATAGAGACCAACGTGTCTGAATCTCCTGTAAACAGTTTGTCTCGAAACTATGACTCTTGTAGCGGCTGTTAGGGCTGAAACCAGTTGCATGACAGAACGGTTCCTCTGACGTCGAGCAGTTATCGCCAAATATCGGTATTGCCGAGCGGTTGTTACCCTTGGCCGACTGGTCGTCGTGTAACATCTCCTGTGGTTTGAAACCTCTGCCATGGTCTGGAGATCACACACTGAGGCACATTCAGAATTCGGATGATTTGGTTTGGGATCGACTGAATTCCAGCATTCCAATAATTCGTCCCTTCACAAACATGTCCAGTTGGCATATTTGTGACATCTTTCGTCCTTATTGATTGTTAACAACGCTCCGTACCACAGCAATTGAGAAAAATTTCTGTTTAAACTGGCCATGCCGCTCGAGGCCGTTTTATACTCTCGAGGCCAACGTGTGCCGGTGTTTTGCACATGTCGACGTCGACTGAACTGTTTTGCATATTCACAATGTTTTACCTTCGTCCCACGATTATCCACTAGTGATTTTGAACCATTGTATCCATATTTACTCCGATTTTTTCGCATTTTACGAATTATGCTTAACATTTGGACATGAGTGTATATGGATAGTTAGTTATTATGTGTGTTATGGGGAAAAAGCAATAATTGACTACTCGGAAATCTCGTGACTCTCAGAGTGTTAAAATAAGGCATATCTTACGTTTTTATCTTATAAAACGCTGTAATATGATTTGTATTAATCAGTCATTTTCAGAAACATTATTAAATTTGCTAGTTCTTGTTATTTAAACCCTCCAAGGATCATGCCTTCTTTATTTCATCATGCAATTTGCAACTTTCCCTGTACGACTTCTAACCAGTTAACAAGTTCTAAGGTTCTTGATGAATAGAACTTTTATAGGATTATTGGATGTGGCAATTAGTCACTATGTGTGTTGAAGGATACAAGAAATAGTGACAGAGAATGCCTTTCATGGACATTTATTAATCTTTTTAGCTAAATACATTGTAATTTACAATCTGAACATATTCTGAACTAAGAGTCTGCATATTATAGTACCTTTCATATCTCTTGGGCCCCTATGTCTTTACGACCCTTGTGTCGGGTACCGGGGGTCCCTCCTTTGTGGGGGTAAGAAGGTTTCAGATGATCAGGGAAACGTTATAGTGTTACCAATAATCTCTATTGGAAGAACAACCGTTTTTGTGTTGCATCATTTAGTGGTTGCAGGTCGACAGTAAGAAGTCCTACACCTATTACACCTCAAACATAGTCAATCGTATTAGGTCGAGTCTGGACCACTCCATGCGCATATAGGTTAACTGTTTCTAAAGGTTCACTCTGAATGGCTACATGGATAATTCACCGCCTTGGAAATTCAATCTGTCGCCTATTGCAACCCAATAAGGATTACGCATTAGTGTCGAGGTCGTTATCGCCATACTTTTGCGCAATGCGGGTCCTATTGTTTGTACACACAGAGCCTTGCACAAAGACCGGGGAAAATTTGAGTGAGTTTGTAGCTGCGAGAAATTTCAATCAATGCTAAAATCTAACTCAAATTTTCTCCGGTCATGCAAGCATTAGTTTCTAATTTCATCTTTTCCATGTTATCGATTCACCATTCTGCGATTGTGACAATTCCGTTACTCAGAACATCGATTATTTTCTATTGCCATGCATTCTGATGGAAGATTTATTTCAACTTGGTATTTCTCTTGGGTGCCCTTGGATGCTCCAGCATAATCTTTTCCCTGCTGATAATTATCTCACTACTTTAACTACTTTGTTTCGAAATTAACATTTTGGTAAAAAATACGTCACTTTATTGTTTTGTTTTAATTTATGCAATATATGTAATATTTTTGTTGTGCATGATGAAAAAAAGACAAGATACAGAACCTTGCATCCTGCTAAAGAAATAGACCTCAAACATCAGTGTAGATTGCAATCATAGCTTCGATGTTGGGATAGTTCAAGGTTAACTAGAACTAAACAGACTCTTAAAAAGATACTATTGTTTGGCAACAAATGATAATTTTAAGAACAAAACACAAATCTTGGTTCTAAGTAATTTTTAAGATTCAATTTTTATAAAATTCTGTATCATTTGATAACTTAATATATACGATTTGTATGCATAAAAATGAAACTGAGATTTATAATTCTAAGAAATTAAAATATTGCATGTTTTTGAGAGGAATTTTTCTTAGACTTTTTTCACAAATTTAAATTTTCATCTCTTACATAAAAAGGTGTTGCAATGATATAATTTAGTTAATTGTACAATCAATTAAGCATTTTCACATTTGGATACTAAATACACGGATGAAACCTTAGTAAGACTGGTAGTCAAAAACTTAAAAAACTTCAAAAGAATGACCAATGAAATAAAAAGAGGTTATAAAATTGTAAATAGTGGTTTTGGTAGAGCAAATTGTCTACCATCATCAGGACAAAACAACTGGGGGAAAACTCGAGTTATAACATTACCACCCATTTTATCTTCATATTAGAAACTTTTTCTTAAATTTTTTAAATGTTTGACTCTTCAGTAGGCAAAAGGCAATTCCTAATGTTTTATATTCGAATATTAATGCTTAAAATGTTTAAAAGTATTATATGAGAAATTGATTTTCGTTCTTTAAAATTACAGTAGAAATGTTTAGTTTAAAAAAAAATCTGAAATCCTTTTAAATCTTGAATGCTAATTAGTATACACGTATATTTACATATTTTTAATAATATTGTACTAATTTCCATAAAAACGTAGAGATAAAAAATCCACTTAAAATTCAAACATTAATTGTCCTTTAACAGTACACGAATGTATTTTTAAAACAAACCGAACAAAACTATTTCAAACAATGCAGCATAATGAAGAAAAATATGTTTATGGTTACTTAAATATTTTTTCAGTGATGATTTTAAATATTTTACATCACCAATTGCAACTGAAACTATTGCTTAGACTATTTTGCATATTATACAAATGAAAATGTATTAATCTCTTGAGTCGCATCGAATTCATTTAGTGTACCTTAGGAAAAAATATTTAAACACAAAAATTATACGATAATTTAAAAATAATTATAATTATACAATACATTAATTTGTGAGAGATCTCTTTTCTAAATACAAGTTTTATTAATGCTAGATCACCTGATACACATTACATCCATACCATTTTTCTTCTAAAACGACAATATTATTTCAAGAAAAGTTAAAATTGTTATTGTTAGACAGTTTTATCTAAATTTATGCTGATTAAAGCAGAACAAATTACGTAAGTGAAACGGATAGTAACCGAAAGTTTATCAGATTTAAAAGAGTGAAGAAAAATCGTTGAAAAGAGATCTTTGTGTGTGGATAAGATTAACTAGTATATCTTTAATCTACTTTTTGCATCGAAATTTCTCTACTGTCTTTTTTATACGTGTCACACATTGACTTTATCTCAGAATTAATTATATCGAAGTTTTTCTTTTTAGTAGAACTAAGGGTTTAAGAATACTTAATAGCATGTTAAAGAGACGTAACTTTTCCAAACAAAAGGTATATAATTAATGTCTGGATTTTCAAACTGCCAAAGATCTTCCAAGTCTTGCGGTGTTGATTACAGTAATTTCAAATAATTCTCCTTAAAGTGTGTCGAGTTTCTTCTGAACAACACGGTGATTACCCAAAGAGGAAACTTTTGGAGAAAGTAACGGTTTTTGTTTTAATCTAACTGAACAAAATTATTCTAAGCTATTTGTTTGATTTTCTCTCTATGATATCTTATACTATTCTTTACACAACTCTTACATTTCTGTTCTGTTTATTAATGTCAAGTAAAGGTCACGGTAATATTACTTTTAGCAACCGATGTTTAATTAATGTACAATATACTTCCGTTTAAATGCAGTACTAATTGCATAAAGTGGTTTAATATGTTTTTATTGATATACATCGTTATCGCAGACATTTTTGAAATAAGGCCTTTTAGGTTTTTATATTTTTTAAAGCTGCAATATTATTTTTTGTTGCACTTGTTCTTATACTAATTAGTCATGTTCAGAAACATTATTCAATTTGTTTATACTTATTATTTTGTGGCGATGTGACTCACTGGACTTACCCACAGCTCTAGTAACTTGCGAATTGTAGAAGGTGCAGGTTCCATTTCTGTCAAGTACCTTGGTGTATTTCTTCTCTTCTGTGTGATTTAAACTCTTTGTGCATTTCTTCCCGTTGTCTTTTTGATGCATCTTTCGCATAAAGACCAACCAACATTTTTGTTTTAATGTCATTCATGGACATTTATTAATATTTATTACCCTAGTACTGAACATATCCTAGCGCAATTCACTCACATTAATATATAATGATGTTAAATGTAAAATGCTTGTGAGTAGTAACAAAGGAATGCCAGTATTGGTTTAAAGTGTGAGTTGTAAAAGTAATTTAAGGAACAAAAACTATTCAAGATATTTCAAAATTTGTTTTTCCAAAGCGCATCCAAAGTTTCCACTTGTTTGCAGAAATCAATGATACAGAAGGTATTTTTATGAAAGAACATCAAAGTAAGATTATACCTAGTAACTAACTATAATTAATGTGTCACAAAGCGAAATCTAGATTTGTGTTGCTTTATGCCGAAGGAATGTACCAAAGTCATTCGGGTAATCAACACGTATCAATGTTTCCATTCTGCTAGGTCCTCATTGTATTCTATAAAAGAGATAGTTTAATACTATTCACTCTAAACATCCTCTCAATCCGTTCATTCTTTTATAGTGATATTAAATTTTTCAGATATTTGATTATATAAGCAAGTAGCATGTAAGTCGCACAGTAATAAACTCTTTCTGGTAGCATAATAAAGACGGTATCTTCCGTCTCTTATGTACACTGTCTCAATCCAATATTTGGATTGAATATTCAAATTACTCAGCAGTAAAACTTACAACAACCGAGAGAGGCTGCGCTGATAACACATGTGATTCCCTATGCTGATATCACGGCTTCAGCATGGAGATTATTTCTGTAGAGTGCTTATAATATATTAAGGATTCACTGCCCCAATGAATCAATACTATCTTGAAGTTAATGATAATGGAAGTTCAACAAAATACTAAAAGGAGTGGGTAATAAAGTTCGAATGTGAATATAGATACAGTTTATAAGACTTAATCCTAAATGCACCAGCAGAACTCAGATTTTCAGATTTAACTGATTTTCTCTTTCTGAACCCTTCTAGTGACTTATCTTCACATAGAAAACTGTCCTGATGTAGCCAAACTCTGGTGCAAAAACCTGTTCGAAACCGCATTCAATTCTGGGTAAAGGGTAATTTGCGTTTCCTATTTGGATATTCATTAATCTTGGAGTAATAGGGCAGTTTTGTCTTCACGAGATATCTCGCCCTTAGCAACATTGACCAGATCTTGGACGAAATATCTCGTCGAAACACTTGGAGGGTTAGTGACGACTTCGGAGGTTTGTACCAGGCTTTCGAAAGAGACGACTGCAATGTTATTGAACTATGTGTCTGGTGTGGGAAATCTATCTAGAAATCATTTAAATGAATAGCGAATATAAATAGATAATTTAAAGAAAAATGTTTTGGGAGTTTCACCACATACCAAAAAAAAATACAAAACATACTAGTACTATCTGGTATATACTGTATTTATTTAATATTGCTTAAAATAGTCATCATTAACTGTGGATATCTTTGAGTTCTAATTTATAAGAAACCAAAATATCTAAATTTCATCCGAATGTTGGTGATTAAGTCAGTCTATCATCCCACTGCGAGTGTGTTGTCCTTTCAAGGTTTAAAATATAGACTTTTATTGTACCATTAAACTAATCAATATTTATATTTCGATTCAGTCTTTCATTTATTATTTGTATTTTTATTGTACTTCGTGTGTTCGGCGTATTTGGTCAAGATGCTCTTGTGTCACGTTAGTTGAGTCATTCAATATAAAACTTAAAATTATGTCGAATACATTATAAGTGTTAACGACCTTCAACAAAAAAGCATGATAAATTTCATTTTCATGAATGAAGTAGATACACATCCGTATATATAGTGAACACAGTATTTAACATTAGAAACAGAATAGAATTATATGTTTCGATGCAAAAATATTAAATGTTTCGATGCAAAAAAATGCATTCCCCTTGCTCCTACGCTTACTTATATCCTCTCTTAGAGCTCTGCATCGGCTTTTAAACTGGCATAGGAAACCAAAAAGGGGAAGAGGCAGTTCAAGAGATGCGAGGGAGCAATGCAGCATCACTCACACCACCGACCGCTAGGTGGCGCTCGTGCCCCACTCACCCCCTGCGACCCCCTCGAAAACGGTGGTATGGACGGCTGCATTGTATCGCATGTCGAAAACTCGTCTCTTGGGTCACCTGTTTCCATATAATATCTTCCCGAATCCTTCCACACTCTTCTGCATATCGGGAGACGCCATCCTTCGAAACAGAGACCGATCCGGAGAGGAAAAGGCATCATTGGGAAGATGAGGAGCAGAATCCGAAGAGAAAAGGGATGCTATCGACCGTCCTCCTCTATGGTATATAACAGGGATGAGGAGGACGTGGCAAGCGGTGTTGATCCGAACGGCATTCCGGAAGCACATGCGGCAAGAGGCTTCTGCTCCTCCTCGGCCATTGCATCATCACCCCATGAACCATGCAGTAGGGAGGGCCTGAGGCGATGCTGGACATGGCTCTGCTGGCTTTCTTGTTTGTTGATGTTCCTGCCCGAAGTCTCTAGGGCCCACCCGGCGGCCAAGAGACTGCACGATGACCTGCTCAGTGACTATAACCGACTCATAAGGCCAGTAGGAAACCACTCGCATAAAGTGACTGTTCATTTAGGACTCAAGCTCTCACAGCTGATAGACATAGTAAGTACTTCTTTCCTTTCATTAAGGTTATTAGAAAATTTAAGTCAACGCATGTGTAAAATAGATTTATGACATGAATAAGAGTTGGATTAGAAAGATTACTATTTACTATGTTGTAATTATTCCATATGTCGCAAGATAAATACATGCACTTTCCAGCTAGGTATGAAACTTAAGGAAATTAAGTACATTCACTTTTCAAGTAAAAAAATACATAAAATAAGATTCTATATCTGGCACATAGTGATAACATTGTTTTGAGGTGTTTGGTCTAAACATTTGTTATAGATTGAGAACGTGAGGGCTATCTTATGTTGTTTAAGGTTTATGTATCACATTTTTAGTAAAAAATGTTATCAACGATCATTCATTTATTTTGAAAAGACGAATTCAGTTGGGTATGAAAGTAAAGGAAATTAGATACATATCCCCTTTGAAAATATAAAAATATGCATAATAAAGACATTGTAGATGGTTATTATGTGCAGATATAACAGTTTTGAAATATTTAATCTAAATATGTGTTAGATTAAATCTGTCAGTGTTATTTTATATAGTTTTAAGTTTATGTACCATCTTTTAAGTAAGAAAAATTATCAATCATCATTTATTTATTTTGATTAGAAATTAACACGGGGTTCATTCATATCATATGAAATTTCGTTATTTGTTATATTATAAACTTATTACATTTGTGCATATAATTGCCCCAATTTTTGAAATTATACATGCCCAATTGACATTTTATCTTCAATACTTTTCTTAAATGCCATTATTCCCTCTACATTGTTGTAAAGTTAAAATATATTGTGCAATGTAAAGTTACAACACGTTTGTTTGGGTTTATCAATTTTGCATGTATTTATTAATATATTAGTAGTTAAAAAATCAGAAAAAATAATGAAACGTGAAATTATATTTTTATTTTGGTTAAGCATTAATAAAAATAATTTTTTTAAATACATTAAAGTGTTTGCAATGAAAACAAACATACTGTAAAGAACTATTTACCTATAAAAAGTTTTGTAATTTTCCAACTCAGAATTTATACTACATTAGGAGCATTTATATGAAAAACATTTCAATTTTCTTAAAAATAGTTAATGTACGTTTTTTTAATTATACATACATTAAAAAGTTGCATTCACCTTTATTTTCTTTTAAAAATGTTTAAGTATGTTTAATTTCATTTATTTGGATTCACTCTTGATACCATTCAAATTAAATAATATTGAGGTTTTTTTGACTCCATTGAAGTTAAATAAAGAATAAACTGTTTGCGTACGTTACAAAAGAAAAATGCATACTACAATTTTCTCGTTTGCTTGTGTGTGTATGTGTGAAATTAGAGACAATACTGATAATGATTAATGATAAATTTCTTTACAGCAAACACATCATCAGTGTAACTAGTTACTAAATTTTATACATTTAAACAAATATGTGCATTCAAGGTACATTATTTAACTTTGTTAGTTTTCATTAAGTTCTTGTTCTTTTTTATTAAAAAAATTACTTTTTTGATCAAATTCTATTTTTGCTTCCTAACTTGAAAGGTTCTTTCATATTTACAACCCTTTTTAAAGCCTCACACAACGTCGGAATTTATAGTATACTGTAAGTAAGGTAATATATGTAAGCAAAGATAGATTACATTATAGCAACAGATAATCAATTTAAGGAATCGTTTTGTTGTTTAATATGAAATAATCGTTGCTTTGTTTTTATCTAATAATTGCGTATTCTTGTTTGGGATATATTTACGAAATATCTTTATATTTTTGTTCGGTAAAATTAAATTAAAATGTTATTAGATAACTTTATTAAAAATGAATGCATTTTAAAAATAAATATAAGAAATATATAGTTTCAATTGAAATGAACCTTGGTAGATATAAACCATTGATGTAAGAAAAATAATTCTATTTTATTTTATACAACTATTAACACATGATAGATAAACAAATATATTGTGATGTGGTTTGTTAATTTACATTTTATTAACCTTCGTTTATGTTAAAAAAAATCTTACGATATATTTTAAAAATTGTCATGTAATTTCAAATGTTACACTTGCAATATGAAAGAACCGTAATATAATGTTTTATTAGTATTTCTTTATCATTCGTATTTTTGTAAAAATACAGTAGGAATCAAAAAAGAAAAGTTTAAATTTAAAAACGCTTTTTAAAATTTATTACGATTCAAACCATAATACCTACATATATTTTCCTTTTAGCTTCCTCTTAAATGCTTCCATTAAATTCAGCATCAAGTTCTTTGTTTTGAATACTCTTATTCCAATCAATTTTCGAAAGAAAAATTGCTGCATACTAAATTTTTTGTGAATATGAGATTATTTTGTTATAAATGATACGTTAATTTGGGTTTGCGTTCATCAATGGAACCCTCTGTTAAGGAAAAACACAAAAAATTGTTGGTTTTAAAACAATTTCAGACAAACTTGAAAACACCATATTAATATTCCATGATTACGTTGTCTTGACTTTCATGTTCACAAAACTACAAGTTTGTGTGTGTTTCTATTAATTGAGGTAGAACCCCAAAACTTTTTACCAAAACTTTTAGATATATTTTTAGCAAAACTGTTTGACATGAAGTTATTACTTGTTTTAAGGAAATATCAAACTAAAAATTCGTTAAATTTAAAAAATTTTTAGTTTACGAAGTGGACACACTGGTAAAAATGTCTTAATTTTTATATATTTAATTTTTGAATTTATATGGTGCAGATGTACTTTGAATCTAAAATAGATTGTATTATTTCTTCGTATATCTCTTTCCTTGGCTTTAGCATTATTTAAAAATTTATCTGCAACAATAATTTAAATTTACCTCTATATACTCTAAACAATATATTATCTCTAACAAATAATAGAATAATATATATAGCATATTAGTATACACATAAGTAATACTATAAATAAATTAATACATTCTATGTGTTTTGTAAGTAATTTTTTATTAGCATCATAAAAATTGATTTTCTCAAGGCTCATATCACTTGACTATCATTTCAATAACCTGTAGCTTTTTATACAATTAAGAAAGAGTTTTTAAATTTTGGGTAACATATTTCAATAAGTGTTTAATCATAACTGTGCTTTGAATCAAGCATCAGTTATTATTTAAAAAGTATCAAAATTTTATAACAAATTAATAAATACTTACGTCTTTACTGTTTGAATGTATTTAAACGTTTAAGTTTCATTGGTAGAAATTAATAATCTATACTCAACTTTGTGTGAAATATTTTAATGATGGCAAAAAGAAAAACTGCATTATGTGAAAGATTCAAATTAAAATGTAAAAATACTAATACAATTTAAAACTTATATATTTATACAATGGAAATTAAGTTTCCAAATTCAGTTATATACTATGGATTATATATTGCAATATAATAACAATTTTAATTGAAACCCTTAAAAATGTTGAAAGATCCCTTCATATAATATAAAGACCTTAATGTAACACGTCAATCAGTTTTCCTACTTAAAATTTTTAAGAGTGCATAGTTATAGACAAAAAAGTATCGTCATTTATCAAAAACCAGTTGCTCAATGAAGATAATTTGTGGTTATTATTTTCATAATTTATTCAAGCATTGGATTCATCCTGTTGTAGAAAAGAATTTTAGACGTTTATTAAGATGAGAGATATCACTAAACATTTCAATCTACTGAATATTTTTGTCTCCAGCGTATCTATATAATAGGAGTCGGAAGTAAATTTGGGGAATTCGTTATATATGAATACTTTTGAATAATATATATGTACACAGAGGTCAAGTATCCAAATACATCTCGTTATTCATGCCTCTGAAGTAAAACATCAACACCTAACATAAATACTACGAAATAGGAAGCTCAATATTTTACCATGGTTTATAATTTAGTTCTTATTTTAAAAATCGACATTATATTTAAGAGCTGCTTCTGTTGATTACTCTTTGGATCCATATACATATAACAACAATATTTAAATTGTGCTAGATTTTGATCGTCTCTATCTGGCCATGCTACAAACGTTGATTACCAAAAGTAATTCCGATCAGATCAATACAGAATCAGCCATATCCAAGAAGACATGAAGTGCAATGATTCGGTTTCAACACTTTGTCTAATTAGCATTTTATTGTTAAATTCTGGATGAACATTTGGCTTTTCGTACATAATAGTGATTTCAATAATTATTAAAAGGAAAAAAAATTAAAATTATTAAAAGAAAGTTTTGTGCAACTATACTTAAAGCTGAAACTTATACTCATTTAAGTTTATGATTTTTCAAATATGCGTTTAATAATTCACCATTAATAATTAAAAATGAAAAAACTGGTCATATACTTTGGCATATTCTAATAGTTTAACTTAACACAAGATTTACTCAGATGAGTATGTCCTGAAGGATAAGGAAAATATCATAGAATAAATTTCACGTTAGGACTCATGATTCAAGATTGGCATGAGCAGAAGTGTATTTTATATGAATAAGTGTAAGTAATAATTATATGAATTCTGGCTACTTTGATCCAGAGATTCAGAATCTACTCCTAAAAACAAGAAAAAGTGGATTTTTTAAGTTTGAAATATTTTAATTAATTTGAAATATTTTAATATTGAAAATACTTTAATACTAATAGGTTGGTAATATTTCAGTATTAAGAGAACACTTAGGCATGCGAAAAGAACATTTTTAAATGCAAACATTTCTTTTAAAGTTCCTGTTTCGTCGTAAGGTCAGTGAATAAAGTTCGGGATACTTTCACAACCAGCTGTGCAAGCCAATCAGATTTCGTTTAACTGGGTAACACTATTAGACAATCCATGAGCCGAAGTGAAGGTCTGAAGGAAATAATCATAGAAGTATCGATGCAAATATCGCAATTAATATTCGACTCTTAAGCGAAATTTAGAAAATTTTCATCCTATTATCTCAGCGAGTATAGTAAATGTTAACATCATTTACAGTGCATGTGAAGAAAGTGACAAAGAAGCGGGAAGTCTTGATAGTAGTAGAAACAGTGTCTCTTATCAGACGACTTCAGTCAATCGCTAGAAGTGATTTCCATCGTATTGACAATTCAGCTATTTGTCGTAGACCATCCAAGTGTACGCCGATTATGTGGAAAGAACCTTCTGACTTTAGGAGCATGCGTGTTCGTGATCACGTCCACCAATGTAACAGAATAAGGAAACAGTGCAACTTCGGTATGCCTAAAAGTACTTTGTTGTGTGGATTTGTTACATTGCTATATATACTAGAATATCAATAGTTATTTATAATAGTGGTGAATAGGTTCCCTCTTGCTCCTTGTCGGTGATGAATTCATGGGGTTATACTTTTAGAGTGCAAACGTTTACTGACATAAATATAATGTACTAGACATGAACATTAAAAGTAGTAACATGTACAGTACATGTGAACAAGAGTATTTATTTGGACATAACCGTTCACTCACTATAATTACCAACTATATGACATGCCTCTTTCCTAATATCAGGAGTTATTGGATCTGTCATTCTGCAATTAGAATGATTACTGTTGGGAGCGTAGTTGAAGAGCCTTAAAAATTCGAAGGGTGTGTACTAAAAATGTTCTACAGAAAAAAAACTTTATGTATGAAGATCTATCACTCTTTATGGGTGTCAAAAAATGGCCAATGAAGATGAAAGCAGATAATAAAAATTGTCTCTTACAATTTCGTTGGAACAAAGCGTCCATCCTCATTAGAAACAAAGTAGACTGAAGTGGCAATGGAGAGGGAAGTCGTTGTAGGAGTAGAGGCAGTGTCTGTTACCATAGGGCTTCGTCCAATAGTTGTAAGTGATTTGAATCGCCTTGGCTAGTCAAATATTCATCACGAAACATCCATCGAAGTGTATGCTGATTGTGGCGAGTGTCATTTGGCTTGTTCGTAATCACGTCTACTATAGTAACCTTGGAAACAATGCAACTTCAATTTACTCAAAAGTGCTTTAACAGGAGGGAAACAAATAAGTTTAAACACGTTGTTTTTTAATAGGGACTCAGAAAAGGTTCGAGTTTTAATACAAAATGTTTTTCAAGTCAAAATTTTGTTCTGACAAATAATCTTTCCATTGAGAACTTATTATTTAGGTGATAAAGCTTTTGAAAGAGGGTTCAATCGGTTCATAATTGAACAGGGCTTCCTTAGATGTAATCGACCGCCACGCAGTAGTTGTTCAACAAATGCTAAATCAGAACTAGCAACCAATCTCATCGTTCTTTCTTTCATTACACATCTAAGGATTGAAATT
Organism: Meta bourneti; assembly: GCA_933210815.1. Lineage (NCBI taxonomy): Eukaryota > Metazoa > Arthropoda > Arachnida > Araneae > Tetragnathidae > Meta > Meta bourneti. The sequence continues at coordinate 57,018,215 of OW119922.1, read as the reverse complement.
GCGAAAACATCAAACGCTTCTGATTTTAAAATGTTTTATGTCCAGGTACAGCAAAATATAATTGTCATCATGGAGTGACTAATTGAACCATATTACGGTAAAAGCGTACATTAATGTTGCATTTTCATGATGACGCCCTCATCCACCACCACATCATTTTTTCGAAGTTTTCCTGGTGTTATTGTCTATTGGTCTGACCGGTCTCGATTCTGTCTCCTGCACCAACGATGGTCGCATCAGAGTGGTATCACAGTGGCGACAGAATGCATGACTCTTATGCTTTGCATAGCTATACCGGTCCATCATCTGGCGCTATGTGGTGGGGTGCAATTGAATTCTACTCCCGCATTCGTTTAGTTCGCATTGCCAGTACACTCAACATTTACCACTACATCTCTGAAGTTTAGGTGTCTTCCTTATATTCAGGACTTGCCTGCTGCCAGTTATCAACAGGACTGTGCTAAACCGTAAGTGGCATGCAACGTACAACGTTTCATCAATGTCAGCCAGATTTCACTTCTTTCATGGGCCACCCGTTCTCAAGATCTCAAGTTGATGATGTCCCAACGACTGGCACACCACAAACCACCTGCGGCTACACCAGATGAACTTTGGAAACGTGTGGAAGCATCGTGGACTGACATGCCCTAACACACATTCAAAGCCTCTTTCTTTCAATGCACAGCCGTGCAGCAGCTGTTACTGTCACCCATGGTGGCTACTGATTTCTTCGAGTTCCACATGTCAATCGGAGCTATAATTTCTATCATTCCAACCTTGTGACTGATATTATTTGTGTAATAAATATGGCATCGATATATCTTGTCATTGAATTGTAGCATTTTCGATGGTCAGCAGTGTACGTATATATGACTGCTATATACAATTAAAATTATTATTACGTTGAAGGAAAGGTCTTGCACACTAATGTAGTGCAATTCAGTTCTATTCTGTGATTATGAAAGCACTATGTCCGTAAATTGTTTATATTACTTGTTGCATTGATATCACGGGAACATCATGGAGATTTATAGATATGGAGAAGGAACAAATATGAAGATAGAAAGGTCAAGAGTGGTGCTCATGACTGGTTTCTGGCATTCGGGGCTGGAGTGTTGTTGAATCAAAGAACGTCAATTCTACTGGGATCGAAAAAAGGACTTGATTTCTAAGGTTCTCTAGGAGTACGCTCTTAGCTGGTCATACACTTTCAGCCTTCCTCAGATCTCAGTGCTACCCAAGAAATTAAGTTCTTCCTTTTGCCGGCTCCACACCTAATAAAATTCAGCTTCGTACCCAATGCCAGAAAGTACACTCATACTATATTCAATCACTGTGACTGCTTGACCCTTCCCAATTCCTTATGTTCACAATGATGTAAATCCCCTCTATTTGGTAGTGGCTTATTGCCTTCATGACATTCCCTTCAATTTTGAAACCGTCACCCCACTGTGATAACAATTCCAGTCTGTTAAGGATCCTATTCAAAGTAAGTGGTTGGTTGGGTTTTATGGCACAAGGGCCATATTTGGCCATGCTGCGCCAGACAAACACACGACATACAATGTCAAACAACGAACGCACAAACACAAGGAAAGTTTTACTGACACGAGAGAAATACAGCCAGGAAGGAATGGAATCTGCGCCGCTTACAGCTCGCAGGTTAAGAGCTCTCAATACTGTTAATCCTTCAGCATTGTAGGGAATTTTCTCATCAGTCTCATCATTTGAAATAAGTGGAAGTGGTTCCGTCTCAGATATCTCTTGCTCAAACTTAACATTAGGGAAATCTTATCGATTTTTACCATATCTGATACACTAGTGAATGATACTAGTGCTCCATTGTATTAAATGTGCTTGTGAAGGCTTAATTGGAAAAGCGAGTGGTGAAAATATTAGTAAAAAATAAGATATTATAAAATAAGATAATTACACTTGGTTTTTTTCCTCTCGTTATTTACCTTGGTCCTGATGATGGTAGAAGCTTTGTTCCACCGAGATGGTCATAACATTTTTACCTATTTTTCGAAATAGCTGTTGTCTTGGTTGGTGTCAGATGTCGCAAACAAAAACCTGTACACAATAGATAAAAGAATTACAGCGAATAATTTTACCCTGTCCTAACACAAGATAGGGTCCTTTGGATTGGCTTAACTGGACCGCAGAGCAGATTTGGCCCTGCGGTTAGGTTTAACTGGTCCGCAGACCAAATAAGTTCCTCCAGATAGATCTTTACTATTTTGTTTTCGTCTTTATTACTCATTTCCTTGAATGTTTGATTACCAATTTGGCTTAGGTTTTTATCTTACTATAAGAACGTGCTCTGTAGATCACCAAAAATTTAGCACTTTTATTTTCTTAAAGTGAAAATTAGACACCGATTATACCACCCATAATAAAGCACTATGACGCAAGAATATCAGACATCCCTCAGCCCCTGAAAGTCTTAATGAGAGTTGCGTGTAATTCATAAAACTGCATTTTTTCTTATGGGCGAATAAGTTATAGTCACAAGAAACCCCATGGTATGAATATGGTCTGACCGTGATTCAAAATTACGAAGTGTTGTCCTCGGACCTTTCTCTTCCTGGATCCTGAACAGTCACCAATAGCCCATTCTGTTGCTCCAGTTCAACTATCTACCCATGAATATAGATGATGTTTATTACTACACCTGGGGCCATCTGCCTAATACCGTTCTCACTGTTTCAGCAACATGGCAATATGTGTTGTTTTCAAGGGGAAGTGTTTCTCATAAGATGAGCATCTTGCACCTTGCGCTAGTAGTGCTCTAAAACATAGGGAGTTACTTAAGTTAAGAGTTTACTCTTTGGAATTTGCTTTTTAAACCTATATTTTAAAGTGGTTCACGACAAGATATTCCCTTCTATCACGCCTCCCTGTTAGAGTTACTGAATTCATTCAATTGTTCTTGTAAACGCATTGACTCCAACAATCGCATCTATCTGTATGGATGAGTAATGCAGTAGAAGCCTTGATTGATCAGATCGTATGATATTCATCCACATTTCCGTGATGCAGTTTAATGTTGGATAAGGTGGTCCTGGGTTCCTTTCAACGTGCTGCTCACTGAAATATCCTCTGTATGTGAACATTAAATCCCTAGGTTGGTAAATCATTCCAAAAGGTGGTTTGGTGGATTTGAGAAATACGAGTCTTACAGCGTAACAGAATACAGCGTTACCTTCTGAGCCTCTATCAAAATTACTTTACATTTCTGATCCAAAATGGATTTACCTTCCCACACTGTTTGTTATGGTAACATCCACTACAAACAAATGTGGACCCCCATTTTACTTCTATTTTCTGTTAGATTCCAGCTAAACCTTCAACAATGAATCACAAGTCTTAATGGGTGTAACTAAGTTCGATGCTTATATTGCAGTAAGCGTTACCATGACTACAGAGTAGGTTAGGTTGATGAAGCATGTGACCTTGATTTGCTCATTTAAAAGTAATGAGATTACTTGGACTGTTCATTTAAGTGTTGATGATGCTGTATGAACGTGGGGATAGGTAAAGTTAGGTTATTTATTATCATATACTGATCTGGAACAATATAAGGAAAACCAACATCTTTGTTGCAGTATAAACTTCAAATGAACAGATGAAATAAAGAATTAAAAATAAATTTATCGTGTATTTATCAGAAATTCGTAACGTCTATTTCAAAAGCAGTCTAGTTAGAATGTAGTTGCTTAAAACTAACTATAAGCCTTAATGAAATAAAATGTAAATGTACCTCTCAAAAGTGCTACTACTCAGCTTCTTATTAAATGAAAATAATTTAATTAAAAAAATTAATGTAAAGAAGTTTTTAATTAATTTCAGAATATTTCCCCATAATATTCAGTATTATAAACAATTACACTCTGTTTAATTTTGCATTTATAAGACTGGTTATTTTATGCGAACCCACTTCAATTATTTTCATTTTAATTAAAAAATGTTATTACCCGTCGTATGGAACCATTGTAATCTCGTTCCATTAACAAGTTCGTATCTTCTTCAGAACTGAAGAAACTTATAGAGGTCACATTCAAGAGTCGAAGAATTCCCAACATATCTAGGTTGAGTGTCCATTCTTGACGACTGAAACATCTTGTCTTACAAACAATTCCCCGATTCCAAAGACCAAGTAATTAAAACTTCTCAAGAAAGACATCGGCTGCTGACAGCAAACACTTTACTATAAACTACAGAGCAACAATCCCAATTAATCAGTTTAGCTTTCAGAAACAAACGCTAAGAATGGTTGCACTGTCGGAAAGTAGGTTAAGTCTGAATGAAGCGAAGAATATTCCTCAGAATGAGTTCAACTGTTCAATGAACGGAATACATTACTTTACATGAATTTTGCTCTTTGGACATTGTTATGCATATAAGAGATCCTCCTTTGGCTATTACGTTTTTTGAATTTAAGATACTGCATTAAATTGGGATACTGGATTAAGTTTCCTTCCCACCCAATTAGTTTGAAATAAATAATATTCTGTATTATCGTTCATAAAGAATTTAAATCTTCGTGGTTTCTTGGAAATGTGTTAACGGTTAAATAGGTTCTAGATGAAGATAAATTTAATTTTGAATAAGTGTTTCCAACAATTTCCTTAAAACGCAGAAAATTGAAGACTTAGTTAAATTAATTAAAAGAAGAATTAATTTTAATTTTGTACATAATTTGTTCTCTACAAGGATATAATTATAAAGATGCGCATGTGTATTTTTAATAAAAATGATTAATTTTTCAAGAAGAAAGTGTTCTATTTAAAAAATTAAAGAACATTTGAATACATTATATAATTCAGAAGTTATGATTGAAATAAGTGGGAATTGATAATAAATCAATGTCTAGGTATATTATGTTCATACCCATACTAATATAATAAACTGTTTCATATAGCTCCTATGATGATGGTATGTCCACTTCAAAAGTTTTAATCAAAATTGATTAAACTCTTGCAATTAATCAAAGTAGGCAAAAATTTATATTAATTTTTTATCTGCTCATATTGAAACTAAGCAAATGCATCCTCTGAAATCTTCCAAAGTTAACTTTTTGTGAACACTTTATCTAACATTAGTTTATAATACTTTATTTTAGATTAAAAGAGGTAGGTTTTCTGGTGCGAAGTCAGATAAAAACAAAAGAATTAATCTATCTCAACTTTCTTGATTTAATTTTTTTACCACATATAAATCAAGAAAAAGAGACAAAGAAACTTTAAGAAACTTAAGATTCATTCCCTTAAATATAAAAAATATTAATTATTTGCATTTTTTTATATTCTTACCTTTACATCATTTTTTATGGAAAAATAATATACGGTTTCGAAAATCCACAAAATTTCCGTTTCACATTAAACGGCTGATATCAATTATAAAAATAGTAAATTTTTGAATTTTTTATAATTTCTTTCATAAAATGTTTCTTTACATCATTCAATTCTTAGAAATTACTTTAAATTCAACTTTCAGCATACTTTAAGCAGGCATTGGTATAAGCTGCTCAGTATAGCGCTTTATATAGCAGGTTTTTAGTTGTTTTTATTTCTTTGGATCTCTTCATTCACTTGCACTTGTGATTATATGCTTTTATAAAAGATTTTCAACACTTGAAAGGCATAAAACCATATATCCTTTTGGAAACTTCCAGTCATCCCTGCATACTTTTAAACCAGTTTTGACCTTCTTGACCACTAAAACATTTGTTATATTTCAACCAGTAGATGTGGCCATCCACTCATTAAATTTGTTAATAGGTAAAAACAATGCTACTACTTGTAAATCTTGTGACGCTCAGAGAAACCATAGACCAAAGGATGTCAATGTTTTAAATCTCTTAATATGTGTTAAATCTGAATGAAAATATACAGGTTTTTTTTGAAAAAATTAATATATCTGTCTTGAAACTACTTTCAAACATGCTTTATTAAAGTATTAAGTTGAAACTCTAAAATAAGTCCATTTAAATTATTTAAAAGTTAGAATGCTCATTTTTTTGCGTAATGAATCATTCTCAGCTTGTTAAGTATTATAAACAAGTTCTATAATCAGATTCTACAAAGAGAGTTTAGCGAAATATTTTCAATTATTAAACTGTATTTCTTACATTTTTATGATTGAATTCAGTTGTATATTTCACACATAAGAATATAGTCTTTAATCCAAACATAGGACAATTTATGCATAGAAGACAGTTGGTTGTCTATGAAGTAAAAGTAGAATTGCGCCACTGTGCTAGGGTTCGTCTTCAGACCACTTAATCGAGTCATAAATCAACCTGCCTTGAGGCCAGGAAGAAAGATAAATCACTTCCGACGGGGTTTTCCTACAGTGGATCAGTCGGAGTTTTTGCAGGATAAAAGTTGTCTTGATCGCTAACATTCATATCCGCTGGAATACCACGTGTGACTGAAATATTTAACACATGGGATACTTCATGAAGTCCTCTTTTGTCACAATTATTTATTTGTATGTGCTTGAAGTGTAAATCTTACTGCACTTGCATCTATTTAAGTCCTTTTTATATTTTAATATATGAAACAACCCCACACTGAATATTTTTAGTATGAGAGGCATTTTCTGCCAGGCTAAATTTTGATGGCGCTAGTGTTTCTGCGGCCGAACGTGTTTCCTGTGGCTTTTCCGAACATGATGTCTCTTGGATTGTTTCTCGAATACGAATTCTGTTCTTAGTAAATAAATATTTCAAAGAATGAATCCGAATTAATGTATCGCACCCCGGTTGCAATACCGCCATAAGTCAAAACCTTTTATGCATACAAAGATTGCAAAAGCTGGTTTCTTCATGCTGCAAAACTGCCATAATTCTAAGTTAAAAAGAAATGTCATTCGAATAATGATGAGATATCCCTAATTTAGGCTTTTCAATGTAATGTTAAAACTTTCACAAGCTCTCCCGTAAAATTATACATTTTTGATTTATGGTGGTATTGCAGCTGGGGTGCGATATGATAGTTGACTAGTCAACTCCAATTAGATTTCTGTACTTATTCCGCATCGACCGTCTAATGGAATAGACCGAGTCGGGCTAATTGACGAGAGTGATGAAAAAAACTAGTTTTCGTTTCGATAGCTAATCGGTTCAAGTCTATTCCCAAGCTGACATGACCTACACTTCTGAGATCTAATGCCAAAGACCCCTCCTAAATGCTTCTTCTATTTTACTAAAATTCCAAAGAATGATTTCTGAATTCATGCATGATAGTTAATTGGTCAACGACAATTAGATTAAACGCCAAATGGTGATAAACTACATTTTAACCCACCAAATGGATTCGACGAGATATCTCTTCCATCAACACCTGACCAATTTTGCTAATGACGAGAATTTCGTCATCAAGATGTTGCCGAAGGTTTGATGATGACAAGATCAAGATCTGATCAGTTTTTTTCTAATGATCGTGATCACGGTTTATTGTAGTGACAAGATATCTGGTTCAACAAGATCTGGTCAGTTTTGCTAATGATAGACTACTGTCGAGATACCAGGTCATTACGTCATAACGTAGAGACAATCACCAGGAGGGTTAAGGTAATCCCGATATGTATGCGAGAGCATTTGGGTAGCGAAAGTAAAATCGTTTCTTTCCCTCTGGTTTGTTTGTTGCTCTGAAAATTCCTCTTATGGAGCAACTACATACTTCAGTGGCAAAATCGCAAGCCCACATTAAGTTTAAGGTAAATTTAAACCCAATTTATATTTCGATAATGTCCAAGTAGATAAGCAGACGGAAAAATGACACGATTAAAATATGTAAAAAAGTTTTATCTACTAATTTCCAACTAAAGTTTCACAAAAGAACAACTTGTTTAGCTGATGTTTGTGTCTGTAAAGGGAGTTTAAAACTTGATTATGAAGTTGATAACACAACACTCTGTTCCTCAAACTCCCACTTTTTGATGCAATATTCAAAACTAGATTAAAATCATAAATAGCTAGACGGATTAATTTACCAAATTTACTGCGAAGTTTAAATATACTAATTAGCATAATATTGCTAGAATCGTACGGAAGAGTTCTTGCCGCTCTAATTAAATTCTTCAACAGTCTGATTACAGAAGGCAATGAGAAGTCTGGAAGATAAAAATTACCGCAGAAAAGAAATTCTGAGTGAACCCGAGAATATGTTTAGAAATAAAAGAATATTGAATGGCTTTTGAAAAAGTGAAATGAGATGCAATTGAAGTGAATGTTCAGAAGCTAATTGTAGTAACATGACTGAGATGTGAACTTTTTACATGCACTTTGTTGGAAATAAGAATTAACACCAGTGAGTACATTTGAAAAATGGGTAAAATTCAAGAACCTACTAGATTCAAATTGGCGACTAGAATTTTCATCGCCAAATGGCTTGCACTTACGTGCAAGTGGAAGTGCATGTAGTAAACCTACGATAGGTTACCATAGTCCAGAAGTATCACCGATTAGTGATGACAATTATCAACTTTAGCACAAATGTTATGCTCGGTTCTGCTAGCAATTAATAAATTAAACACAAGCCAAACTTAAATAGTTAACAGAACAGCGAAAGAATTTGGCTTGCATCTTTTGAATCTCGGTTTAAAATATTTCCAACAACCAATAAAATATCATAAACATATTTTATTCTTCAATAAGGTCAATTTTGGACAACACATATACAACAAAATACAGATGCATACAGTATATCGCATATGCTCATAATTATTTACACACACAGCTGCTCGAAGGTAATACGTCCTTACTAGAAATGGGGATATGATATTCTTGTAGGGATGTATTATCTTCGAATAGCAGTTCAGCCTAAGAATTGGATGAATTCAGGATTGAGAAAGGAACATAGATACTTTAGAGGGTGTTTAACACGTGTAAAAGATCTCCATCGAGAAGTTATGCACTGATAAGAATTGGTTACGGTTAGGTTTTACAGTTCAATGGGGCCATATTTTGCCAAGCTGCTCAAACACTATCATGTATATGGACAAACACACAAGGGAAGCTTTACTCCCCACAGAAGAAAAAAATACACCAATACACCGGGGAAAAATGAACTCGCCTAACATTTCCTAAATATTTGGGTTTGTAAAGTTTTTTTGCATTATAATATGACATTCATTAAAGATATATATATTTTACAAATCTTGTAGAACTTGATCTTCGAACCAAGATCATGTGGTATTGGAAGAAAAGATGAGTCCTATTGTAGAACTAGTTGATTAGTGTGATGAAAAGCACTAGTTCGTACTTCGAGAGTCAATCGACTTAAATGAATTCCTAAGCCCACGTGACCTACGCTTCTGAGTTCTTATGACAGCGACTTCTTTCATATGTCTGCCTATTTATTAGATAACCGATGATTTGGTCCATTATGCTTAGCTCTATTTCGAATCTGACATTTAATATTTTTTGAAAAAAGTCATGACTCTTATTTGTGAAGGATGAAGTAATAGCGTAAAATGAAAAATTTGAAGTAATTGATATCATTAAAAATATATGGATGGAGGATAAAGTGCTACTCCGCTAGGATTTTAAATATTTAAAGGAACTTGGAACATGGCAGTTGTACATTTCGAAATGTTCCTAAGCCACAAAGTGCATCAGCACCGTCCATTATGCCCTTGCAGAGAAATGTGAAGAATTTAATATGGATTTCTCTGATTACCCCGATGGAAACTCATGAGCATCTCCCTTTCCACGCATCCATCCGTCCCAACACCATACACACTCTGCCGGTTAATCTCATTTTCTTATCAGGAACAGCTGAGTTGCTGTGTCCTTTCATAGAATAATCATCAATTGTGCGCGCAAGAGAATGGGGACGTTCTCTATCTGATTTAAGAACGGTCGCTTGTCGTTCGCAAAGTCTTCTCTAGTGGCTTTCATTAACTAAAGTGTATTATTCACATGCCAGTCGGCTTTCGCGAGGATTTATGTGCAATCGTCAATGCGAAGAGAGCGGGAATTAAACGGAAGAGATCAATTTTCCTAAGCGGTGTTGGGTTATTATCCCAGAAATGTTTCGTCAACATTTTTATCTTTAATCGGAGTTATGTCGATGCTTGCATTTTTTATTTGTTTATTAATCATCCGGAAAAAGAAAACGGGAGTATATTTCCCTCGATTTTGAGGCACAAACGCTTATTGTTTTCCCTCAGTAAATATATATTGGATATATGAATGGTGGGAACATTTTTGTTGGAAAGCATTTCATGTTGGAAAGCCGCATTAATGTAGCTGTAATCAATAAGGTAGAATTCAAAGAAATTCAATCAGATATACTAAAAAATGCACGTTATTTTATAAAAATTAATCATTATGTGCTCAATAATTAAAAATAACTATTTGGTAATTTTAAAGTTAAATATTCTTTTAATGACATTGCTGTGTTTGCTTTTGGAGGGAAAGCATTTGAATATTTGTTTCTTCATGGAGGTTCACAGTTTCAGTTGATGCTCTAGATGGGTATCCATCATTTGTGACCTTAAGGAAGTCTTGCTTTGGGGTAAGTAGGTGAATGTAGATTCGAAGCAATAAGTGGTTGAAAAGCAAAATAAGCATTTTTAAGCATGCTGCCAAAGATGTGGGTATTCTACTGCATTTTCCCATATTTCAATTGGATCTTCCTTAGTATGAAACGACTTTAAAATGTCATCCACTAATAGTAACATCCACCAATAACACTCAATTCCATCTGTTGTTCTTAAGGTGCCTTCATGACATCAGCTAGATGAGATTTAAATGCTAATTTTAGTGTGATGTCATGGTTCTAAAAGTCAGTGAACCTTTCATTATAATTTATCAGACATTTTAGAGTCGCATTAGAACTAAATCCTGAGGAATTCAGCCGTCAATTTAGCCCTTGTAGCTTATTAATTTTCTAACTCTGCCGGTCAATCTGGATGGATCATCCTGTTGAAACTTATTTTGTACTTTGGTATTTTAAATGCATTCATTTTAAAAATAAAATATAAGCATAAAAGAGATCAAAAATGCATTATTAAAAATAAAAGGATTTGTTCTGCAAAATATGGATTCAATCAAATTTAACCCCTCTAAGGACATAGAAGGCCATATGTGGCCTTAGGGCCACAAATTCGCCACCCCTGGGTTAGAACATAAATCAGAAATTATTCTCATGTGCACACGAATTGAAAAAATATAACATTTACCCCTACTTATCCGTTTGTCTCGAAAGTCTAAACGAATAATCCGAAGGTTGATTTGTGGGCTCAGAAAATGAATACTGAAGAACACTGACAGATTTAGGGATACATTGAGGTAATATAAATACACTAAAGAATAATGACTTAAGGTCCATAAGTACGATAAAATATAATTTAGCGGTGCGGAGGAGGACAAAAACCCAACACTTCTACGAGTTGAGATGTGACTCCTTTAATCGTTCCAGCAAGAATGAACCCCCATAGTTTCTATTCTAGAATCCACGAAGTTTCGGAGAGTTTTGTTCTGCTTGTACTGTTCTTGTAGACGATTGTTTGCATTTGTGATTCTTGATATATCTCGCTGCCACATCTGGAAGTAATATCACTACTGGAAATTTTAATTTCATTCATAATCTGCAAAATATATTCATATTTAAAAAATAGAAAAAGCCTATGTAACTGCATTGTATATAAATATGGAAATGTGACCAGTTTCCTAGCAAAAACTTCACTAATAATATATTTTGGTTTATAAATGTAAGGTTTGCACATTGACCTTTAATAACAGCATTTTAATGTTTTATAATACGATGGTCTACTGTTTTAGCTTTTAATAGTCTTTCAAATAAGGAAGTTTCGTTACAAATTGACAATCTTTTTTCTAGTCTTATTTTATTTAAAACAATTATTACTGTTTACATCAATTATTGTTAATTATTAATATAATCTAGTTCCTAAAATTTAAGAATAAATTCGATTGCTTACATGTTTACTGCATTAAAATATTCTAGTTTGTCACATTAATTGCTATATTTTAAATATTTTGACCAAATCAAATCATTTATATTTTTATTTCGTCAACTTACGTGTGAAACAAACCAAGTCCAAATTTTCAAATATGAGTTTTTTAGTTTTTCTAGACCAGAATGTGGTGGTATTTAAACTGGTGAAGTCCACGAAGTGATTGTTTCTTGATATGGAGGTTATGTTTCTCCTTGAGAAACATATAAACAGATGAAAGAATGTAATTTTAATATAATTTTATTAATAGTTGCTAAAGCAATACAGAATCATAATGAAGGCACTCTTCTCTAAATAACTGATAAATTGAATAAATGCAAAGTGTAATATATAATTATTAAAATTATAAATTATAAATTTTGCATTGCCTGAAAATTAGAATTTTTTCACTTCACTTTCTCAGAACTATGGTATTTTGGCTTAGTGTAGTGTGTTTCACTTGTAAGTCGACGATTTATCCTCCATTTCGAGAAAACATTTTTATTCCATTCACCAGATTATAGGATGCAAAGTTCCTGTTTATTTCTGAAATATCTAATCCTGTTCCTTCAGACGGTGAATATTTTCCCTACTAAATCAAACCTCACTTTCCTCCGTATCTTTTGAAACATTCTGTAACAGAGGAATTTTCCATAACGTCTGAGGAATTCGAATACACAAAACACATTTCATCGATTCAGCAAGCTCGCATACACACAAAAGGAGATTGAAATCCATCAGAAACAGAAATAGATTAGGTCTCGCAACACAGTGGACACAATAAGAGTGGAAAGCTTTCCTTTCACGCACGGAGAAAATCTCACGTTAAATAATGGAAAAGTTTACCGCCAGTCATATCATAAATTTAAGGAAGAGATACGTATCAGGGAGTACTATCCCTTAGGTATTTATGTCGGAAGTCTTCCTACCAAATTGCGTAGGGGAGGGAACGGTGTAAATCAGCTTTATTATATTTTCGACCAAAGGGCAAATACGAAAGAATATTCTAAAACCGCCGCTCTGAATATTTTACTAAGAGTTTTTCATTTTTGTATGGGATCGAAAGTAGTGTCATTACCATTAAGCCTCCGGGCTGTCGCTTGAACTAACATAGGGAGGATATAAATCTCAAAATAGCGAAAGGAAATAAGAGTCTTTAGATGGGAGAGAGAGAAACAAGGGTGTTTCGTTTTTTGTTTGAAAAGGGGTAGGTATCACAGAGTGGAATTTATTGCATTCAGATTTGTGTATTTTGGGAACAATCAGATTGATTATGGTGTAGATTAAATTCTAGGATACACAGATTGAAGATTGAGAATTTTTAAGCTGAGGTATTTTATGCATTTTTGTGTTATGAGCTTCTTGACAGTGTAAAATCCACGATGAATGAAATGACACTGATGTTTTGGAAAATTCTTATTTTTTCTTGAATGCTTTTCGTTACTCTTTGAATTGTGTAATTTTCCTCACTTATTCATTGAATACAAACACTAAGGGCAGTATGAAATGTTATTCACTTTTCACTCACTTTTCTACGAATTTTATTTTATGATGTAGTTACAAACAAGTATTTTTAGTTATGCGGATAAACAGATTAATCAGTCTAGTGATCATGATGCTGGAATCTGGCTCGAATCCGGGGAAGACATGAATGTTTGGCCGTCTGAAATGAATGTGGGGAATTGGTTGCTCAATTGCTGGAGTAGCGGATTAGCAAGTGGAGGGTACTTGGGATAATGTACGTGGGTGTTAAATCTATCGGGAATTCAAATGGTCTCACTTTGACATGGTGTGGAAGTTTGGAGAGTGGCGTGCCAGCTCAGGTGTTGACCTCGTCATCGGACCCTTTTTCAAAATTACGAGGTGTGGTCCTCGAACTTTCCCTTCGGGATTGATCTCGGACCGTTTACAATAGCCTTGCTCTAGTGGGTGGTCAAGAAAATGTTAAAACGGATGCAAATTATTATAGGTACAGTCGCGGAAAAAAAAACGAACCACCCCCTTTATTTAGAGCACTATTCATAGTAAAGCACAAACTCAAAGATATCATTCAATAGGAAATAACGTCTTCTACAAATTCAAATGCAAAAAATTGCATAAGGGACGTGTTCATATCAAATTTTGAACAAACAACAAAATTTCCAATAGAAACACCATGTTTTGATGTCTTAATCAGATTCTGCATCGTTAAATTAGTCTAAATATAAAATTTCATGACTGTACTGTCTTTATATCCGGAGAATTTCGATGTTAAAATTGTTGTCCATTTCAGGGATCATCTCCACATTGAAAATCGCTATTCGTAGATTGACATTAATTATAGTTGTAGCTACCCGAATTTCAAATTTCAACACTATTTCAAATGTATCTGTCAGCGCGTGCAAACGAACGGAGAATTATTATATTTCTTATGCAAGTGAAAATGATTCGAGAATTATGTTATTATATTTATTTTGCAAGTGCAAACGATCCGAGAATGATTATCTGAGGTCTGTCAGATGTTCTTTTAAACTTTTGGTTGCCCCTTAAAATCACCACAATGAGGAAAATTTAATGTAACACAAAAACTAACCATTGGAATGTGCTGAAATTTTGAATGGTCATATTAGAAGTCCTTCTGAATTGATTCCCATTAAAATATAGTAAGGTTCCAATTCAGAATTTTTACAAACATTAATTAATAATTATTATTGCATACTAAAAACTGTTTTAAAATAAAATATTATGTGGATTTTGTTTGGGTTGTTTAACAGTAATAGGGGACAAAATATCAACGCCATAGAAATATTATTTAGGAAGAGATCCATAAAAGTCTAAGAAACTGATTTAACATTAGGAGCTCCAACCTTTCTGTACTCATAATCTCGAAACGGTAAGACCTAATGACATGAAATTTGGTATCTGAAGTTAAATTTTGATATGGATATTGTGTGTCGAAATAGGGGTTTCCATTGGAAATAATAAATTTGGGGCTCAATTTAATATGAAGATGGCCCCTTATGCAAATTTTATGCATTTGAATTTATAGAAGACGTTAGTTTCTGTCAAACGCCCTCTTTGAATTTTCTCTACTGTTAAAATTGCTTGAATGAAGAGGAGTGGTTCGTTTTTTCCCCCTAGTGTACTGCTATTTCGTAATGTGTTTCTCAAAATAATGCTATTTCAGAGGCTCAAGTGTTAAATGAATTGCTAATTGATTAATGCATACCACATATATTTACATTTGAATTACTAGTACTAAGTAAAATTAATATTGAAATATGCATATTGTCCTTTTTATCTTGTTCTTTGGTGATACATGGTACAAATAGTTTGGTAAATCTCAGTGAAAGGTAATTTTTTTAATTATCTAAGTAATTGAAAAATTATTTACAGGTTAGACTAGTTTTATAACTTCCTAATTAGAAATAAATTCTTACGTCAAATAGTTAAAATTATAATTGCTGCATTATCTGTTCTTTTTCACCATTTCAAATTGTTTAACAAAATATGTATAGAGCAAGCACGCAAAACTGTAAACTTTTATAAGATAGTTTATACAAAATAATATTTTACATTTTCGTAAACAAGTAAAAATATGTTCTAGCTTGACCTTCAGAACTGAAATAAATTATTTGATGGATGATATAACTGTTTTAAGAAATATCAGCAGATGTTTTTGACAAAAAGTTTGAAATATTGATACTTCTACCCAACCAGGGAATAAATTCAGTTTCTACAGTCCTACAAAGACCAAAGGCTTTAAACGTATTCTGTCAAATTCTTGTTCCGGATGAGCTTGAGGCAAAGATTGGGGCGATTGGAAAACCAAAGTTGGCGTACTTCTTCCTTACGTTTCAGAGAATATTCTAGAAAAAATATTTTAGAATGATGTGCAATATTTGCGATTATTTTGTAGTATATCCAAAATCAATTACGTTTTAACTGGGGTGACGAAAACTAATACATTCGTGCCTGTGGATAGTCCGTGGGATCCCCAACTTCAGTAAGATCTTCAATTCTTAAGATAGGGAAATGATAGGTTTAGTTTCATGTAGTTATCCCGAAATTATAAAGATATGGTGAAGTGTATAAATCTCTGCTACTCATATGATGTATCCTACACTACCCTAGCTGAGTTAGAAAATGTCTAGGATATATATACACACCTAATTCTGTTTTTACACGATAGATGTTTTTACACGATCCTGAAGAATACGTGTAAAAAAAATTCATGTAAAAAGAGACATTGTATCTATGGAAGAAAAGAAGATTGGTTCCGGATCTAAAAAATCAGTAAAAATAATTAAAAAAAACCGTATGAAAATATTCGTTTTAAGCTTATTATTTTATTTTAACAAAATACACATGTAATAATATGTAACGAAAATGAAAAAATTCTTCATGAACAAAAAAATCTGTTTTACATCCCCTGTCATCCAACCTGTACTTGCAGAAAATTCATACTTTCTGTTTAACTGAGATGAAGTGCTTGGCTCCTTTTCTTTAATCTGTCGATAAATTCTTAGTGATATTTGCTTGATGGCATTTTCATCTACTGGCACTCTTTTTTGTGTGACTTATCTTCTATCCATATTACCAGAGCCTTTTCCATCTTTTCCTTGACAATATCTCTTGTATATTATGATGAATTAACACTTACTTTTGTTCCAGAACATACCGACTTCCCAATTGCAGCTTCATTTTTCTTAATTGTTCTTATGGTAGCTTCATGTACACCAAAATGCTTTCCTACAGACGTAGCACCTTGTCCAGTTGTAAGACGATCTAAAATTTGAATTTTAAGTTCCGAAGAAATCCCTTTCCTTTTCGTTTTGGTAATGGGTGAATTATGTGACATTATATAAAGGCTACAGAAAAATATCTCGAATTAAAATTAATAAAGGTATGAAAAATTTGTAAACTTACAATTTATTGACTTTCGGCAAAATTTATAAATTTGCATGTGGACAAATTTCACTATAGATTCTTTCACTTTAAAATAGAGCTACATACTAAATGTCTTCCGAAGATACAATGCATGAATACGGTAGATGTGCACCAAATTCAATAATAAAAACGTTATGTAATTATCTAGAGGAAAGCACGCGTTTCAAAACACACACTAGCTGTTATACATATAGAAAATAGAAATGATCTACTACGCCACAGATAAAATTTTGTTTTCTTAGAATTTAGGCAAAAAAATGTTAGAAATTGGATTGGACCGCTCGTGTTAAATCAAAATGGCTCGCGTAAAAAGAGAATGAAATATTTATTTTGAATTTGTGTTAAATCAAATTCGTGTAAAAGAGTTCGTGCAAAAACAGAATTAGGTGTATATATATATATATATATATATACCTAATTCTGCTTAACATAAATATATATATATATATATATATATATATATGAGTGAGCCCGCTTACTTTATCAAAGGGAGCAAAGCAGGAATCACTTAAAAGGGGTGCTTTGAGTATTTTCTGTAGTTGCGTGAGGCTGCGCCGAAGAGATCAACACGTTACCCCCGAAAACTCAAAGTACTACCAGAAAGAAAAATCATAAAAATATAACTTATTACCAAGGTTACGAAGGAAAAATCAATACAACCAAAGGAATTACCTTACCGAATGTTGCCGCGCAAGTTAGGTGAGCAGAACGTTACGAGATCCGTCCCACCTAGAATAGCGGATTTCAAAATAGCAAGAGGGTGGCTCGGAGATAACATGAAAGATTTGTACAAGTCAAGGGGAGGGGGAGAAAGGTAAATTTAACAAGAAATTAAAATTGTAGCAGTGGTGAAATTGATGGAATAGAGAGCAAAGGTGAAAAATATAATTATGAAATTGAATAATGGCTCCACCTGGTTGTGAATATAAGAAGGAAAATAAAGATAAAACTATTTTTAAATGAAAAAGGGATTATAGAAAACTTTTAAGAAAACTGTTGGGGAAGATGTTATTTAAGAGGGTAGTTTTAAGAGTTTTCAGCTGATTATCAATTGTAGTTTGGTCCCTGCAAATATCATGAATTCTGGAGATTTGATTATAAATCAAGTTTCTGTAGATACTGAAAGAGATATTAGAGTCCCAGGAAAGGAGCTTGTTAATATTAAATTGAAAGTCATTTATTTCTTTTATCATAGATATCGGTTGTAGATTTAGAAATGACATCAATATGAATGTCAAGGAAGATAGTAGAAAAAGGTGAGCTTTTTGTTTTCTGATGATGAGTTCAGTGGGATAAATATTATTTTTCCCAAAGTCAGTGAACTCTGGTGAGTTAAAAATGATTAAATCATCTATGTAGCGATAGGAATTAACAAATTTAAATATGTGCAATCTTTTATAAAAGTGGAGGTAGAGGTTAGTGGGAATACTGGAAAATGTAGTACCTTGTGGTATTCCTTGTACTTGTTGGAAGAGATGTTCACCATTAAAGATAAAATTATTGAGGACACAAAGATTGATAAGGCTATTCTAATATTGTTGAGAAATATTAAGGTTAAATTCAGTGTAGTAGGAGTTAAGAACATCTATAAGGTTATGGAGCGGGATGCTAGTGAAGAGGTCTTTAAAATCGAAGGAGTCAATTTGTGAGATATTGTTATTAGAAGAAAGAAAATTAAGAACTGAAGTGTTTGTGTTAATGATAGAACAGTTTTCTTTTAACGTGATAGCTTTAAGAATGATTTTTAAAAATAAAAAAAAAAATTTCCTGGTTTATATATATAATTTTGGTTAATGCCACAATTGATGAATCTAAAAGCTATGGGGTTTTTGTGAAATTTAGGGGTAATGGTAATATAGGGAGAGAAGAGTATAGTGTAGTTCTTTAGCTTTAGAGTTTCGTTGAAGGCAGTGTTTTCTAACAATAATATTATGAGTAACATGTGATTTTTTGTAAGTGATGGAGTTTTTAAGTTCAGAATCTAGTAGGTTAAGATAAAGTTTTTTGCAGAAGAAATCAAAATTGCAGTTGGCTTTGTCTATTGGAATAACAATAAAAATAGATTGTAGGTTTTTAATTGAATTTTCAATTTCTTCAAAATCGAAAGTGCTAGTTTTAAAAGAAGTAGAGGAGATGAATTTTAAAAAAAAATTGTAAATGCACCATTTTCATTCAGTAAAAAAATACAGGGGTAAAGAGAATTTGTTTGAAATTTTGAGACAGAAGAGGTCTATGTCGTTGAGAAAAGTTTTGAGTGCGAAGGATTTTATAGTTTTAAGCACTTTAATTTAGTGCCTTTTGACATGAGTTGTCTAAGTGATGCATTTTTGACAATATCGAGGTTACCAGTGATTATGTGTTTATGGTGGGGATTGATAAAATTAGAGTAGTTTTTATCTTGATCCGATGGAGGAGTCTCGGAAAAGATTGGTGGAGTTGTATAATTTGTTGGTAATTAAAAATCAACCGACCGAGTGTGGTGTGATATTTAAAACTTTTGAAAATACTGACATTTTTAATGGGGAAGAGATGAAGCAGTTGATTAAGAACAGAAAAGAATTTGAAATTATCATAAGTAGGGTTTAGAAATTTAATAGTAAATTAGAGAGGGTCAAGATTCTTATTGAAGTTTAATGAAAGGTTGCGAGAGTGAAGAAGGTCATAAAAAGATTAGGATTTTAAAGTTAGTACTTTTGAAAGGCAAAAGCGTCAAGCATTTCAAGGAATTTGAGACCCTTTTTATTTGGAGAGAAATGTAGTTTTTAACAGTTTTACAGTTAAAAGAGGTGTTGAAGTGTAATTCCAAATCTTCCAGATCTTTTTTGAGATTTTTATAGGGTGAAGAATGACAGGTTTTAATTCTATCTTTATTTCTTTTTCTACCACTTCTACAGCAACGTTTAGTTTTAGTTTCAGTGATGTGAAAAATTTGGTATGTGTTGCAGTGTGAAGGATTGATGTGTGTGCCATTAAAAGCATCATTAAGTCCATATGGCAAGAGAATTTTGAATTTGGAAATATAGAAGTTTTCAAGTTCGAGTCTTTTGTTGAGGCCAGGACAAATATTTAAAATGGAGGTTTTAGCATTGGTAAAGGAGTGAATTTGAAAATGGTTAAATACAGCATTAAAGGATTGAGTTTTACTGTAATTTTTTATGTTGGATCTGTGTAAATTGATGCGAATATTTAAGGAGTTAGAAGTTTGGCCGATGTGTTTCATGTTACAAAGCTGACATTCAAGAAGGTAAATACAATTGCTGCATTTGAAGGCAATATATATGTATATATGCGTATATATGTGTATATATGTATATGTGTATATATCTATATCTATCTATATCACTTTTAAGAGAAGCTTCGAGTTTTTTCTGTACTTGTGTGAGGTTTAGAAAAGAAATTAACACAAGTTCCCGAAAACTAAAAACTACCGAAGTTAATGCAATGAATTTACTTTTGGCAACATTAAAAAGTCTATATTATGTCAAATGACTATCAGAAAGCTCTAAGGCAAATATTCCGTATACAGTGCGTTCTTTTATCTTGACAAATGGTGTCTCGTCTCTACCAAATGAAGGGAGAGACGATGCTTTCAGCCATTTGATAACGTAAATATCAATAGAAATGATATCACATAATTTATGTCTACATGTTCTAACACATCTCTCAATTGCAATAAATAACTGAAAATAAGTCGCTGATAATACACTTGTATCGAACCGATATTTAAAAAAATATAAGAACGACTTATTTTGTACTTTCATTCCTGCAGTATATCGTAAAAGCTGTTGAATAAATAAAAACACAATACAATTCGCTAAGCTATACTTCTGAAGTTACTGACTAAAAGGAAATATAATTTCAGGCAAACGCACGTGGAACATTTGAGTTATATATCCACTGGATTGTCTCTTCCATTGCGCTATCTATCCCCTTCTTATCTCTAGTTATGATGTTGACCTAAAAAGAGCTCATTCCTTACGATGCATTTCCACATAAAACAAAAGCGTCCGGAAATGTTAGCTTGCTATCACTTAACAAAAATAACGTACACTGAAGAAAAAGAATTGAACTTTTGTTATTATATTCCCAAATAAAAAAAGTACATGAAATTAAAACAATAAAAATTCAGTTTTCATGCATTTAAGTATTGGTGATGGTCCATGTGGTCCCAATGTACAAGATATCTTGTTTACGTTGAATGACGAGATATCACGTCTGAACCACTTGGACAGTTAAATTTCGTCTGTTCTTGAATGCTCATATTGACAGTTTCATTTACTTTCCAATGCTTTTAAGTCTTTATAGTTAAGATTTCATCTTAGCGTAACAAAAATATTTTAAAATCAAAGACAAGCTTTATATTTTGAAACATAAGTCTACAATTTAATCATAACTTTTTTTAATTTCACACACATTTTTTCTCTTAAAATTATGAATTATCTTAAATATTATGAAAATTATAATACCCAATGCAAAAAATTACAATAGTTTTGTCAAAGTAGAACCATCACTTGAAAGCTCATTCTCCATAATGTAGGTAAAAACTTACTCTAATGAGCATATTTCTAAATTTATATTACACTGTCTTATAAAAGTTAAGCATAAAATAGTATATTTGATACATGATATTTAATTTGATTTCTTAAAATTTAGCCTTGATTGCAAATTTTGCAATGTAATAGACAATTGAGTTATTTATTCATTCAATTAAACTAAAATAACTTCATACTTCGTATATATTCTGGAAAAATTTACGGACAAATTTATGGTGCGTGTATCGAAGAGCCAAGAGAGCTTTAATATGGAAAGTGGACTCCTAACTTTGATGCAAGCAATATCCTCGTTTTCAAAACACACTTCAACAAGCTTTGCTCTATGTGAACGTAGTCTCACGTAGGGTATAAAAGAACCTAATTCTCCCCGATATTTTTCGCCCTTCACTGGACCTAGTAACATGTGCAGATCGGTGCGGTATCCTGAGGAAAACCATTCTATATCACTATGCTACCATGACTACAGATGTTCTATTCAAGTTCTTACTGACTGGTTGTGTACTTCCATACTATCTAGACCCTGAGGCGTTTATAATTCAACTCTAGGGCAAATCCTGACTAATCTGTGAAGAGATCATAAGACCATTGTACTTGGATTCAAGTGACATGCCCCATGGCACCATTGCAATCCTAATTGGTATCATTCTCATGGTAGCAATCAATGGAACCCTTTTGACCTTTCGGACTCACCAAAAGGTTTAGAGCCTATTGTAGATAGGCAGGGAATCCCTTTGTCCTTGGATCTCAAAGGAAAACAAACTATTAATATCTATGCTAAGATACCTTTTGCATGTAGTCTTTGCATCACAGAACAGATGATATCGGCCCTCCTACGGCAGTGACGTTTGACCAATTATGCTCTGGTGAACGATATTGTAATCCTAGGACTTCCCGAATCTGGTCTTCGGGTGACAGTTCCACTTGTTTGGAATTGTTGCTTCAAACGAGAATTTCGGTGGGTATTCCATAAAAAAGAATTTTGCTATCTGCGTTAGACTATGACTGAGCCTCAAGTCTCCCGACAGCACTCCAGAGTTAGGAATTTTCCAAACGAAATCTTAGAGATATAGTAAACAAATTCAATTCAAATCAACCTAAAAATTTAGAATTATGGATACAAACAATTCATTTTTATTGTATGCCTAATTTGCATATTTGATGTGGAGTCAATTGTTATTGGAGATGTGTATTTGCATATCGCACTTAAAGACCACAGTAAGTTTGACCCCAAAAAATCCAAGCTCCATAAAATCTCACCATTTGAGAAAGTGCATTCCTTGCTTACCTTTTGGAAGACAGAGTAAAATAGAACTATTTTTACGTTGCAGTACAAAATTTTTGATTAAAATGTAACATAGTTTTAATAAGACAATATGTCACTACGATTTTAGAGTATTTTGTGTATGACAAGTCAATTTCCCATCTGTATGGTACTTTCACTATTAGCCCACGTGTTGAGCATACAACCATTTCGGTTATATAAATGTATGATTGCAAAATGTGAATCTCATATCAGCAAAAACACGCGATTCTGAGATTAGGAATATTTTTGAATCTTTGTTCCTTAATTTATGATCATGCAAACGATATTCTAAATAGCTTTTCGTTATTTTGTGGCTTTAAAAGTAGTGGAACCATTTCAATTGTACGTGCGCTCCCCTATATAATACTGTAATATTTTATTTTGAATAAATTAGTCAGGTTTTTCCCGAAACGTTAGTTGCTATAACCCGTTTGGTACCACAAAAACATGGTTTATAAAATAATTTAAGCAATAATTCTGCTTCTTAAGGAATAAAAATTAATACATCAATAGTTTTTACGATGTATAAAACTAGTTACTTGTTATATTCTGATCCGGTAGCAAAGAACACACTTTGCGCCATGCAGATATATAGGTATGAGAATAAACAGATTGCTCAGATATGGTGCTCAAATTGTATAGATGGTACTCAAATAAAATCAAACCAAAACACTTATTATGCATCTCTTTCTAGGTAATTATCAAAGGCTGGCAAAAAATAGAAATTTCTGAGTTTCTAGCCTATCCATAGTATAAACTAAATTCGTATGCTCTATATCAAAACCTGTTTGCTTAAATATAATATAAATATTAATGGTTCCATGGATAATCATTTGTAGCGTCTGAGAAAATGCTGAAAATTAATCTTGGTATAATGTCTAAACTGTTGTACAAATATAGTTAAGAAGAAATATCTCTGAGATCCTGATCTTCAGCAAAAGAAGACAAGAAAAAATTTTAAAAATACCAGATTATCTAAAATTTTATTCAAAATTATATCATCTAACTCTTTAAGAGTTAGATGATATAATTTTCAACATAATTTTAGTCCACATAATTCAGCATAATTAGTTAAACGGCTGAACGGGTCGCAATCCAGCTTGAGTTTTAATCTAATCCTATCTCCTAAATGTCAGAGGTTTTTAAATTATTTATTAAACTAATAAGGTTTCCACCAATTATTGTAATTGATACAAAACAGTTAAAAACTCTTTTTCATTGTTTTAGCTTTTAAAATGAGAGGATAAAATTAAAAAAAAATGCTAATTAGTTAAATCGAAATATGGTTAATTATTTTATTGCATAAGAATCCATGCATGATTATTAAGCCACTAATCACCTATATTCAGCAACTATACCGGTTTTACTACAACTACTTTAGTACAATAATAACCACTATTACTGTGTCCCTAAAAGTTATGGTCAAAAGTGACACTGATTTATAAAGATATACTGAGCACACATAAGTAGCTGAAAAGAATAATAAAGATAAGAGTTTGCATCAGCTCTTGATATAACACTGCTTTTTTAAAATATTTTAAGAGCCACGTGTATGGGAAACTGTCACAAATATTATAATAGATACGCATTCTCTAAACAATATACAACGTGACCTGGTTACTGTTTCCCCAGCGTAGTATTATAAATGGATGTAATCCTTATACATGGACCTGAGCCCCTGAATTTTCGGATGCATTGTTTTAAGAATATATCACGTTTCTTTATGGAAATGACTGGACTTAACCACAGTGGGAGGCATAAATTACTTTTTCTAAGCCCATTCCTGTGCTTGGCGCTCTCCCAAGACCACGTCATAATAATGCGACTATCTTGTCTAGCCACCAGAAAGTATGATAGAGCTCCGGGGTAGAGCCCAGCATAATGTCCTGGTCTTGAAAAACGCATTTCGTTAGAGGGATACATACAGCATTTTTATGTGCCTGTTGGTGTATAAAAAGACATTGCCCTACTTGATATAATGCCATTCCTCTTTTGCTAAATCTAATTCTTGGGAGGCCAGTATTATATCAAGTGTAAAAATACATGCATCTAAAGGTATATGTGGGAGATAGAAAACGCCTGGTAGAGATACTAAAAAATGATCCATATTTAATGCGAGAGCAAAAAAAACATGGTTCTCGAGAAAACTTTTTGGAGGTTTTTCTATCCCTCAAAAAATTCTACGTCTCTCGGGTGGGCAATAAAAGACAATTTATCTTTGACTCTATGCTCTTTTCTATTATTATTTATTCGCCATTTTTGTTCGTTTTGCGCAGAACTTAAGTTTTTCTCATTTCCAAGGTTTCTTCCGTCGGGTTCATTTTTCGGGCTCGTGTTACGCTCGTTTTTCTATTTTGTTTCCTGGCACTCAAATACTTTCCCCCTTTTCCTGATCAGGCGTGAGGGATTTCTTGGACTTTTTTCTCTCCCGATTTCGGGATCAGAGACGCCACTGTTTCCCCGAGTATATTAATTCAGCGAAACTTTAGTTTTATTTCGAATACGGACTTCGTTTTTTAGAATCGCCTATTAAACAGTTTAGTCGATTTTGAAAGGCAAATGAAATGTGTCGACTTGTAGGTTGTCGGTTGGAAAAAATACTTCTTTCGCAGCTGTTCCTCTTTTTAACGGAAATATGGAAACTTGCAATTAGCTGTCAATGAAGTGAGCTGGTATGTATTAAATTCCGATGATGCGAAAAAAGTTGACGCGTAGTTTTTGTAATGCTGCAAGTTATAAGTACTTTCAAGAACTTTAATTATAAACCTTTACTTCTCAAAAAACTCCTCAGACACTTTCGGGAGGAGCCATACCACTATAGTGTGCAAAGAGGTAATGACATCACAGTATATTTTTTTGCCGAGAACCTTTTTCAAACACTATTGGTTAAGAATATTCACCATATGTAATAAAAGAAATATGCAGTTGGGATTGGGCCTGGAAAATTAAATGAGAGCAATAGAAAAATTTGTAGACACGAAAATAAATATTTTATATTATCATGAGAAAAATATTTCTTCATTAGTATTGACACAAATGGACTTTACAGATCTATAGTCTCCTAATATAAGACGATTTGGACGTCTATTATTGGCTAATATCCGAACATCTTAAAAGGAATTTATTACTTATTAATAGGTAGGATAAAATATCAAAAAGCGTTATGATGCACAATCTAAATGCTATCGGTAAAACATCAGAAAATGCCTAGTAAACACGATGAAAATAAAGTATTAGCTTAAGTGTTTCTTGAAAAACTGTTTAAGCATGTCTAGTCTATAAGGGTGAACGTGCTAATTTGTAATGGTGTCTTGTATTTTTTGTTCGTATTTTACATTTATTATCTGAAAGATCGGACGGTTACTGTTTCAGTTAAATTATTGATATCCTGATGCTTACTTGATAAAAGAATTGCCAAACTAAGCTAATTAAACTCAAATGAACTACATTATCCCGAGAGATTACCTAACGAAGTAACGATCTGATGATTAATCACATTTTCCAACTGGGTTTTTTATCATTTTATCCTACCCAATTTTAATGTCAGATGATTTTGTTATCTAGCATTAAAGATGCTTTATATTTCATTGTCATATAATTATATTATTAGAAATTATGATAGAGTATGGTATTTGTATGGTTTGACATCTTTAAAATTGGTTGTATTGCAATATGCAGAAATTAAAAAGCATCAAGGATTTTGCAAATACGCGAATTTGTTCCCCAAAACTACAGTGTAATAAATACACTAATATACTTTTAGGTAGATATAGCTAATATCTCACTTATCTACTTTTTAAGAATAGATATTATTTATACCTTGAAACACTTTCAAGTCGTACAGAGCATAATGTAAAGATATGTTTGTTACGAGGTTTTTATTGAGACCGCAATTGAATCGGCAGATGTAAAAAGGAGATATGTTACAAAACTCAAATTTTACTGGAGAGATTTAAAGGTGTACCACTTTAATCGCGGTGTTCATAAACTAAAGAAAAAAATTCAGATAATTGATATTATATAGCCACTTATAATCCAAGTGTAATTCATGAATTTTGTTACTGCCAGAACCCCCTACAAAATTCCAAAAAATTCGCACATATCCTCTTTTTACACATTTTACCTAGTGTTACCCTGAAATTACTGGGAAAAGAATAGAAAACATAATATTATGAACAAAATTATTTATTTTTAGTTATAAAGCTTCAAAAATACTTTTATGACATTAAAAAAGAAAGTTTTGTAACGAAAAAGTTAGAAATGGGATACAAATGGCAAAAGAAAAATTAATCATTAGCCTCACTATCTCTGACTTCTGCACTGGTGGTTGGCCACTGCATTATAGACGAGTAACAGTTCATGTGCTGCTCCGGGATGTACTGGAGGCATTTTCCAACATCAGCGATCTTGTTTTTATTGATTGGGACCTTTCCTGTCCTGTATGATGGTTGCTTTCTTCTTCTAATACGTCAATCAATCACATTGCCTTCAGAAGACTCTGATTCCATTATACAAGAACTTTCAAAAGCACAACACTTTTACTCCAACTCTTCCAGCCCAAACAATCAAAATTCACAAGTTGTTACATTAAAAGATGTGTAGAGGACTCTGTTGGCAGACTACGTTACTGTTCGTCTGCTCACAGATGTCTCTGCCAACCAGAAGTTGTAAAAAGGTGGCATATGCAACACATGTCACCATTTTACAAAGTTTCAGATATTAGACCGTCCATTTCCCCCATTTAGGTTACTTCATGGAATCGTCTTTTTACACAGTACGCGGGTCTTGGTACAAAGTTATGCTTCCGCCAATAAAATAATTTTTCGGAAAAATATCACATATCCCCTTTTTAC
The DNA here is from genome assembly GCA_933210815.1 of Meta bourneti. Classification (NCBI taxonomy): domain Eukaryota; kingdom Metazoa; phylum Arthropoda; class Arachnida; order Araneae; family Tetragnathidae; genus Meta; species Meta bourneti. Next base: position 56,990,607 of record OW119922.1, on the reverse strand, counting down.
AACTGCCGATTCAATTGCTAACGAAAGGACTAAATAGGTATTCTGTATTGACAATTACAGATTTACAATTTTAGATCGTAGTTATGAAAATTGTGTAAAATTCTTCTAGATTTTCGATATGTTTGTATTTATAAATTGAAAAGAAGAAATGAACTATAATTTATTCTTGTATTTTTATTGCAGAATCTGAAACATCAAGTGATGACAACTAATGTGTGGGTCGAACAAGTAAGTTCTTACTTTCAAACCTCATAGTCATATTTTAACTCAACGAAGTGGTTTCGAAGAGATATTTTGTCCATCAATATTCTAACCAATTTTGCCAATGATGGGTAGCTAGTGATCGTTATTGCCAATTTTTTAGTGATGACGATATCAAGATTTGGTCAATTTTTTCTAATTGTAGATATCTCGTCAGGTCATTTTTTTATAACGACGGGATATATCGTCGAGACAACTATCAGAGGGGTAAGTTACATGTAAAGCCATAATTGCTACAAGTTTCTGAAATGCGTCTTGATCCTGGGCCTCTGACAACGTCGCACTGGAGCAAAACGCGCTATTGGCAACAGTACAGTATTAATCCCGGAGGGAAAGATCGTGAGCTGGAATCCCATTGTCCGAACTTCCACACTATGTTAACTTGAGGACATTTGAAGCCACGACAGATTTAACGTGCACCAGTCCCCACGAAGGTTTATGGTTGGATCGAGTTTCCAACTCGCTACCCTCCATTTGCTAATCCGCTATTTTCCAACCGGGCTATCTCGAAAGTGAGGAAAGAGTAGCTCAAACATCCCCAAGGATCAGTCTAAACGCGTGGGGTTTCTGCTAATCTATTTTCCCTATGCCGGAGAAAAATATAAATGCTCAATTTTATAAGGTATGTAGCTAATTAATGCACTGGAGCAACACAATGGGCTATTAGCAACAGTCCGGGTTCAATCCCGAAGGGAAATATACAAGAACCACGCCTCGTAATTTTGAACTACGGTCAGATGACGAGGTCAACACATGAGCTGGTACCCCACTCTCCAAATTTCCACAACACGCCAACATGAGTACATTTGAGGCCACGTCAGATTTGACGTGCACCAATCCCCTCGTACACGACGGTCTTTGTCTGTACCGAGTTTTGAACTGGCAACCCTCCGGTTTCTAATCTGCTCTTCCAACTGGACTACCTCGGCCCACGCAATTTGATAAAAATAAATAGTTTAAAAATTAAAAAGAAAGCTCTTCACATTACTGTTCCTTAACGCTTTTAGGGGTAGTGGTGTTTCTGGTTTTTCACATCCTTCGAATTATTAATGCTAGGTTACATTAACCTTGGAAATAGGGTAGAGGGGTTCAAGCCTCCATGATATGTCTAGGAGAGGAGGAACTTCTCTGCTTTTTTCCCATGGCAAAGGAATACATAAAATGATAAATTCGATAAAAATAAATATCAGTTTAAAAATTAAAAATTCCAAAAACATTAGTAATCCTATCTCCTCAATGTTATAACCGCCTATGTCCCAAGTGTTTCAGTGTGAAAGGTATTTCAGTCATACTTCTTATATTTTCATGTCTAAGCTTCCTGGATTCGGGTGTCTTCCTTTTTGTTTGCAAAATTAACAATTAACAGTACGTAATTCTGGCGATTGACTTAAGACGCCGAAATAACACACAAGACGTGCAATGCCTAACTGCAGTCGTTGATCGAGGCTTTCCGTGAGTGATATACGACTGTACATATAGTCTGCCTCATATGACGCAAGTTGTCATAGGTTTATTGCTCTGCGGCAACTACACGAAGACTAATTAGACCGAGAACATCGGATTAAAATGGTTAACGAATTCCTGCGAAGATCCCTGCTCAGGGATGTTTAATGATAGATACATCTAGGATTCGAACCCAGTGGAAATTGAACCTTGGGTCAGAGCACTAATGATTCAGCTATTGATCCAGAAACAAAACTGTTCTGTGCAAGCCAGTAAAGATCCACAGTAAAGAAGTTATGTTCTTCAGAAACTATTAGAATACTTGTCATATGAAACAAAAATAATTAAATCTCAACAAATTAATGTTTGCATAATCCTGTTAATTTAGTATTGTAATTGATCTGACAGAGAGGCTCTTGTAAGTAACAATATAGAAAGCACGTTTTGATTGCATAGACTGCGGAATAGATCTGTGACCACAAATCTGTGAATACTGTTACCATTGTAACGCGGTGGACTGATCCTGCTCGTTGAGTAAACCAGACCATAGAACATGTTAGCTCATAGGGTATTATATCTGTCTGAACTCTGTCTTCCTAAAGTGTCGACGAATTTTAGGTGAATATGCAGGAAACGACGTCTTTTAGAGCTATGTTGAATCTGATAAAGCCCTTTACACAAAAAAGTATATTAATATTAGTAAAAAATTTACATTTTAAAGAATATCTGGCTAAAACCTACTCAACCAAGACAAAAAAATAAGAACATTTAAAATATTAAGTTTGAAGAGAAATTTACGAATGATTCCTCTAATATCTGTTGCACAAATACAAATTTTAGTGATGATCAACAAGTCTTGTGTATTCACAATGTATTCATTTTGGGTAGCAATTCAGCAGAAATTAAGTGCTCATAAATTTGTCAGGAGTTGAGAAATAAAAACAGTAAACAGACTTGACAGCAAAAATTAACCCCATCAAGTGTTAAAATACCAGTGTTTAGTATAATTTGTTTATCTAACGTCCCTTCTTTTCCATCAAAATTTCCATTTTCTATCCTTTTTTAATAAGTGTTTTTTTATTTCTAACCTCATCCAAAAATATTTTGACCTTGAATGAAATAAATTTACCAGTAAATGTTACTCTGGAATAGATTTTTTAACGTCATATATCTAGAATATAAAAAGTTAAACATTACTTTTTATTTTAGTTACATTACATTTACATTTTTAAGTTTTTAAGAAAACCATACACGTCAAATGTTGTCTAATTATGCAGTTTTTCTGAACTAAGGAATGTCTGTTTATTTTATTTTTGTTCTAAAATTTTTTATAATTAAATTTTTGATGAAGAGTCTTTTATCAAAATAAAAAAATAAGCCTTTAGACAGATTTCACTAATTATGCGGCAGACAGGAAATATTACTTTCTGATGGACCGATTTTAAGTGTTTTCATGATATGCAAACAAGAACATGTTTCCAGAATAACTGAGGTTAAATTTGAAATCTTGTTATCAATCCTTAATTTTAAACCTCTAAGTGTTTTGACGAGATACCTCGTCCAACATCTAGTCAATTTTGCTAAGGACGAGATATCTCATCTAGGCAAACTGCCCTATTTCGACAAGGGTAATGAAGATCTAAGTAGTAAAAACAAATTGCCCCTTTGACCAGAACTGATGACAGTTGGAACATGTTTTTGCACTGGCCACTACAAGGCAATTCTATTTTTGAATACTTTATATTCATATCCCTAAATCGGACTGAAACTTTAAACAAAATAGCTAAACACCCTGCAGGATTGAATTGGATTTTGGATTCAATGGAACAAAGTCCAACACGCAACACACAAACAGGAAAAGCTGCGCAAAAAAGACACACTAGGTTTACAGAGAAATCAAAATTATTCATTGAATTAGAGGTGGGAAATGACAAGGCTACCAACTCGAGCAATATCAAATAAGCTAAAAGGAGACCAGATATGCAGTCATACGCGTCCATAACCAGAGTACATACACTGTGTCAAAAAAAATGGGAAGCACCAATGAAGACAGTGTTCGATCGGAATGAAATTCAGCTTGTGAGATGTAGGTGAGCACATAAAACATTATCGCAACAATCAAATCTAGATTGCTTTTATTATTATCGATTTACAACAGAAAGGTCCCTGACTCCATGCTACACCGTATATCCACGTCTATAGCTTCCATAGTTCTAATTTAAGACATTTTGGAGGTAATTCTGTAATAACGAATAGTCCTCTAGATTTTTATAATCATTTCTTTATCTCTTCACGTACATCACATGTGCTAAACTTTATTCCAATCGAATACTGGCTTTGAGATGTTTTCATACTTTTTGGCACACGGAGTGTATTTTATTACAACTTTTGTATGAACGAGAGAATTCAAAATCTTTCTGTAAAATCTTGTTCACACAAATTTAATCTTTAATCACAATCAATTTTAGCAATAATTTAATCAAATTTAATCACAAATGTAATATACGTGATATATCGTAAACTCGCAGACCAAAACTTAGCTTTTAATTGCTAATATCTATTGATGAATTGGGTATCGTTTCTCACATTTGAAACCTTATTTATATCAATTTATAATGAATATGAGCACCGACCATGCACATTTCACACCTCCAAATTAACCCTTTCAAGTGAAGTGGTTTCACCACGAAACCACACTAAAAATACCTAATGGCATAGCGGTTTTTTTTCGTGTTAACCTGCAACAGGTGCTCTATGGTACCGCCACCTGTCGATCATTAAAGTAAAAATTGTTCAAATACATTGTGTTGTTCAAAAATTGTTCAAAAAGCGGGCTAATTGAATTTAAATTTAAACTGGAATTTCATTGTTGATTGAATATACTGCTTGGAAAGGTTAAATATATCGATTCAAAATAAAACAGCATTTCCTGTTCTCCCTGGTGTTAAGTTTTATTTCGAATGATGTGTATGACAAAACTACACACCTTATGCTACGACAATTAGCTTCTGAACGTTCAATTTAACTGTGTCTTATTATATCGTTCAAGGTAATTCGCGGTATTTTTTATTTTTAACGTCTGAACCCATTTTCGCGTTCGCTCAGTTTCGCATATGTGCTAACTTCTATCTTCCTGATTTCTCACTGCCTTCTATAACCAGAAGAGTTAATCCTGCTGAAACATGTTATTAAATAATTTTTCTAGTTGAAGAACTACGATCTCTTCCGTTCAGTTTTATGTTCCTTTATTATAGATAACCTTTCTGCAAATACTGATAAAGGTATTAGAACCTCAGGGTTGTTGATGTTAAGCCGAAAATCATATTTTATCATAGATATCTACAATTAATTTAGTACTTGCATCAATTTGAATGCCAAGAAAGTTGGTAGAAAGATATGAACTATTTGTTTTAGGATTAATTCTCTGTGGAATAAATTGTTTTCCTAAAGTCAGTGAAATCAGTGGTAAAGTCAGTGGTATATTAAAAATAATCGTCACCAATACAATGACAATAATTTATAAATTTAATTACAAAATAAAAATTAAACTTAATAATTAAACATAGAGGAAAAGATTAACTAGAAAACTAGAAAAAGAGGTGCCTTGTGGTATCCCATGCATTTGTTGCAATTGATGTTCTCCATTAAAGATAGTGTTATTGAGAACACAAACATTAGCTAGGCTATTCCAATATTATTCAAATATTCAAGTATGGAATTAATTCAGTACAGTAGGAAGTTAGGACATTAATACGATCATTGAGAGGAATCTTATCACCATTTGGAAATAAGATTATTGTCAATAATTAAGGTTCATTACTGGTTAATTGGGTTTTATGCTGCAATGGCCATATTTCTCCATGCTACGCCTAACACAAGATAAACAACGTCAAATAATGCGTTGGAGGTTAACGATGTATATTTCGTGAATTAAATAAAACTATACTTCCCTCAAGAACGACTCTATTCTTTATGATGCACTCATCAATTCACTAGTAGGAAAAACATCTTTTATACCGCCTATTGCCACTAATTTCATCAAGCACTTGTTAATCGCGTACTCAATCCAGTGCAGGAAACGGCAGATCCACGGAGCTCAGCGAGCGCGGACCAAACTAATGCCGAGATTGATATAGTGGGCAAAGAAAAGGGGAGCCTCTAACGAGCTAAATCTCCTAGCCCGTTATAGTCGCCCGAAGCGTCGTCTCATTAGTGAAACTATTAAGCTACCCGTTGACGCATGAAACTCTCAAAATTGGAAACGACTGGAACAGAGTGGTTAAGTTGACAGGGTTAATGCTAACACATAGGGCCCACACCTCCAAGCGAAAATATATCGGGTCGCCTACACAGAGCGACGCATTTGAAACCATCCAAACAACCAGGAGACGACGTATTCAAGAACTTTCTGATGCGTTGGGGGATTAAGGTACACAAGAAGTAGTGATGAGATATTTATCTTAGAATTGATTTGATGATAGGTTGATTGATCTTTCAGAATCCAAATTTAGACAGTAAGGTACTGTAGACTTTGTAAAGTCTTCTACGCTTCATTCTACACTGGTGTTCAAGATTAAGAGAATTTTCACTTTTGGGCGATTATCTTCAGAACTACTGGACATATTTTAATGAAATTACTTATGAACATAGGTTGAAATAATACAAAAAAATAACCATACAACAGTTATGGTACACACGCATGATCGTGAGTAAGACTCATCAGCGCAGGAAGGTCTAAAACAGAGGTTACAATATCGACACAAAAAATGGATTAATAGGGAGTATGGTCCCCTCTTACAGTTATACAGAACTCACAACGTAACGTGAATTCATACTAGAAATGAGGCAGTTTATGAGTCCTTGTGGCAGTCGGTTCCACTCCTCCAGCAACGCAGTTTTCAGGTCCTGGATGGTTCTGGGAGGGGGAGGCGAGTTGCAATTGCCCTCCCAAGAGCATCCTATGCTCTTGGGAGGGCTCTATAGGGTTTACGTCTGGCTGGCCAATCCATCCGGCGAATATCCTCACTTTCCAGGTATTCGTCGACCAGATGAGCCCTAGGTGGACGAGAGTTGTCGTCCATAAAAATAAAATCAGAGCCAACTGCACCCCTGAAAAGGCAAACATAGGGCTCCTAGATCTCATCCCTATACCCCAGTCACAGAGCCTCTGTCAATGACATGGAGGTCGGTGCGCCCATCCAACAAACCTCCGCTACATAGCTGTCTCTTTCTCGGATGTTGGAGGACAGTTAGCGGGTCCCTGGTTCTCTCCAGACGAACGACTTCGAGAATCAGTGGTTAGGCTGAACCGGGACTCATCAGTGAATAGAACGGTTCCCCACTGATCCCTAGTCCAAAGTCGATGTTTTCTTCACCATGCTAAACAGGCTCTCCTGTGCGCAGAAGTGAGCGGGGCGCAAATAGCAGATCTTGCAAACAGACCTCTCTCAAGTAGCCTTCTGGAAACAGTAACCCTTGAAACTCTGCTTCCTGTGGCCACATGAAGGTCACGAGAGAGATGAGAAGCTGTTGCACTTCTGTTAAGCCTCGCTGTAATGGACAAATATCGATCTTAATTGGCCGTCGTGGCTCTTGGACGACCTTGTCCAGGTTTTCTCTCTACGGATCCGGTATCATCAAACTGTTTCTATAAGTTGAACACGATGCTGGGCTTTACATTCATGTCTCTAGCAATGTGCATTTGAGACTGCCCTGCTTCCAGTCTCCCAATGATTCGCCACCTCATTACATCATCCAAACGTTGGTGATTACTCATTTTAATTGTTTGCTTTCGAATTTCACCGAATGTTGCAAAAAAACGACCACCACGAAATTCGCAGAGGTGTGGAGCTAACGAAGCGCGGAAATTGTCACGTGTGCTCAAAAAGCCTGTTGCTCTGAATGCACCGCCCACAAGCACGTATACGCTCACGTATTCGACACTAAAGATTTTCATCTTTGTTTGGAAGCATTAGTTTTACCTTTCGTTCAGTACTTTTCGAGAAATTCAACAAAATATGAAAATTCTCTTAATTTTGAACACCAGTGTATATATTATATCATTAGTTACCTTCATTGTCTTAAGAACAGACCTAGTAGAAAACTTCAAAATAATTTTGAAATTTGTAATAGTAAATAATCGGTCACGTTGAGGTAAAATGTTTCCAATTATATTATGTTTTGAATTTGAAAAATCAATGTTTTTGGTTTGAAAATAGACCGGATAGACGAATTCAAATGATGTTTAAAATCTCCGACGGTAAATAATAGGATCACATTGATTTAAAATGGTTTCCAATAGCATTCGTTTTTGAATATGAAAAATAAATATTGTTAGAGTATATCCTTAATCCCTAAATAAAATTGTTAGTGATGTCCTTACTTTTAAGATGTATTACATACCCAATGCGTTAGTAGGTTAAAGTAAACTAGAAGCTATTGTGAAGATACAATCCTATAATTGCTTTGATGGAGTGCATTGAGGATCATAAATATGGAGAGCAAAATACTATGACCTATGTAAATGTATTGGATCTTAGGCTTCATTATTCATAAAACTATGTATTTACATTATTATATATCTACATTATTAAGTCTGTTGTACTCTATACAAATCTATACCTTTGACCTATCCATACCAAGTTTGGTACTTATTTAAACTCCTGCGGAAAACAAAGGAGAAAGGTAATTATTCGGATCACTTTTTTCGATTTACGGTTAACCAATTCAACGAGAGCAAGGCGTGTAAATTACTAATTACTACTATTCTAGTTCACTTATTCTCTACTAAAATATTTCTATCTTCCTTGATTGAAAAATGAAAATTGTCTTAAAAATAGACATTGTAGAATATATCAAAATAATTTTAAATCTTCTTTAATGTGTAGAATAATGAAACTGGAGCTATATGCTCAGGTTAAATATTTTCAACAATTGTAATTAACAATTATTAAATGATTGATAAATGATTGAAAACATTTAATTATAATTGTTTCTAATTGTACAATGAACTTTGATAACGAAAAAGAACTAAGTATTATATAATTAATTACGACAATGTGCTTTATATCTGTATTAATAGATTAAAGTAAACATTAAGTTTTAAATAGGTAATATTTATCTTAGAATTGATTTGATAGAGTATGTTAGAATTATGGTTATTTAAATTTGATCCATTAACTAGCATTCTTTATATACATATTATATTATACGATTGATTATCCTCATTGATTGAAAATTGTCTAATTAAAATTGTCTTAGAACAGACGTGGAAGAGCAAACAAAAGAATTTAAAAGTCTTAGTTATTGCTTAGCAAATGAAAAAGAAGCTTTATGTTTGCGTATTTAAAACGGAAACAATGAATATAATAACATAAAAATTACAAAGTTTGGTTTTCATTGTGAGAAATGAGTATTTATTAGTAATTAAAACAATGATCTGTTATATATTAATAATTGAAATATCCTCTGCATATAAAATCGAAATTGCGTGTTAATAAACCAAAGTGTAAATTAGGAGTGGCAACACTCCTAATTTACCTGAGCAGTTTAGAATAAACATGGAATAAAAGTGTTTCTTTATGATAAAATGGCTGTCTTTATTACTGAAGTATTGCATTCCCAATAGATACATACCATTCGCAATACCGATACTGAATATTATGAGAGTACATATATTCACTTAATTACATTCTGAAATAAACATATTATGCATCTTTAGATGGAAAATACACGTGTCTTTAAAATGGTATAGCTGCACACATCAAAAGCTGAGAAACTACCTCAGCTTAAACACTTTCATGTGTTATTGAAGGAACGTTCATTAGTTTGATGATTCATATAAATTTACTAGCGAATCAATCAGCATAATTAATCCAAACAAAGGAAAGGTTGGTGGTGAAAGTTCTTTTTCCTTTTAGGATATTACGACAAACATCAAAGAGATTATTTCCCCAACTCACTGGAGTGATTATAAAACATAGCATTCGTTCGCAGACAATAAGTGATTTAAACATCCTCTTTGTAAGAGTCTTGGAAGTTTCCCTAAGGATTTGAACATGCATGGTGTGGTGAATGAAGAATTCTTTCCCTATTTACTTTCAATTCAAGAATATATTAAGAAATCCTCAAGAGTCCGAAGGGATCGTTATCTTATACTTAATACCCTGGTGTATGTGAACTTAAAAGTTAATTCATTATCTATTTGGGAAGCCCGAGTTAACACATATTTTACGACTCAGAATATTAAAATAATCACTCAGTGTAAGTTGGGATATTTAGTAAGCATAATACTGCAAACGTGTCATGCCCTTTTATTATGCTAATAAAAAATATGTCCCGTCTTAAAATTTTACTATAATTCCTGAATCAGACTTTTAACTCGTGTGCATCAGTCTAAATAGTCTTCGTGTAGCAAAACCAAACGTGGAGTGATTTAATAAGTCTATTTTTAATTTGACTCTATGTAAATGGAACATTACATTATTATTACATAATACATTATTATTACGCAAAACGTTTGCATTTCAAGTAAGCATATTCAAGTGCAACATAAAATATTAAAACTGAAACTAATGATTCCAAGCGAGAGTATGTTTAAGAAAGTTTATTTGTAAACATATTTCGATGCCGTCCCATATAATCTTGTTTGCAAACACAAAATTTCATGAATTGCAGTTTATATCGTGCGAATTTTATTCTATTACACTGCATTATAATATATTATATCAATCACATTTCACACGCACATAACAATTACATAATTTTACTTAAATGAAAATTTTACCATCATAATGTAAGGAGCTCAAAGTCAAGCTGCTTCCTCTAAAGGGACGTGGAATCATTCGATTCACTACTGCACCCCTCCCCCATTAATCTCCTTATAATAAAATATACACAGACATCTAAAATAATAATAAATGAGGAATAATAAATTTTTAATTCGAAACGGTTTAATTCTTCAAAGATTCTTGACGCTAAATCTTTACGATTCTGTTTATAAATGAACTTGCAAGAAATTATTTTCTTTTAATATGTACTCTTATGTTGAAATCTGTATTGACGTATTTGCATGATTATCTGTTTTTAACAGTCCCCTTAGCAATTAGATTTACCGTACGTGCCCTTTGCTCATATAAAATCAAAATAATCAAAACCTATAGCTAATTTCATTTCCTTATTAAACATAATAATGACGCTGATAATGTTTTGAGGAGCTGGACGCTTTCTTAGAACTGTATCGAACTATTTGTACACATATATTTCTTTTAGGAATTAGATATTATCATTTGAATTTATTATTGGTAAACAATAATATTTTTAGACATTTTGTAATAATTTTCTTTACTTACACATGCTTTGAGAATTCCTGGATAATACTGGTTTATTTGTTACTTTGATCTGGAATTGAGAACAATTCACTCTCTTTCACTTTATTACTTCGTTCTTAAACTTTACGTAGTATTGAATCACGCAATTTTTATTATCTACATATAAAAACAGCTAAATTTATAATGTTTTTATTAAATAACAAGGTAACCTGTACATTTTCAATGAAATTAGACTTCCTCTTTCCCAAAATAAATGTCAAATTTAACCATTTAAATTTTTGTTCTGAAATAGCTATCATTTGTAAAAAAAGGATGGAAAAGAATTATTTAATCACAAATTAAATTGTTTATTTTTCTAAAATGGTTAAAAATACTAAATATTAAAAAAAATGTTTGATTTTTAATGTAGTTTCAGGATTACAATTAATATTACTTGGAAAGAAATCGATATCGATCGATATCACGAGAGAATATCAAATAGCATCATTCAAATTTTCAAATAATGTTATGCATCGAAAATAAGTTAATTGTTTCGATTTTTGCCGGCCTTTGTTTGCCATAAAAAAGACTATCTTATGCCTTTAGCAAATGTCCTGGTTGGTACAGTTCACTTAGAAATTTAAGATAAATTATAACTGTTCCAAACAGAAATATTAAAATGAGACTCTTTTTGGGAGAGAGAGAGTTGAATAAATAAAGTTTTAATAATGAGCTTTCCAACTATACTCGTACGTGTCTTTCAATGTTTATAGAATGTAAAAAAAGTGTTTACATTCATTTAACCCACTGGGCATCATGAGATTTCCGAGTAGTGTTGTGTTGTTTTTACACCGCAACACACTTAATGACAACATAACTACATCTTTCTTAAGAATCCATGGATTCTTCAGGGAAAGATTCAATTGAATCTTTTCTTAGATGGAATCTTCCTTTGGAAGGATTCTATTGGTCTTTTTCTTAGAATCTAATCCTTTGGAACAGTTTTATTGGCTCATTCTCTCTCTGTAGAATAGACTCATTTGGTAAGATTCTGTTTGTCCTTTCCTTAGATCCTTTGAAAATATTCTATAGGTCAAGAAGGTCGAAATTGTCTAGAAGTCTTGTAGGGAAGACTGAAAAAGCTTAAAAATTTATTGAATAGTTCTGGAGAAATAAACATTTCTAACAGTAAGAATAATATACATGAAATGCAAAGGATTGTTTTTCCAAATACTATTCAACTACCACCAAGTAATTTAATACTGCATAACCTGAACATAGTTATGATTCATCCTAATGAACATTTAATTAACTTCAAATAAATCTGGAAAAGTCTAAACAAACATGTTTGTTTTTATTTTTCTAACAACTTTCATTAACAGACAAAAAAGAAAAGCATAACACACTCACATTATCACCCTGGCTTTTGCAATTACAAAATTATTTTACATCGCGCTAAAAGCCCAGATATTGATCAAAGAATTCCCTGGAGCCATTGTGAAATGAATTTCCCCTAGAAACTGATTTGGGAAACGAAACACCATTTGCAAAGTATTAAAATCATTAATAATTTGTCTTTTGTTTTGAATTCGTGTAATCAAAAAATGCACTAAACTATGTAAAATGTTTGTTCGGTATTTTTAAGCCTTTGAAAATTTAATCCCAGAGGGTACAATTAGGGGAGGCTTTCATTTGTTTCTTAATTTAACTTTTGCAATCTAACGCCTATCGTAGCTCATAATTAATCATTTGCTTTTCCTGATTTGAGAGCCAAGTGACTAGTCTTAACTCGAACTTTTCTTGTTTCATAATTTAAAGTTTCGCGTAAAGTACTTTAATACAAAGCAAAATAAGTCTTAAGATTTCTGGTGAGTTCTAAGCTAATTACTAATACCTGGTTTTAGTTAATACATATGCAGATGTGTGTTTTACTATTTAGCACCTCTACTTAGGAAATATTTTTTGATTGTAACATTTATTTATTGTTTCTCTTCAGAAAAATATCCAATAACAGAGAATAAAAATTATGATTCAAAAATTAAAGAAAAACTACATACCAAATACCCAGTTGCATGAGAATAAAACAAAACGCTTCATCGAAACAAATTATTTATTAAATTGCGATCGTTAAAATATATCAACTTCTGAGTAAGAACCATACAGTTTAAAAAATCTCTTTGAAGCATACATTCTTTGCAAAGATCTAACAAAAATTAATTTAAAGTTTCTGGTGATATACATGGTGAATTTCAAATCAATGCTAATAAATTAGGCATAAATGACGAAGTTCAATAACAATGGAATGATAACAATTTTTAGGTTTATAAGTGGATGTTGTAACACATTTTATGTGATTCCATCACTTCAATAGATATGTTTTCTAATCAACAAAATCATTATTTGACGGAGTTGGGGTTTCCCTCAGGACCGACTGAGTAATTGTATTTTACTTGCTTTCTATTATTTTTATATTTTGGCACTCGAATTCAACTAGAAGTTGTTTTACTTTTAGAATGGCATCTACGTTGTATTAGTATTTTACTTACGTCAAAATTGGGGTATATATCTTTGCATCAATTTACTTTATAGCGTTAGGGCTAAGATAGGTAGGTAGTTGAATTTACAGCAACAGAACGGGCTTTGGTGGTGGTCCTGGATCAATCCCGATGGGAAAGATCTAGGGATAACGCAGCGTAATTTTGATCACGGTTACATGACGAGGTCAACACATTAGCTGGCACCCCACTCTCCAAATTTCCACATCACACAAAAGTGAGGACATTTGAGGTCAAGAGAGATATAACGTATACCAGCCTCCATGTATATGGCGATCTTTGGTTGAATCGAGTTTCAAACTCGCAACTCTCCGATTACTCATCCGCGACTAATAAGATCTAGTTTTCAAAGTTAATTCCCATCATCCATGACTTGATAGATATTCAATACCATGTATATAGAGTTAACCACTATGCTATTATTCATGTAAATGTACTATTTCTGAATTCCATTGACGTATTCACATCATTCGTTAGGCAAATGAGTAATGATGAAAATTTTAAAAATCGTTACAGACATGGCATGATTATAAGCTAAAATGGGATCCTGATGATTACGGAGGAGTAGAAATGATCCACGTACCAGCAGAACATATATGGTTGCCGGACATAGTTCTATTCAATAAGTAAGTATGTCATTTTGCTTGGGAATTTAAATAATATGTTGATAGTCATGTATAGTTCTCACACGATAAGGTATTACAGGACTATAAGACTATTTTCTTTAACTTTTAGCTTTGCTCTACAATATTTGAATTTTCCAAAATAATCTGTTATACATAATTTCTTCAAAATTCATATTTATCATCCCCATTTGGACGTATGTTACTTATGCTTTCTTGCATTATACTAATAATTCGTCTTAAATACTTTTGTGCATAAAGTAATATTTATAAAGCCAGGATTTATGGGGTAGCTGAAAAATAGCAGAAACGGGTAATAATGATTCAAAAAAGTTCAAAGAATACGAAATATATCAGTTCTAGAAATTTGCTGGTAGAAAGTTCTTAACATGTGCCAATGCTTCTAGGTGAAACTTGGAATTTCTCTTGGCAGAATTCATTTAAAAACTTAAAATACACTGCTGGCCACCCAAATTGCAACACCAAGAAAGACAAGAGATATCACAACAAAATTTATTTTGTAGATAACATGTTGACCAAGTATCAAATGATTAAATTTATAGACTTCTGTGAAGTGTGGTTCCTGCCAAAATCAGTAACCAGAGTAGCCGCCATTGTTGGAGATCACCGCTGCCACACGCCTCGGCATTGATTCAAAGAGACTTTGGATGTGTTCTTGGGGTACAGCAGACCAAGCAGCTTCCACGCGTCGCCAAAGTTGATCTGCTGTGGCAGCTGGGGATGTATTCTGGGTCAATCGTTGAGCAACCATGGACCACATGTTTTCTATCGGCGAAAGATCCGGAGAGCGAGCTGGCCAGGGAAGCAATTCAATTTGGCGATTGACGAAGAACCCTTGGACAATGCGTGCCACGTGTGGTCGCGCATTATCCTGTTGAAATATTGCTATGGGCAAGCCCTGAAGGTAAGGAAGGACAACTGGATGTAGCGCTGGCTGTTTAAAGTACCGGCAATGCGTACTAGAGGAGTGCGAGAGTGATATCCAATACCGCCCCATACCATAATACCCGGTGCAGGACCAGTGTGGCGGTGCATAACGCAGCTGTTCAGCATCCTCTCTCCACGGTGTCTCCAGACTCGAATCCGACCATCGTGGTGTTGCAGACAGAAGCGTGACTCGTCAGTAAAGACAATTTCATTCCATTCTGCCGTCCACATCCTTCTTTCATCGCACCATTGGCGGCGGAAACGTCTGTGGTTCTGCGTCAAGGGTAGACGAAGCAATGGACGTCTTGCGGACAGACCACTCTGCTGTAAACGGCGTCGAATGGTACGCGCAGACACTGGATGATGCGGTACAGACTGAATGTGCTGTGCTATGGTTCGTGATGTGGCTGAGCGATCCGTCACTGCCATACGCACAATATGCCTGTCATCACGTGAAGTGGTGCACAGGTGGATGCGATCGAACACGTCGGTCCGTCGTACCCTCCTGCATCCAACGATCACATATCCGCATTACAGTTGTTTGGTTTCGTCCAACACGACTACCGATTTCCCTGAAAGATAATCTACAATCTCGGTAGGCCACTATCCTTCCTCTGTCGAACTCGGATACTTGATCAAAAGATGATCGCTGTTTTCTACGAGGCATAATTGATCGTTTTTTTGAAAAAACCACAAGAAAAACACAATTGCCGTACTTGAAATCGTCGAAATCTCCAAGCCTCAAATAGCGCTTTGAAGTGGCGCCACAGGCGCGCGTGATGTGCGTCTGCGCTGAAATTCTAATCATTTGCATATCTCACCTCCGCTAATGCATGTTGTAAATTTCATATTATTTGCATGCTTCCTTCAGGGTGTTGCATTTACGGTGGCCAGCAGTGTAGTTTGTGAAATATTTAAAAAGAATAAGATGAAAAATTATTGATGCAACCGTTTTTTCTTTGTTAATAAATGGTATGTTCAATTATGTTATGCAATTTTCGAAGCGATGTTTGACATTTTTAAAATCTTTAAATGCCAAGAAACCTATTTTTCAGAGAGTAAGTGGAATTTCTAAAACTGTGTTTTAGAAATTCCAAAATGGGACTAAAAATTGATTTAAAGTAAGATTGATAGTGTTCTAGTAATACTTTATAATTATGTGAGGAATTCTGAAAAATGTGGCCATCAAAGTACACAGGTACGTCTATGTTTCGTGCTCCTCAAGAAAAGAAAACAACTTTTAATGAATGTTGCTCAAAAGAACTTCTAGATGTAATCCAAATTAATTTACCTACAAGTTGCCGAACTATATGCTATGTCTCAATACCATATGAAATCTTGGTGAAAAATTAAAGCCACATAAATCTTTCAAACTAATATTACAGACAAAGTAGAATCTATCCTTGTGATTTTAAAACAATTAAGCATCCAAAAAATATTGCTTCAGAAAAGCTGTAATCCTGTCCTATTCAAAATCTGCCCTACAATCCTTAACTAATAACAAGTCTCCCGACTATCCCTGCATTTTGGACTGCAGAATAATCTTAAAAGGACTAGACGATGCAGCGACTTTGTCATGGATACCTTCCCATTACCGTATTCCCTACAATAAAAATGGAGATATCCTGACCAAAACGGGTACATCTGTGAATTTTAAGGCTTGCAGACTTGTCCGTTTACTCAGAAAAAATTATCCTGAAATAAAGGAAGAACTCTAAAAAGAAACTTGATTTCCCCGAGCTATTGAGGGTGAAGTGCCCTTCTTCAAAGAAGGAATCTCATCCCGGATGCCCCAAGATTTGTCCAGGTTGCTCATTTTAGGCTTTTGACGGAGCACGACTGTTGCCAGCCCATCTACATAATCTTAATTTAAATTATTCTGAATGATTTATTTTATGTGAATTTATATAAGTTTTTACAACGTTGATCATTCGGACGGATGCACAACACTTAAGGTTTGCAATGGATTCATGCAGAAATACTGGAGAGCTAGTGAGCTAATGGCGTAATCATCAAATGCTTCGCATTTGCAAACAGCAGGCATATTACAGACACTGAAATTCGTCACAAAGTTAGACTTTTAAAGACTTGAAAATCTCCTTTATTAGAAGTCTGCTCACTGTAAAGATGATGCTAATTGAAACGAATACTGATTGTTATGCAATTCAATACCAATTCAGATCTGTTTCTAGCTACGCTTTTAGAAATAATGTGGTCATAGCTCTATGTATCACTTCTGGAGAGTGAGCAAGACAGTGCTTCTTTTTATATTTGACTTATTAAATAATGCTTCAAGTTTATTTCTGTAGAATTTCTGCATTTATCGAGCGCAACAATCTATTATCTAGCACTAAAGCAGTTTTAAAATGGCTAAAATGAATTTAGTTTAAAATTAACAATTTCACTTCTTTGTTCAGCTTTTGTCACAGTTATTGAAATTTTATCATCTGTTGTGTTTCAGAATCGGTTAATTTTCTCCTGTTTTTAAATCTAATCAACCACAGATATTTTTCTCAACACAGTTGTCACTTTTTTAAACTTACCAAATGAAATAAACTGTTTTTACTAAACACACTACGGCCTCTAGGAACTCGGGTCTTTTAAAAAGCCTTCCGAATTTTACTTTGCACTATTCTTTGTCAATTTTGGTATTTTTAAAGAGATTTTTTTCTTTAAAATAATCTAGCGCTGATGGCAACTACGAAGTGACTTTAATGACCAAGGCGACAGTCTATTATTCAGGTGAAATAGTTTGGAAACCACCAGCCTTGTACAAAAGCACCTGTGAAATCGACGTAGAATACTTTCCATTCGATGAGCAGTCTTGTCTGATGAAGTTTGGATCTTGGACTTACGATGGATACGAAGTATGAATTCTTTTTTTAAGTAATTTCTTCAATGTAAAACTAATTTCATAATTTAGTCGGTCACTAAAGTCCTATATATCCCTATAAAAGGTCGAGAATTTCTATTTATTTTCTCTTTTTTTTTCAAGTCTTATTGAATTTATATTTCTGGATTTGTATAGACTCTTGTCGCGAGGTGGCGTTGCGAACAGTGACGTAACGCCAACGAGGAAGTGTGCCCTGCGAGGCAAAGTTTTGAAGGAGTTGAGAGTTAAAAATAAAGTGTATTACAGTCCACGTGTTTTCTGAGCTAACGACGAAACAGGATTTAAACATGAATACAAGGCATTTATTTTTAATAGTCTATTGAGATATGGGTTTCATATTTACATTTTTATATAGAAAATATGATAAAAATAGTTTCTATTTAGTATCTACTCGTAGGAATCTATACTAAGGTACCATGTAACTGATTTAAAGGTAATTCATGACCCTTGTAACTAACTATACCCATCATTATAGTAATTAAAGTTTACTAACTTGACTCCTCGTGGTAAAATGTCAGTAAACTATTTTATTTCAGTCATGCATTTTAATAAATTATTCAGCAAAGAATTTTATTTCATGATATCCATAACCACCTATACGAATAAGAAAATTTTTTTTAAATATTATTATTCGTTTTACAAGGAATAGTGTCATTTCGTAGGATAAATTGAATAAAGTCAATTTTTAAAAGAATTAAAGAAAGGTTTTATAAAGTTTTTCAACCTTTATTAGGAAATTGAACTAAACAAAGTTTGTGAAATTTATCTGATAGAGGTGACGAAATCTTTACAAACATTAGTGGAATTGTAGTAAATTTGTTTGTTTAAAAATTATATATGAGGTACACATCGACAACACAAAATGATTTAAACTCTGTAATACGTTTGTGATTTTTAAAACAGTAGTAATTGAATTTAACCGAACAGAACTTTTGCCTCTCTCGAATTCGGTTGCCGGCTTAAGTAAAATAAAGTCAATACCTTTTGGATTTCTAAAAGATTTTTCTTTAAAACAATGATTGAAATGATTTTCAGCTATTCCCTTCGAATACATAAAGTATCTTGAAACAGCTTTCGAAATCCTAATCGTTCCTTTCTGATTACAAGTCTGAGTTTAAGCTTAATATCTTCCCATGGGTTTCTTAAACTGTCGCTTATCCTTACTCTCTTGGGTGTGATCAAAAGTGGAGTTAGATGTGTCGAAAGAATGCCATTTCATAGTAAGGCAAGGGAACCACTTTAAGAATTCGTAAACACTTATTTACATCTAGAATCAGGTACGAGTATACGAGTAGCACTATGTATCTAACAACTAAACGTTTCCAGAGAAAAAAAAATATTTTATAAAGGCTTTGTAAAATTTTAATAATCATTTTCATTAACTAATTATTAATCAACAAATTTTATAAGATTCTCTTAAATTAATGAATCTTAAATCATGCTTAGCTTGTACCTAGTATTGTCGTTGAGTGGGTATGATAAAAGCGCGTGTATTGCCTCGCTAGTAAAAGTTCAGAATTAAGGGAAAACTTTTAGTGTACTATGTGTAGAACGATGTGATGCTTCGTAACGCTTAAAACAGTTAAAGTACTTTCTATCAATAGTTAGTTGAGTGTTTATCTTGTTAAGTAGTGTTGTTAAGTATGATACATATATACACAGCATGTAACTTTTGTCAGCAAGAAAAGATAAAACTCGGAAATTCCCTTGATTACCACATTAGAATATTGATTTACTGTATTGCGCTTGAAGCGTTCCCTTACCAAGTGCCAAAACTTTCCCCGCAAGATTTGCCTAAATTAAACGATTCAATAATTTAGTGTAGATAGTGTAGTTAATTTAATTAGCGTAGAAAGGTCTGAAATTAATATGATAATTTCTTAAATTTTGTCTAATCATTTTCTCACATCTTATATATCATGTTTTGCAGATCTTACTCTAAAAAGATCATATTAATTATACATTGGTCACATTCTGTATAAAAAATTCTCCTAACTACGGAAAGTCTTATAACTTATACCTTAATGGTATATGGCCGACGAGATGATTTTTATTGGTAC
The DNA here is from genome assembly GCA_933210815.1 of Meta bourneti. Classification (NCBI taxonomy): domain Eukaryota; kingdom Metazoa; phylum Arthropoda; class Arachnida; order Araneae; family Tetragnathidae; genus Meta; species Meta bourneti. The sequence goes on along the minus strand of OW119922.1, from coordinate 56,970,516 downwards.
AGATTTTGAATTCCTCTTAAAACATTTGAAACACAAAAAAACAATTACATACAACATTAAACACAAAAAAGATTGGTAAAACAGTCAGGATTCAAGAGGACTATACCCCATAGACAAAGTACAAATGATGACTTTCAAGAAAATATAAATAACTTTTAAGTGCGAGTTAAAAAGAATCTTTTAAGCGAGATATAAACAATCTTTTAAATGAGAAAAAGAATCTAGAAATGGAGCTGCTACTTCTAAGTAAACTTGACATCATTCAAACAGAATGGAATCACAATTAATTCACATATTCAACACAAATAACCCTCTGAGGGTCACACGCATGTATTCCTTCTGCAACGTGAGTCTAATGCTTAACTTCTAATCAGTTTTGACTTTTTGACCAATAGAACTAGAATTTTTCATGCAATAGACGTGATTATTTAGTCTATGTATGTTGTAGGGGAAAAACAATGCTACACTACACGGAAATTTCGTGACCCTCATAGGGTTATAGATTGATGGAAACAACAAACATGAATAAAAAGAACAATAGATACACAGATAAAAAAACTCAAATAATATCTACCACTGAAATGATTTTTAAGGGTGTATGTTTAAAAATGTGATAAACAGAATAAAATGAAAATCGAGCAGCTCTTTCAAGCAAACATGACATCATTCCAAGAGAATGAAAACAACACAATTAATGCACAAATACACAAATAAAGATTGACAAAAACAAACAAGAATCAAGAGGATTATAGTCACGGGGATTTCCCTCGGGAAGATGATGCGTACAAAAAAGAAGTAACAAACCCAGCTAAGTTGATTTAGATTTTATGATGCGAAGATCCAAACATAATAAGCTGGATCATAAGCAAGTATAAAAACAGCCAGGAATCAAGAGAACAATAGTCCTATTGTCAAAGTTCAAATAATATCTTTAAGATAAATTTGAATGATTTTAGGGGTGTATGATTGAAAATAAGATGCAAAAGAATGAAATTAAAATAGAGCAGCTATTTTCAAGCAAACGACATCATTCCAACAAAATGGAAGACTCAGAATTAATTAACACATTCAACACAAATAAAGCTTGATAAAAAACAAACAGGGACGATAGTCCATGTACAAACAAAGAACTTATTTATGCAGGGAAGACGACACGTTAAAAAAAGAAAAAAATGTGATATGAAAAAGAGCCAGGAATCAAAAGGACAATAGCCACACACTCAAAGTTCAAAAAATGTCTTTCATCTTAATTGAAATTGTTTTTAGAGGTGTCTTTTCAAGGAGACAAAGATAATCAAATTAAAACTGAGCAGCTACATTCAACAAACTTGACATCATTCGAGCAGAATGGAATCATCGCAATTAATCCACGCATTCAACACAAATAAATATATAAAAAACAAACAGGAATCAAGAGGCCGATAGTCACAAGATCAGAAAAAAACAAGCGCCTATTTTCGTCGGGAAGAAGACGCGTACAAAAAATAAGGTGGGGTAAAAAACAGCAGGTGCGTCGACCACAGGCCATCAAGAAAAGAGATCGAAAGTAAAGAGTCAGGCTGCAGGAGGGCAAAGCGATCAGAAGGTCACGCCTTTGGGGAGGCAAAGGCGAGAGTGGTCGGGGACAAACGTGATTTCGCCGCATTAGGTGTGAGGTTCAGCCAATAAAATCTCTGCTTCTCTTTTTGATGCGGGTTAATCACTCATAAAGAACGTTCAGAGATCCATTCTCATCTGGTAACCACTTTCCGCGATTGGATTCCCCAAACGTGAGATCACGTGGCTTTGATCTTGTTCAGGCCGAGCCGCTTTGTTCTTGCTGCGATGGGATGAGATTAAAGGCCCACGTATGATTCTACGATCGCGTTTGCCCCCTCTCTTTACTTGTTGCGCCAGTGGATTTTAATCCGGGATCGTAATTTCGAGTCACATAAAAGATTCAGATACGCTGTTTGAATCGCGTTTCGATTCGGTAGTTAAGATAGGGATATATAAAGTCGACAGAGATCCATTATAAATTTAACTTGGATTTGATTTGTTCTCAGCTTGATCTATTTATTTGAAGCATGTTGAGAAAGCAATCTACTCCATGTGTGAATGTGTGTACTTTAAACATTAAATGATGTTTTTGAAGATTGGCTGTGGAGGGTGATGATTCTGCTCAGTGATCCCTTTCAACTGACAACCCCTCATGAAAGCATTTGGCGTTGTTTGCACTTTCTGGGGAGTGCAAAAATGAGATGGGATTTTGGAAGTCAATGTGGATCGGTAGATTGTTCTTTAGTAACTAGAAGCTCGCAATATCATATTCAATCTGTACAAAGTAAATAGTAAATAGATATGTTAAAAGTATTTTGGTTCAGTTATCTACAGAAAATCTAGATATTGTGAGCTCCCAGCAGCTTCAAATATTCAACCCAACACATCGGCCTCAAAAACCCCATTTGATTTTATGAACTCCTCAGAAAATGTAAACAACACCATAGTCTTTCATGAGGGGTAATTCGAGAGGGACCACTGCGTAGAAACGCCACACTCAACCAATCTACAACAAATACAATTAGTGAGATATTGCATTAAAACATATGTAATTAGTCATAGATTGTATTACATTTAATATACTCGCAAAGCCAGTCTCCGTCTCAAGTGAGCCTGGTCTAAAATAAATTTCTTCGGAAAAGTTATCTTGAGTTAAGAATATCTTAAGTCAAAAAAATATTATTGTGGGTGGTGAAGGGCATATGAATCTCAAAATGTTTTACCATTTCAAACTTAAATTGGTCAGATGTGTTGGTAACTGACTGATAACACTGTTCAACAAATTTTCATAAAGTCTTTGTAAATGCATTCAAATGAGGTTATTTACATTTATATGACCATAAGGGAACAGAATATTACCATATCGCTAAATCATTAGCTCTAGTATTTAAAATAGGAGATGTGGGACGATGAAATTAATGAAATACACAATTCATGGTTACAAGGTTAAATTTGTAAAAACCTTCCACACATTTATTGGGAATTTTTATGCCAAACTATCACTACATGGGCCAAAGTACATAATAAATAACTAAATAACTACATTTATTGCAATTTCAAGTTGGAAGCTTTCTCTTGGCCTGCCGTTTGTATTGTATCTCTGGAGAGTCTCTTGATTTTCCAGCAGTAGTCTCCCAACATTGCCGGGCTTCATTTCCCTTCATACCTTTTCTCAATGGCAGCAATGTCCTGATGGAATCTCTCATCATGTTCATCACTGACAGTTCCACAGTTCTCTGAGAAGTCGAGGTGGGCATGGAGAAAGTGAATCTTCGGACATGTGAACCCCAATCTTGTGGTAGCACATGAACATTTCATCCACCAGCTCTTTGTAATTGGACGCACGCTTGTTTCCCAAAAATCCTGAACAAAAACTCTTAAAACTATTCCACGATGCCTTCTCGTCAGCCTGAAGAATGTCATGGAACTGATTGTCCTTGAAAAGCTCTCTAATCTGTGGGTCAACAAAGATACCCTCTTTCAACTTTGCATGACTCAATTGAGGAAATTTTTATGTTAAATACTTGAAACCTTCACTTTCTTGTTGCTACAAAGTTTTTCATTAGTCCTAGTTCGATGTGTAGCGGAGGGAGTAAAATCTTCTTCGAATCCACCAATGGTTCATTTTGTACATTTTTTTGTACCAGGTTGAAGTATTTCTCTTGCAGGCCAGTCTCGTTTAATGTAATGAAGCTCACTAGCCCTTCGGTCCCATTCACAAATGAAGCAACAATACTTGGTGTATTCCAACTGCAATCCCAAAATAGAAGAGCAATAACTTTGAGATCACCACAAATTTGCCACTGAAAGTTTCTGTAATTTATAGCATTAAGTAAAACCTTCATGTTGTCATATGATTCTTTCATGCGAGCAGCGTGCCCGATGGGGATGGAAGGAAGTTTGTTGCCCTTGTGGAGAACAGCTTTCAAACTCTTCTTCGAAGAATCTATGAAAAGTCTCCACACATCAGGATCGTGACTAAAGGAGAGAGCCTCCATGAGACCATTTATGTTCGTGCATGCAACACGTGTATCTTGAAGCGAGAAAAAGGTGTGAAGTTCTCTCTAGTCTGGTAAACTGAGACACTAACTGTATGTTCAAGCAACTTCCACTGTTTTAATCTTGATGCTAACAGTTCAGCTCTGTTTTTTAGAAAGGTCTAAATCTCTTATCAAGTCACTCAGCTCATGTTGAGTGATTTTGTGAGGGTTGTCATCACTTTCACAGGAAAAATCAGGATCATTTGAAGGACAATCGTAGGCATCACTTGTTCCTTCATCACGATCCAATTGATACTCTTTTGGTGCTTCCGGAATAGAATTAAACTCTTTGGTGCTTCCGGAATAGAATTAAACTCTTTGGTGCTTTCTCCATGTAGAACAGGTCGAATGGCTGAGGGGATGTTTCGATAGGTTATATTCCTCTTCTTTTTAGATATTCCTTGCCGAATGGGTGGTATCATACAGAAATAGCAGTCTCTTGAATGATTTGTGGATTCTCTCCAAATCATGGGCACTGCAAAGGGCATTGAACGACCTTTACCATTAATCCAATTTCTCAAGTTGCTGGCACAAATGTTGCAAGAAATATGCGGTCCCTATGATTTATCTTGGTCTCCAATTCGACAAACAAAATAACGGTGATATGCCGTTTCAATCAGTGGCATGATCGCTTGTTTCTGACTAGAAAGGGTTACTTCACCACACACATAGCAAAAGTTGTCAGGACAGTTCACACAAACTCGAGGCATTCTAAAACGAAAAAAGGAGATCACCAAGCTATAAACAAACAATAACACACAATGAAAATGTAAATAAAGTCAAAATATTCACTTATAGCAGCGAAGCAAACACCTTAACCTCTTCTATATAACACCTTTATTATCTTAGCTACGACTGGTGTGAGTGGATTTTCCTTTCCTTTACATTTACTGCATTACAATTCTCCACAATCGACACTTGTAAAATAAAAACTAGAGCTAATTATCAATTTTGTCTGTCATTTTCGTTTTTAGCAGCATAAAATACATACGAATTGGCTACTTTTGTTCAATTTACAATTTTGCTGTTGAAAAGTGTAACTTAAACAGCTCAATTCTAAGAAATTAATAAACGAGAGCGGAAAAGGAAGTCAAGGAATGGAAGTCTACGCTTGAACTATTGATTAATTGAAAGTTATTGACTAACACATTTTTACTTTTATGATTTCAATTTCTAACCCAGTAAAACGTTTTTTAAATGAACAATTACAAGTTTCTTTTATATAGTTCCATAATACATAAGGTATTTGAACTGCACTTATAAGTTCCTTTCTTTAAATAATAATGATTAGTTAAAGAAAGTATAAATAATAATAACTGATTATTTAAAGAAAGGATAAATAACGACTTTAATAATGTTATTTAAAGAATGGATAAATAATATTGACTTTAAACAGTAATGATTATATAAAGAAAGAATGAATAATAATCACTTTAAATAATAATGAGTATTTTAATTATTTAAATATACATTTAACGCTTTGAGAGTCATGTAAGCATTATTTCACTATGAAACCTTGCATTTTCCTGCGTGGCTTCTAACCAGGTTTAGATCTCGTGGCCTAAAGAATGATTTCTAGGATTTTTTTATCCAATAAATGCATCTACTTTCTCATGGAATTGTGTGGTAAAAACAATAGTACACTTCTTGGAAATCTCGTGACGTTTAGAGAGTTAAGTGATATTACAAGCATATATTTAGCAGTAAAATGGATTTTAGAAAATTATATAGCAATATGTATAAATGGTTAATTGTAATTTTTTATGAATTAAATATAATTGTTTTAATTACTGTAATTAACAATTAATTGCGTTAATTAACTAACTGTGATATTGTTATTGTATTACTTGTATCAATCTGTGTTGTAAACTGTTATGTGTATATGGTAAATCTTTGAATGGGTGTGTGTGTGGTATATTTATTTTAAAATAGATTGAATTCCTTTATATCCAGTCACAAAAAGACATGCGAATTTCCAGTGTATTTTATTAAAAACTACATTTTCCATCGTATTCAAATATACATGTGTTTTTATCTACGAATCTTACTTTAGCTGCTAAATTGCTTTGATTTAATTCGATATCAAATGTTAAAATACAATAAACAAAGTAAGAAAACGTTAGGCATTCTACCTCAAAAATAAAATTTACTATCTTTCTTTTTATAACTCTTTAATACTGTAGCACTTTTTTTTCAATTTACCGATGAAATTTTGCTTTGCTTTCAGGTTTACTTTTTGCAAGATTTTAAAAGCACGATGAGAAATTTAATTTAATAGAATTGAAGAAAATAATTAAATATATTCAGTTTATAAATATTCGTATTTTCATCGAATACGTTTCTTCGCAATATGTAAAAATGTTGATTATTTTTCTTGGAAGAGGCATTTGTATTATGAATTGTTTTCATTAAATTTAATGCAGCTCCAAAATTTGAATGCCTCAGTGGCAAACGTCATTCCCCAGATGAATCATTACATTCACAGAAAAAAGAAATTCTAAAAAAAGTAATTAAAACAAACACCAATTTGTTTGTGAAAGTCACGTGACTTTCACAGAATATTTCCTACTTCCTATTAATAAATATGATTAATTACTACAATTACTTCAGTCACGGGTAATACAAAACAATTGTTTTCAGAACAGAATGCATAGAGGATTCCACGATTTAACCCCATAGGTTTAATTTATTTCAAAAAGTGATATACGAGAAATATTTTCTTTGAAAAAAGATAACCTATCGCATTCAAATCTAATTTTTTTTATTAAATTCTGCACTCTTTCTGCTTGTAGGAAAGAAACTCAACAGATGCTTGGATATACTTTCATTTTATTCGTTTATTTCTGTTTTCGTGCACTTTTAATAACTTCTATTAAAGAAAGCAATTTGAAAAAAAGTCTGATTACCTTTATATAAAAAATATTCCTTAGTCGAATCTTTCTACTTTGCATTTGCTATACAGTGAATGCTAATGTTCAATCATAAATTACAAATGTTTGGTGAATTCTAATTTTAGACTAATAATTTCATTTAAATGAATACTAAAATTTATTGCTTTTCTTTTATGTTTGCATAAAATAGGTTTCTTATGGAATGAAAGTATTTAGTTTTATCTTTCAAAAACCCGTTACACAATTCGTGTGGGTATTCAGAACAAATAATTCATGAAAACCATTCAAATTTAAACAATTTAAACTTTTACTTCATATTTATAATGATAGTGTGTGTAACCATACACAATATTATATCACGCAAGTTGTTAATTTTTAGAAGAATACTTTTAAGAGATAAAATTTAGAGTTCAAAAATAAAATTTGTTACAAATGGATCTTCTCAGCCCATATAACTGAAAAAGTTTGTTTTTAAACCTTTTATATAATAATAAATACCAGTACTTTTTTTCAATCGATACATTTAAATTAGATTTCACAATGCTGTAGATACACAAAACTACAAATACAAACTTTTAAAAGTGAAGAGTATAAAGTAAGAATATAAAAAAAATTCTACTAAAACCCATCCATACTCTTGTAACTTCTTTTAATTAGACCTTCGAACCCCTTCTTTCAAAAACAACAAAAATCCTTTAGAAAAAATATTTTATAATTTTTAAAGATTGAAACATTTTTGGAAAATGAAGGATGTAACATTAATATTAAATAATTAGAGACAACGTTTTCTGTATATTTACTTCCCATAAAAATTATTATTTTTTTACATATTTCATTTCAAAACGATATAGTTAGGGGTATAATAACATTGCAAATATATATATTAATAGAAAAATATCATATGTTAGTAATAGTATAGTTACAAATACTATAATCAATACTATTTCAAAGTGATAGGTGCATAATGTAAGACAGTTAAATGCATCTAGTTTAGTTGACTACAGAAAATTAACTCAACTTTATACTTAATAGATTCTCGATTATGTGATTTTTTATGTAATGTAACGGTGCTCTCACTTAAAAAGATTGAGATCAGTATTAAGGAAAAAAGAAAGAACGCAGCTACTAAAATTAAAGCTGTAGGAAGAAGACCATAAATTTAATCCGGCTTGACAGGCGAAGTTTCATTAGAGCTATCTCTGGTTAAGCATCACGTGGGATCCACCAATAAGAAACTTCTACCAGAGCCTTAAAGTAATAAAGAGAACCTAAATCTAAATGAGGTAAATTTAAATGCGCATACCCGATGAAGCAAAAGAAGAGGAAAGAAATATTGAAAAAAGCGATGGGTTGGCGGGAGTTAAAGCGAAGCGAGGAAAAATAAAGGGAAAGAACTACTGGAAGTGGAAATAACGCAGAGAAAAGCAAGTGAGAACTAAAGGAAGAAAAACTTCCATTTCCTCCTACAAAACAACTGGGCTCTTTTTCATCTGGAGCAAGCAGTCGAGGCTTCTCCTTAGATTGCTGCAAGATGGAGATGCTATCAAACTCTCGGAGATGCAACCATAAATAAAGAAAGACGTCCTTCTTTTTGCACTCGGGGGGTGGGCGTGCAAAAAATGAAAGAAAGAAACAATAATGCACAACACAGTGCAAGAAAAAAGGATATTTCTCGGAAGTGAGGAATAGCCAAAGGATCTTCCAACACAATCTCTCCCCAGCGCGATACAGAAAAGTGTCGAGAGGGACGCTCGCCAACCTCTTTCTACCACCCCTGGCGCAAAACGACAGAGAAGACAATAAGTGGGCATGACAAATGACTGGATATGCATCGTTAGGACTTGTCACCGGAGAATCCGGCAATCCATGCTTCAATGCTGGATTTCGGAATCGGCCGGATTTATTCTTGTTCTTTTGAGAGGGGAGGAGGAGATTGTGCGACCCAGACTAATTTAAATATTACTTTCCACTGACTTTTCGAAGAACTCTCTCTTTCTTCCTCACAGCGGTGCATTATTAATTGTACAGAGTGATAAACAACCCTCTACTAAAATAATTGATTTAAGTGGTATAGATTTTAAAATGAAGGCTGCATACATATTTTTTTCTAATTTGTTTTGATGTAGTATGCGTTACAAATTTCACGCCGCCTGTTTGGTCATATGAATATGATAATTTATTGTCCGGCTCGACCTACATTTTTGGCTGAATAAGATATCAAAAAGTTATTTTCTCCTGTTTTGTTTTTATCACTAAAGTTATGATTTAGTTGCAGCAGATTTTATTGTATATTTTAATTGCCGTACAAAAATATGATGGGTGTTAAAAGAGTCATTTTAAAAAGTAATTGGGGTTTCATCTGTAGTATTCATTCTGTCGGAAATGTCTACAGGCCCATGCTATCGGAAGTTGTGTTTGGATCTCCAAGTGGTTTCATCGAGATACCTCGTCCATCAATTTTTCTAATGACGTGATATCTCGTCATCAAGATATTGCCTATTTTTGATGATGACGAGATCAAGATCTGGTCAGTTTTTTAATGATGAGATACCTCGTTGAGACAACCATCAAGAGGGTTAAACAAGAGCTTAAATAGAACTTTTTATCTATTCTGTGGACGACATATAACATCAACTTAAAAATAACACATCTTGTTTTCTTCAGCGTATGAGCATAAGATGTTTAAAAAACAAGCAAAACTCACTCACAACAGAAACAGGTTGCAGTTATAGAAACTGCCAATTTGTATAAATCTGCCTCTTCTGCTATCAGCCGTCTCCCGCCATGTCGTATAGCTATCTTCTTTATTATTTTCTCTTGTAGTTGATGGATTGGGAGGTGTATTGTGAGAAATGTGAACTGTTAAGCAAAATTTGTTTGCATGTTTTGTGTATTTTTGCCAAAAATACATCGTGCAATCCTTGATGGTAATCATCACAGTCACCCCTTGATCAAACCATAACCCTCTGAGGGGTTCTAACGCATATATCCGTTTGGCCCGCCTTGACCCGCAGAATCTTTCTTATGATTCTTTCAACCAATAGAAGTGGTTATTTCGTCATTAAATGTGGTATCGAATAAAACAACACTATACGACTCAGAAACTCCGTGAGGCTCAGAGAGTTAAGTCCTTTAGGTGGTTTGGTGACTTGGGGTATGAATGAATAGCTATTTTTATCCTACTCGATACACAGCATGAAATTGTTCCTTAAACGACATGAAGGAGAGGGTTTATCATTTTAAACACAAACTACAGGAGAAGAAAAAATACTTCCATTTAAGAATTATTTCGATTTTTCGCAGTCTGAATAATTTTTAACTTTGATTTTTAAAATATTAAACATTCTTAAATTACATTCGAGTAACTGGCCATGTTACACCACAGCCTGTAAATTTGGCTTTAATTCAAAATCCTCTAACGGATGCTGCGAATAGCGTAAAAAGATATTTTTAAATGTTTTGGATAAGTAACTCAAGAAAGCGTAAATGTAACAGAGTTATGCTACCATCAATAGGTGCTTCCATTGATAGGTAACTTAGAGATGTGAACATGATTCTTTTAGAACATTTCCATAGAATGCTTTTTTTATTTTTTGAGGAAATTCACGTATTCCAAAGTAATACAGTTTTTTTATGACATTTTTAATCTTTTTAATAATTTGTTAGTTAGGTAGGTAGTTAATTAAAGTCGCACAAGACCAACACAAATGGCTATTGGCGAAGGTCCGGGATCAATCCAGAAGAGAAAGATCCAAGAACAACGCCTCGTAATTTTGAACCAAGGTCAAATGACGAATAATTTGTTAGATTTAAGAAAAATTTAATTCGGTATTTCAGTTTTATTCTAAGCGTTTGAATTTTAAATAAACTTTTATTTCAGACACTAGAAAGCATTTCAATTAGTTAGAAAGACACGGACAATTAGGTAAAAATAAATTTTCTTCGAGTCCGCTAACAATTCATTGCCAAGTACAATAACAATTCATTGTCAAGTACAGTAACAATTCATTGCCAAGTACATTCACAGTATTAATTGCTCTAAGGAAAACTAACGCTTCTTTGAAGAAGTATTTACTTTTTAAGAAGTTATCAGAGAGTATGTTTCTTTATTGTCTCCTTGATGCATTTAAGTATATAAAATAATTTATTTTGCTGTTTTTGAGCGTAAAAAATCTTTGAATTGTCGAACTGAACGGATTTATATCTGGTTTTAAAATGCGATTTAAATTTCATAGTTTAACTAGAGTAGATAATAGACTCGGGTTATTACAATGAAGATAAAATTTAGTACGTAAATAGTATATTTGTAAAGAAAAAGAAATTATTACAATTTCAGAAGAATTGAATAATTAAAATCTACAGAAAGATAGTAGCAAAGGGCGCAGGTCAATATTTAGTTCGGTTACCTCTAACCCTGACACTAGCTCTTACTCGACTTAGCATGGATTAATAAATATCATGGATGGTGGCTAGCGCGATTTCTTTCAGAATGATGTTGAATTGGTGGGCTTTGTCCCCATTATGGAATGGAAATAAGATTCTTCTCATCAAATTCTAAATGTGCTCGATGGGAGATGTATCTGGTGATCTGACAAATTTCTTCCTCCCAGGGCTCACAATTTCGGTGAACTCTTGGAAGCCGAAGGGAAATACTTTAGGTTTCGCTTGAAAAGAGTTATGAGTAGTACAAATTATACTTATGAACCAGAATGTCCCATGAAATGAAATAGATTCAATAGAGAGAACTGTATAATTAAAAAATTTATTTATTTACAAAATTCTATGTACATTAATAGAAGCCATGACTCTTAAATAACGATCCCATGCGTCCGTACAAAATTTGCGCTAAGGCATAAAGATCGATCTACAGCTAGTCGAAGAGTTCTTAACACGAACAATTTTAAAGATAAAAAGAACAAAAATTCTAAAGATGCCTTTTTAAATGTTGCCACATCTGCTGTCGGAAGAATAAAAACAAAAATAAATAAGCTGCAAACGATTGTTAATTCTTTGCTAGCAAGATATCAATGCGCCCGTATAAACGTTAATCATTTGACATTCGAGCAAACGATAATTATCCTCTCGCATAAACACTGGCCAAGGAAGTGTATCAACAGCACGAATGTAGTCACTAGAGAAGCATGCAGTGCATAACCGAGCACTATCGAGAACTATCTGGAAAATAAGGCATGGATTCTGCGAAAGAAACGGTAACACAACGGGGCGTAGAATGTCCTTGACGTGCCACTGTGCTGTGAGGGTACCACCTAGGCCTACCCATGGGGTCTGGCTATCATACGAGATGGCACCTCATGCAATAATTCCCAGGCTTTCTACAGTAAAAGGGGATCCATGCATTATCCGGTAGGTCAAGAGGCATTCATTCTCAGATCATCGGGGCTCAGTTAAAAGAGGGACTCATCACTGATGACAATTTGCTCTAACTAGGTGCAATCCCATGTTGATCGGTTTGGCACCACTGCAGTCGCTGTTGACGATGCCAATGGATGGTAAATGGCAGCCTGTTTAATGGCCTATGTCTTTGCTCTTATAGTCATCTAACAATGGTCCGGAGTAACTTACATTTCAGCACCAGTAACACAATGGATGCGTTATAGTGACACTTCTGGAGCAGTTATAGCTCCCAGATCGTCACGTTATGTCGTTTCTAATAGGTTAGATACCTCCCCGGGTGTATTTATTTCCAGTGTCAGTAAAACTATCCTTGTGGGTGTATGATCAATTAATTCATGCTGTTTGGCTTGCGTTTGGCACAGCTTGACCAAAAATGGTCCTTGCCCCATAAAATCGAAAGAGCCAACTGATATCTATATACATCATCACAACGTGCAGTTCCCCTTCCCTATAGCTGCCACTAATTTAATTCATTAATTAGACAAAAATGCAATTATTTGCATCCTTGACAGGGAGGAATGTGTATGCCAATTTCGTTGTGATCAGATTAGTTTTGGGGGTGCTTTGAGAGTTTTTTCAGTGTCTAATTGTTTCCGCTTTCTAAAAATTATTTAACTACATATAATTTTTATGCTTATGCAGAAGTGGGTACCACTGTTTTCTATAAGGAAACATGATATTTTGCAGTGTAGTTCGTAGTAAACACACAAAAAAAACAAGCGGGAAGCTATTCTCTAAGTTTCAATAACTTCATTTGGATAACATTTAATTGTTTCCAAGCTCTCTGAAGAAGTCATCAGACAAAGACACAGATGCTTATGATATTAAACCATTATGTCGCCTAATTCAATTTTGTATAAAATGAATACATTATTTTAGTTATTTTACGCTTCAATAGTATAAATATATCTCTTTGGTTTCATAAACGGTCATGATTTTTACATACTGATAAAATTGATTGATACATACTGGTTCGTTAAATTTTTTCAGACAAGAAAATGTTCTGATAAATTCTGCTGGCATTTGAGTTATTTTCATTAGAGAAAATGAAATTATAAAACTTAGATATGTGTAATATGTTGCAACATACACATTTATCAATTGAAAATTGGTGAGCAGCACATTTAACCAGCAAACAAACAACTTATTTATACAGTTGGTTTTCAATTACGAACACCTCTCGAATCATCTATTTTCAGGCATATTAGTTATTTGAGTTTGATACAAATTCTTTTGTCTTTCTAATCAAATTTGTGTAGAAGAATGCTGACCCTTCAAGCACATCACTGCGGAAATTCTCTAGAAGGAAATGGTTTCCAATGATTTCTTTTCAAGAAATGTTGTCTTTGGAAAAACAAACCCTTGACAGCTCCAACCCTTGACAAACCCTTGACATCTTCTTAATAACTACATAGGTCATGCTAGCTCAAATTTAGTATTAAAATACACCGTATTGGAAGAAAGCATTAGTTCCAACGTTTTCAATACAAATAACTTATGAATGTTATTATATTAATAACTTATTATCAGACATTTTTTTTCTTCAGGTAGACTTACGTCATGTAAAACAGGAAGAAGGATCGACACTAGTTCCTCAAGGTATCGACATGAGCGAATTCTACAAAAGTGTCGAATGGGACATCCTACTGGTGCCTGCAAAATACAACGAAGAATACTACGACTGCTGCGTCGAACCTTACCCAGACATCACCTTCAACATCACAATGCGTCGCAAGACGCTCTTCTACACCGTCAACCTTATCATCCCCTGCGTCGGAATCTCCTTCCTCACGGTACTCGTCTTCTACCTGCCTTCGGACAGTGGCGAGAAAGTGACCCTCTGCATCTCGATTCTTGTGTCCCTCACCGTGTTCTTCCTGCTGCTGGCCGAGATCATCCCCCCGACATCCCTGGCAGTCCCACTCCTCGGCAAGTATCTGCTCTTCACTATGATTCTGGTGACGCTCTCCATATCGGTGACCGTGGGTGTGCTGAATGTCCACTTTAGGTCACCGTCCACCCACCAGATGTCACCGTGGGTGCGCAGGGTGTTCATACATATAATGCCGCGACTGCTGCTGATGCGCAGGCCCATGTATGCTTCCGACGACGAGCTGGCGGACCCTGCGAAGTTCTCGGTCAGGGGGTGCAATGGAGTTGAGTTGAGAAGGCAGAGGGACGAGGGGAATGGACCCCCCGTGGTGCCCCCTTTAGACAATCTTCACGTAAGTTACGGGCGTACGAGTGGGGCCGAAGATCTAGGTATGGAATCAGAATCGATGGTGATGGGAAACGGAGGTCCTCGCCACAAGCAGTACGCACCAGAAACTCAGAAGGCTATAGAAAGTATACTGTTCATTGCAGAACACATCAGGAAAGAAGACGAAGAAGAAAGTGTGAGTATACGTATTGTATTTGTTTACTTAAAATTTCAGTCACAGTGAAATCTGTATTTATTCCCCTTCTTTGTTGGTTACCGGATTTCGAATGATATTCCTATTCTTCTTTGTTGGCTCGAGAGCTCATTAGAGGCCTTGGTCTTCTCGAGGATTCTGTACCATCTTGACACCCCGGTGTAGGCTTCGGTCTTCTCGATTATTTTGATCCATCTTAACCTGTTATTGGCAGCTGTTTTCTAGTTCTTGGTTTTGCAAATGCCAAAGTTCTTGTTTCACAGTCAATTCATCGAAGTTTTGGTCTGCATCTAGGCTTAACTCCAATTGGTCTGGCCTGAAATATTTTTTGTAATAATTTCACCGGATATTTGACTATACATATTTCTTCTCTTTCTTTGTTGACTCGAGAGCTCAGTTGATCTTCTCGAGAATTCTTTACCATCTTGACCTGTTATTGGCAACTGTTCTCCGGTTATTAGTTTTGAAAATGCCAAAGTCTTCCTACATAGTCAATGTGTATAACCTATGGTCTTCATCTATGCCTAACTCCAATTGGCCCGGCCAGAAATATTTTTGTACTAATTTAATCGGGCATATAAGCTCCGTCGATTTCATTTTCTATATTTTTATATATTTATAACAATATCTGGTTCTTTGTATAAATGGCATCGCTTGAAATTTAACTTTCCCTTTTGTCTGTATACCATTCACACGAATACATTTGTTGTACAACTTGCAGTCCTTATATGCATTCTAACCAGCTTTTACATTCCTGACCAATGGAATACTTCTACTTAGAATTATTTCAACCAACATATGCGCTTATTTAGTCGTTATGGGTGATCGAGAAGCAATAATTATTCTTGACTCTCAGAGGGTTAAAATCTGTTTATGGTGGATGTCAAGGAGGGTCATTTTTTCATTTGTTTGTGTTTTTGATTTATTCGAGATTTAAAACAAAATGAAAAAATCTCGGATCATTTTAAGTTTCCTTCTGTTTGATTTTCATTCAGATAATTTTTAAGATATAATCTGTTGAAATGATTATTAAAGGCTTGAATTTTCAGTTTCTTTGAAAACGGTATTATCTCTCTAAAATCTGAAGTGAAACACATCAGATCTTTCTTTGTGGATCAAATATTTCTGAAAAAACCTAAAAAAATGACCTGAAAAAAATACTTCATGGTTTAGCCTCATTATTCAATAAGTAATAAAGAAATCGCCAATTTACAAACGAGCAAAGTTAAAAGGGAGCAATGATTAGTGCTGTTTTTGGAAGATCCCTGTTTTATTGCAACGGCTGCAAATTTGAAACATTAATTGCAATGGTTGAGACAACATGCAGACAACTTCATTCCTTCAATTAAGGAGTTAATTTATCCTATCCTGGGATAAATATGCTTGTATTGCAGAGGTCAGCCAACAGAAGAGTTAGGGAAATTATTTCTCAACTTGAAATTTGGATTTGTTCACATCGGTAGTAAAAATGTGTGTAAGGTTTCCGGATTTGATTTCATTGTTCGAGTTGTTGGTTGAGAAAATCTCAATTTTGAGTAGTCATTTATTTCTAGAATTTTCCGTATGCATTATGGGTATTAACATTATCTTACGTAATTTTTAAAGTTTTATGATTATGTATTTAGGTAATAAATTACTGTCTGGGTCTGGATAATAAAAACAGCTCTTAGACGCTTGCTATTCGAGATCTCTATCAGAATTGAGCGGTCCACTGTATCGTACTACTAGTCCGTGCTGTTTCGTTCGAATTTCCAATTCACAATCCTGGGTTCGATTTCTTTAATTTTTAAAATGTTACTACAATATATAGGTAATAAACCTATCAGACATTTGCTGATGATGTTGAGAAGAGGAATTTTTGATTCTGTATATTTATTGAGCTTTACAAGAGAGAAAATTCTACATTCCAGGACAAAGAAAAATACAGAAAGCCTTGAAATCGCTTATAATCTTTAAAAACAATCTCCAGAAATCTGTGTTTAAAAATTACGTACGAATGGTTGATTGGTGTCGTGTCCACGAGGAGTATAATTGAACCATGATCAGATAGTTAAATACAAATTCGATATAGATTTATTAAACGAAAGATTTCCTTTCTCATTTTATCGATCGCATACCTATCCTTATCAAATGCTAAAACATACTAAAAGTTTCTTTTGTTTTTCATTTTTATACAATTAGAAATCACTACTCACAATTTTTTTCGTAGCCTTCAATGAGAATGTTTTAAGCATACTAAATATGAGGATCTCAATGTATTTCTCTGCAGGTCATCGAAGATTGGAAATACGTAGCGATGGTTTTGGATCGGCTCTTCCTTTGGATATTTACCATAGCTTCTCTGGTTGGAACTTGCGGTATAATTCTACAAGCACCTTCTCTGTACGACGATAGGATACCTATCGAAGGTTTTCATGTCGCATGATTCACACTACTTACTATCAGCTAATACAATTTACGACATTTGTTTACTTCCCTTCTAATGCCCCAGTCGGCCCTTACTTGGCAGCTACGCCATGTCCACGTATATGGACATATAGATTTGTAGAAGAATAGTCAAATGATATTGTTTGTTGTACTACTTGCGACACTCAGAGCTACGCATCGTTTTGTTGCTTCTGCACACTTACATTGAATGGAAATTATGTAAAATTGTATTTGCTGAAGAAAGCATAAGGACAAATATTTTATTAACCAAATGTGCGTTTCAGAAAAAATGTAAAAGGCACGTTAATATTATTGTCTGTTTCACTAACGAGAAGATTGTGACTTGTTTTGAATATAATAATGCAATAGAACCTTGACTATCGGAGATAATGCGAACCGGGAACACCCAATATAATCAGAAACTCCGATAATGCGGACGTAATAGCATAAAACAGTTTTTACGAAATACATAAACAATTTACTATACTATATGCTACTTCCTCTGAGCTGAAAGATTCATAAAGGAAGGAAACTCAGTATCAAATTCGGCTTGGGTAAGGACACTCGGTTAATCGAAGCTCGGATAATCAAGGTGCTACAGTATTACTATGAAGAAGGGTGTGTAATTTCTGTTTCCTAACTAAAAAAGTCTTGGTAAATAAACTAAAATGCTCCCTTGAAGATAAACTAATGTTATAAAATATTAATTGTGTGGAGTATATAAGAAAATATTCAATGAAAACAGGAAATATTGAAATTTACTGATGCCACTGTGCTAAAAGTGCAATGTGTAAAAAATCGTCTTCTAATGTAAATCAAGTAATACTAAAACTAAATCAACTGAAAATAAATCTCTATATATCTATTCAAATATACGCATTCTATTTTTTCTATTCTAGTAGTTTAGATTGTAATAATTTGTCATTACTCTTTCAGTGATAATTTAAGATATTTCTTGATCAGAACTATAACTGCGGTCTTAGTATATAATTTTAAACATAGGAACTTGCTTAGTTATGATGATTTTTAAACATTACTAAAAACTTGAGGATTTTTTTTCTAAATCATTTTAAGGTGGTTTCTAAGAACGTTAAAAATCACCATTATTATGCAAATGTATTTCTGAAAGTTTGATTTAACATTGGTATGTGGAACGTGTAAAAGAAATTGAAATCCACAACTCTTAAATATAACAAGTTAATCTTGAAGACTAAAAATAAAAAATTCAGTTGTTTATATAATAAACAACACTCTCTTAAGTACTATGGCACAGTGTTTTCTTCGACACGAATACTTAAATGTAATAATTCACTGAAATGCAAAATTATAGTATAGTATTTGACAATAAACACTATTTCACTACTGGAGACTAGTTTCACTTAAATTAGGAACTATCATAAGCTAAATACTGATATTTAATGTGGATATATTGTATAGATTGTGTACTGTTGTAATACTACAATCAGTTATAAAAGCAATGAGTTACAGAATCAAAGCACAGATTATTTAATACTTTTTGAGGGTAAAACCGTAATACCAAAAAATGTGACCAAGAAACAAATTTTGAAACTGTCAAATATCAATAATTGTTTACTTTACATTTGATTTTAAAACCATTCAATTATTTTTGTATTGCAATTAAACTTTCCGTCTTTATAGGTAAATATACGTATTTTTATGCATTGGAATTTTAAACTAAACTCATATAGTTTAGAATTGACGTTATTAGTTTATTTACTATATATATAATACATCTAATATATTTGAAACAGAATCAATAAAATGAAGATTTTTAAAAGATAAATTATAAATGCGTCTTAGATGTAAATACCATTTTTACAAAGTTCACGATAAACTTATAAAAGTGTATGCAGAGTACTTATTGCCAATTTATATATAATGTCTTTTAAAAAATATTAACATAAACATATATTGATATACAGAAAGCATTTCCTAGTTTTTACCAAATAATATAAACATAAAATGATAAAGAATAGGGAAACAGAAGTAACTAAAATATCAAACCGTATTCATTTCAGGACTGAGGGATTAACTGTATTGGAATATTTAAACAGTTTGTAAAAAGTTGGTATGGATTTTTATGAAACTATGTAAAGTGCGTTTTCCTAACTTAAATTGGGAAAATAAATAGTACAATGTCATTATTCTCACACCGTCTAGCTAGTAAGAAAACATATATGTTTCTCTTATTTCATGAATCTCGAATTTCCTGTTAGTGTTTTATGCACCTAAATACAAGTTTTAAAAAGAAACATAAACGTTATTCCAAAATCGACAATCAATATTTTCTTTCCCGTGTTTTATATCGACAATTAGTAAGCGTTTTCATTCAGATTGTTTCAAAATATTGATTTTTTGCACTTCTCGAACTTTTCAAAATCCGGGAAGGACTGTCGAGGAATAATGATTATCGGAGGAAGGACTGAAAGTATTGTAAAAGTTTTATTCATATTCAAATACAGTCCACGTAACCGATAAAAGCTAAAAATTTTCCAATGCATAAATTTGAACGTTTAGGATTTTTCGAAGATCCAATTCAAACGTTTCTTCGCAGAAGGCTTTCGAAAGCTGAAATTTGGATTGCATGAGAAAATGCTTTTTCTTCGTCGCTTATCTACATGTAAAATAAATGTTATACATGAGCTGTGTTATAACATAACATGCAAAACATGTTAAACTGAAATTGGTGTCTAATTGTAAATAGCATGTTTTTATGAAGAGAATTTTTTAACTGTTAGATAACTTAGATATTTCTAGTTGTTCTGTTACTCTACGGTAAACGAAATTTTATACACTGATGAAAACGTGTGGATTTCATGGTCTTCTTAACATCTTTTGTAGGTATTTTGTATATTTAGAGAAAATGTGAATCCTCTAATCAAGATGAATTTTTCCATAGAATATCATTTCAATTCTGAAAAGAAATTAATTCTTTCTCTGAAGCTTCAGTGTATAAAAATTATTCATGATGATATTTGCTTGTATTACAAATGCTTTAATTACCTCTATAGTGCTTTCAATCAAGTAATATTTTCAAATCGGAAAATACGATACAGACACTTGCTAGAGAAAAAAAGGGCTTTGTTAAAATTGCATGCTAAAGTTTTTTAATCTCTTTTTCCTTAATTTTACATTTTATTCACTCAAATAAAATCGCCACACTCTTCATTTCTTGTGAAGGATGTCATGAAATTGTAAGCAAAAGGTGATTTTGTTTATATTATTGTTTGTGGCATATAATTTTTAACAGTCAAGCTACTAGCAACATTTTTAAGACATATTTAGTTTTTCTCTAATTTAACTACAACATACTGTAATATACTCTAACCTATTTAAATAACAAATTCAATCACAATTATCATGCGGTATGAGACCAGCAGTCTATTTTACTTATAAAGTGTTAATAAACTGAGTTTTAATTTATGGTGATCATAGTCTAGAGGATCCACACTTTCATCCAGTCTAGAAAAATTAATCCTTT
Source organism: Meta bourneti (assembly GCA_933210815.1). NCBI lineage: Eukaryota > Metazoa > Arthropoda > Arachnida > Araneae > Tetragnathidae > Meta > Meta bourneti. The sequence goes on along the minus strand of OW119922.1, from coordinate 56,949,788 downwards.
CATTATCCATAATCTATTATACCTGTAATCAGACATTAATATAAAGTTATTAAAGTTATAATAATAAATTTTCTAAAATACAGTGCGCTTCGTGAGTTTTAAGAATGTACCACACATCTAAGGATAATATAGTTCCAAGATTGATTATCTCACTGCCGCCGTGAAGTTAGAATTTGGAAATAGAGAAGAAAGACAAACTCTGGAATCCCTTACACTGGAAATTACTTTACTCGGTTCTAAACCTAAAGGTATATACGGTCCACCGAATAAATGGGCTACAGAAATTCTTTTTAACGGTTCGTTACGTCCCATTCTGTAGAAAATATCCCCCACAAAATATTGCGTTAATATAATTGAAGTAGACAATGACCAAACGTGTGTTTAAGCCATGGATTTCTTCAATTACGGTATTTGATGGCTATATATACTACATAGGAGTTATCTAATTCTGATTGTAAATATAGGGATGTGATTGACTTAATTAAGTGTCTAAAATCTAAGATCAAACTTCAAAAGAGTTGTGATTAAGGTTTACTGACAAGAAGAAAATGTTGACAGTGCGATTCAGTTCGAGGTTTACGTCGCTACCTAAGGAAACTGATCAGACCTTGATCTCGTCATAAAAATGATGACGAGATATCTCGACATTTAGCAAAATTTATTGGTTAAATCTTGATTCACGAGATATCTCGTCAAAACCACTTGGAGGGTTAAATATATTCTGCTACATTTTAAAAATCAAATTCCCCTAATTAAAACTCTTGTTTTTTTTTACGATTAACAGATTTTTTTACGAATGTGTATTTCACTAATACATAAATTGTCTACAATGTTATTCACAAGCACTTTCTTTCAAAAATGTAAATAGTGCACTCGTAAACAATCTAGATATTGCACTGCTGCACGTAAATTAAAGTTAGATATCGCACTTTTTAGGTCTTGCACTCGATAGATTTCCACTGCACTCATTTAGATTTAGGAATTCATGTTTCTTAGATTTGCTCTTAGAATAGATGTAGAACTACTTGTTATACTGAAACACGTTCTTGCCCAAGGGGCGGAGGTGAATGTCATGTGCCAAAATCGGAGACTAAGCCACTCATGAATTCTGCTGTGGTCTAGTTCTCTACGGTAGAGTAGAACTATATTGCTCCAGATATATATTTTTATATAAATAACTTTCTAAGAAATCTGTGTATTGAAACCTACTTTTTAGTATTAAATTTTGAATTGTTTTTGATTTTAAATAACACCCGCTTGGTGCATTTTATGCATTTTTATATTGCATTTGATATTGCATTTTTTCAAAATTCAAACCTGTGTTTAGGTTTTTGAAATTTGAGGTTTTAGAAAATTTTTGTTATTAATAGAGGGATATATTTTTAAAATTTGACTTTGGTGGTCCAATATTTTATTGATTAAGATTATAATTTTATTATAATCTTAAATTAGAGATTTTTTCAAAATTTGAGAATAATATAGATAATAAAAAAAATATCAGACATATAATATAAAACTCGCTTGTGAGTGCATTGTAGATATATTTGTGTATTTTTCACTTTCCGTAATTCCGGTTATACAATCCTTGTAGCGAAAGATGAATGTTTCTTAAAATAAAACCACATGTTCCTTTCAAATGCAGACAGAGAATATGTTCGTGAAATTAAAACATTTGTTTTTAGATTTTTTAAGATTTATCAAATGGTTACATTTAAATGGTTTTTAATATGAATCTTAATAACTCATTATCGATTCTTTTACTTCAGAACCTATTTTAATTATTTACTCATTTTTGTTCTGCTTTTTAATAAACTACTCAGGAGTGCCAATTAAACTGGTAAGTCCCTCAAAAAGAGATGTTCAAAGGAATTTGTTATAGTTATCTGGTTATGGTATTCCTCAAAATTAAAAATACTTGTAACTAGTATCAAATATGATAAATAAAAGTTTATACGAAAATATGCGTCGCATGCCATCTAGAAATTACATAGTAATTGGGTTAGAATATTATAGAATATGTTCCATTAACTATATTATGTCATGACTTAATTTTCGCAAAAGCATTATCATAATTTTAATTTAAAACTGTACGTGAATTTTCTAAATCGCATTCTCAAATTTATCTGCGTTACTTTTATGACAAGTGCATTTTATATTTAACATCTATTAAGGTACATTAAATAAAGAATTTCAATTGAAATCTCTTAAGACAATAATGTTTCCTATAGTTTAGAAAAATACTTCTATTAAATGGGTGTAGTAGGGAATTTATTTTGTGTATTTTAAGTTAGACTGGTATGTTAACAGCCAGTTATTTTACGTTTCTACATTCGAATTAAATCTCCGAGTCTATATTGTTATATTTGTTTTTGAAGTGTCAATAAAATTAATTATAAATATTCTTTTTACTTTTCACAACATAATTTAAAAATGAAGCGTTGGAAAGCAAAACTACACCTATTTATGCTTACAATTTCATGTTCCAGCAACAATACTCTAGAGATGAAAATTATGTGAAAAATATTTGGGAAATTGAAAATTTATGTTTTTTAAAATTTTAGCGAATTTCTTTAAAATGTCTGCAATGCAAAAAATAATTTCTTCGGATTTTGTAAAGGCATTGTAATTGAAATTATATTTCTTTGTTTTAGCTAAATTAAATAATCCATTTTATTTGCTCTTAGCATATACTTATAGCATGTGTATAGTACCTTATAAATTTCGACCATTAAATTATATGTTTATGAGTCTATTAAGAATTATTGTGCTATAATACTGATTGAAACTATGTAAATATTAAAGTTTGCTCATAGATGTATAGACACAGAACTCGAGCCACTCAAGATCAAATCAAATATTTGTAAACTCAAATGGTACCGAGTATGTGTTGTGGATGAAATGTAATGTCAAATATTTATTTCGTGCTGTGAAGTATTCTGGTAGCAAATGTATGTACACATTTTGTACGTTTTATTTGATTTTATTAAAGAATGAATATCATGTGTATTATCGTTTTATTCAACACTAGCAGAATTACTTGACTTTACTCGGGTTGAAATGGTTTACTGTAGATTGAAAAGCGACCAGAATAATAAATCTTTTCTTTCGTAGAAAAATGCCAACATCATAAAAGTGTCAGGAAAATTAATTTTTTAACTGATTTTCGATATTTTTATAATTTTTACTAATTATTTTGGACACAAATTGTATGAATACATATCCATACATAAAATACAATCGATTTTGAGTTTTGGAGATTATAATTGTCTCTTCTCTTAATTTCTTTTCCTGTAAAATTACCCTAATCCAATTCGTAAAAATAACAAACCTATGGCGAATACTCGAGCTCTCATAGCTTTGCTAACAATATCTTCGGACTTGTGGCCCTCTTGCACTAAGCATGCGACATTTTTTAATTCTACCCTATTTAAGGGAAGGATGACAAATTAATTTGATATATTCATGATTCATTTGTTTTAAAATCTAATACATTTTTTTTTGAAAATTTCTTTGTAATACACGTGCAAGTACAAAAAAACTTGTTTTAAATTGAATGTCTTTAGTACAAATAAAGCAAAGACAGCCGATTACAAATTTTTAAAAATTGGTAGGTCGAGTTGACAGCGTTTTCTGAATCACTGTGTGAGTTTTAAACAAAATTTTAGCAGATATAAGTTGCTTAAATGTAACTTCAACTCGTAAAGTAGAAACCTCGACTTTATATCACTACAACGAAGAATTTTTAATGTTTCAAAAACCCTATTTTGGAATTTTTCAAACGTTATTCTTCCAATATCGGCTAAGTATCATTACTTAAAATTTTCTTTTCTCTAGCCTGTATGCAGTTTTAAATCATCCTTTGTGAGGTTGCTATTGAGTGTGATGAATAGAAAATACAATTTAATAAAAAATAAATATTTATTAAATTTATAACCGCAGGAAAACAGAAAGAAATAAAATTAAAATAAAGTCGGCGGAAAAAAGTTGTTCTAAAGTTAATTATTATTAATTCGTGATTATGTTTTTATCTTGTGATCTCGCATAGTTGCCACAACTTAAAACTAAAAATGAGACACAATTTAAAAGTACAAAATTAGTTCTCGTTGAAAAAAATCAGAAAATAATATTACTACACTTTTTGAATTCCGATATTTAGTTTCGAATGAAAAACCGCGGATTTCTATAATGGGAATGATGATGTTACTTGCCTAGTGAATGCTTCTTTCAACAGAACTATGTAATAGAATTTGAAACATGGAAGAGAAATACAAGTTTGAATGAGTTAAATCATTTTGAAAAGTAAGCCTATGGCAAAAATTTTAAGTACTTGGAACAAATTCGTTGAACTAAGTCTTAGTTCAAGGGTTTTGTGCTGTATGGTTTACTTATTTTAATAAAAAGGAAGTCGACAAACATGAGTGTTAAACTAAGGACTTTCGAGGAAAGATGGTCGAAATGTACACATGCCGTTCAGAAATGAATACATCACACGCATCTTAAGCACTATTCTACATAAAACAACGAATTTTTATCAAGATCTACAGCTAAATTGAATGCTTTGTTCTCTTTATATCATCTATCCCAAATAATTGTAAATTATTTACATTTCAAAAAGGAAAATAAGAAAATATAGTATTTGAATTTAAATTCCGAGCAATCGTACTGTTCAATTTACATCCAAGTTTCTCCAAAATTGACAAATTAAGGTTGATTTTTGTAAAGGTATTCAGCTGTCTTAGTGTGAAACTTACAGTGGACTCCCTCTTAACCGGCCACTTCGGGACCGGGACCCAGACCGGATAACGATTTGGCCGGTTAAACCGTCGTTCCCTTAATAGCATTAAAATACACTCCCGAAATCGTTTTTATTAGAATAAAACTAAGTATATAGCCTACTTTATTGTAATATGATATAGACTGAATCGTTTCGCCTCTCCCCATTCGTCTTAGAACACTCCATCATATTCGCATTCCGAGAGCGATTTTCTAATTGGTTGGAGCTCCATGCGTTCTCGTCACTATGCTCTGATTGGTTGGAGTTCCGTGCGTTCTGGTCGCGATGGAAACGCTCAAAGCAGAACGGGAAAATAATTCACTCTAACTGGAGAACATGGAAATTTTCGTATGTAGTTCGCAGCGAGAGTGAAATGGCGCAAGACCTGTGTGGCTGATCGTGCATCTTAAGAACGGGAGACCTTAGTGGCTCCATATTAATCCTCTGTGGATAAAAATAGTTACTTCTTATGTGACTTTCTGAATGTGGACTCCTGAACGTCAATGTTAAATATTTTTGTAATAAATGTTCTGTGTTAGTAAAAAGTTGAACTCCTCCTGTCAAACAACTGTTCCTGTTCTATCCAACTTCTGACACACACACACACACACACACACACACATATATATATATATATATATATATATATAAAATCAAGAAAACTTAACCTGGAAGAACTTCCTTTATTGGAAAAAAACTAAACACATGTTACTGTAGGCTACTGTATTTACAGTACATAATTGGTCAGCGGAGGCCGGTTAAAAGGTGGCCGGTTAAGAGGGAGTCCACTGTACCTACAAATGTAGACAAAGAAGTTTTTATATGATGCTTTCACTAAATTATTAAGTAAATGTACAACACATTATGAAAATATATTAAATAAATTGTCTATTATTCTGCACAAACACAGAAACCTAAAATCACAGATAAAACGGGAAGATAGTCTAACGCAATGAGGTTCAGTCACTAGGTTACTGCAAGTACTCACAGTATTCAATATTTCATGAAAATACATCCAGCTGTTTGAACGTATCGAGGAACAGACAGATACGAAATGCGGAAATCATTGATTTTGCATTAGAAAGACCCGAAAACGGATAACTAACTTGAAATGGGTTGAATATATTTACTGTACAAACATTCCATTTTTATTTAAATAGATTTGAAATCCGTAAATAAACAAGATATACACTACAAATATAAAAATATTTACTATGCAAAAATTTTGGAAAGTTAGCAGCTCAAAAGTAGCATTTAAATTAAATATTAATTAATTTTTGCAGTTGATTAGTAGAATGATTCTTCAATTAAATATATAGTTGTTCAATATCTATTAAATAAATGCTTTATATTTATCTTATAGGTATAAGTAATTAATATGCTGTGTTTGTGCTTAGAGAGTTTGAAATGAGAACAAGAGAATTATTTTTATAAATATTAAAATCCAAATTAAGGTTTGCATTTGTTTATTGAATATAATTCTTTTAATATTTATCGAACATTTATAAGGATTTATGAAAGTTCTTTGAAAGCACGGGATTGCAACAATTTAGCAAGACATGCAATATTATTAAGCCTATAGTAATACTTATTTAATATTTTGTCTTTTTCTCAGTGCTTAAATTGAAGGGATTTTAAGATATCTTTTCCGTATATAGGATAAAGATCGTACTATGAACACCTGATTTTAACAGATTGTCCAAACTAGCCAAATGGGTGGTTTTGAATAAATCAAATGCCAAGAGTCACGAAAAAGTTAAATAAGATTCATATGTGAATAGATAATTCATCAAACATGAAAACTTTCAAGTTTTACTAAAAAAGAAAAAAAAGTCAGAATTCTCGATTTGAAAAACGGTATCCAATATGGAACATACAACGAGCTTGTTACAAACACACAAACAATTTATAATTTTACATTTGAAATATGTATATTTATTTAGTTCTAAATAAATAAAAATAAGTACATTTGAGGTTTTGAACCCCCTTATTTTCAATTACACTAAAAATTATACATTGGAAAGAGGTGGGCATTTTGAATGCTTTCATATGGCATCCTCAAATTTAAAATCCCATACCCATGTCAATGCTATGTTCAACCAGCCTTACTTCTAATATTTCAGTGGATATAAATTTCGTATCTAAGGTGTGTTTGCTTATGTTGGTTGTTTTATTTTCCCGTTCAATCATAACCAGCAACCCTCCAATGATACTTGATCTATTACTTTATCTTTACAAGTACAGATTGAGATTTTTATGACCAAACAGTAACATCAAACTAGATAGTATAAAATCATTTTTTAATATTCGTCAGATTATATATTACTAAAACACAATAGGCGTGTGTGCCTGTGGATTTCAGAAGAAACCGGACGGATACATTATCCATGGATAAAGTATTTCCAACGAAACTCAATTCTCCAAATTTTGGCAAAAAATAATGAGATAATTTTTAACATATTAACAGTCATTTCCAATAGAGAATGTTTTCAGAGCGGGGAAAATTCAATTTTTTCAAAATGTATTTTAAAATACGGAAAATGCACTCAACGTGGAACGTGTTCCATATTGAGATTGTATTCCATATATCCGTTTAGAGAGAAAAGTAACACTTATTTTAAGAAAAATTATATTTAACAGAAACTACAGTATTCAAATAGAATTACATTCACAATAAAACGGTTTTTTTTTCAGGATAAAGTATGCAATAAAATATTTGTGAGCTTATTTTACCTTAAATAAGCGCCAAAAAGTAATTTAAACTCGAAATAAAAATGTTTCCGTTTAAAGAATGAATTTTTAAACCAATATTGGTGCCTTTCTTCTTATTTAGATGTATTTTATTCAAATTTTGATATTTGCCGTTCGATAAATTGCTTTTTTCCATATTAAACCCTATATTCTCAGGAAACTGCTTTCTTAAATACATACCTAAAACACATAATGTTTATGCAACTTTTATCTATAGACTAAGCAGCCCGAAAATTGAAATACCAGCATTAGGTAATAACGCTTCCGACTATTAGAAGCAATTTTATAGAGTATCTAAACAAATTTTGCTTTAGGTCAAGATGACTGGTCTGGACGAGGATGGATCCCTTCAAGTATGAATTTATTCGGTGTATCACATGGTGATCAAGATGTTTTGCTGATTTCTGGTAGAATTGAACAAAAATGCATGGCTATGTTCAGTAAAATTAGAAGACTATAATGAATGATCCTGCTTACTCAAAAGAATATTAGTAATATTGTTAACACTCCAAGTGGTTTCGACGAGATATCTCGTCCAAGATCTGGGAAATTTGACTAATGTCGAGATATCTTGTCGAGACAAAACTGTTCCCTTACTTCAAGGGTAAGTGAAGATCCAAGTAGGAAAAACAAATCGCTCCCTGACTAGGAACTGCTGACATTTTGTTAACCCTCTCGCTGCGTAATTTTTTTATCAAAATAGGTTAAAAAATTGCGTATTTTTTTATTACATATTTCAAATCTACATATATTTTAGAGTTAAAATATACAAAAAATTTTTGTAAAAGAGTTTTTTTTCAATATAGAATTAGATCATAAAAAAAGGCTGTCGGAATATTGAAATTGGAAGAATAATCATATAAAAGCAAAATTTTGAAAATTAATCTTGGTTAAATTATGATTTATTTTATGAAATACAAAGGTAAAACGTATATACTAATGAAAATATGCAAAATACTTACAAAACATTTATTAGAAATGAAGAATTATTAGAAATCACTATCCGCAGAGGAATCCGAGAAATTATCATCAGTTTCGCTATAACTATCTTCAATATACTTGATATCAAAGTCAGAACTGCTATCAGTGTCGGAAATATTATCAGGAATGTAGGTTCTATCTCTCGCAAAACGCTTCCTGCCAGACATCTTTGAGCTTTGAAAAGAGCGCGCAAAATGCTGCAAAAAATGCTTGTATATTTCGCAGAAATGTGGACATCTAAACCCATCTGTTAACCCAGATTTGAATAAACAATTAAACATCACAGAAAAGGCAAAATGAAACCATGAATGGGGAAAGAGCGGGTTGCACAGTTAAATAGACGGCAAAAATGCATCCCCGTGGAAATCGCGGGATGCGCAAATTTTTCTACTTCTACGTTGCCCGCGGAAATCGTGGGATGCGCAGCGAGAGGGTTAAAGGATTTTGCATCAGAGACTGGTCCACTACAAGATGGTTTCCGACGCAAAAAAATAAACCACCAGGAGGGGTTATTTATACATGATTTATTATCGGAAGATAATAAAGAAGATCATTTGTCTAAAACATAAAAAATATATTGAAATTCTTTTCTGCGATATAAAGAATAATTCAATATTATTCAATGAATTTTATGTGTTAATCTAATGTTTCAGTTCTGAGAATTTACTAATTTTCTCAAACCGAAATTCTCATGTGCTCTTTTTATTGTGCAAAAGAATGGGAATAAGATAACTTTTATTAAAGATACCACATCGAGAGAGAGGGACCTTAAGTTTTAGAGTATTGAGCTTAACTTTCCTGATGGTTGTCTCGAAGAAATATCTCATCTCATTAGCAAAACTGTCCAGATCTTAATGGACGAGATATCTCGTCATTTGAAGAAAACTGAACAGATCGTTCTTTCGTCAACGTAAAAAAAGTCGGCAATATCTTTATGACGAGAAATCTTGTCATCAGCAAAATTGGTCAAATCTTGATGGACGAGAAATCTCGTCGTTAGCAAAATTGTTCAGATGATCTATTTCATCATAACCCCTTGGAGGGTTGAATTCGAGCTGTTTAAAGATATGCTATGAAGATGCATGCAAGTAAAGGTACTCAAGTTATCGTGGTAAAAGTTACAGCTAATTTTCAAAAAGGCTTCAATTCAAACACTAGCTTAACTGCATTTAATTATAATCAGTTTAGAAAAACCATTAAGCATGAAAAAATTAAACATTTCTACGAAAATTGACTGGACAAATTAATTTAGAATTTACCGAAAAAAATAACACCGAAATTTTAATCTTTAGCCATTTATTTGCATTATTTTATGTTGAGAGAAAAGCATCCGTGTTCAAGTTATAGCGTCACATATCAAAATATTTATAGCGATGAATAAACAATTTTGCCGAAACAACATTATCATGTCAATTTGCATTTCGCTGGCCTCCAATCTCTACCTAGCCATAGATTTCTGTGTTTGAGGATACCTCATATTACAAGTGTACAAAGGGAATCCCGAACATTGTCTAGCCTCAAAGAAATCATAGAACGAGAATTTCTACAGAATTTCTTTCTGCGTAAATTGCTACAAACGTCAGTATTATCAACGATTCTCCATATAAAATTTGTCATCGTCCGTATTGGAGAACGAATAGAGAATTTGATTAAATATAAATTTCAAGTTTCTTATTTCGTATCAAGTAAATTCTTATTTAACTTGAAAATTATTTATTTCACTCATTTTTATCCCTTGAATAAATACTTCTGTCGGTAGTTTTCTGTGCTTTGTCTGAAGCTGATAATAATAGGATCTGGTGTTTCCACAGAAATTCATGGTATCTTTAACTGTGATCTAGATTATGTTTACCTTCGTATATCTCGAGTAATCTTCTTTAACAATTAAATCTTTAATTTCCCCAAATTTTTGAATTAAATACATTCTTCAAAAATTGTTGCATCTAGAGTGCCTCGTAAATTGTTTTATGACCACTCGGTATGAAACATATGTCCGCATATTTATCTATCTTACAAAAATATCAACCTTACTGTCGCCAACTGCACTTTTATGATTCACATAGCTATAGTAAAAGACCAGACTGAAGTTTTGAATCTTTGACGTTGGAACTATGCGAAGGAAGAAGGATGTTAATGTACTTGTTACTTACTTGTTAAAGTGTGTACACAATGTAAACAACAACAATGGTTTCGATAGAATAATATATTTCAATTGAATACAGAATAATTTAATAACAATGGTTTCAATTGAAACACTAGGTTTATTTTCTTATAATCAGTTTAGAAAAACCATCAAATTTTAGAATAACAGCAAGTCTTAAATTTTCAACGTTGGAACTATGGGAAAGAAGAAAGATGTTAATGTATTTACTCGTTAGGTGTGTACACAATATAAATAATAACAATGGTTTCAATTGAATAATATAATAATATTATTTCAATTGGTCAATTTCAATCGAATATACAATAATATAACAAAATGGTTTCGATTGAAACACCAATTTAAATGTATCTTATAAGTTTAGAAAAACCATTAAAGGGTAAAAAGTTGAAAGAGAAAACGTTTATTAAGTTCATTAATTTTATTTTTTAATACTCCGCATGATATTTTTCTGAGAAAGATATACTTAAATTTTGCAAACTCGATTCAATGAACAAATTAATGTATGAAATAAAAATCCAGTTTAAATATACGCTTTGTTCACTCTTTCTTTGAAAGCGAAATACATTTTTTCAATAAAAAAAGCATCCAAGTGTTTCAAAACATTTCACTATTTATTCCAGCACGAACATAAACAACTCAGTGCACAAGTCCAGCACGTGCTCAAGTGTACCCCAGTCCCTTCATTCCAATCCATCTTCCGGGCCACCCTGAATTCAATATTCGTTTCTGAAAGAGCTCTGCTCAATAGCATGCACTCGAAAGTACAAAACTTTCTCGTATCGCAAGGGCTCTCCACCAACATTCCGAAACAAAGCTGAACCTAATAAAAAAGACATTACGAGACGATCCGTAATAGTGCACCATGTTCGCTTCCGCTGTCAATGTTTTTTCTGCCCGTGTGTCTTTTTCTTTTATTTCTTTCCTCCGACATCCTCAAAGTTTTTTTTCCGTCTTGGAGTGTCGAGTTTTCTTTGATTTCTCGTAATAATCAGAGACGTAGGGAATGAATGCCTATCAGCGGTTAGCGGGCCTTTAGTGATGATTTATTACGAGATATAAAAACCTGAAGTATGTTTGTCATCTTGACATTTCTTTAGGACATCGAAGAAATTTAGAAAAAGGATTCTGAGCCCAGAAACGAAATATTTATCAAGAGGTGGCTTACGTCTTAAGAACCTTTTAAGGGTTACATAAATATGATGTCACTGAACTATCTCCGTACCTAACCTGTAGATTTAGCGATGAAAGAGTACTCTTGGATGAGTAATATTTACAGTAAGAAGACAAAGAAAGAAGTGTTTTGCTATTTTTATGTAGTAACCCTTATGACTCCAAGATTATTATAGCAGTCGTAGAACGCTGGCTTGCAAGCATTACAGCCGGTTGGAGTAAGAAGGACTTAAGTTTGATTTTTGTTGGTTACCATTTTTCGCTTAAAAGGTGGCTTATGACTTGAGAACCTTTTGAGGGTTATATAAATACTATGTCACAGGAACTACCTCTGTACAAAAAAACTATAGATTTACAGATGAAAAAGTACTCTTGGATGAGTAATATTTATAGCAAGAAGACGTAGAAAGAAGTGTTTTGCTATTTTTATGTAAATCTTTATCACTCTAATTATTATAGAAGGCCTAGGACGCTGGCTTGAGCGTCAATCATTACAGCCCTTTGGAGTGAGAAGGGTTTAAGTTTGATTTTTATTGGTAATAGCTTATAATTTTCACTTAAAGGTGCCTTATGTCTTAAGAACCTTTTGAGGGTTATATAAATATCATGTAGCAGGACATCTCTGTACATGACCAGCAGATTTACTGATGAAAGTGTTGAATGAGTAATATTTACAGTAAGGGGAGACGTAAAAGTAGTTATTTGCTATATTTATGTTTTAAGAGAAGAATACTCAAAGAATATTATAGAAGACACAGAACTCTATTTTGCGCTTCGCAATGTTAGAGTGATAAGGGCTCATGTTTGTAGGTTGTAGCATACTGTTTTTCACTCAAAATATTGAGATAGAAAGAACCTTAACGGGTTTAACCTTTCACATTTCAATTAAAACATAGCGTGTGCTGTAATCATGAACATTTTTCTTCACGCATGCATGCATGAAAAAAGTTGAAACTGATATAAGATAGGCAAGTAAATTTACGTCTCACTGGTGCAACACAACGGGCTATTGGCGATGGTCCGGGATCAATCACGAAGGGAAAGATCAGAGGACAATACCTTGTAATTTTGAACCACGGTCAGATGACGAGGTCAACATCTGAACTTTCACCCTATTTTCCAAAATGTACAGATACAATGATAACTTTTATATGCAATGGAGACTTAAAAATGTATAATCCAAGAATAATAAATTGTTAGTGGATATCGTAGACAATATTTGAATTTCGGTCGCATTGCTTATCTGAAAACTAAATATATATTCCTAAGTGATATTACTTTTGAAAGATAAGCGAAATATTTTTTACAGCATTATAAATGCAATAAATGTGTGGATGCAATGATATATGATGACAATTTTAAATTGTCCAGTTACTTTAAATTTATTCTTTAGATAAGTACAAGTAATTGTTATTATCTACTGATGTTTAAAAAATACTTTGTAACAAAATAATGATATAAGTGTGGTACATTTTCCGCTTAGAGATGGATAAGAAATATCTATTGTGAAATGGAAGGTACATTAATTATATTATTACACACTGCTTTACAATTTTCTCAGATAGAAGTAAATAAGACACGTATAATTATTCAATTTAGCTTAAATGGAACTTGAATTGATGACTATACTTACTTATTATGAACTTTATTAAATGATCAATATATTTAAATTGCTTTAAGTCATAAACCAACCTAGAAGTTTGACGATTTGTCTGTCTATTTCTGGCCAAGCATCACTCTCATTGCCTGCATTATGTCAACAAGAAAAGGACTGACCAATAACACAAACTGACAACAAAGAGTGACTCTTACTTCTTGCCATCTGCATTCATTGCGTTTAGAAAAATAGGAGGATAAAAGGAATGGAAACCCTAAAAATATTTCAGAAATACCCTTCTCTTGACTGACTTATACTTCTGTTTAGTTCAGTTTTTATCCACAAAGTTTTATATTTAGAGTACACTTCCAAGAGTACTTCCAAGAGTACACTTCCAGAGTATCAAGCAGAAATTATTAGGCTTTGCTGAAAATATAGCTAAAGATACGAGTCAGTTGAAAGGCTTTGGTTAATAGCTATAAATGACAATTTCGGCTTCTATAAGTGATAATTTCAATGACAGGTGAATTAAAACATTTAAATGAATAAGTGAATCGTAAAACATAAGTATAAATCTTAAATTGCTGCCACTATTTCTGAATAACTGTAAGTATATTATATAGATATGAATACTTCGTCTAAATTGGATATAATACTACGATGTGCTATAAATGCTTATAAATTTATTTAATTTTAATGACAAAAATTATGAGCTCATAAAAACATTAAACCAGAAGAATCATGCAGTAACATTTTTCATTTTGACTTGCAATATCTGTTTTTGAGTTATTACGGAACAAATTTTATCTAAAAACATTTCATCTAAGATATTGATTTTTCTAAAAAAAAATTAAATATTTTTATAACTATTATTTACTCCCGTTCTACGTGTTTTTAATCACATAATCGTTTCGTTTTGAAAAAAGCCTTCATTACTGTAATCATGTATTTAAACTGTTTCTTTATTCCGAAATTCAAAGATTAGTACATTTATTAAAAAACAATTGCATATCAAAATTTTACGCGAATATCTAACAAATTTATTTATATGTTTTATAATAAATGGAAGATCAATAATAAAACATTATTGCATATAAAGTGACTGTGATATCACCACTCCATACTGTAATCGAAGGGCTTCAGTGGGGTAAGGAGAGAAAAGAATACTGAGGGGAGAAGGGAAGACTTCCTATTAGAGCTCGAGGCTTGGTGGATTTGCTGTCTCTTGATCTGTCATGTTATACTTAAGTTTTCGTTTCATGTAAATATCAATTGCGCGAATTGTTAGTATTATGCAAGTGTTAGATCCTCGTCTACTGCAAAAATAAACGTATTCGTCCGTAAGAAGTTCTCTTTTTAATCAGACACCATTTATCATTACAAGGAACCAGAAGGGTTGGGATTGTTGAATTAACGTTGCGCTGGAGCAACTCAACGGGCAACGGTCCAATGTCTGATTTTAACAACAATTGACAACTGACTTTAAATATTATATAAGAAAGAATAAATCAATAGCCAGACATTTCTGAAAATTAGAGGGGGTCAATTTTTAGAAACGGATTATAAAAAATGAGGCAATTAATTGTTAAACATTTTGAGTAATAAAGAGTTAAGTTAAAAAAATATTTGCAAATAATCTGCAAAATAGTGGAATTATTTCAACATTAATAAATAAAATCCAAGATACTATGGCTTTTACCTGGAATTTTCTTTAGTGCATAAAGTTACCAAATGTATTTTTTATGATTTTTGTGTATGGAATTATTACACAATTCTTCTATTCAATATTTAATAACATATCTTTTCTTTATTACCCTGTTATGTTTGTATAGATTGGACACGTTGTAGATACAAAAAGAAATGATTAGAAGTTGTATTTGATCATACTTATGGAAATTTTATAGACAGGAATTATAGTACTGCATCGATATTTAATATTTAGAATTTAATGTGAAAGATAAAGTCACAGTTAAAGAACAAAATTAACTACATCGTTAAGTACTTTTTTGTAAATAGTGCCTTCATTTGAAGATGTATCTTGCTGATAAAGATTAATAAATTTTTTCTAGTCTCGAAACTGTGAAACGAAGATTACTATTCAAAATAAAAAAGTAGTGGAAAAGACAATTAAGGAGATTTTTGAATGAACTAGTTTTGCCTGCATCGGATATTTGAATGCAATAAAAGATTATATTCATTATTCTTATGCTGTTGCCAACAATTGTGTTAATCTTCATTCATGGAATATGCTTCATGACAAAAAGAACAAAACCCGAGCATAATCTAAAAAACTACGTTTGCGGAAAGAAATACCATCTCAATTTGGGAATTCTAATGCGAATAAAATTGAAAAAAAACACCCCAAATATATAATCTCCTGCAGATATGCTATTAAAAAAACCTTACGCATTAGTCAGCTAACAATTCAAGATAATAAAAATGACAGCTGTGTGAAGCCATTGCGAAGAAAGAAGAATCCAAAGCTACAAAGACTGAAGGAGACTCCATCCAACTAAGAAAATTTTAGACAAAAACTCTCCATAGAAATAAGAATGAAATGAAAAAGTAAGAATAAAAGGAAAATGAAAACGGAATGAATTTCATCATCAAAAAGCCACTTGTTTCGGTCGACTGATGCCTTCTCGTTTTTTCTCTTTTTTGCTTTAATAAATTAAAGAAGTAGAAAATATTATCGCTAGACGTGATGAAAATGACAGAGTTAGAATTTCTTCTTTTATTCGTGGAATTTGGAACTTTTTCATCAATGAAAAAAGAATCGGAGTCTTGAATATATTCCTCCTGCAAATTTATCGCTTTTGCTTTCTCTAATATTGATTTATATTATTTTTCATTTTAAATCCTAATTTAAATATACGAACATTTGTTTCCGAAATTTGATATGGAATGTAGCAAATTGTAGTTAGGGTTTTTGGCTTTGAAAAATGTATATTACTTTTAAAATATTATGCATATCGTTAACGATATTTGATAAAACCATGTATTCATTTGAAAATTTAGTGATCTCTATATGATCTAAATTGAATGCCGTGACCATTTACTTAAATAATACACGTCATGTCATAATTTTTCTGTTTCAAAATCTGATAAGTTTAAACAACACTATAGGAATTGGAAATTAACTTCTTAACGTGTATTTAAATTAATTGGAAAAATTGTATTCACTTAAGAAAGAAATACTTTAATCTGAAAATTGAAAACCCATTTTTTAACCTTATACAAATTTATGGGATTGTTTTTAATCTTTTCTAAGTTGACGGTATTAGATTCCGTGGGTATAGGACACACTTATCATGTATTTTTGTAATAGTTAAAAAATATTATTAGTTCAGTGATTCTAAGCAAAGCGCAATATTTATTAACAATAAATGCTTTGACAATAGTATGATAGAAATAGTTTGTTCAACTTTATTTGTTAAATTCAGCTGAAAGTTAAGAAAGTGTAGATTCTATTGTTGGTTGTTTAGATTCATGCTCAATGGCTTGCTTAAGAGTAAAATTTTGAACTGGTAAGTAGCATGAAAATTAACAATTAATTCAAATCCGTAATATTCATACATAACAATGCACAATGCAGCAATCTGAACAATCTTATAACTATGTTTTATAAATATTATATATAACCGATATACTAATTTTAAAGATAATTTTCTATTAATAATTAATCTATTTCCAATGTATAGCGTTTACAATAGCTTACTCTTTATGCTTTGGGGTTAAGTTATTTGAAGTTATATTATACGTAAGGATGTCTATTCCTGCTTGAAAGAGTTGGTATTTCAGCCTCATGATTTTAGGATAGTATATACGTTCTATGAGAAAGCAAATCAAACCCAAACAATGTGTAGAAACAATATCTTTCGAATTGGAATAAAATAAGAATTGTTCCACCTCATTCGTGTCCCGGGTGAGAAGCAATCACCTTGACCGTCGAAAACTTGGTGTGAAACTAAATACTCCCTCTAAAACTTCCGCTCAAGATACAAGGACACGATTTCCATAATTTCAAAATAATATATTTGAACAAAAAGAACAGAATACATATTTACACAGACGCGCAAGAAAACCCAGCCGTTCGTACAAAAATCAACGTGAAAGTAAGTTAACATAAAAAGAGTCTCTCTTTTTTCTCCTGCGCGTGCATGCTCTTCAGAAGCGCATGAACGATCACAAGCTCGCATTCGTGACATCCTCCCACCCCTGTGTTTTAGGTTCATGAAATTCAGGAATCAGTGCATGTGCTGTATAGGTCTTAAAGGTCGTCCAAATCTTGATATTCGAATCCCTTTTAGCCACATCAGAGTCATCATTCTCGTGTTTCTTTTTGTAGCGATGATAGTGAACATCTGTGCAGCCATCTTCACATTCATCCTCTGAAAATTCTCCATCACGTGCGATTGCACGTGATGGAGATCCTCTTCACAGAAACTCGATTGCTCGTACGTTCTTCAGGATTTTCTTCATTTCCATTATGAAGATGTAAATCTTGAGGAATAAGTTGTAACATAACTCTAGGAACATGGGACATTCGCAAATTTTCAAACAATGTAGTCCTGATCTTTTCAAGGTTTTCACGTTCGTTAGGCACATCATCACATGAAATGTACACAGAAGAGGGATTTGGTTTCTGACCCCTCGTAATCGATTCAGTATTTTTTATAGAAACCGATAGTTCTTCATCTCCAATCTTGCAGCATTCCTGCAGCATATGTTTTGATCCTTCTTTCTTGCCATTCTCCCACCATAAAAACTTCAGAAATGGTTTGTCATCTTCTTGAAGTTTGATCTGCGAGAAGGCTTTCTCAATAATGGCAATAATCTATCTATGATTGATGGGATGAACTCCACAACATTTGGTCCCTTTCGAGACAATTATTCATGGATTGTTAATTATTTTCTCTCACAGAACTGTCAAAAACTGTCGTCACTTTAGTTGTAGAATTTTCTTTACAAACTAGATGATGGGGTAAGAAATGTTCGTTATTTTCTTTTCTCTCAGAATCTATTTCTTCTATAATATTCTCATCTAACCAGTTATGGAATAAAGCCTCATAGTCCTTCAGTTTTTCAGCCTTTTCTAAGGATTTGACACAATTATTCAGCTATGTTCCTGCAGTTCAACAAAGGAGGATGATCTTGTATGCATAGAAGACTCACATTGTATCTTCCTTCTTCATCTTTGGAAATGTTCTGCAGAAAATGAATTTTGGCAGTTTCTTCAAGCTCCTTCCTGGTCTTCTCTTCCCCTGGATCGAGAATCCCAAGAGTATCGAGTCTCCACAGATCAGAAATTTTCGATTCATTAATATTAAGTGATAATATTGTATTCGAACACTCTTTAGTTTCCCTTTCCTCTGTTTTTCCCATAACAGTCCAACCTAAATGTGTATTCACTGCTGTTAATTGTCTGTGATGTGTTCGATTTCACCAGAGAATAATTTTCCTGCTATGTCGACCCCCAATAACATATGAATTTCATTAGGATCTTTATCAAATAGGCAACTTTTGTTTATGAAAATGTCACTGAGAAAATACCATGATCCTTTCCTTGGTTTATGTACCTGTAATCCTCCAGTTTAAGAATAGGTGCATAGATCTTTTTTTGATCCATCACTTCAATTTCGCTGGCATAAGACTTGTCAATACTACTCAATGTCCCAGAGTATCGTTTATATTTTACATTTTGCTCTATTCCCCCGAAAAGTTCATGAGTGAATGTTGCATCTTCAAAACATTTTAACTCCATTTTATTAGTTATAAATGTAGAAATGTATGACTCTTAGCCTGTGTCAATCATTATTCTAATAAAATGATTTAGGCCATTAGCATTAATACGCACAGTCAATGGGTGCAGATACACCTCATTAGTACAAGAATAATTTGATAGAATAGTATTTTCATTCACCACTGGAGTATCATTATTATCATTTGAGCAGCTATAATTTGAATAACGCATAATATAGCTTTTTTTACAAATAGAACAAGTTATTTTCACTTTACAAACACGAGAAACATGTTTCATTTTTAGACATCTAAAACAGGCACTCTTCTTAAATAAAATTGTTTTCTTTGAACCAGAGTTAAACACGTATCATATTTACAATCAGAGCTGAAATAGGAATCAGCCAAACAGACAATTTATTATCCTATACGTCTGAACTCGATAATAAATTAGCAGCTGCGATTCTTTCAAACTTCCGTATTTCGGCGCTGGCTTCGATTTGGTTATGGCGAGGTTGATAATGTCGAATAATCTGAGTACCCGAATCTAAATAAGATGTTTCACATCGTTCACGTGCATTTAATTGCTTGCTCAAAAAAACGATCAAATTATTTATAAAAAAATCACCACTGTTGAATACCTTATGAAATTCAAGAATTAAATCACGAGACGTAACAGTTTCAAAATCATAGGACACAATAAACATCCATGAGTCTCAGATGAAATTCCAAGAGTCTAAACTTCTTATTTGAATTTGACAGTTTTCAAAAGTTTTCGAAATTCTTTAATATCGTCAGAGCGTTTAAGGGGTGCGATACGTAAGGGGTTATACATAAGTGAATTTATCAGAACATATTTTCGACTGAATAAGTCTTCTAACAGTTCAACTGCTCTAATATAATTTTCGGATGAAATGTCAAAACCTTCAATAATACTCAAAGCAGTACCTTTCGATTGGGCCTTTAGATATATAAATTTATCCACTTGATCTAAAGACTCATTTTTATGAATCGCCTTTTCAAAAGAATTCCAAAACTTGAGCCACTGACTCACATCACCATAAAATCATGGAATCGCAATTTTTGGTAATTTCATTCTTACATTCTGGTGCACGTTCTATCCCTCCACGATTGTATTTACTTGTGGCAACAGTTTGATTGCAACTGTTTGGTTACTCTGGCAACTGTTTGATTTAAAGCACGTAAATGCTTCTAAGCTTCAAATTTCCAGACTTCGACCTTTTCCCGATATAATTCCGCTGATTCTTTGTCAATATAATCAGATTTGGAAAGGCGTACCAGTTCGTTAGCTATTAATTTTAAATCCTCAAAAGTGATATCTAACGCTTCTGGTATCTGTTCAATTTCATCTTTTACTGCTTTCGTTTTCCCCAATAGTGTTTCCAATCTCTTAATAACTTTCGTAACGGACGATCACAATACGTCACGTTTCTTTTTACAAATTACTAAAGGAACTTCGTTCATATTTAATCGATTATAATATTTTCTAAAACGAAAATTCAAGTGCAAAAACCAAAGTTCTATTAGTTCAAAGACAAAAGTTCCGCATGTTCAAAAATGAAAGTTCCGCATGTTCAAAACCGAAAGTTCCATAAGTTCCGCATGTTCAAAAACGAAAGTTCCATAAATTCAAAAACGAAAGTTCCATAAATTCAAAAACGAAAGTTCCATATATTCAAAAACGAAAGTTCCATAAATTCAAAAACGAAAGTTCCATTAGAATCGCTAAATTCCAGCACTCAGTCAAAAATGGTTGTTCTCAGTCCCAGCAGGGATGCCTCTTGAAATGTAGAAACAATATCTTTCGAATTGAATAAAATAAAAATTGTCCGAGAGTAGAAACAGAACACATATTTACACAGATGCAAAAGAAAACACAGCCGTTCGTACAAAAATCAACATAGAAGTAAATTAACATCGAAAAAATCTTTTTTTTATATTTTTCTACTGCGTGCGCATGCGCGGCAGAATCGCATAAAAAATAACAGGTTCGCATAAAAAAATAACAGGCTCGCATTCGCGACACAATGCATTCCCAGTTTGCATGTTTAGCCCGAATTATGGTTCCGTTTTTTTCAGGGCCGCGGTAGCCCGGTTGGAAGAGTAACGGATTAGAAACCGGAGGGTTGTTAGTTCGAATTCAACCGAAGACCGTCGTGTACAAAGGGAGCTGGTGCACGTTAAATCTGTTGTGGCCCCAAATGTCCTCACGTTGACGTGGTGTGGAAGTTTGGAGAGTGGGGTGCCAGTTCAGGTGTGACCTCGTCATCTGACCGTGGTTCAAAATTACGTGGGTTGGATCTTTCCCTTCGGGTTTGATCCCGGACCGTCGTAATAGCCCGTTGTGTTGCTCTAGTGCGGCGTCAATTAAAATACCAACCCCGCAGCAACCGATTTTTTCATTCGTTACCAGACGCTATAACAGTGATTAAGAGTTAGAAAACAAATAAACATCTATGGCGATCACCACACACGAATTTTCCTATAACAGCCCATTTCTCTGGCTGGCATAGTGCCTTTCTAGAAATGAACTTCCCTCAGGGTATCTGCTTTCTCACCAGAACTACATTATAGAACATATACCAACGATGTCGCCTACGAATTACGTATGACGCATAAACCTAGATAATATTACGTATGATATACGCACCTAGATATTATGTTTGATACACCTGCCAACATATTTATTATGTATGCCTACATATTATGTAATTTCATGACGTATGTTTACGTGTCTCTGCTCAATTAAAAAATAGTAAAAATTTAAAAACCTTCGAAAAATGGCTAATCACGACATATAAACTTTGTCAATGCACAGAATGTTTTGTCAATGCAAAAGATCATCAAAGGTCATTTAGGTGGAGCTTGACATCCCTCATCATCAGGACAGAAGTGTCCTGATGATAGTGGGCGGGATACTTCTGTCCTGATGATGATGGACGTCTTTGTTCCCCTCAAATAGCCATTGACGATCCTTTACATTGACGAAGTTTCGAAATAGCGATTAGTCACTGTTAAAGGTTTTTCAATTTTTACTGTCAATTTTGACTGAGGTTTTCTTCGGTTTGTCAATAATATATAATGTCCGAAGTAATGATACTTATGCATCATAATATAATTGAAAACTTTCATCCCCAACTAAAAGTAATCCACTTAAACTCTAGAACAAGAAGCTATTATGGAATGACAAATCATAAATTAACTTCTGCAAAGATACCCATCACTCATAGGATGACAATCGTTTTTTTAACTCCCTGAGGGAAATAAAATTATGGGATAAACGTAAAAAAAGTTATACAAAACAGCTGCTTTTTTAAGTACAAGGCTGTTAGGAACACAACATTGGCAGCAATTGTCACGGTTTAGAGTTGACTTAAAGTAGTTTAACAGGTTGCAAATGTTATTTCTCCACAAATTATTTATTTAAACCCCATTTAAGCATACGGATTGTTTAATATCGCAAGAAGTGTACTGTTTAAATTAATTTGGGAAACAACTTGTGTTTCTGAATTCAATATTTAGTTTTCAAAATTAAATTGCATTACTTATTTGAAAATCCCTTATGACACAATAACAGGCTACAATTTGTCATGAAAAAGTAAAAAAATTTTAAGTCCCCAGGAAATATATTCAACGTTTTTAAATTCAAAATAAACGTTTAATAAAGCACCTGCTATAAAATATATTTTTAATTGGGAAAACGCCGCCATCTGTTTTAATTACAAATTAGTATAAAAATGGCCTCACCAATTGTGCGAAGAGAATTCACTTGAGATTTTTTAGATACTTAATTAGCGATTCAACTAATTGCAGTACATTCTTCACAGAGCTGCAAAAATTTTTACGTGTCATGGATATAGAAAAAAACTTAGATTATACATGATAAAAATCATTCAAGGGAATAGGATGTTTCCCAATGCATCTGAAGCTTACGTTAGGAGGAAGACGAGAAAATAATTAACCACTTCCGAAAGTCGTTTTTAATTATGATAAAAATGTTTTGCCATCAATTAACCTTTTTTAAAGTAACGCGTAACATGTGAACAGGGATTGTGAGTTTCAGAATCTCATTCCGCTCCATAAACATATGGTCAGTTTGTTACTAAAACAGTTAAATAGTTTTGCTGAACGTAATCATGAATTTACGCTGTTGCGCAAATATTAAGCAAAATAGAAGGAAATTACTTATTTAGCTTTTAATGTTTTTGTTTATTTAACCCTCTGAGCTTCGCGAGATTTCCGAGAACAGTAGTGTCATTTTTACCCCACAACAAATAACCACATTTTTCTAAATAATTCACAGATTCTTTAAGCCTTTTGAGATATTCCATAGGTTCTTTTCTTAGAACAGAATCCTTTGAAAAGATTCTATTGACCTATTCTGCAGAATAGAATCCTTTAGATAGATTTTATTTCCTCTCCTTAGAATCGAATACTTTGAAACGATTCTATTTGCCATTCCTTAGAACAGAATCCTTTGGAAAGATTTATTGCGCCTTTCCTTTATAATAAAAATAGAAACCTTTGGCAATATTCTATTGCCCCTCTTCTTAGAATAGAATGCTTTGGACGATTCTATCAGTCATTTTCTTGGAATAGAAAGCTTTGGAAAGATTCTATTATTTCTTTCCTTGGAATATGATTTTCCGATGTAATGATTCCTTTGGTTCTTAGAATATAATATTTCTTTAGGACAGTTCTATTGGCCAATTCTATAGAATGGAATCCTTTGGATAGATTCTATTGGTCATTTTCTTAGATTATAATCTATTAGAAATTTCTATTGCTTCTTTCAGAATAGAATCCCTTGCAAATATTTTATCGATCCTTTCTTTAGAATAGATACCTTTGGAAAGTCTATATTGCTCATTTTCTTAGAACATAATTCTTTGTAAAGGTTGTATTTGTCAAGAAGGTCAAAATTGGTTGTCATACAGGAAAGATTGCAGGTTGCAAGGTGGAATTATGGGTTAAAATCTCTCTTTAAATGACAACCTTATTTTTGCCTAAACCAAAATACTACTGCTATGAAATTAGACTTGATATTACGAGATCGATCCTTCGGATGTAACTTCATTGACGACCTGGTTGCCATTGATTTACACAATATTTGCAATTCCTCATGAGTTTTAGTATTGTAGAATGCATCAGACGGGTTTTATCATTGAAGTGTTAGAAACTGATTATTTCACTAGAAGTTATTTGCAATCCTTTAAAGAGAGTTCAAAAATATTATCTTGCCTTCAGTGTTTATGTGAAATGCTATATCTTCTGGTGTTTCCACCTTTTTCTTATGATTGTAAAAGATTTATTTTTTATGCAAATAACATTTTCAAACTAATTTCACTTCAAAATTTAATAGAAAATTTATGTAGATATAATGTTCAATATTCTTATAAATCGAATTTTTGGAGCACAAAGGATAGGACAAGTTGTAGCTGAACTAAATAAAAATGTAAGTTCTTTTTGTACTAGAGAAAAAGTGCACAGACATAGACGATTGTGGTAGTCGCAAAGAATATAAATACTATAGCATTCGATTATTAGAAGCGTAAAGTTCTTAGAGTGAAGTATAGTTCACTCTAACTTATAACTTATTACTCTCACTTATCTTTCAAGATAACTTCTTTTGTAAAATCGAATTTTAAGGAAATATTCGAAAATAAAAGTACTAATGCGTAATAGTTCAACTAAAAATAATTCTATTATTCCTTTAACTATGTTTAATGAATAAATTATTTTAATTTAATGCCACTGAAAAGTAGTTACATATATGATGCTAAATAGAAGCGAAATAATTGCAATATGTTCCGAAATCATCTGTTGAAACATTTTTACAGGACATTTTTTAAATTAATCAAAAAATAGTAAATGAAGAATTCAAATAAATAGATTTTAAAAGTTTTATTTTACAGAATTGATCTTCGTAAATAAATGGAGACAAGGAAATATCAGCAATTATTTAATGAAGAGTTTAATAGAATATATGCAAACAACGAAATTTTTTCGACGTATCATTTAACTGTAAAACCTCGAAAGTAGAACTCTGAAAGCAACACACATTCATTCTCTGAAAGCAACACACATTCATTCTCTGAAAGCAACACAGAAGAACGGCAATATATACAATGTTCTAATACATTGCAAAATTTTTACAGCAATGGTTTGAAGACATCGTTACTAACTACTCAGAAGTAAATTTATGGAATATTTTATGTCGATGGCAAAAAATGACAGTAAA
The DNA here is from genome assembly GCA_933210815.1 of Meta bourneti. Taxonomy (NCBI): domain Eukaryota; kingdom Metazoa; phylum Arthropoda; class Arachnida; order Araneae; family Tetragnathidae; genus Meta; species Meta bourneti. Next base: position 56,924,350 of record OW119922.1, on the reverse strand, counting down.
TTGTACAGACCTTCGATATTTCTTGGTTCAAACACTCTTTAAAAGATGATGGGATAATAAAAACTGCAAAAGTCATTTCAGCTCCGAATAAGTAGGTCTTATGAAATTTTACCACCAAGAATGTGCTATAAAAAGAATATGAGTTCCTTGCTGTCAATGCTCTCTTATTGGTAAGAAGACAGGTGGATTGCTAAATTGTAAGCTTGAGCTTTATTTAATGCATAAATTGCATGGTATATAATCTATAATTAATAAATATTGCGTGAAGCTAATGTTCAATAAAAATTGTACCTATAATACCTGTTTTAAGAGATTTTGGTTGGTAGAGGATTAGCTTCTCTAAAGTTTATCTGATTAAAATTGCATTAATCACCACAACTTTTTCCATTCGAGATGACAATGCATGGAAGGATATGCTAATAAGTAGCACGGTAGCATATATACAAACCATGTGCGCCAGTGTCGTCCCTTATAAATAGTATTAAAAGGGAGAACATAACCAGTTTTAAGTATTGAAAATGTGTTTTCTCTCTGTTTCAGTGTAGGAAGCTTCATCATGCCTTATCGAAAAATACGATAGTCATACGTTTCTGAGTTTGATAGAGGAAGAATTTTGACTTATCGAGAGTGCGTATTATCCTTCCAAAAAATTGGTGCTCGTGTTGGACGAAATCATATCACAGTAATTCGGATATAAAATCGGTGTGTGCAGGAGAGACAAACTGACTGACTTCAACGATTGCAGCAGCCTCGTCACACCACTGAACGAGAGGACAGACATCTTGTGCGCATGGCTATTATGGATCCTACTGAAACATCAAGAGCTGTGACTACTTTGGATTCAACACCGCAAGCATATTTGGTTGCGATGGTGCATAGAACGTCGCAGGAGCAATAAATGGCATATCATTGCCTTTTCAAATGAATCTATTGTTTACAGCACAACGATTGCAGCATCCTAGTCTGGCGACGACAGACTGCATGACTTGCATTATGCATCACCATATGAGTACGTCACCTAGTGTTATGATATGGGGTGCCATTGGATTCTACTCCTACACCCGTCTAGAAGGCATTGCCGGCACATTCAACAGCCACCGCGACATCTTTGAAGTCTGGACCCTGTTGTCTCCCCTTATCTTAAGGGCTGTCCAGTTTTCAATAGGACAATGGAAGACCACACGAAAAATTCGATTCCTCTAGTCGATGATCTCTCGACGACTGACACACTACTCATGATTATGCCAGATGAACGTTGGCAATGTGGCAATGTGCCTGTGATAGCAGCTCATTTTTTAGAAGCAGCATGGACTGACATATCCCAAACATAGATCCAAAGCCACTTTCTTCAAGAGCAGCTGCTATTGATGTCCATAGCTTCTACAAAAATACAGATTTCTTCGAGTTCCGCATGTCGAACTAAGCTGTAATTGTAATCATTTATTATATACATAACATATATCCATGTGCCTTATGTTATGCGTATAATAAATAGTGCTTTGATATTTCTTGTCCTTCATAGTGTTGCATTTTCGATGCCAAGTAGTGTATTTAAGTATACGAAAAATACATTAAATGTATTTATTATTTTAGTGTAGGCTTTTTGGAACAAATCTAGTTTAAGATATCTATATACAATGGCCCTGAAATTTGAGTATATTTTAGAAGAGATTTCTTTAAAAGGCCAAGATTTTCGTAGTAAATAATTTAAAATAGAATTTTGTAAATGTAACAATTAAAATACATCTAACAATCAAATTTCAATCAAAAACAATCAAAAATCAAATTCTGCTATATTTTTAAATATAGCAGAATATGAAGTATTTTAGCATAATATGTTTTTATGTGTAATTTACCATTCCTATAAAAATGAAATTCGCAAAATTTAGCATGCACACAGCCTATTTCACACAGATACGAAATAAAAAAAATTGTTGCTTATGTTTTTGCATGTAGAGCAGCTTCTGAGTCAAAGGGCACTGAAATAGGAATTTGTGTTGTTTTTCTGAATATTTTTGCCCATTTTTCTCATAGAATTACTTCTTAGTTCTATTTAAAATAGAATAATGATTTTGAACAACATTTTTTCCCATTAGGACCACAAATTGAATTTTCCAGTGCATTGAGGTCCTGAGAATTGACACCATACTTGAGGATTACCACCATCGGCAATCATCTCTAGAAATACTGGATTTATTTTCTTCGCAAAAAAACCTGCTCTATTTTTGGTACGAGGCAATGTAATTTTCAAAAAATATTCATAATAGTTTAAATGTAACTAATTATCAAATTAATTCGTCATAATTCCTTTGATGATAATGAAATTCGGTAATTCCCTTGATTCAAGATATTTCCACAAGTCAAACAAAGTTGATCAAAAACTCGAGTGCAAAGCTATTCATCGTAGGTTCATCACTTTTTTTTTTAATTCAGGCAATTTTGCTGGAAAATAACATAAGAGATATTCATAATCACTCTAAAACCGCATTCGACTTTTGCAATAATAATCTTAGTATTTTCTTTTGCAGTTTTATCTTACAGAAGATGTGCGATGTATGTAAAATGGATTATAAGAATGAACGTGGCATGTATTCGTATTTCAGTTCAAAGTAAACTATAGAAATGAAAAAATTGTTGAAACAGAATTTTAATATTATTTTCCATACAATTAAATGATGTTTGAAAAGCATAAACATCATTAAATTGTATGGAATTGTATCATTAAATTGTATTGTTATCATTAAATTAATTGTTACATAATTAATTGTTATCATTAAATTGTATGGAATGTACATTATTGCATGGAATAACATTAAATTATATGTGATCAGAATAATTAATGTTCCTTTTCTGCTATGAAAAGGAACATTAATTATTCTGATCACATTTTCAATCTACAGTTAACTAATTCAACCGGAACACCGCCGGGTAATTCTGATAGTATATAACCATAATAGCTCTATGGTTTTAGGGCTAAAGTAACCAAATTTTGCCTGTAATTACTATGCTGGGAACATATTAGTGTTAAAATAATTGATCTAGTATGTTTGAGATTTTGGTTGTAAAAATGGGTATCCCTACCATTTAAAGCTCTTCTTTTTGACCAGTTATTTAGAAAAGGTTACTGAAAATGGCATGCTTCTTTCTTTTAAATGGTTTGTCAGTTTTTAATTCGGAAAAGATATTTAATTTTTATCTCTGCTTTTACAACTTTACGCTCGCTTAATTCAAATTTTTAAAATTTTACAAGAATGTAATTTCCATTGAAAAAATAATATTTCAACGCTTTACAATGAAACACATTAAGTCAGAAAACCTAGTTCTGAGAAAAAGGAGTGGAATATGCTGTACTCACTAAGTGTATTCGTCAAGAAAATTCTAGATTTCGTGCAATGAAAAATTTACTGAACATACACACACTTAACCAATCTAAAGATCACCACATTCTGGTCTAGAAAAGCTAAAAAAGTCTTATCTTGAGAATTTTCACGTTGCTCAATTCACTTGCAAACCGACAATTTATCTACTAAAAGTAATCATGAACACATCGAATAAATTGTTATTTATCTGATAGAACATTTATAATATTGAAGGTATTTGGAGATATGTATGTGTAGATTATTCAAGTGAACATTTATGTTTGCGTAGAGTTAGCTGAAAATTCTGAGAATGTTGATTGTAATGTTTGTTACAACAAATATTACTTGAAATATTTGTATAATATTTACACTTTTCTGTGAAAGAGAGGGAAGATATAAATTCAAATAACGTTTCTTCTGTCATATTATTTCAACTCGAAAACTCAAGGTTGTCGCTCCAGTAATGTTAACTAAAGCATAAACCACACGGGAAAAGCGAAGCAACCATATCGTTAAAATAACAGCAAGCAAACACCTCCTTTTATATCCCAGAGAATTTGTTATTACTGAACCTTAACTGGATATTTATATGAAAAGGCAACACTTTCGAGAAATTATGTTTCTCCAAGTATCCATATCCTGCAGTGAGGGGCCTCAGAGGCGAGTAATTTTCGGTGGCTAAACTGGAAGCTGAAGCATGTCAGAACTGAAGTTCTGCGAATATCCTCAAGAATTACAACGACCAGTAAGTGTCATTGACTTTATAAATGATTCACAAGAGAAATATTTAAGTCGCTGTAAATATGAGGACTATATTTTTAAAACTTAGATGGCTTATATGAAGGGAAGAAGCTCCCTGTATTTTTAATACACCATATACATAATAAAGTTTCAAAACAGGAACACGAAAATGGTCATTTGTCTGCGAAGAACGAAGTGGGAGCTCTTAAAACCTTTGGCATATGCCTTATATATGGCTTTAAACTTCAGAATTTTGGACGAAAGCAAAACTTTAATTTTTAAGCAGAACAACTACACTGCTGGCCACCGTAAATGCAACACCCTGAAGGAAGCATGCAAATAATATGAAATTTACAACATGCATTAGCGGAGATGAGATATGCAAATGATTAGAATTTCAGCGCAGACGCACATCACGCGCGCCTGTGGCGCCACTTCAAAGCGCTATTTAAGGCTTGGAGATTTCGACGATTTCTAGTACGGCAATTGTGTTTTTCTTGTGGTTTTTTCAAAAAAAAAACCGATCAATTATGCCTCGTAGAAAACAGCGATCATCTTTTGATCAAGTATCCGAGTTCGACAGAGGAAGGATAGTGGCCTACCGAGATTGTGGATTATCTTTCAGGGAAATCGGTAGTCGTATTGGACGAAACCAAACAACTGTAATGCGGATATGTGATCGTTGGATGCAGGAGGGTACGACGGACCGACGTGTTCGATCGCATCCACCTGTGCACCACTTCACGTGATGACAGGCATATTGTGCGTATGGCAGTGACGGATCGCTCAGCCACATCACGAACCATAGCACAGCACATTCAGTCTGTACCGCATCATCCAGTGTCTGCGCGTACCATTCGACGCCGTTTACAGAAGAGTGGTCTGTCCGCAAGACGTCCATTGCTTCGTCTACCCTTGACGCAGAACCACAGACGTTTCCGCCGCCAATGGTGCGATGAAAGAAGGATGTGGACGGCAGAATGGAATGAAATTGTCTTTACTGACGAGTCACGCTTCTGTCTGCAACACCACGATGGTCGGATTCGAGTCTGGAGACACCGTGGAGAGAGGATGCTGAACAGCTGCGTTATGCACCGCCACACTGGTCCTGCACCGGGTATTATGGTATGGGGCGGTATTGGATATCACTCTCGCACTCCTCTAGTACGCATTGCCGGTACTTTAAACAGCCAGCGCTACATCTCCGAGGTGTTGAAGCCAGTTGTCCTTCCTTACCTTCAGGGCTTGCCCACAGCCATATTTCAACAGGATAATGCGCGACCACACGTGGCACGCATTGTCCAAGGGTTCTTCGTCAATCGCCAGATTGAATTGCTTCCCTGGCCAGCTCGCTCTCCGGATCTTTCGCCGATAGAAAACATGTGGTCCATGGTTGCTCAACTATTGACCCAGAATACATCCCCAGCTGCCACACCAGATCAACTTTGGCAACGTGTGGAAGCTGCTTGGTCTGCTGTACCCCAAGAACACATCCAAAGTCTCTTTGAATCAATGCCGAGGCGTGTGGCAGCGGTGATCTCCAACAATGGCGGCTACTCTGGCTACTGATTTTGGCAGGAACCACACTTCACAGAAGTCTATAAATTTAATCATTTGATACTTGGTCAACATGTTATGTACAAAATAAATTTTGTTGTGATATCTCTTGTCTTTCTTGGTGTTGCAATTTGGGTGGCCAGCAGTGTATTTTGTAAAATTTTACCAATCTCGTTTTACTCTTCATATTAATGATCATTAAATATATACAATAGAGCCTTGATTATGCATACATCTCGGATTAATCGAATGTACATGCTATTTATGGTATTAAAAATATTTTAGGTACCGATATTTTTTAAAGCTTAAGGCTATAAGCACAAGTGGGGTCACTTTATCCTTGACTGGTCTAGTTTAGAGGAAAGTTGGTTGCTCGGTTCGGGTTTTATGGCTCAAGAACAAAAAATTTATTAGCTTCACCAGACGCAAGACGAAGTAACATTTAATAAAATTATATATTCAAAAATATCAGATTAACAGCTAGATCAACATTAAAAGCAGCATGATAAAACATTTAAGTAAGCAACATTAAAACAAAATAAACACTTCAAAAGTATGAAAAATCACATAAGTTAAAAACATCTCATCATCAACAAGAAGTAAAACATGGTTTAAAATGCATTGATGTGAAGACGAAAGGATGTAATCTGCGTGTGTGGAAGTACTACGAAACAGAAGACCATTAACGACTTTAACAAGAGAGTTTAAGAGGTGCTTAACTCGTGTCCTGATTTATTGTAAAATTATCACAAACATACATACTGTAGTATAAATACGAGTGTATATTATTCTTAATCCTTGCTTTTATGAATCTTTCATCAGCAATAGTAGTAGCATGTAGTACAGTAAAACTTTCCTGTATTTTGTAATGATTGTTTTATGTTCTGAACGTCTGAATTATCCGAACATTACCTTGGATAATCAAAGTTCTACTATGATGAATGACTGAAAACAGTGTGATCATTTGAAATTTAAAGCCGAAATTAAAGTTACAGACAGCGGAGTGCAGGATAATTGCAGTTATGTTGAAACCAAAGTGGAGGAGTATTGCAATATTCATTTAACTTTTAGGGATATATATAAACAGCTCATTTGCTCCCTTTTAATCTTTGAACTTTCCTAGTTGCATAACTTGTATTACAATTCGTTATTTATCAGTTTGAATCTAGACTTCATAGGAAAGTAGGGGCTGTGGTAGACCAGTTGGTAAAGTCGCGGATTAGCAAACGGAGGGTTGCAAGTTTGAGACTCGATCCAATCAAGGACCGTCGTGTACGTGGGAGTTGTTGCACGTTAATTCTGTCGTGACCTCAAATGTCCTTGCGTTGGTGTGGTGTGGAAATTTGGAGAGTGGGGTACAACTCAGGTGTTGACCAGATCATCTGATCGTAGTTGAAAATTAAGTGGTGTTGTCCTAGAATTCTTTCCTTTCGGGATTGATCCCTTACCATCGCCAATAGCCCGTTGTGGTGCTCCACTGTGATGTAAATTTAACTACCTACTTTCATAAGGAAGTAATGTTTCATCCTTTGTGTGTTTATGTTTTGTAGATAAGTAAGTATTTCAATTAACGTCTCACTGTAGCAACAGAACGGGCTATTGGCGACGGTCCGGGATCAATCCCAAAGGGAAAGATTCGAGGACAACGCCAGGAAATTTTGAACCATGGTCAGATGACGAGGGAACACCTGAGCTGGCACCCTATACTCCAAACTTCACCACCACGCCAACGTGAGAACATTTGAGGCCACGACAGATTTAACGTGCACGAGCCCCCTTTGTACACGACGGTCTTTGGCTGGATTCGAACTCGCAACTCTCCGGTTGCTGATGCGTTACACTTCCAACCGGGCTACCGCGGTCCGTTTGTAGAGGAAAGTACAGAGTAAGAGCTTATCAAGTTAATTGCAGTAAGGAAAGCTTTTGGCAAGAAGCTTAAGTTGAATTAGTATAAATCTGGAAAAGAGCAATCACACAAACAGAATAATCATGTTTTACTTCAACGAAAAGAGAAACCATCAAAACCTAGTTGAATTAGTATAAATCTGGAAAAGAGCAATCACACAAATAGAATAATCATGTTTTACTTCAATGAAAAGAGAAACCATCAAAACCTAGTTGAATTAGCATAAATCTGGAAAAGAGCAATCACACAAACAGAATAATTATGTTTTACTTCAATGAAAATAGAAACCATCAAAACCTAGTTGAATTAGTATAAATCTGGAAAAGAGCAATCACACAAACAGAATAATCATGTTTTACTTCAATGAAAAGAGAAACCATCAAAACCTAGTTGAATTAGTATAAATCTGGAAAAGAGCAATCACACAAACAGAATAATCATGTTTTATTTCAATGAAAAGAGAAACCATCAAAACCTAGTTGAATTAGTATAAATCTGGAAAAAAGCAATCACACAAATAGAATAATCATGTTTTACTTCAATGAAAAGAGAAACCATCAAAACCTAGTTGAATTAGTATAAATCTGTAAAAGAGCAATCACACAAACAGAATAATCATGTTTTACTTCAACGAAAAGAGAAACCATCAAAACCTAGTTGAATTAGTATAAATCTGGAAAAGAGCAATCACACAAACAGAATAATCATGTTTTACTTCAATGAAAAGAGAAACCATCAAAACCTAGTTGAATTAGTATAAATCTGGAAAATAGCAATCACACAAACAGAATAATCATGTTTTACTTCAATGAAAAGAGAAACCATCAAAACCTAGTTGAATTAGTATAAATCTGGAAAAGAGCAATCACACAAATAGAATAATCATGTTTTACTTCAATGAAAAGAGAAACCATCAAAACCTAGTTGAATTAGTATAAATCTGGAAAAGAGCAATCACACAAACAGAATAATCATGTTTTACTTCAACGAAAAGAGAAACCATCAAAACCTAGTTGAATTAGTAGAAATCTGGAAAAGAGCAATCACACAAACAGAATAATCATGTTTTACTTCAATGAAAAGAGAAACCATCAAAACCTAGTTGAATTAGTATAAATCTGGAAAAGAGCAATCACACAAACAGAATAATCATGTTTTACTTCAATGAAAAGAGAAACCATCAAAACCTAGTTGAATTAGTATAAATCTGGAAAAGCGCAATCACACAAACAGAATAATCATGTTTTACTTCAATGAAAAGAGAAACCATCAAAACCTAGTTGAATTAGTATAAATCTGGAAAAGAGCAATCACACAAACAGAATAATCATGTTTTACTTCAATGAAAAGAGAAACCATCAAAACCTAGTTGAATTAGTATAAATCTGGAAAAAAGCAATCACACAAATAGAATAATCATGTTTTACTTCAACGAAAAGAGAAACCATCAAAACCTAGTTGAATTAGTATAAATCTGGAAAAGAGCAATCACACAAACAGAATAATCATGTTTTACTTCAACGAAAAGAGAAACCATCAAAACCTAGTTGAATTAGTATAAATCTGGAAAAGAGCAATCACACAAATAGAATAATCATGTTTTACTTCAATGAAAAGAGAAACCATCAAAACCTAGTTGAATTAGTATAAATCTGGAAAAGAGCAATCGCACAAACAGAATAATCATGTTTTACTTCAACGAAAAGAGAAACCATCAAAACCTAGTTGAATTAGTATAAATCTGGAAAAGAGCAATCACACAAACAGAATAATCATGTTTTACTTCAATGAAAAGAGAAACCATCAAAACCTAGTTGAATTAGTATAAATCTGGAAAATAGCAATCACACAAACAGAATAATCATGTTTTACTTCAATGAAAAGAGAAACCATCAAAACCTAGTTGAATTAGTATAAATCTGGAAAAAAGCAATCACACAAACAGAATAATCATGTTTAACTTCAACGAAAAGAGAAACCATCAAAACCTAGTTGAATTAGTATAAATCTGGAAAAGAGCAATCACACAAACAGAATAATCATGTTTTACTTCAACGAAAAGAGAAACCATCAAAACCTAGTTGAATTAGTATAAATCTGGAAAAAAGCAATCACACAAATAGAATAATCATGTTTTACTTCAATGAAAAGAGAAACCATCAAAACCTAGTTGAATTAGTATAAATCTGGAAAAAAGCAATCACACAAATAGAATAATCATGTTTTACTTCAATGAAAAGAGAAACCATCAAAACCTAGTTGAATTAGTATAAATCTGGAAAAGAGCAATCACACAAACAGAATAATCATGTTTTACTTCAATGAAAAGAGAAACCATCAAAACCTAGTAAGAACTTTAAATAGAAAAATATAATGTTCTTCATAACTTAATATCAGTCTGGTATTTTTCTTTGCTATAGCGATTGAAAATTATAAGCACAACAATAGTACTCCTTTCACACTAATCACCATGGTTGCTTCAGACAGAATAGGGTCATCCTAAATAGCGTGATCAGATGTTAGGCTGAAGCAAAACTAATGTCCACCCAGAAATTCGATCATTGGATATCTCTCGTGACTTGCACGTTAGGGTAAAGGAAATCCCTATCATCCCATTTCTCAATTCGTCGCTGTACGCCAATGGAATTGGAGAAGTTAATCTATAAGTCCAGCTAATAATTGCCTATAGAAGGTCTATCACTTATCCCTCAAATCCACTGCATGGTCCCGCCAATTGGCGAGAGATCCTCGCGGGATTGGGTTTCGTCATTTGCCAAACGGTGATGGAGGGAGGGTGAAACAACCCTGCACCCTCGTCTTCTCAAAAAGGGATTTCCCTTTCCCAGCTGCAGAAGCATGCTTCCCGTTGGCTTAAATCTCTATTTAGGAAGCAATTACTACTCGAGCTTTGATTGCAAATTGACTGTACGGGAGTTAGTGAAGTGGAATTTTAGAATTTTCCGTGATTTGAGGAGTCTATTTCTCGAATTCCACGGGTTAATTAATGAATTTTAATTTGTACATACTGGAAAGAAAGGGTCGAAATCAGTAGTGTCAGGGTTTCATATCCAACAAGATTCTTGCCATTATTGTTCTTTTCAAATTAAGTAGTCTAAGTATAAATGGTTTTTATCATTGTTAATTTTGGTTGTTTCTAAATGATTCCTTCTTTCCAAGTATCGTATGAAATTGAAGTATTTTGTATATGTAGCTCACCAACTTTTTCTCTGTTTCCGGAATTTCGTTTCTGTTTGTATTTATGTGTTCCAGTATTTTACATTTTACATATATATCATTTAGGGGTTAAATTTTAATAAATTATTTTTAATTTCTGCAAAATATCACTAAACGTGGCTAATTTCTTGGCGGTATATGTATTTTTTGACCAACTTTCCTGAAGTCTTTGTTTGAATACGTATGGTTTGTTGAATTCTGTTTCATAAAATAAATAAAAATATATAAAACAAAATCTTTTTAAGTAAGGTGTGTAACTTCTTTTAAAATGACCGAAAGTTGAAATAAAATTATTTTAAAATAAGATAAATTACATTAAATTAAAACGGGTAGCCATACGCTGCAGTTCAAAGATATTTCTAAATCGACTTCTGAAGTAGTCACCTTAGCAAAAACTTTTGTAGTGTGTCTTAATGCTGGAGTGCGTTGAATATAAAATGGATTATATGGATGGATATATCATGTATATATATTTCGTCCGAAGGAAATTGTAGAAGCTATGAAAAGTTAAAACGATGCTAACAAATTACTTTCCGGGCACTTAATGATGTTCTAGTTTATATTTCACATGCATCGCACGCCTGTTGTATGACAAAACTACGAAAAGTGACACTAAATGATTGCTACAAAAACCGATTTTAAATTTGGGTGGTTTTAAATGCTCCTTCTTAAGTTCGTTTCTTGTAAAATTACCCTAACTCAATTTATGAAAATCAATCAATGGCTAATAATTATTACTCATAGTTTTCCAACCAATAATTTTGGGTTTGTGGCACTCTAGTACCAGGCATATGATCTTCAAATTTCATCATCATTAAGGGAAAGTGATAAATCAATTCGATAAGATATTAATGACTAATTTTTTAAAGCAAATCCACATTTTTTGAATATTCAATTTAGTAGCTCTTGCAAAACAAGAGAACTTGTTTTAAAATTGAACTTCTTCAGTAGAGACAAAACAAAAGTAATCGATTGTAATTTCTCAAAAAATGGTAGTTTGATTTGACAACGCTTGCTTTAAAAAAATATTTTTAGCAAACTTTTAAAAGATATAAGTTGCTCATAGTTTCAACTCCTAAAGTGGACAACATTGACCTTCTGTCACTAAGACAAAGAAGTTTTAATATTTAAAAAGTTTTAGTTTTTCTAACATTAATAATATTTTTCAATATTGACGAAGTTCCATTTCAAATTTGTTTTACTCTAACGTGCACACAGCTTCCAATCGAATAATTTCTGAGGGTTGTTATTGCATGTATGAATGTTATTGCATGTATAACAATTTATTAAATCTACAATCACAGATAACATAGCAAATAAAACTAAAGTAGGTAGGATTAAAGTTATTTGAAAGATATTAATTCGAGAATTCTTTATCTCATGATCCCGTATAGTTGTTAGATTTTTATGTCCAATATTGGTAAAGACGTGTTTTTTCTGGACTGTAAGTGTACATTTCGTAAGTGTACATTTCGACCAACTTTTCTCAAATCTCATTGGTTTAACACACGTGGTTGTAGAATTCCTTTTTATAAAAAGCAATAACACAAAAAGTATAAAATCTTTTGAACCAAGACTGGTAGTTAATCGAATTTAAGAAAAGTATTTTAAGATATTAAAGTTTGGCGTAGGGTTCCTTTACAAAATGATTTTAAATTCATTAAAACTTACTTTTCTTTTCCATGCGTTAACTAAAATTACTTGATTTTATCGCTACGTTCAATATGAAAATAGCATCATCATTTAATTGTAAACGAGAACGTGGCTTCCATTCAAAACTAATTCTATTAATTTGGCAAAGCACTTTAAGTCGTAACGAGTGCACAACAAATGGAAACTCATGTCCGTTGACCAAGTGCAATATTTTTTTCTGATTTCTTCTCGTGGAAATATTTCGCATCTTTAAATTTTGTTCTATTTTTAATTATAAGTTGTGGTAGCTATATGAAATCATGAGCTAAAAACGAATCACGAATTAATATCTTTATAATAATTTTTTACTACCGGCTTTATTTCGCTCTACTTATCTGTAGTTTAGATAGAATACATATTTCTTTTTTAATAAATTGTAATTCCATTTCATAACACGCAGCAACCCCTAGAAAAGGAAAAATAAATTTTAAATTGAACTTTGCCGATGTTGAAAGAATATTACTGTTAGAAAAACAACCGAACTAGGCACTGTTAAATATGAAACATTATTTATTATGACAAAAGGTTGCTTGCAAACGATGAGTTTATTTTAAACAGATGCTATGTAATTGGTCTACCATTTATAGAAAAATGCTAATAATACCTTTGCTATTGAAGACATTAAATCTTAAAACACGTTCTTTTATTATTGCTCGTGGAACTTAATGGAATTTTCAAGAAGAAATTTATTCGCTTTTAAAATAAATTAATCATAAATCCTTTTCAATTTAATTTGTCATACTTCCCTTAAGGATGTTTAAATTCGAAATTGTCACATGCCTGTTGCAAGAGTGTCACAATTAAAAAATATTGGTTTGAAAACAATGAGGGCAAGCTTATTCACAGTAGATTCACCATTTTTACGAACTCAGCTTCGGAAATTTTACAAGAAATGAACTTAATAACATACATTCCTAATTCCTCCTAAAAAAACTCAAAATCAACTTTTGTAGTAGTCACATTAGTATCATGTTTCGTAGTTTTGTCATACAACAAATATATGTATATGTGATGTGTGTGAAATGTATTATAGGGATGGAGATGCATTTAATTCCAAAGTAAGTTGTAGAAATTTAAAAAAATGTTGAAAAGGAGTTCCAAAATTATAGTCCTGACACTTGAATTATGTTGGCATTTTTCTACAAAAGATAAAAGTGATTATTTGGTCACTTTTTCAATTTACAGTTAATTCAATTCGAGTGAGGTAGTGTAATTCTGCTAGTGATGTTTAAAAATGGAAGAAACTATCCCTTGATGCTCAAGCGAACTGAGAACATCCAATCGATAGGTATGGGGAAATATCAGAGCTTTAAAATTTTCAATGAATGCATACCTTATTTATATATATCCTTTTGGAGATGATAAAATTAATAGGTCACAGAAGATTTTTTGGTTAAGATGTATTGTATGGGACTTTTTGTAGCCAATTCCAATCGGTTGCCACACTGAAAGCTATAAAATGATGAAGGCGGGTATCCAGAATTGGTTCCAAATCGCTCAAAAATTTTGAGTCCTCTATATTACATACTTACCGATTTTTCTTGTTAACTATTTAATGTTTGAAGTTAGTGTAGAGATATTTGAAAATTTTTATCTCATAATCAATTTCATTGGAACTTTTAAAAAATGCTCATGTTTCAATATTAATGGAAAAAACATGAAGCAATATATTTTCAGTTCCTGCTTGAGAAACTGGTTTTATATTTCTACTAACTAAAGAATTCCAGGGAAAGAAATAATACTACCCAATTTTAATAAGCATTTACAGTTTTCTATTTAAAGCAACGAGGCACAGCAAACTATCTCAATACCGTCTTATATATAAGCTCTTTTTGCACTGAAATCTTCCCGAAATTCCCAAATGAGAAAGCCAGAACACGAACAAAGAATGAAACATAACATTTACCCGTGTTCATCGCAAATAAAAAACTTTAAAATTCGAAGTAAATTTTTTTTCTAAATAAACTTCCTTTATTCCAGAGACATAAAATTCTCACACACTCGGTACGTTTTGTTGACAGTAACAGGAGCTTCACAGCAAATATAAAGGAGGTTCTTTACTCCTTTCCCTCCCGCATTATGGAGGAAGAATCCCCACTGGAACAAAGGCCTGATTACCAGTAACAAATTCTGAATGAAACGAAAGAAGGGAAATCCTTCTACAATGAGGAGAGAGGAGGAATTTTGCAGCAACTTTCTCAATGAAATTTTATCCATGTAGCTGGCTTTGACAAAATTGAGTGGATTATGACTGTAGTGAGCTCCAAAGTAATGGTAGTTTGATTTTTGTGATGGAATCCATGCGTCTGTAATTCTGTAAGAGTATCTAGTCAGTCAATGTGGACTTGTGTGCTTAGTTTGCTTCTATTTACTTAAGCGCTGTGTGCAAAGGGTTGTGTTGGGTGGGTTTTCACAGGGTTTACTTTTTCTATTCATTTACCAACTGTGAGCATCAAAGATTTCAGAGAAGTTCTTAGTTGGGGCGCAATCCCTCCACTCCAACTAACTGAAGTCACTACTACAGTTGAAGGCCCAGAGGAAAATATGGCAGAGATCTCGACGAATTCGTACGAGAATAGTTATTGAAAGGGTGTGAAACCGAAATTTAGGTATCGCTAGCCGACAGTAGGCTGGTAAGTTTTCTCATATGTCTTCATATATGACAGGTGGTAGGTACCCTTCAAGACAACCTTACGTTGACCCTAATTGGTATCTTTAAAATGGGGGACGGTTAGAGCTTTATCCTTATTTTTTTATTGCGTTACCATTCATAGCTTGTCTAGGGCTTAAGTGAAATTTCCAAGTAGGCATCTATATCTTATTTCAGTGACTGTCATAGCTTTCGACTTACGTGAACCTACATGCCTTGTCATGGTACTGATGCCTGAACCATTCTCCGAATCCTTGGAGATGGGCAAGGTGTTGTTGGTCACACAAATTTAGCCAACCGGTTTATTACTCGGAGCACATCTGGTGATTTCCGAGTACTAATCTTTAATACTTTGTTTTCCCCACTATACACACATAATGACTAAATAATCACATAATAGGTTCAAAGGATTCTAGGAAACATTATATTGATAAGAAAGTCAAAACTGGTTCTAAATTTATGCCAGGAAGAGAGCAGAACGGATATAAATGCATACGAACTTCAGATCTCGCTTCCAATTTATTTCACTAGTATTTTAAATTGAGAATGAAAAAATAAGCACTTTTTGTGCAATTACCCAAGCTGTTTCATATAAATTACTGTATTCGGCTTCCGACATTGTAATTTGAGATGTGCCATTTTATAAAACTGATTTCTTATAACATTCATTTGGCATATATTTTAAAATGACTGATAATTTGTGTAGTAATACATACGTATATGTTTTCAATGTTAAAAATTTTTAGTGTTGGTTTATTTAAAATGTAAAGTTAATTATGTAATTGAAGGGCTCAGGGTTATATAGTGTTAAGCCACACAAATGTATTCCATATTGAAAAAATTAAAAGCAAAATATTCAAGAGGATCAAAAGTATCTGATTGTTTGAAAGAGTGCTTAATATTTGACACATTTATGTAATTTAACCTCTTAAATACTGAATGAATAAGGCATTATATTAATAATTTTGAAATATATATATTATAATTTTGGAATTTTTTAAAACTTTAAAATCGCTGGCCAGAAAGAAATGAAAAGTTGCTTATCATTATGTTGCTCCAAACCTCTCAGTTATAAAAGCAGTTTTACATGCGCTATGTTACCAAAAGCGAAAAGTAATTTTAATTAAAGAAACAAAACAAAAACAAGAAATCCTATTACATAACAAAAATTGAAAATCGTTTTCTTTAAAATCAATTTCCTTCAGCAAAAGCAAATATTTGCATTTTACGCATGGTCCGAGCAGAAAAAAGAAATCACTTAAAAAGAAAAGGGAAATAAAGTTTGAGTAAAAGAATTTAGGAAAATATCCATTTATGCGTTCTTTATTTAATCTCTTTAGAGATTCCAAAACACGTACTTCATGTTCGAAAGATATTAGATGATTACAAAATTATTTTATGGGTAGATAGCTTTAAACCATAACTAATCTTTGTTACATTAATTGGATTTTGAACTCTACAGGTGCATTTTAAGTATAATTTGAGTTCTTTGACGTTAGATGAATCAATATTTACTTTATAGTGCTTATACATATAACGCATGCGCAAAAAATAAATTATGTACTAATCATAGGCAACCAATAATTCAAAAGTGTTTTAATGCATTAATAGACTAAATACACATACAGGATTTCTTTTTTATTATGTAATTTTATACAGATTAAGAAACGAGTAATCACGTATGTAAAATCTTTGTTATTGATGTAATTGATTACTTTATGCGTCAGATGTGTTTTCCAATTCAAATGTGAACTGTGTAGAGATCATTAGGATCATTAGTAGGGGAAGGGGCATGGATTAACACACGAATGATTAATATTAAGTCCAATTTTAACAAATGAGTGTTCTTTTTTAAAACCTTCTATTACCCATTGCTTAAAGACAGATGTATATTTCTTTATATTAATACGTTACATTTTACTATAAGGACAAATTTGAATGGGATTGCTTGTTACATTGTGTCCTAGGTCTACGGTAAAGTGTCATAATGGCGTTCCGAATTTAAATTTCGAACAATTATACCTGGCGACAAATTATACCATCATTAGTAAATTTGTTCGACAACTTAATAAAATGTCTCTTCTCTTGCATACATGAACATTACTAGTGTACTAATATATTTAGTCAGTTTCATAAGGGGAAAATTCGATGATCAACCCTTAACATTAATTTTGTAAAAAATCACCGCTGTTTTTTAGAAGTGGGTATAACACCATCCTCGTACTGAGATATCCATCCTCCACCTTCAAATATGTCTAAGAACGAGATTGAATACGTTATATTAAACAATAATAACTAAGGACATCTTATTCAGAAATAGATCTATTTTTGATCATACATAATATCCATTAGCAAACCTAGACTTATACAGCCAGATTGTTATGACATGTGTTAAAGACTGAAGAATTATTCTTGTGGCTTTCGTAAATGATGTCAGTGATACTTCCACTTTACAGGACAATCACATTGAATCTTTTTGTTTCAAAAAAGTTTTTTTATATAAAAATCAAAATAATTATCTCGACATGACATGATGTCTTTTGTGAGCAACAAGTCTTATATAAGCATTGGTTGTTTAGTAAACAATTTGATTGACTTTCCCTCGTTTATGTCACACATGCATTTTAATCAGTCAGTATTTTTTGCCATAAAACATGAGTAATGTCTGAACATTTTTTAGATGGTTGGGGTAGATTTGCTAAATTTAAGTGATATAATACCTTAGAAATAAATATCAGAAACTTAGGGGTATATTTTTCGATTATTCGTTCTGGACGAGCTATCTCAAACAGAACTGATATTTTACCCTCAAATTCGAGATTTGACATGGTCTTGTATTTCAGAACATGTGGAATTGCAACAAGAAATATTTTAAACTTAAATTGTTAGAGTTCATGTTATCTATATTTTTAGAAAAATATTTTATCGTGAAGTTTAAATATTTCTTGTATGTGCCTTAAAATGCACCTATATTTTTAAAGAAACATTACATTAGTTTTTCTATTCGAATACCTAATCTATTTGGAAGACTGTATTTTCACATTTAATTTTTTAATTCTTTTGCTTTTAGGATAGAGGATAGAGTTTGTGTTTTCTATGATTTTCAAAAATATACCTAATTTATTTGAAAGAACGTACACTGCTGGCCACCCAAATTGCAACACCAAGAAAGACAAGAGATATCACAACAAAATTTATTTTGTAGATAACATGTTGACCAAGTATCAAATGATTAAATTTATAGACTTCTGTGAAGTGTGGTTCCTGCCAAAATCAGTAGCCAGAGTAGCCGCCATTGTTGGAGATCACCGCTGCCACACGCCTCGGCATTGATTCAAAGAGACTTTGGATGTGTTCTTGGGGTACAGCAGACCAAGCAGCTTCCACACGTTGCCAAAGTTGATCTGGTGTGGCAGCTGGGGATGTATTCTGGGTCAATCGTTGAGCAACCATGGACCACATGTTTTCTATCGGCGAAAGATCCGGAGAGCGAGCTGGCCAGGGAAGCAATTCAATCTGGCGATTGACGAAGAACCCTTGGACAATGCGTGCCACGTGTGGTCGCGCATTATCCTGTTGAAAAATGGCTGTGGGCAAGCCCTGAAGGTAAGGAAGGACAACTGGCTCCAACACCTCGGAGATGTAGCACTGGCTGTTTAAAGTACCGGCAATGCGTACTAGAGGAGTGCGAGAGTGATATCCAATACCGCCCCATACCATAATACCCGGTGCAGGACCAGTGTGGCGGTGCATAACGCAGCTGTTCAGCATCCTCTCTCCACGGTGTCTCCAGACTCGAATCCGACCATCGTGGTGTTGCAGACAGAAGCGTGACTCGTCAGTAAAGACAATTTCATTCCATTCTGCCGTCCACATCCTTCTTTCATCGCACCATTGGCGGCGGAAACGTCTGTGGTTCTGCGTCAAGGGTAGACGAAGCAATGGACGTCTTGCGGACAGACCACTCTGCTGTAAACGGCGTCGAATGGTACGCGCAGACACTGGATGATGCGGTACAGACTGAATGTGCTGTGCTATGGTTCGTGATGTGGCTGAGCGATCCGTCACTGCCATACGCACAATATGCCTGTCATCACGTGAAGTGGTGCACAGGTGGATGTGATCGAACACGTCGGTCCGTCGTACCCTCCTGCATCCAACGATCACATATCCGCATTACAGTTGTTTGGTTTCGTCCAACACGACTACCGATTTCCCTGAAAGATAATCCACAATCTCGGTAGGCCACTATCCTTCCTCTGTCGAACTCGGATACTTGATCAAAAGATGATCGCTGTTTTCTACGAGGCATAATTGATCGTTTTTTTGAAAAAACACAAGAAAAACACAATTGCCGTACTTGAAATCGTCGAAATCTCCAAGCCTCAAATAGCGCTTTGAAGTGGCGCCACAGGCGCGCGTGATGTGCGTCTGCGCTGAAATTCTAATCATTTGCATATCTCACCTCCGCTAATGCATGTTGTAAATTTCATATTATTTGCATGCTTCCTTCAGGGTGTTGCATTTACGGTGGCCAGCAGTGTATTTGCAAATTATAATTTTTTAAATTCTTTTGTCTTTCTTTACTTTTAGGACAGAGTTTGTGCTTTCTATGATTATCAAACATTATGGGAAAATGAAGTGGTTTGAAAATCAGGTTTTATTAGAAAATATTGTCAGGAATGTAAGAACTTTATATTTGTCTGGTAAATTGAACTCAATCATGAAAATCCAAGGGCGGATTTTTGAATCACTTAATTAACCTGGTAATGGTGGTAATGATTACCAGCGGGTGGATTCACGTTACACCTCAGATACATGCCACAGATTCTTGGCACAACCCGTTTTGTATAGAGACCACGCATTCATTCCAGGAATGATAGAATTAGGTAACTCAATTTTTTGGTTTTTAAGATAAAGGGAAACACAGCTTTGCTGCCCAACACAGTTTCATATATACATGCATGCTCGTGATCAAAAACGTCACCTAGAGAGCTTCCATTAAATTCTGTATTAATCTCGCCCTTACTGATTTAAGTATAACTCAAACTACATCATTTTTCGAGTTACTTAGTTATGGCATTTAGATGACTATTTATACTATACAGGTATACTATACAGAATCTAAGTTTCCAATACATTTGGAGAAGTTCTATGACAAATATTAAAAGCCTTTGGTGTATGACCTAAAAGTTGCTAAAACCTGTCTAAATCAAGAATTTAAAGACTGATGAAATCGCTGCCGAATAAATTCTACACACAAGTGATATGAATACTTATAGTTTATGTGTAATTGAATTCTCTTATTTTTTATTTTATAATACAACATCGATATGTATACAAAATTATTAGGATGCTTTAATTGGTTGATTTGCAGCTCTCATGTTTTGCAGTATGAAGGATGCGTAGAATAGCCAGAACTTTTTATTTCAGAGGGAGTCCAGAGTTAGAAATACAATTTTCATGCCAAGTGAAGATCTGGTCTATGAAAGGATTTTTAAGTTTTAGTAAAATAATTATCCCTTACACTTCGCCTCTAGATTAATTTTAAAGTGAGGGTAGGTAGACTGTTGAGTTTATGTCGCACTATAGCATTACGACAGACTACTGGCGACATTCCGGGATCAATCCAGATGTGAAAGATCCGAGGCTAACATCGTAATTTTAAACCATGGTTAGATGCCGAGGTCAACACCTGAGCAGGAGCCCTTTCCAACTTTCCACACTTCCACACCACGCCAACTGGAGAACATTTGAGACCACTACATATTTAATGTGCACCAGACCCCACTTACGTTATAACTGTCTTTGGTTAGATCGAGTTTCAGACCCGCAACCCTCCGGTTGCTAATCAGCGACTCTGCAATCTGAGCTATCGCGGCCGTCAAGTGGATTGAAGATCAAAATATCCTCCACCCAGATCAAAAAAATTTCTTTCGTTTGATGGTTTGACCAACTGGGCTACCATGGCTCTCTAAAGTAAAGGATTAAAGTAAAGGTAATGCAAAAAAAGTGATGTTCATTCGAGTAGAGAAATGATTTTAAAATGGTTTTGGCTACAAAGAGAATTTATGGTAATTAAATAATATAGAGTAAATATTTAAGTATTGATTCTCAAAATTCACTTTTTATTTCTCTGTCCCTTTTAAAGCGTTGATGCGAAATGAAAATATGCGAATATATGAGATCATTATTTGAGTGAGATAAACTCTTAATCTTCGTGCTTTCATGTGTCCTAGTAAATAAATAATTTAATAAGCTACTAATTAATCTAATTGTTACTTTGTTTTGATGTCACAAAAGTACTCTCATTTTTAATGTTTTATTCTAATAAAGATGCATGTTTAAGAAACCAACACTTGGGAAGGGGACTGAAGTCCTCAAAGCTTATCCCTCCAACATCGCTTCTGCTAAGAATAATTGGACTGGGACCTAAGCTTAAAAGGAAAATCATTGGAAGCTAAAATAAAATGCATCATTATTTTTCCAATTTAGATTTAAAAATAAAAGCCTTGAATAACCACAAATAGAATAAATCTTAAGTATCCTTTCGTCTTTTGACTGTGTTCTTTTCAGTAATATTTTAATCCTCTAGTTGTCTGGATTTTGCCTTTGTTGTGTAGTATTGCTTTTACATCACAAAACAACATACACATTCTATTGCTCAAGAAGGTAAAATCTGTTTAGAAGTCACTCAGGGAAGATTTTTGATTGCAGAAAGGATATATGCATGCGAGCCTCTCAGAAGTCACAACCCTTAACAACTCTCAGCTAAACGACTCTACATCTTTTACTGTCATAACCGGTGAATATATTATGGATTTAGCTTTTGAGTTACAAAGAAAGACTTTGCTCAAATAATATAATTTGTACCATTCTTACATAATCAACAAGTTAAACATGTGTTTTCATTTGCTCAAACACTTGATTTCACTTCATATTTCTTAATATCAGATCACTAAATTTGTTTAAAGAATGCCCGGTTAAATGAAAGTAATATACTATAATCATAATGGAATACAATCGTAATAAAAATATAATTAATGTCTAATCATAATAGAATAGAATATTGGTGGTTTTTTGTCATTTTGATGAAATTTAGACAAATAATGTAAACTACTAGTTAAACGCCAGGCAAATATAATCGCTTTAAAGCATTTTACTGTACATCAACTGTAAATATCTTGTGAATCTAGCTTTCTGAGTTACATAGCTACAAAATTTTAGCTTAAATTATATAATTTGTACCATGCGTACATAATCAAATACATAGCGTATTTTAATTTGAAAAAACTTTTGATTTTACTTTATACTTTTTGACATACCATCTCCTATAAATTTGTTTAAATAATGCCCTATAAAATATAAATAACGTAAAGGGAAGGTTTCATGGGACAGTTGTACCTTGAAACAGTTTATATTGTGCTGCCTCCTTTTGAGTAAGTAGCAAAAGAACACACTGTAGTTTACCATTTGCCATTCTCACAAAAATTGGCACTCCACAGGTGTTTGTTGTGTTTACTGAACAACTAATTGAAATACGTCCTCTGGTAAGTAAATATTTTGGATTTTTCAATTTGATTCTTGTATTTTCACTGATTATAATTGTATTTTTTAAGGTTGGCAAAGTTAGTTAAAAATCAGTTCTACTGAATGGTGATACGATTTTAATGTAAACATAACCTGATACTATTTTCTAGACTGTTTTATTTGTAAAGGCAACCAGTTGTACTTCGGGAAAAAATAAATGCTGTACCTTGGGACATTCCAAGGTACAACACGTATTTTGTCCTTTGATACAACAGTTTGGGTTTACAAATTTTGAGAAAGAAATAGAGGAATGGGATTATGCATTAGTGAAACTGACTGGAAAAAGAAAGCAGTTAATTATGTGGTGCAAATTGTGAAAAAAGAAAACTTTGTTTATGAAGTTAAGCATCTTGTTAAAACAAGCAACAAAAATGCGTTTGTTTTAAAAATGAAACAATCTATGAAATCGATGAATGTGACATAATGTGCAAACTACCATTCCAATCGTCTGCAGGAAGTTCAGAGCGACATAAAAATGAATGTGTTTAAGTTTGCAATTAATTTCAATGCCTATGATGTTCAATAATTTTACTAAACAGTTGATCTCAGTTTGGAATTTTTTAAATCTTAAGTTTAGTTAATTTAATGGCTTTATTCTTGATTTCTAACATTTTATTTTTAAAAAGAGGCTAATGTAATTTTCATAATCATTATTTACTATTATAAATGTTGTAACTGCAATTTTTAATAAATATTGAATTTAGTATGCGTGGAATTGATTTATTTTGTAGCCTACTTTAAACAATCTAAAAGTAACATGTATCCAAAGTACAACAACATGTATCCAAAGTACAACAACATGTATCCCAAGGTACAACACCATGTTGAACCTTGGGACATATGCATAGATTAACAATACAATTTATTAAATAGTTTGCGTTCGAGGTACAAATAAATAAAAAAGGTAAATTCTTTCAAAAGTAATGAATGTAAATAGTTGATGGAAAACAAGCTGCAGCTACATTATAGCCACAGGAAAAATATTTGTTTAAAACTGTCCCAAGGTATGACACCTTCCTAATCATAACAGAAGGCAATAGTAATAAAAATAAAATTCATGTCTAATCCATAATAAAATAGTGTTTTTTTATCTTTTGATTGAGATTAGGCTAATAATTTGAAATACTTTTTAACGCCTGAATTGTTTTCTAAATACCTGAAGAATGTAATGAATCTACAGCATTTTGCTGTCATCACCAGTAAATATCTTATGGGTTTTGTTTTTGAGTTACGCAGTCGCAGAATTCAAGTTTGAATTATGAAAGTTCTACAATGTGTGCATTATCAATAAATAATATATTTTGATCTGCCTAAACACTTGATGTTACTTCGATTTTCTTAATATTCTATATCCTCTAAATTTGTCAAAAGAATGTCCTGTTTCCTTCAATACTCCAAAAGAGTTAAGCTTTGCAGTGAAGTGTGTTTGTTCTTCACAAAATATAAGAAAATAAAAAAAAAATTGCGTTGATGCGAAACTACTTTCGGGAAATTATTCTGCAAGGTGCGTAACGTTCGAAATACAAGGGGGCACGAGGGGATTTGTACAGATTCTAGAAATAAAAAGAATAAATATACCGAAACAATTTCAGCTCGTCTTTCACATGCAAAATTGGAGACAATTTTTTTCTCGCGATAAAATCCCCTAAAAGGCAAAAGCCATCCTTTCGAAAAGATATTTTCTAAAACAACAAAACACCGAACTTGTTATACGGTTTTTCTCGATTTTGGCTGGAGCTTTTCTTTCAGTTTACGCAGTAAGTGTAGAATAACAATTTTATACTTTCTTATAGTTCTCGAGGTGTGTTTACTCTCAGATACCCCAAGAGTCCAGAATGCGAGTATTAGATGTGTGCCTCCATACATGCAGTAGTTTGAATATATGTATATGTTATATGAGAAGTCAAACTTTGTCTACACACACGAGATTGCACGAACTGAGAGCACTGAAAATGAAAATCGCAGATTCCGTAAGCAAACCGCATTCTATGCTCTGAATACAAATGCCGCGAATCTGTTATTTTTCCATTCTCGCCTCTTTCTGGAATTCTTTTTTTGCTTCCTTCCAGCTTTTAAGGTGTTTTGAATTTCGGATTTCCATACCATTACCTTTTGCTTTCCCGACCAATCCTTTATTTTAGGCTTTATTTCGGTGTACTTTTTAACTGTTACGCCAAACACACACTTAACCCAACCCTACAGCTTAAGCACGGAGTCTACCCTCTGTAAGATTTTCGAGTAGAGTAGAGTAGCATTGCTGTGTTATCCCACAACACATTTAATGACTAAAACACTTGATGACTAAATACCTACATCTATTGGTTGAAGAATCTATGGATTTTTTCAATCCTTAGAAATATTAGATTGTTCCTTTTCTTAAAAATCTTTGCAAAATTTATATTGTTCCTTTCCTTGAAATCGAATCTTTTGGAAAGATTCTGTTGCTGATATCCTTAGAACGTTTTGGAAAGATTCTACTGGTCATTTCCCAAGAAATAATACCTTTGGAGGGATTAGTGTTTCCTTCCTTAGAATATAATTCTTAGGAAATATTCTATTGCTCACATCTTTAGAATAGAACACTTTGGAAAGATTTTATACAGGCTACTTCATTAGAATAGAATGATTTAGAAAGATTTTCCACCGTTCTTTTCCTTTGAAAAGAAATCTGAAAATATTCTATTGTTCATTTCCTTGCATGGTAGTTGGCACACTTGAGTCACAGTAGAACAACACGAAGGGCTATTGGTGATGGTCCGGGATCAATTCCAGAGGGAAAAATCCGAGGACAACACCTCGTAATTTTGAACCACTCTCAGATGATGAGGTAACACCTGAGCTCATTACCTTAGAATAGAATCCTTTGGAAAGATTCTACTGTTTCTCTCCTTGGAATTGAATCCTTTTAAATGATTCTACTGCTCATTTCCTTTGAATATAATTCTTTGGAAATATTATATTGCTTATTTCTTTGGAATAGAATTCATTAGAAGGATTTTTCTCTTCTTTTCCTTAGAATAGAACTCTTCTGGAAGATTCTGTTTGTCAAGAAGGTCAAAATTGGTTAAAAGTCATGCAGAGGATTGCAGATTGCAAGCTGGAATTATACATGTGAATCCCTCAGAGAGTTAAAAAAACAATTTTTAAACGGCCTAATCTAATGCGTGGTTCTCGCATGAATTGGAGTTTCCTGGAGCATATCTGTGTCTAACTTTTTTCCCTTATCGCAAGTGTAGCAGAAAAGTCTGGAGTAAGCAAGTTTCGAAACTATACGAGAAGGAAATATACGATGGGAGTAAAATAGAATTCCCAGAATCCGTTACACTTGAGTTCCTTCAGTCGCTTTGGGTTTCAAGTGATAGCTGGTGCTGAAGAAATTTCATTCCAAAGTTATTAAATTCGAGATACTTTGGACTCTCGTTTATGTTATTCGTAATCGCCATGATAGGGAGATCATTCCTAGAAAATATTTTGATAACCCTTCTGATATTCGTGTGGAAATTATTTTAAAACTACATCAGCAAGAAATTTATACTTATTTGTTGACAGAAAGGAATTATGTCTATTACATTGCAAATTAGAACGTGTACATATTAGTAATACTATCTTCACGATTTGCTTTAAAAATTAAAGTAAAGGTCAATATGTAATGAGTTTAAATGCTCTTAATTCTGTTATTTCCTAGGTCTTTTAATTCTACACTTAATGATGAGTATGCAGAATAACAGTCAAGATATGCAAACATTACGTATAAATACGAGTGCTTTTACGATGTCTAGAATCCAATAAGAAAGTTACACCGAAGTAGCCACTTTCTAAAAGGCAACTAAGATATTTATTCGATGCAATATGAAATCTATTTCCAGAAAACTGAATGCGAAACAAACAGATTTTCGTATACCCTACAACATTAAAGTTCTCGGAATGGAATCTAAAATGGAGCTCTCAGTGTTGAATGACTCGCAGCGAACGAACGCGAAATTCTCTTAGGACTGCATTGGGGGCTCACGTTCGCATAATTTAACAGTTCGGAGTTCAAAGTTTCCTTTGCAACAACGCCGTGCGTCCCCGTAGTGGAAAGATAATGTGCACGAATCTCGTCACTGGTTACCACGAGAGGTAAATTCTTCAGTACAGGCTCCACGATTTTCGAGAAAACTTTCGGAGCACTCGTTGACGTAGTGGAAAAATTGGAATTTGCATGTTCCGTTGCTATCCGAAGAAGTGCATAATCGAACATCTTCGCGAAATCTTTGTGGGGGAAAAAAGCCGAAATAGTTCGGAGAAGTATCGCATCCACTTCAGCTGATTTAAAATGCCTCTTTTAATTTCCTAAATTAGGGGTTCGTTTGCATACGAATGGAAGAATATTTTAGTTTCCTAGAAATGTTTAATGTGTTGGAAGGATACGTAGTTATAATAAAATATTTACAATATTTATATTGATTCGTGGTGGAATTTGTAGGGTTTGAAATGTTTACTTTTTACCAAAAGTCTTACCTCAAATGCTTGCTACTAAAATTTTAGTGAAGTATAATTTGCGACGTTTATCATGTTAAACGTTGCTCCGTCATTTTAAGTTAGACGTTAGATGGATTAGATATTTGTAACTGTATATAAATATCTATGACTAGCAATTTTGTAAGTAACCGATTCCACTATTTTAATACAATTTTTGATTGCAGCGAAATGTCAGCCTATTATGAAAATATAAAATTAATTCTACACTTTAATTTATAATAGTTTGTAATAGAATGACAGTAATCTGTACTGAATGATTCTTGATCTCAACCATTTCTTAACCAGGTTCTTAACATCGCTCATTTCTTGTTAGAAATCTTGGCAGGTCAATGTTTAAACATTGACTGGACATATTAGACATAGAGTACAAAATATTTCGCCAAACATGTTATATCTGTCAAACCTCTAATTAGCGGCTTTTAAACTTTGATCAAGTGAAATTAACATAAGTTTGATTAAAGCGATTTTTGTTGAAGAGGAATCTTCCACTGCAATGTATTTACAAACAGTACTTTTTAGTGCTATTTACATCATTTTTACAGACGTTTCATTTACAAACAGTACGTTTCAGTGCTATTTAGGTCATTTTTTGAAGACGTTTTATTTACCCTTCACGTTATTGGATTGGTTCAGGAAACAAATGCAAGTGTATGATCTATTAGTTATCTCTTTCTTAAATTACTTCAT
The DNA here is from genome assembly GCA_933210815.1 of Meta bourneti. Lineage (NCBI taxonomy): Eukaryota > Metazoa > Arthropoda > Arachnida > Araneae > Tetragnathidae > Meta > Meta bourneti. The sequence goes on along the minus strand of OW119922.1, from coordinate 56,896,413 downwards.
TAAATTTTGTATGCATTTTGATGTGCATTAACATTACGTTTTTCCATAAACTGTCGGTATTAACTGCATGTAATGTGTCCCTTCGCTTTTTCAAAAATTAAAGAAAAACCCGATCTACTATTTCAGAAAGAAGTATCGAGAAAAGTGAAGTAGAAAGAAACAGGCTTAAAAGGAGGACAAGAAACAGGAAGAAGAGAAACCCTATGTTGAGCGTGACTACCTTGCGGAGTGGAATGCTGAACATCCCAAAGAATTCATAGACTTGCGCCTGCATACCATCGAAGACGAGATGTCAGAAAGGGATCTACTTGCTGCACAAGCTGCGAAGCCCAGATCACAAATATACTCCACTGATACTGCCACAGATCTCAACGGAAAAGACTAGGAATTCTTTTTTGTGAAAAATAGAATCGCATGTCAAGTAACATCTTCAAATGTCCACAACACAGGATAGGATAACCTTGAAAATAGGGTCTGTGGAAACAAAACTTCTGATGACACCGATGGTAAAGGAGGATCAGCTTAATTGGAGATGTTGGATGAGATCACTTGAGATTCAGATTATGAAAAGCTCTGCATAAATAAAAATGCTAATAATTGCTCAGAAAGTGCTGTTTTGAGGACTCGCAGTGTTTCTTTCCGTCAAGTAACTAGAATCACTGCAGAGAAAGATCAAACTAAATGGAATGGACCGGATCTTTTAATTTTGACCAAAATTATGCAGACACGTTATGCAAAAACGCAGACACGTTATGCAGCATTCTCTTCGATTCTTTCTTGGAATTATAAATCAAGCAAAGAAATAATTATACAAGCCATATAAAGACACTGATTCTCTTGGAAAGAAGGTCTATCTTAAAAATAGTTTCAGCATTACAAATCTATATGAATAAGAATTAACAAACATTCATTAACGTTACGATATTCTAATAAAATTGTAAACAGAACTTTCTCAAGAAAATTATAAAAGCTGACTCAAAGCATTTCGTCCCTTTTTTGCCGTTGCCTTTTAAAAAAATTAAAATCACAGTCCATGATATTTAAAATTAAAGAAAGCAATAAAAGTTTTATTCCTTCTTCATTTTGTTGAATTTATTTCTTTTATTGCAATATATTTATGACACATTTTTGAGATTTATCACAGCTGTCAACATTTTGTGTGTGATTCACCAAACTGTCCCTTTTCCATTGAAACAAGAATATTACAATACATTCTATCTTCAACTTAAATAAAGTATCAAATGATCACCTATTCACTTGGATATTATTTTTGTGTTTGCAAGAGAAACTTCTATTTCATGAGTTCACACACTATTTGTCTTAACCTTCCAAATGGTTTCGACGAGGTATTTCGTCCATCAAGATATGGCCAATTTTGCTAATGATCAGGATCACGTCGAGTCAACCACCATGAATGTTAATATTCACTTTTGGAGTATATTTTGATTTTCTCATCTTATTTAGTAAAGGATAAACCATAGAATTGAGACAATTATGTCACCAGAAGTAGACACATGCAATGGCTTGTGCAAGACTATGTATAATACTTACATTTTCTTGACCATTACAAATAAGGACGCGACTAAAAATGGGGAAAACAAGGTGAAGTATTGAAACAGTTGGACGGAGGCGTCAGAAAGAGGGTTTGAATATCATTAACGCACATGGTTAAAAATAGTTTTTGTTTAATAATAAGCATAAAAATGTATGGAACAGAATATCAAAACTAGGCACGATGCTAAAATGGCACATAAAAAGAAAAGATAATATATTTTTAACCTCCTGTTGGATATAATTCAAAGTATTGTAGGCTTCAAAGGGACTCAAAGGTAGCTGATTTAGGGAAATTTGTACTGTTTGTGATACATAGGTTAAACTAGTAACACACATACTATATATGATTCACCAAATGAAGGTAAGCACTCACAGTATCCAAACTTTCGAGAAACTACACCCAGCCTTTTGGATGTAGTAGGGGCTACAGGATTTAGGAATTAGTTTTTAATGAATTGATATATTTTGATCAAAATATCGCTAGACTTGGGTTCATTTCTTGGTGGTTTGAATATATTTCAACCAACTTTTCATAAAATTCATAATGATTTGTAGAATTTTGTTTCATAAAAATAAATCAAACAAACAGAACAAAACCTTTTGAAAAATATTTCCTTACTTTAAAAAAGAGAGTAACGCTAAAATATTTTAAATTTAGGTAATTAACGTTAAAATGAGACTTGCCACCATACGTTGTAATTCGAAGTTTTTTAAAATCTTGATGTAAGATATCTTTACATAGCAATTAAAATCAATAAAACTTGCATTTAGTTTTCAATTTTCAAATTATATTATAGGATTGTATCGAAAGCTTTATTCAAAAGTCAATAATATCTATTATTCCAAATAGGTACGTAGTTTCCATTTAGCTACCTATCTATGAATTGACAAAAAGTGCCACAAAGAATCGATTACAATTATATGCCTGTTGGAGTAAAGCGAATTTAATTAAAACTTTGCTGATCATGGTTACATAATAATACTATGGTTATAAAATATTATAACTATATAAGACTTTTGAAAAGTTGCAAGATTTTGTTTTAAGTGACAGAATATCGGGTTGTTCACTTTACAAGTTGAAGCTATTCTTATACAACCTTTCTAACTCAAATATCCGTGGAAAACATTGATTTTATTTTTTAAAACGCTGTAAATTTGGCCTTCCGTTGATTTTTTGTAAAACCGCAATCGATTAATTGTGTTTCCTCTGTACTGAAGAAATTTAATTTTAAAACAAGCTGTTATTTCACATGCGGAATGGAATTTTCAAGGAATAAAAAAAGAAATTTATTAAATTTTGTTTGAAAATAAATTTATTGATTTTGTTTGAAAAGAAATTGATTATGAATATCATATCTGTTTGATATGTAAGCCTTCCATAATGATGGTGAAATGCTGAAATATCGCCTTCCTGGTGCAAGAGTGCTGCAAGTCAGAAGATATTGGTAGGTAAACTGTCTGAAATAATACGCTATACATTTGTCATTTTTGCCGGAAATCAACTTAAAAGGCATTCACTATCACTCCAAATCTCAAAATCGACTTTTGTTGTAGTCATATCACTATCACTTTTTGTAGTGTTGTCCTATACTATAGAGCGATGTTTGTGAAATGGATTATATGGATGGATAAAGTAAGCATATGTATTTCGTCAAAGTAAATCGTAGAAGCTATAAAAGTGTCAAAATGGAGTTTAAAAAGTTATTTACCGCTATCTTATTTTTTCTATACTTACATTTTCTATGATATTTCCATTTTTCTTTGATGGAGAAAAGTGATTTTCGGCTCACTTTCAATCAATGTTTAACCAATTCATCCCGAGCAACGCTGGATAATTCCGCTAGTGATATATAAAGTTGTATATATGCAGTAGTGAAAAATATTGCATTTTATAAAGTGATGCAATAATTTCCTCTTACCTTATGTATATAGTATATGATATGAATAACGGCCTTTATATAGATTGAATGATAAATTGAACTTGAACTAAGGTTATTTCCATTGCTAGAAACAGGTTGGTAGGGAGTTGAAATTTCGTCACACTGAAGCAACACAACTGGCTATTGGCAACAGTTTGGGATCAATCCCGAAGGGAAAGATGCCAGGACAACATCTCGTAATTTTGAACCACGATCAGATGAAGATGTCAACACCTGAGCAGGCACCCTACTCTCCAAACCAAAAGACAAGGAAACAAACAGTTTATCAATAATTTATCTTGCTTTGTATTACTCAGAAAATGCCATAAATCAAATTTAATCTGTCAATCCATCTATAAGTATAACTACTCACAATTCTCTTCACTATTCTATTATTTATTCTACGCTGTTTTATTATATTGGACATCTAACTCTATTAGACTCTCATTCGTTACCTTGGCACTTTCGAAGCACGAAAAATAATGTATCGTTGACTTACATGTGAAACACACTAAGTGAAAGAGAAAATAGTTCTAATTTTTAGCAATGCAGAAATTGTCCACTTTGTCTTTACTTAATTCATCAACTATTCATATAATGGCACTTTCATTATGATTATTTATTGCTTCAGCAATTTATTAATAAAATTATAGCAAATAATATACATTTATTAATTTATTTATGTGTCAATGTGTTTTCTAATTGCTTCTCAAGAAGGAATATAACCTTCATGCAAAGAAAAAACAGCTTAGTGAACACACACTTCACCAATCTAAAGATCAGCACATTCTAATATAGAAAAACTAAAACACTCATAAATTTTGACAGCATGTTTCACTTGTAGGCCAACGTTATGATTTTGAACTAAAACTAATTTCACTAGTGCAGACTTATTTATGACTTAAGATTAAAATATTGCTTTAAAGAGTATAGTAATGAAACCCATACATAATTCTTGAAAAACTGCCAAGTTACGTCAATGCTAGTTTGGTGCGTTCCGATGAAAAATAGGCTTTATTTACACTTATATTTCATTCAATTGAAGACCCCACAGAAGGGATCGTCAGTATTATTGTTCAGAAGCCAAGAACCGAAATGGGTCCCAATAAATGTAAAAATTTTCCATTACTGTTACATGCTGTCAGTTTTCAAAATTTAAATATTTGTATTGCATAGTAAATTATATTTTAATACTGTATTAATATATTGTAATAAAAATAATATATTAACACTGTATTGTAATAATCAAATAATATGTTATGTATTTTAATAATAAATATGTAAAAATATGGAGGCGCTTTTTCTTTACATTCGTAATTTTGTTCACTTAAAGCCAAATGTAGATGGCACTAGTGTTTTCGTGGTAGAATAAGCTTTCTGCAATTAATTGGGTAACAAGAATACAATTATCTTCTTCCGGTTATTTATTTGTTTACACTGAAAATACCTCTCAAACAAAGGAAATGAGATAATATATATTGTTGGCAAGTTAAGCATCATTGAATACTTGATGTATATATTTTATTTGAAGAGGAGTGGCCCCTCATCTAACTTGGTACAGTTGAACGGAAGGCAGATGTAGCCATACTTTTTCTCTTTCCAATACAGTAGGAATTGCAAACATCCTTAGCCTCTATACACAATAGAAATCACTACAGAAAATGCTAAATATAGTAGAAAACATCATTAAACATTAAAGCATCAAAATAAAACAGATAGAAGTAATTAAAAACTATGAGTATAAAAGTCTAGTCTCCCAATAGCTAGAGTAAATAGTTTTTCCAGTCAAGGTCGAATAGGCAAGGATGTGGTTAGCACTCATCGATTCACCACTGGGGCAGAGAGGTTATGCGGGATTGTTCAAAATTCCGAACCTGTTAGGTGGATTTCAAGACAATCATGTCCGGTCACTAGTCTAAAAGCAACCACTGCCTTTTCTCTTGGACGATCAGACAATCGGAGGATACGCCATTTCAGTTATTTATTCTGAATTCTCTCTCCAAGTCCAATTTATGGATATACTTAATTTTAAGGTTAATTATAGGGACTGCTGATTTGTATGAAACTACTGAGTAAAGCCTGGGAGACATCTGTCCCTCTCTTAGCCAGTAGTCCTTAGCCTCATTTCTTGGGATGCCGCAATGGGATGGAATCCATCGAATACAATTTGCTTGTGACCGTTGGACAGTTCGGGTAAAATGGATTAGAATTATATGAAAAGTAATGAATTCTTGAAAGAATAACTAACAAGTAACAACTACTTTTTTTGGAAGAATTTTCTAAGATCAAGTTACATGATCTTAGAAAGTATTCTTTTTTTGAAATTTTGAACTTTGACAATTCAGTGAGTTCAATTCAAAAGATTTAGTTTTGGAAAAAAGAACTTAAAATGTCCTTTTCAGTACCCTTTATCCAACTGTCAGTCAAATACTATTAAAATACACTGCTGGCCACCGTAAATGCAACACCCTGAAGGAAACATGCAAATAATATGAAATTTACAACATGCATTAGCGGAGGTGAGATATGCAAATGATTAGAATTTCAGCGCAGATGCACATCACGCGCGCCTGTGGCGCCACTTCAAAGCGCTATTTAAGGCTTGGAGATTTCGACGATTTCAAGTACGGCAATTGTGTTTTTCTTGTGGTTTTTTTCAAAAAAACGATCAATTATGCCTCGTAGAAAACAGCGATCATCTTTTGATCAAGTATCCGAGTTCGACAGAGGAAGGATAGTGGCCTACCGAGATTGTGGATTATGTTTCAGGGAAATCGGTAGTCGTGTTGGACGAAACCAAACAACTGTAATGCGGATATGTGATCGTTGGATGCAGGAGGGTACGACGGACCGAGGTGTTCGATCGCATCCACCTCAGTGCACCACTTCACGTGATGACAGGCATATTGTGCGTATGGCAGTGACGGATCGCTCAGCCACATCACGAACCATAGCACAGCACATTCAGTCTGTACCGCATCATCCAGTGTCTGCGCGTACCATTCGACGCCGTTTACAGCAGAGTGGTCTGTCCGCAAGACGTCCATTGCTTCGTCTACCCTTGACGCAGAACCACAGACGTTTCCGCCGCCAATGGTGCGATGAAAGAAGGATGTGGACGGCAGAATGGAATGAAATTGTCTTTACTGACGAGTCACGCTTCTGTCTGCAACACCACGATGGTCGGATTCGAGTCTGGAGACACCGTGGAGAGAGGATGCTGAACAGCTGCGTTATGCACCGCCACACTGGTCCTGCACCGGGTATTATGGTATGGGGCGGTATTGGATATCACTCTCGCACTCCTCTAGTACGCATTGCCGGTACTTTAAACAGCCAGCTCTACATCTCCGAGGTGTTGGAGCCAGTTGTCCTTCCTTACCTTCAGGGCTTGCCCACAGCCATATTTCAACAGGATAATGCGCGACCACACGTGGCACGCATTGTCCAAGGGTTCTTCGTCAATCGCCAGATTGAATTGCTTCCCTGGCCAGCTCGCTCTCCGGATCTTTCGCCGATAGAAAACATGTGGTCCATGGTTGCTCAACGATTGACCCAGAATACATCCCCAGCTGCCACACCAGATCAACTTTGGCAACGTGTGGAAGCTGCTTGGTCTGCTGTACCCCAAGAACACATCCAAAGTCTCTTTGAATCAATGCCGAGGCGTGTGGCAGCGGTGATCTCCAACAATGGCGGCTACTCTGGCTACTGATTTTGGCAGGAACCACACTTCACAGAAGTCTATAAATTTAATCATTTGATACTTGGTCAACATGTTATCTACAAAATAAATTTTGTTGTGATATCTCTTGTCTTTCTTGGTGTTGCAATTTGGGTGGCCAGCAGTGTATATGGCTGTTGTTTTATTCCCAGAAAAATGCTTTCTAGCAGTGTAACTCGGACACACGATTCAACTTACGCAGCAATCTCTCGCGAGAGAGTGCACTAAAAGAATCAAAAGAAATTTTGTCTTCTGCTTCTAAACGGATTTCGACTACGTCCCTTGGAGAGGCACAAAATAAATGGTCCTGCATAATCTACTGCTCACTTGAGGAATGGCCTACAAGGATTGAATCTAGCTGCAGGTAAGTCGCCCATCAGCTTGAGATTTATGACGTAAGCGAACAACGATATACTTGCTTGCGATATCGTCGACTGCATCTCTCCTAGTACGTTTCGTGTTTTTTGGTAGATAAAGCAATAACAGACCTGGATAGAGGGCAGGGGTTAAAAATGAAATTTATCTGCTGTGTTAATGTTAGTTGCTAAAACATGCTCAAAATATTTTTAAGGTATCAAATTTTTAATGGATTTTAAAATTTTATTTTGTTTAATATGTTTGAACTTCGAATACCTTAGTTAATCTTTTAGATATTGACAGTTCCCATTTACTTAAGTAAATTAAGACGCGGTGGTGATAATGAAAAAGATGTTTAGATTTCGATAGATTCTCTTGGGTCAACTAAATGTGGTGTATATAGTATTAAGATCACCGGATTTTGATTTTCAAAAATAGTTAATCTTCACCCTTAGGGGAAAATGTGGTCATGCAAATATGACGATTGTTATGGGGAAAACAGGTATGCAAATTTCAGTCATCAACCTTCTTATCAAATGAACGGAGAATTTGCCCGCAACTTCATTTTATTTCTCCCGATCACACCGTTTTAAGATCTCATTGGGAAGGTCACGTGACATTGGAAAAACTTGAGTCCTAATATAGGAATAATTGACAAGCGTGATTAAAAGCACTCACTTGTACTTCGAAAGTCATTCGGCCAAAGTCAATCCCCAAACCCACATGACCTACACTTCAGAGTTCTTACTACGGCGACTCCTATTTCATCAGTCGAAAGTAAGTCGTTTCAGTGAGTTGACGTCATAGTTTTCTGGGTATGAGCAAGGTGGAAGGGGTCACGTGTATTAGATAGAATTGATGCACTACGCTTACGTGATCGGCTTTGTTGGTAAAACATAACTACAATAAACGCGGAATGGCTTCTGCAGCACTTCGGAAATATCTGAGGCTGAAGGGCTTAGGAAAATATTTAATGACTATGACAAATTTTCGAAAAAGATTTCACTTTTTGAAATTTATTGGACTTTATAATTGTTAGCTGGGCGAGAGCTTAAACCTGTTACGAATCAAATTCTTGGCACAGTTGCAACTGGCCTTGTGAATTCAACAGATGGATCCAGAAACCCTCGGGCAGTGTGGAAAATCATGTATAAATTTCTGGTTTATCCAATACAAGATAAGCCATACTCAGCAATTAACGGTTGAGGTTAAATAGCGTTAAGTTTTGTTTATGGTCAGTGTAAGCTAAAATGGTGAATCTGTTAACAACGTAATAAAACGCAGTATAGTTTCAAGTATTTCTTTGAAAAGTCCCAATCAATGGCACTATGTCACATGATTTACATTGTTTTGCTTTACATTATTACAACTGAAAGTATCTACGTGCAATATTGCCTTCTAACTAATTTGAAAATTTCTGGGGGAAAGACAGTATCGAGTGTATCAAACATCGAGTGTTGAACCATGACATGCACCTGTGTCATTGAGATTTAATAATGAAAATAAAGATTCTTTAGAATAAAGATACTCATTCGGATAATTTACTGATAGTGAAGTCTTAATCATTGAAAGTTATAGTTAAGTCTATGTTTTTTGTTTAAAACAAAAATTTATTTATAAATTTTTTGTTGTAACTGAAGCAGTTTTGTATAATTTTCATAAAACTACTTTATTTTGTGCAACTAAATTTCAATCGTATGAAATTGCTGAAAAATAATTTGTTGGCTTGGTATTTTTCTCAGATTTAATAAATTTCATTTAATTCATCCTCAATATTTTAAATTTTGACCTATTTTAAGGAGGTGTAGATGTAAAAGTAATTGTAAGCAACTGAGTAGTCAGATATTACTTCAAAAGTTTGATTGAATTTAAAATTATTCTTAAGTATGTAGATAAAAGTTACAGTTTACCGACATGATTTAAAAAAAAAACACTTTATAGCCGAGGAAGCTGAACAACATAACTTCAGTCATGTAATGAATTATAAATATTTTAAAAGTGTGTGATCACTAAAATCCGTTTATATTAAAACTTAATCCTCTGAGAAGTGCCTACGCATATATCCTTCCTGAAACCTGCAATTTCCCTGAATGACTTCCAAAAAGTTGTAAGATTTCTTGACCAATAAAATCTTTTCTAGGATTAATTCAACCAATAAACTTTGTTTTCTCTTCATTATGTGTGTTGTGGCAATAAAACACACTACACTATTCAGAAATCTTGTAACTCTCAGATGGTTAAACAGTAATCTTCTCTTAGGATTACGAATTTTAATATGTTGTAGCTCTATGATAAAAATTTACAGGAATATAAATTTAGGTTGTCGTTGCATTAATTCATGTTTCAAAATATAGAAATATTGAATCTAAAAATAGATTGAATTTGTGTCACTTAACTAAAGAAATTACAATAATTTCTCTTATCAAGAGTATTCGATGAAATGATATACTATCGGGGAGAGGTGAAAGACGATTCATTTGAAGTTTAGAAAACGACTCGACCATTTCTATCGCTATAAAGATTTAAGAACTCTTCCAGGAACTGCACCCAGAAAGTACTAAAAAGATTAATATCTCTGTAATAAAATTTCTCAAGAATCTCTCGTTATCTCGTCAGCAAACTTGGAGGCATCTATCCGGCAACTAATCAAACCAAAGGTTCCTTTGATGTAGCACCAGCTTGGGAAGATCATTTTCTGCTCACTGCCTTTGAATTGAGGTCTTCTTTTCTGATCCAAGGCACTTCCTTTGCTCTGATGTGTGTGTGTCCGCCCTTTTTCCAGGAAAGGAGCTGGTTTCTTAGGAGAGTGAAAAATGGCGTAGAGCGCAAAAGTACTGCAAAACGCCCATCTTTGAATTTTGGTATTGATAGCTTTAGGGCATCTTGTTTTAACAACATTGAAGCTCGACCGACAGAAAGTCATTGTTAATTTGTGATTTTAAGACGTCGTTCTATTGTCAGCAATTCTATGCATGAATGGTTTGAATAAACTTGTTTTGAAAGTGAAGGATTTGAGATGAAAGCATGCGTGTTGACAGTTTTTAAAATGCAAACGCATCACATTTTGTGAAGCATTTTAAAAGCCTTTGCGAAATGATAGTGTACATGGCAAATGTAATCAATTCATCGTGCATTGTAGCATTATTTTCATTTCTGTATTTTGTGTTTGCATCAAATTTTAATTTCAATCAGCCCTTGTGTGCAAAAACTTTTTCCAAAAACATTTTTCGGCTCTTATCAGTGTTCTCTTGAATTCAAACGCTTTTCACTTACTTCATTTTTGTTACAAATCTAAATTTGTAAATGGATGTGAAGACAATTTCAAACCGCATTTCTTCTAAGTATGGAAAGGATTCTGTAATATTTTGCTTTAAAACATCCCATAAATAAAAGATACCAAAGATTTTCATGTTATATATTACCAATTTATGCTTAGATGGGTGAATATAAAATAAGACTGATTTAAAATTGATAATTTAATGTTTAACTGTAGATTATAACTGTCATTTCAATTTGCTTCAACAAAAATTGAACCCTTTCCTTCCTACATATTAAATACAATTTCAAGGGAGAATTTATTGCAAACATTTTCTCTCTACAACACATGCTTAATCAATGGATACCTAATCTGAGCGTTACTAAAATGGTTAGAAGTCATGCAGGAAAGTCTGCAAAGATTTCAAAACGGATATATGCGTTTAAACCCCTCAGAGAAACCAGCTGCTAATGAAACTTCAATTCTCAAGTTTTTTTCTAGTGATTAAATTTGTATGACAAGTTCATTTTGAAAAGTGACGTGTAGCATCAAAATGATATTCTATAAATGTGTGTGTTCTCCTATCAGTAAATTAAAATACATTATATATTCTTGGAAACATTGTATCAGAAATAAGAACTGTAAAGTTTAAATATACTTCTATGTACAAATGGTCACAATCAAACCCTGTGACAGTCCCCAATTTTGAGTTTAAAGTCTTTATATTTGTTCAGCAAACTCTAAATAACACATTTAAGATGATAAGCCAATCAGGGGCTGTAAAAGCACCAAATCCCATGCAAATTTGAAAACCACTTCTTATTTTTGAGCACTTTCAGTTATTTCTCAACATAATTTCGATCAATATTGATGTTTCTATCCCATCAATTTATCGGTGTCTTGGTATTTCGAGCACAAAAATAGCTCGTCTTTATCTTAGTTAAATCCTCCCTTTTTAAGCACCCTTGACAGAATGTATGGATCTAATTGTGTATCACCCTGCGCCGTTCCCTTTGTCATCAACAAGCATTTCCTTAAAACCAAATTTACTGGAAATTCTTTTGATGCAGAATATGGTTTCCTTTTAAAAATTGAGCTTTTTATCCACATGAATTCTATATTGCTTTCAAACCTGTCATAGAGAATGATGGTGATATGATCTACAGGTATCATAACTATAATTAGCTACTTACTAAACTAATTGTAACAACTTGCTAAAACTATAGTTATCCTATATGAATTTATGTATTTTCCGACGTTCCTTAGTACTTTTAATCCTCTGATGGGCGGACGCGCATATATCCGTTCTACAACCTGCTGTCTTTCCTGCATGGCTTCTAACTAGTTTTGATCATGGGTAATAGAATCTTTTCTAGGATAACTTCAAATAAATGTGAGATTTAAGTCATAAAATGGTAAGAAAAGTAATAGTAATACTACGCTACATAAAAATCTCCTGACTATTAGAAAGTTAATAATATTTATTGTCGACCTAAACTAAGTGTGCATGAAATGTATTCTGTAACGTTTACTTATTCCTTGTATCAAGGTTATGTGAAAAAACATCGAAAGTACTTATTTATAACAATTTTTTATTGAAATTCAAACATTTACTGTCATTTTTTCATGCTAATGCATTTTTTATTTCATTATCGTAAATATATGCTTATTTTACAATGTTGGATTGTAATATCTATAAATTATGGTTTCATAAGTCTTGGAATTTTTATTGGATTGATAAAGATCAAGTAGATATCGATCAAATCTACTCCACTCTTTAGCTTTAGATAAGAATCTTTCGTGAAAAGTAAGAGAATTATGGTAAACAGCATCTCCCATTCTACATATTTAGTGACATCCTACATATCTTAGTATTTTCTGTCCCTTTACTTGTAACCACCTGACGGATTCACACGCATATATCCGTTCTACAACCTGAAGTCTTCCGACTTCTAACGAGTTTTGACCTACTTGATCAATATAATATTTCCTAGGATTCTTATAACTAATCTATGTGGTTCTTTAGTCATTATATGTGTTGTGGGGGAAAGGAAAAATACACTACTCGGAAATCTCGTGACACTCAGGTTGTTAATAAGCTTAAATTGCAGTTTCTTTTTAACCTAAAATAGATATACGTGAAATGTGTGTTCTAGCAACAATGTTTTCACATTTGCATATTATTTATATTAAAATTATTCTACTTAAATGGGTGTTACCACCAGGATATTTATTTGTAGCACTTCTTAAACTACAACTCTTAACGATGGGTTTTTTACATAAATGTATTTTTTTATCATGTGGCAAAAACTAATAGTAACGTCATCGTTAGACTACTTTCGTCTGTCTCTTGGAACCCAACATTCATCATCTGATTCGGCCACGGGACGGAAGAACACGCCCATCCATTGATTCAACATCGGATTGGCCCACGCGACAGAGTAGTAGACTTTGTCAACTTCACCACTTTTGTTGCTATAGAATTGCACATTCACGCACCTACCATGTCATAAGATATTGTATCGCCACACGGGGTGATATGCCAAATCGACCAACCAAGTCATTTTTTCACTGAGCAGTCACATGACCACTATTCAACATGTTAGTCACTCCTTTCGTAGGTACTTTGAATAACAGTGATCAGTCAATTTGTACTTCTGGTTTATGGTCAAGAACATGTCGATAACGATCAATGCCGACACAGCCTTTTAGGGTTGCTTTAGATAGGTATCTTTGTGAAAGGTGAGTGAATAATGCTAAACTTCCCCGAAAACAAATCATTCTGACAAATCTCCCGAGACAAGGTGACTTGTTCGTAATTAATGTTTCCGTTAATTGGCTGAAAAAGCAAATGACTTAAATCCAGCGGGACTCAGTTAATTTGTGTAGCAAAGATTACGTTTTTTACCTCATGTCCTCGATTAGGGCTAATTTGTGGTTGGATTATAGGGACACAATGAAAAAAACATTAAAAGTCTGAAAGAAATTGGAATGGGAGTTAAGGATTCAAAAGTTTACAGACTTTTAACGATTTTTTTGAGTTATTCTAATTATTTCAATAAATCTTAGGAACTACGGAAAAAAACAGAAGGTAGTTTATTTGGAAAGGGAAAGAATATTTATTTTTGTCTGAGGATTTCTCTGATCATGCTATATTTTATCTGCTAAGAATAGTTAGATACATTACCCTGACTTTTATTTTACGATTTTGGCGCCAGAATATTGTCTCAAGATAGGGACTTTCATATCAAAATTTTATTTTTAGAAAGCTAAGATTAAAATCTTATTGCTTTTGTCATAGAAAAACTTGGTTGCAAGTTACTAGAAAAGTATCAGCTCTTTAAAAAAGAATAATATTATGTTTGTTATAAAATTTAACTTTACGAATATATATATTCTACTTATCTTTCATCGAACCTCAGATACTAAGAAAAGATAACAAATAAGATGTTTGTTAGTAATGTAAATGTTGATAAACGTTTATAAAAATTCAAAAAGGTTTTCAAATGTTTCTAAAATAAAAACATTGATTAGAAAGTAATGTCTCATGCGATTCAAAATTTGTCTTAGATTACATTCCATTATTAAAAAAATCCCGCATTGAATCTGCCCTTAAATTTCTTAATTGATGGCAGTGTTGTTGCTCAGATTTCAAATCTTATTTAAATGAAATTATAATGAATATAAGTATCGATATGCAAATTTTATAAGTCCAAATGAAATGAATTATTTAAAAATATAAAATTATATTTATTTACATCTTTCAAATGTACTCTTATTGGTGTTAATTTGTTTCCAATAAAGTGCATGTAAAATAGTTCATACTTCGGTCATTTTAACACAATTAGCTTCTGAACGTCCACTTCAATTTCATGTTATTCACTTTTTCAAAGACAATTCGGTATATTTTAGACTCTATTTTCAGGTTGTGGCTCAGATTTTCCTCTCCGAGTTAATTTCTATTTCTTAGGTTTATCATTAGATTCTTTTAACAGGCTGCTCAACAATTTCTCGGGAGCCAGGAGAACACAATTCCGTGCAATTTTAGCAATATTATGAAGATCTTAGCTCAATTCAAGTATATTTAAATTTTGCATCAAAATTGACGAATTAACTTCGTAGCGGTTTTTATTTCGCTTCTACCGGATTTTTGACATTCGCAAATATACAAATAATTCCAATTCCTGTTCCACTCTCGTTAGTGAAATATACATATATAATTTGTAGAAAGATGAAAAAGAACATTTTTTGCGATTTAAAGTGCTCAAAGAACTTTAAATCTTAAAAATTGAACAAATACGTTACTGAGGCAAAACAAAAACATTTGTATTGGATAAAATGTCTGCGAAGCATTGTTATATTAAGAAAAAGTACAAAACCACAATACAACATTCTAAATACTACTTAGCTGAGTCCAAAATAGATTTCAGGCTTAATAATTTTAAGAATGCATTTTAATTCTAAGGCTCTTAATGAAACCGCGGTTTTAAATTGCAAATTTATGTGTTTCATTTCACTTTGTAGGAAAATACTAATCTATTTAATTTATCAATTACGATAGCAACATGTGTCTGAATTCATTTATGAACAATGTTACTTTTTTCTTTCAAATGAAAAGAAAATAAAGTAATTTTATTGTGAAGCACACGGAAGGATAAAAAATTGGTGTAATGATGTTTCCGCATTACAGCACATGGTGCTAGGAAGCTTAATTAAATCAATGCATAAGATATGAAAGATGGTGTATTCAAATTTCTTTTTCTGATTAAAATTTGAATTCATTAATCAAGAAACAAGAGGATTTCAATGAAATAATTTATCAGCTTAACTTACATTATGACATCTCTAAATGATGCTATTATCTTGCTGCAGTGTGAAAGACATGCATAACAATGTTTCTTCTTCCTATTATTATCACCTGCTTACTCCAGGTAAAATTAAACTTTAAATTAATAATAGTAAATTTAAATTTATCGAACTTAGAATTTTTAAATTAAATTTCAAGAGCATCAATGTTTCTTGTTCCCAGTCTTAAGCTTCCCTTCGGGTTTATTCTCGGACCGTCGCCAATAGCCCGTTTCGTTGCTCCAGTGCGATGTTATTTCAAATATCTACCAAATACCTACCCAGTCTTATGCCTGCTTAACAAAGCTCTTTCATTCAAATGAGTATCACAAATTCCATATAATTATTTTCCTATTAAATTTTTAAGCAAAAGGAACCTAAAATTCTGGTTAGAAAAGGAAACAACTCTACTGACTAGAATCATATGTATAGAGGGGCCGTCTTGGCTGAGTGGGTTTGCCCACTGCGCTAGCAACCTTCGAGTTGTAGGCAGAGTAGGTTCGATTCCTGCCAGGTGCATTCGTCTCTGGGTGTATTTCTCTCTTCTGGGTCAGTAAAGCTTTCACTGTGTGTGTCAATTACATGATATTGTGTTGTGTCTGACGCAACATGGCCAAATATGGCTCTTACGCCATAAAACCCCCAAAACCAACCCTATGTATAGATTCTTTATGAAGTAATATTTTAACTGAAAAAGGAGAATGAAAATACATTCAAAATTTGAAGTGGGTTTTAAATATATTATTTAAATTTGTTTATTTAAGAGACGGGGTTGCCAATATTTTACATGCATTTAATTTGCTTAAAAATTAAATTGTACATTTAAAAATAATTCCGTTATACGTAATTCATTTCATTCATTTTCGGTAGTAAACCTAAATTATTATAGTTCGCACATAATGGAAAATGTTAACAATCAAAATTAGATGAATTTCCGGAAAGTCTTTACAATAAAAATTTTAAAACAATAATCTTTTCTTACCTCAATTAACATTTTTAGGATATTTTCAATTTTGAAACACCGAATGAAAAATTGAAATTTAAGTAAATTGAAAACAAACCGATCTTTAGAATTATTTCTCTAAGATGCGTTGACTGAACGCGGGACATGAGTGAGAAGCTTTCACTGTCAAGCAATATAATTAACTAACGAGAGCACTTTATTGATATGATAGATCGAAAAATATATACACTGAATCATGCGTTTTCTCTGGAGCATATCTTACTTGAAGCAGTTTTGTCCTTAAAGATTGAGAGAACTTTTCAGCACCGGTGATTTCCGAAATCCAATGAAAGTATCTATCCACGACTTAATACTTCGCTTCCACTCTACTCAAGGCTTCGAAATATTTCGCCAACGTTGTCCAAATGCAATTTAGGATCCAGGAATCGCTCTTCAGTGATTCGCTCTCCGCTGTACCCCCCCACGAGTGCGTCGACAGACCACGAAAGCATCCAATGAATATTTGATCCATTTTATTTGTTCTCGACTTGGCTTACGAGGAGTTTAAATTCCCCGATATAAGTCACTGTCGGAAGGAAAAGGGCTCAGCTCTACCTTTTCCGATTCGTTCAACAAATTTATAATTCTAAAAAGACAGATTTAGGAATGTAGTTGTGGAAAGGAGATCGAAATGTAAAGCGTTTCAAAGCAAAGAAGCAGTGGGTATTTGGAAGAGGTGTATTTTATTCCGAGGACGTTTCGCCATTTTTTAGGGAAAGAAGAATGGTAATAGTTTCACTACTTAAGTTAAGAGAGTAATTCTAAGAATAGTAAGATTGGAAGAATAGTAATAGTTCCACTATTCAAGACACGAGTAGCTATAATAGGTAAGGTTATCAAGATTATGGTAATAATTTCACCAATCAAAATAATAATTCCGAAAAGACAGATTTAGGTATGTATTTGTGGAAAAGAGATCGAAATGTGAAGCGTTTCAAAGAAAATAAGTAGTGCGTATTTGGAAGAAGTGTACTTTATTTCGATGACGTTTCTCCATTTTCTGAGGGAAATAAGAATGGTAGCAGTTTCACTACTCAAGGTAAGATAAAAATTCTAAGGATGGTGATAGAAGAAGAATAGTAATAGTTTCACTACTCAAGACAAGAGTAGCGATAATAAGTAAGGTAGGTAAGATAAGGTTTCACCTATCAAATTAATAATTGCAAAAAGACAGATTTGTGTTTTTGCAAGTAGTTGTAGTACGTAGTACGTGGGAAGGAGACCGAAATGTAAAGCGTTCAAAGAAAAGAAGCAGTGAGTATTTGGGGAGGTGTATTTTATTCCGAGAATTAATTCGTTCCTCCATTTTTAAGAGAAAGAAGAATAGTAGTAGTTTCACTACTCCAGGTAAAATGGTCGTAATAGGAATGGTAAAATAAAAAGAATAGTACTAGTTTCATCATTCAAGATAAGAGTAGTGATACTAAGGCAAGGTAGTAGAAAAAGTATGGTGTGTCAACAATCAAATTAATAATTCCGAAGAGACAGATTTAGAAATGTAGTTGTGCAAAAGAGATAAATGTAAAGCGCTTCAAAGCAAAGAAGCAGTGGATATTTAGAAGATATATATTTTATTCGTAGGACGGTTCATAATTTTTCAGTGGAAGACAAATGGTAATAATTTCAAACAAACAGCAATATTGAATTAAAAGTTTAAATTCATTAGAAAATGTTATATTGAATATTTTGTTAGAGTATGTTTGATTCTATTTTTATGGAATAGTTTATTTCAGTTGTTCCCGTTATAACATACTTCAAATGAAGCAAAAAAAAATTTGCTTCATGCAAGCATGTTGATGTATTTGTTTGTAATTTGTTTCTTAAAATAATAAAAATAAATTAAGTGTACGCCAAGCAATAGTGATTAAAGCAATGCAACAAAAATAACGATTCAGACCTGAACTTTTCTTGATATGCTTACGATTCGCAATAGAGTCTACTACCTGCAAAATTTTCTGAAAAATTCTTTAAATACTCATTACAAATTTGAATATAAAAAGATGTAATGTACAACGTAAAGTTTCTAAAATTTCCTAAACACCTAAAATTTTGCAAAAAAACTAAAAATATATTAAGAAACATTTGAACCAAAAGTCTAAAATTTGGAAGCATAATAAATTTCTCATTTTCACTTAGATGAATACAGATTTCAATGTTTATTCTGAATAAATTTCTAATAAATCAATTAAAACCAGATGTAGCAGGGAGCATTTTGAAATCAGTAGAATGTAAAAAAAATCTCAGTTAGAAAAAATGCGTTTTTGTAGTAGAATTACTATACTTATCTACCATATCTTTGATGTTGTTGCATATCAAAATTATTGAAATTAAAAAATTATTTATACTATTCAGAGAATTTTATATCGATTAATTTTAATGCTAAAATTTAAAAAAAAAAAGATTTTTCGATCGATTTTGGTTATTTTGAGTCTATGTCCACTTAAAACTCGAAAAGTAATATGAAAATACCATAAATCCTCCCTCAATGCCTTTTAAACATCAACAATACCCTAATACATTCAAAAATACTATAAAATGACAAAAATATATCTATAAACTGTACAAATCTACAATCAGGAGATTGCAAACCTAATATCTAGCTTTGTCTGAGAAGCGATAACAAAAAATTGACATGACCTCAAAATCTTAGCCCTGCTTATAAGTATTGTGTAATATTTTAGGTACTTAATATACCTAACTATAAAACTTGCACATGTTTTTACTGAAAAATACTAAAAAGTATCCGGGTTATAACCATTTTGAAGAGTCAGAAGGGGCTTGTTATGGTTGGTTATTGGATGAGTTTTATGGCACAAGGGCCACATTGGGCCAAGTTGCGTCAAACACGATAGACAACGTCAAGTAATGGACATGCACATACAAGGAAAGTGCTACGGATACAGAAGAGAGAAATTGTGAACTAGGTTGCAGGAATCGAATCTGTGCTGTATACAACTCGCAGATTCCTACACAGCAGGGAAACTCACTGAGTTCCGGCTATATGAAGGTCGAGGATTATGAGACTCAATACAATATTTAAAGAATAATCGCAATTAAAGTTTTCTTATTTTAATTTGTTGACCCCTTTTTCCTTTACGATACCGAGAAAAATTTGAAACATAACAAATGTTTATTTACTTTGAAGTTTTCTTACAAAATCATTTATTAGTATATAAATAAATAAATTTAATCCATACTCTTTAACCACAATTTGATGATACTGGCATTTTTTGAAAGTTGAAACTGCACGAAATATTTTACGAAAGCCTGTCTTTCATACCATTATATCTACTTTTCTTTTAACTGCAGACAATTACTGTCCACTCTTAGCTCAACAAGTAAAAATTATAAATAATGCCTAGATTCTATAAATATTTGTTAGTGGTAGTGTAATTCCTAAAGAGATTGTGTCCAAGGGTCTTAAGATTTATTTTCCTTTGGTTACATACCCACAAAGGATGAGAAATTTTTATTGTATTCAATCAGATGTAAGTCGGGTTCGTAAAAATAGGTTGTAGCTTTATTGAATGGAATTGTAAAAGATTTTATGATCAAGAATAGTTTCTGTTCTACCAATCTAAAATCTGAGTTATTTCTCTTTTTACTATGCAATCAAATGGTATCCAAGTTATTGTATTTCTAAAGTAAATAAGCTTAACCCAACTAGAAATAGTAATGTTTTATGATAGCTTTGTTTCCATTCTTGCAGTTTCAAGTCCTTCAACAGAAAACAAATATTGAAAGGTATATTAGAGCGAAGAGAAATTAAAGTAATTCAAGCAATTAATAATGTCCCACAAAATTATGTTTGATTATAGAAATAAATAGAATTTTTTTAGGCATGCGATTTGATGCAAAACAATCCTCTGTCAATTATTTGTATTTGAGAGATTATCTAGAATTTATACTCCTCAAACAGATCTTTTAACGGAAAGGCTTTTACAGCAAGATAAGAAAGAAATTTCTCAGTATATGTTTTATAAAAATTATAAGCGTTAAAACCTGTCGTAATGGGTCGAAACAGCAGTTGTTTCTTCAAAAAATCCATATAAAGAGATGAAATCAATATTTAAAATATTCATATTATAATTTTTAATGGTGTCTTTTAGTTTATCAAAAAAATTCGAATATTTTTATTTACTAAGTTTGAAACTTTTATAGTGCATTAATCAATTAAATAAAATGGGTTTTAAAATATAATGAAAGGAAATTCCTATTCTGTACACAACGGATTTCTTGTTAACGCAGGACTTGAAAGACACTGCAATTTCGACTATCAAAAAGTACTTCATGATAGATATAACTACGTATACTTTTGGATTGTAAGTTAATTTTCGTTTTGGAGGCTAAGTTCACACAGAACAATACTCCAGAATTTAACAGTATCTGCATTCAATAGATGCTACCACTAATTAGTAGATCACCAATTGCGTGAGACCGTCAGCGCCGTATTAAGATCAAGGATTTACTTGCGTATGCATGGTCAAAGTCATTTAATGGATGATTGTGACCATGGTGTCCTGAGTTGCCTTCAGCAGCCGAGTATGAGACACTGTATGAAGAGAAGGCTGACTTGCAACGAAGAGTGAATCTGCTATTTCAGGGCTTCAAACATTTGTTGGAGGTAATTGACAACACATTGTGAATTAGTATGGAGATGCGTGGCGTTTGCTGTGAGTGCCATTTAGTATCTGTCAGAACACCATCAAGCTTACTTTTCATTTAGCAAGACGCGGGAAAGACGATGCAACTTTATCAACCAAAAAGTGGATTTGATTGTGTGTACTATTGGATTGTAAGTTAATTTTTGTAATGGGACTAATTTCAACATAATATTCCCTCCTCAGAATTTGATAGTAGCTAAATTCAATAGATACAACCACTATGAATAGATTACCAATTACGTGAAACCGTCAGAGCCATATTAGGATCACAGATTTACTTCTGTATGTTTGGTCAAATTCATTCAATGGATGATTGCGACCATGGACTGCCCTGTGTTGTTGTCCTGTTCCTGTGTGCCTTTAGAAGCCGCATGTGAGACACTGTGGGAAGAGAAGGCTGAGTGGTGACGAGAGTGAACAGAAGCAGTATCTGTTATCACAGGCTTCAGATAGTTGTTGGAATTGATTGACAACATATTGGGAATTGGCATCGAGATGCTTGGCGTTTTCTGCAAGTGTCATCTGTTACTTGTCAGAAACGATATAAGGCCTTTTTTTAAAGTGAGAGTGTTCATAATTACGTCCACCAGTCATCAATTTAACAAGACGCGCGATGGCAGCTCATTTTTATCAAACAGAAAGTACTCCATGGTGGAGATAGGTTACTCTGCTATGTATACTACGACATAATAAGTTAATTTTTGTAGTGTTGGCTAAGCTCACTACACATCAGAACATTTTATCTTTAAATATTTGTTAGTGTAACGTCCATAGTAACTGTTCGGGGTCAGAGGTCAACACCTGCATCGTCTGTCGTAAATCTCGACATTACTAGTGAGAAGATCTCCTTCCCAGCCAGATAATTTTTAAAGGGTGCACGACTGCTCCCTCTTAAACTGTCCCTCAGTGTCAACTGGGAGGTCAAAAGAAGAGAGAAGATTTCAAAAACTCGAACTGGGCAGACGTACTTTTACCGGCGCGAGGTCGCCGGCCGTTTGAGTGAATTCCATTTTCCCCTTTTTACCTCGACCATAACCTAGGAACTCAATACCCTGAATTAATTGTGTATAGTGCATATTCTTGTTTAAAAGTTGTATTTTGGCATACCACTCGGCACACTACGATACAGTAGTGAATGCAGGAATGTTGGATTGTACACTGATATGTTTCCTGCAAAATGTTGTCGATGCCCTATATTGGCAGAATATTTCCTCTTGCAAATTGAATTCTCATTATGCTCCCACGAGTTCAGCCAAACGAGTTAAAAGCGGCAAATATCAAGCGTCGATTGCATTGTTTAATGCTTCTGCTCATCTTACTTCAGGAAGATTCGATTACCCTTTGTTCTCATTAAAATAAATTTATCGCAGGTAGGTATTTCGGTAGGGCGGAATAAGGCCCCTTCACAATTTATTTCTAATTGAATCGAGGAAACAATATCTTTTAAAATAATTGTTTGCTTCTGGATCGTCCAACATCTTGAAGTATAATGGGGCAACCATGAATTTTTAGCATCTATTCGAAGGTGAGGAAGGAATTACTTGTTACAAGAGATGTATTTTGAATGATAATTATGGAATAGTAAATTCGATGAATACTTGAAAACTTATATTACAGCGACTCTAGCCTTTAGTAATTGAGGATACTATTTTAGGTATATTTAGCTTTATGAGATATATACAGTAGATTAAATGAAATTTGCATTTCTGATAGAGTGTTACTATAGACATTTCAATGTATATGTTTAATATTTGTCGTGGTCTCACAATCGCGTAAGGAATTTATAGTTTAATAATTTTATGTTTTAATTGCTTAAAATCTTTAAAACATTGGTTTCTAAGCTAACTCACTTTCTGAAGCAAAGATAATTCTTCCTTATCTTTCAGGAACACAATAAAAGTACCGACCTTTATGGAATAACTATTAATTTTTATGTTGGAAAGGTATGGTTTTCGACAGTTGAGCACCGATTGATCCTTTATGGTTTCAATTCCCGTAGTCTTGGATTATTAATTTATGTAAGCATTAATGGGGATTGTACGAAACTAAGGAATTATTCAGTAACCATTATTGAGCTGTTATTCTCACCTTAATATAAGGATTGATGAAAAAAACTATAACAAAACAAATGTATTGATAACTACAAAAGTACCGTCCTTATTTTGATTATTTTCAGTTAACGACAGAAATTTCAAATAATTTGGGATAGCAATGGTAAAAGTATAAATTGTTATTCTGAAAACACTTGTGGCAAAATTATAACAAAAATCTGATGTCATCTTTTTTATTTTATTCAAGTTTCTTAAAACTCGGGAAAGTGAAACAATTTTATTAAATGAAGCAGTTGTAAATGTACAAATATGACAGCACGAAACAGAAATATTACATTTTAGTATTTTTTATCAATATAATTTGAATTTCTGACTTTCTCAGCATAAACAACTTGAAATTTACTACACTTTTTTACAGTGGCATAATTTTTTACAAAGAAAACCTTAAAATTTCTATTGATCAAAACACGTCAAAAGCATATATAAAAACAGCACAGTAAAAAAACATGGACAAAAACCATTTTTATACTGCACAGTTGTTAAAAGACTAGCAACTAGTTTTTAACTAAAATAACAAAAGTTATGAGCATTTTGATAGTGTAATTTATCTTTTAAATAGATTAAAATATGAGTATGTATTTCTCATCATGGAAATAAGCATTTAATGTCTCCAAAAAAAATGTCACTCCATAAGGTTTCTGGATCTTGAGCCATAAAACCCCAAATTCCATTCCATTTCACTTACTTAATCTTTATGCTATAAGCCTTCGACATATGTGTAAACACAATAAGAATCGAACTAATGTGGAACTATTGCTTCAAAGGTCTGCTCTGCACTCGAATATTATTAAGACTTCACTTTGATAACTATTTTAGAATTTTTGTCGTTTTAAATACATTTTACTAATAATTAAGAGCACTCATGAGACAAAATCAAACGTAAACGTTAATATAACTTGTTCATGTTTTCCAATACACACTTTTGTTTTTACCCTAGATCCTCCAGAATTAAAAATATTTTTGTTTGCTAAAGTATTTTTATTAACAAAGATAAGAAGTTTAAGATCAATAAAACAGTTTCAAAGCTGACGTTGATTATTGTATTTTATATCTTTTTATTTCTTGTCTAATAGTGCATGTGAAAAATATCTTACCGAATCAGAATTTTTTCTGCTTTTCTAGACATGTAATTACGAATTTGTTTGAACACTTGACATGATTTCTGTCATTTAATTGCTATCGGATAAAGCACTATTGCAGTATGTCGAGAGATCAGGATTTTATTTTATTATTTTTCTTATTTAAATATTTACCAAATTCGGAACATTTGCCTAAAAGAAATTAGTTTCAAGTAAATAATTTTCACAAGCCTAAATTTTTGTTATGCTTCACATAGGCAAAAAGTTCCGTTTTTCCATTAACTTAAATAATATAAAATTGAGCAGTTTGAACGATATTAGTAAAACAGTTTTCAAAACTAGCACATATGAAAACCTAAAGATAATTTTCTAATATATAAATATAAAAATACTATTCTAACACATACTAAGTTAGGATAATATCATAAAAATTAGTTGTCGATTTAGTTTCACTTTTCAGCACTCGTTTCCATTTCAACTTACTGAATATCTTGTTTTCATGTTGTAAAATTTATGTATTCTCTTGTATGATAAACATGGGAAGAAATATTAAAAACGCAGAATATAAATGAGGCTTGAAATACACAAGCGTCCAACAAAGAAGAAAAATTTTTAATCAAGGAAGATCACCTGATCTCAATTCAATACAGCACACGTGGAATGTCTTGGACGTCGCATTGCAGCCTACACAACACCGCCAAGGACCCCAGAATAGTAAAGATGGGCTCTAGTGTGCGAATGGTAATCCTTGCCACAAGAACTCCTGAAAAGCCTTGTGGAAAGTAGATGTTCACATTGTGAGGCCTATATTATGGTCATAGGCCAGAATATTCCCTATTAGGTTGCTTTTAACCGAGAAAGAAACAGTTAGTAAGCACAGTCCCTACTGTACCGTAAGGTTTCGTTCGCGAATACTTTGGGTGAAATACCTGGTGAGTGGGTCGCTGGTGAAATAAGGACGACGGGCATTTGTTTGACATGTATTTATTTAGCCAGTTTTGGTAGATACATAACAGTGGCGTCAGAGTGTGGGCAATGTTTAGTATTCTATGGCAACCTTATGGATGATAGGTCTGTGATAGCTAGAGTACAAGACAAACGGCAAAGTGTCGATGCTGATGTTCCTGACAAAGGTAAGGTCGATGGTGGTGTTTCCAAGCGTGGTAGCAGCTCGTTAGATGGTCCAGTGACGTAGCCGCGTACGCGCGCCTGTTCGGCCTGTTCATTCTTGCGTCTTCGGTAAGCACCAGATCTCTCCGCACTTGTCATAGGTTTAGACTTCTTGATATAATTTTTTCGTCTTGAACTGCTCTTTCAACCTGTCTCCGTTTTATAAGACGCAATTGAAATTTAGTGTGATATTTTGGCTTCATAGTGAAATCTTCGACACATCGTCACTTTCTACTGCGCATAATTTTCGCACAAATGGTTTAAACTGTCAACTAGTCAATTGGAATTGCAGAACTCGTCGTTCTATTGAATTTAAGCACGAAATCGCCACGACCCGTTGATTAGAACTGAAGTTACAGCGGTTAAGCAGGTCGGCGTGCCCGAAATTTGATTCATTTCCACCACCACGCGATACAAAGGTCAGAGGAGGGAATGGTAAAGTATAGTTAGTTAGTGGTCGGCTCGGCCCACCTTCGCCTACACGATGGTAGGTAATTTATCCCCATAGATTGATTCCCCTGGAGTTATAGGGCATTGAGATATCAACACTTTTCGTGACGCGCACGTTTCTGCCGACTCAATAACTAACACCTACCATGTGTCCATCTAAGCATTTTTTCCTATTTAGTTTATTCTCATTAGCACCATGAGGCATGCTAGTGTTCTTATTTTATACCACATAGCTTGTGGAATATTCATTTGTTATTTGAAGATTTCATCTCGGATTGCATTATCCTTAATATTTCGATTTAGTGCGCAGTCGTGGGGAGTAGAACTTTTAATTTTGTACTCAGTTAACCCTCCAAGTTCTTACTACAAGATATCTCGTCCGTCGAGATCTGACCAATTTTGTTAACGACGTGATAGCTCGTCATCAAGATACTGCCGATTTTTTTAAGATGAAGAGATCAGGATAAGGTCAATTTTCTTCTATTGACGAGATATCTCTTTCATCAAGATCTGGTCGGCTTTGCTAATGGCGAGATGCTTCGTCGGGGCAACCACCAGGAGGGAGAAGGAATTCAAAAATAACATTTTTTTTTCAGAATTTGTAAACAGCGAAATTGAACAATATTTGTTTCCTAATGTCCACCCATCATATTTTACGTTTCTAAATTATATTTCGATCAACAATCATGATCTCTGATTACATTAAATCTTAAAAATCGACACAATTATAGTATTTTAGAATAAAGTATTCTCTCTGAGACAGCGTTATATGTGTTTAAAATTGAAATAAGCAAATATTGTTTGAAAATAACCTTTTATAGATTGAAGATGCATTTCCCATGTGTATTTATAAATTGGTCACTATTTTAAAATTTCTTTTCTCCGTGTGAGGGATTCTCACGCATAATTCTATCTTGCAACCTGCAGTTTTCTCTGCATGACTTCTAATCAGTTTTGACCTTCTGGACCAATAGAATCTGTCCAAATAATTTATTCGAAGGAAATGAGCAATAGTCTTTCCAAAGAATTATGTTTCAAAGAATGGGCTAATAGAATCTTTTCAAAGGATTCAATTCTAAGGAAAGGACACCGATAGAATTGTTCGAAAGCATTCTATTCTGATAAGAGGAGTAACCGAATCTACAAAATATTCTATTCTACGAATGGGCCAACTGAATCGTTTCAAATGATCCTATTGCAAGGAAAGGACTAATAGAATCTTTCTAAAGGATGAAAGAATTCATAGATTCTTGATTCATATAGCTTGTCAAAACTTTTAATTTGAATAAACAAAGCGACTGAACGAGTTCGAACTGTACCGAAACCATTACACCTCTTGGAATTTTTTTTGTCTGAGAATGCAAACGAATTCATTTTCAGATCGTAATTACTCAAGCAAATCAAGCTTATCAATTTCAAATCCATCGGGTAAAATGAGAAGCGATGAATTCATTTAACATTTATTTTGAATTGCGGAGAAAAACAATTTATTCCAACCAGAAAGTGTAAAGGACTCGAAACGGCTTTTTACTGCTTTTAAAATGCAGTCAAAGGGAAAAATGCTTTGTTCGGGAACGAACGCTCTTAGAAATTACAATCTAGATAACAACTGCTTCTAGCATGCATGGATTGATTGCTAAAGGAATTTCGGGGTTACGTTATTTCGTCGTTACAAACACAGAACCATTTTTTAAAAAGAAAATTGTTTCTACACGGATTGTTCTCTTTTTCGAGTAAAATAGCAGAGCAGTTTTGATGTCACAAATAATAAAGCAATAATTTGTTTGTAATTACTTGTTGCATTTAATGCTGCATTCATTATAAACATTCTATGCAAATAATTAATTTTAATAAGCTCGTTACAAGAACATTTTTAAAATCATATAAGTCTTTTGTGTATTTGTTATTTTACTCATATTAAATACAAATCAAAATTTAGGTAAACACAATTTCAAACTAGAAATACTAAGATGTTACGTAGAACATAATTTTTATTGGTGGTTTTTAATATTATTTAAAATGAAAGGCTTAATTCAGTTTTAAAGAATCCAATTAAAAAATAATTGGCTTGCTCTGTCAAACAACTTGCTTCGTACTAAAGGAAAATAATACAAACTACATAATCAAGATTTTTAAGGTTGGTAATAAACACATGCAAAGATCTGTTAGACTGTTAGATATGTTACCAAAATTAATTTATATGCAGTATTTCATGATATGAGTGAATCAAAGTGAATTTAATAGTATTTATAACCATTTAGGCATTATTTTGGTAAGTTTTAAAAATCTGTGTTTTTCAGTTTAACAATTCTAAAGAGATAGGTTGGGTAGTAAAAAGATTTGAAAACATATCAAATTAAACTACTAGATCGTACACACAAATTTAATGTAGACAGTCAAAAAAATATCCGAATACTTGTTGTTATTCCTTCCTAGGAATAGCAAAGTCAGTCAAACAAAAATATTAATTAGTCATTAGATTTAGAAGTCGCAGGTCAAAATTATTCAGTTTTGAATAAAGGACTGTACCACAAAATCTACCAAAAGAAATAAACACAAAATTTTCATGCCTAGGTTTGAGACACTGCTGAGTCGATTACACTCAAAATCTATATGCCGTTCAATTAATTTTTTAAAATATGATTTAATTAATTATTAATAATTAGAAAATACTGATTTGAAACTAAAATAAGGTATACATTTTGTTAGGGTAATTAAACTGTTTGATGTAGCATAATAATTTGATCAACTGATTTTTTGGAAGGTATAAGAAAAAGACACCCTTTTAACATTAGAAAAACCACTCATAAGTCATCCTAAATTTGACAAAATTAAATGTATTTAACATAAATTCAGACTATTTTGATCAAGAAAATCAGAATCTGAAATCAAAAAGGGGATTACCCTTTAAAAAATGAGTTGTTATAAAATTTAATATGAAGACGACCCCTTATGCAAATAAAAGGCACATTTATTTACGGTAGACATTATTCCAATTTAAACCTCTGGTTGGTGTTACACCGGTAACTCGATTAGTGGACTTTATTCTAATTAACACAATTCATTGTAATAAAACAAGTTTATTGACAACAAATATAACAACGTTGTGGAAGGACCATTTTCTCGTTAGGGCTGAGGAAGCTTTCTTCTTGTTCGTCTATGGAAGGCTCGTTCCGATTCCACTCAGCTAGTAGCCGCGTTCCATTCGGCTCAGGTAGCCTCGTGGAGACTTAACAGTTGGATTGTACGACTATTATTACGCGAATAACGAGAGGTATTCGGATTTTTTTTGACCGACCTGTACTTCCGAATATGGTTTAGTATCGAGTGGTCATGAAGTAACTCAGCCTATATACGAGCCCTTAACCACAGCAATATTTTCAGCAAATGGGAATGAAATCTGAGATTTAGAGATTTCAAGGTATGTGCTCGAAAGATATGTTTGGTTGGAGCTTTTTATGCGCAAGGGCCATATTGATTATTGTTGCGTCGGCAGACAGACACACAAGGAAAATCTTACTGACACAGAAGAGAGGAATTCGCCCAGGGAGGTATCGAACCTGACAGGAATAGTAAATGCACAACACGCAAATTTTGCTAGTGCTAGGCGTACCCACTCTCGAAAGATATGTAAATAACAAGAATCGAGTTCTCAAGGTTACTGATATAGTTAGCAAGTTTCGAATAGTAACACACATTTTTTTATTGCAATATGATCAGCACATCAATGGTGTTGCAATTTTAGCTTCATTAACGACTGCTCAAAAGCACTTTCAAAGATGGGTGTTGACGGCAAAAGTGTAAAAAAGGGCAAAAAACATCAGTGGTAATGCACGTAATTTGCAAAGATCAGGAGCATCTATCACAACGCCAAATGGCAGCCAAGTTTTGGTACGTCATCACAACCAGTTCCAATTAATGACATATACAGGAAGAAGTTTAGGCAGTAGGGTGTCCTCCAATAGAGAACAAAATGAGTTTTTCCCAAACATTTTGGTGAACTGGCCAAGCACTGTTGATTTGTGATGGGTGCTTGTGATTGCAATTATGTGCAATATCACTGCTGCTTGTTCTCTTCCTTTCCTCTTTTGTCATTCGCATTCATCTTCTTTGACAGTGATTTTGCTCAGTCATTTGTATAACTAAAGGTAAAATTTCAAAGCCCTCTGGTTTATGAGGGTAACGATCACATTGCAATAAAAAGAGGTTGGTGTTACTATTAAAACTTTTCGAAATTTTCTAACTGTATCCGTGACCATGAGAGCTCGATTCTTGTTAAGTACATAATTCCGGAGCGCATACCTTGCAATGTCTAAATCTCAAGTTTCATTACCATTTGTTCAAAATTGAGGTTTCTAGGGACTAGTACACAGGGAAAGTTATTGTATGTTTACCCTGTATTTTTAATGTACTATACGATGACTCCCAGTGCTTTATTCCTTGTGCTCATCTAAACTTTAATAGGGCAACCTATTCTTTTAAAAATATTTATTAATAGTACATTAAAACATTCACCTAATATCATCAATAAAATTAATTTAATGTGAAGCAGTTCATCAATTTTTGATGAAACTAAAATACCAAAAGGGTTTCTGTTTGATCTTTATTACATCGATGCAGTTTTATGAAATAATGCATAATTCAACAATCTAAGGAAATATTAATCTTTGATTCTGCTACTAAATTTATGATTTTATTATAACCTAACAAATTCCTATTTCTAATGGGAATTTTGCAATTAAAATTTCGTATGAATAACCAGACATTCTGTACATCGTTTGTTCATCTGAATGAAAAGGGGGAACCTAAATAAATCTGCCCACCAAAATGTTTTTGCATTAGGTTGAGTATAAAACATATGTAGCATGCTGAATAGTTCGAATAAAGCACAAAATAAATTGAAACACTGTTTTTTGTTTATATCTCTCCGAAAAGTAAAATGAGAGAATGAAATATATTGTGAATTCGGGAGCCGAAGGTACGAAGATAGATGAAAAATGCTCTCCACGACCAGCTGTTACGAGACGATTTTTATGACTTCTATATCTCCTGAAAATGTCTGTCAATAAATATAGTACGGAGTGACGTACACTTTGGCTCTCAATAAAATATTTCTGTTAGAAATTGAAAGATAAATATATTTGTGTTGTCACAAAGCCTCCAGCGAGGTCTGTTGAAGAAACCGAAGAAATGAGTCTCGGAAGGAAGACTGGTTGCACCAGATGTTGCTTTGTTCAATGCCCTAAAAATGTCCTTTTAAACTTGCTTAAAAGAATATAATTCTTCTGAAGCGTATCAAAATAAGGAGGATACTGAGTAATACTTGATATAAGGCAATATAATTTTGATTCGATTATTTCAAAAAGGAAACAATCAACACTAGTGAGGATTAGTTGTACACTTATCCCATAGTTTTGTGGAGAAATAATGAAGCTCAATTAACCAATTTAACCTTCCTGGTGGTTGTTTCCATGAGTCATCGCGTCATTTGCAAAATTGACCAGATTCTGTAGGACGAGATATCTCGTCATTAGAATAAAACGCAATCACGACAATTAGAGAACGCTGACCAGATCTTGATCTCTTCATCAGAAAAATATAGTCAATATCTTGATGACGAGATATATCCTCACTTGCAAAATTAGTCATATATCGATGAATATCTCGTCAAAACTGTTTGGAGGGTTAAGGAATTTGAGTTGTCCAAGA
Organism: Meta bourneti; assembly: GCA_933210815.1. Classification (NCBI taxonomy): domain Eukaryota; kingdom Metazoa; phylum Arthropoda; class Arachnida; order Araneae; family Tetragnathidae; genus Meta; species Meta bourneti. The sequence goes on along the minus strand of OW119922.1, from coordinate 56,864,572 downwards.
TGTCAATTCATTGGCTATGAATCTTATACTTGAAAATTTCATTTAATAAAGTGTACACTTTTTGCACAATACTAATTGTTCTGTTATCTACCTATCTATTATTTATCTAACAGATAATGTAAGAACTCCATACCTATCTCATAACAAAAAGGACCAAAAAAGTCAATAGTTCGAAAACAGATAACTTTTTTATAAAAATGACATATTTGTTAAAAAATACATTAGAAGGTAGTTAGTTCATTAGCGTCACACTTGAGTAACACAACCTGCTATTGGCAACAATCTAGGATCAATCCCTAAGAGAAAGATCCAAGGACAATGCCTAGTAATTTTCAGATTACGAGATCAAGACCTGAGCTTGCACCCAACTCTCCAGTCTCCATGACCACAGCTGTTGGAGTCCCTTATATTCAACTTCATACCGTATATGAATATCTACAAATGTGCTTACACCGTAGTTGGGTGTCTAAATAAGCTTCCTGTCTACTCTACGAACTGGTCAAAATGAGGGGAGACTACTTCAAAAGCTGTCCTAAAATTCTTGACAGTACAATGGCAAATACTGTATACAGTGTTTTTAAAAGATATTTTATCGCTTCACATCTCTATTGGGCTGCTCGTTGACTGAAGGCCGAGAGACCTGAGACAAGCGTAGCATAAAAAAGTTTTTCCATGACTACGGTTAGATTTTGCTAGTCGGGAACTAATCATACCATTTTGATGTTGTCAATTGGTATAAAACAATGTGGAGCAAGAGAATCCAACATATTGCGGGATATAATCTGAAATTGTATTCGTGCCTACTCTTATTTTGAAAGAAATACGAAAAAAGCACTATCATAAATAAACGTTTTTTATTTTTACTTTGAGCAAAGAAATGACATTTTTTAATTCTGGAAACTAGTCAAATAGTTATACGATCAACTGAATATAATGGAAAGAAATAATGCAAAATTTTTATGTGACGGACAAGAACATGATGCGCTTCTTTTTACAAAGGGTAAGTTGAAAATATGTTGCTTTTTAGAATAAAATAATTTTTGCTGGCGAAAGTAAATTTGATGTTTTCTGAGCTGATGAAAAACTTAACATTTTGAAGAAAACGAAAGAACTGAAACCGAAGAAATTAGTGTCGACAACGGAAATATTAGAGGAAATATGATGGTTTGAGGGAGTATTTCGCAAACAAACTGGAAATTTGATGTATATTGAAAACACAATGAATCTTTTGATAGATTCAAATATCGGGAAAAGAATGTAACATCAGCTCAAACATTTCGTATTCAAACCAATCTATCTAACAAATTATCCGAAAATCTAGGTATCCAGCGTTCGTTTTTGAATACCTTATTACTGCCCTGAATCATCAAAATGCATACCCAATCACCAGATCATATCGATCCATATAGAAAGAACTGTGAAAAGAAAATAATGCAGAAACAAGTTTTTTTCTACAATTGCTTTGAAGCTTTTAACGTCACTGGAATAAGAAAGCAAATAAACTGAAATTACGAAAACCTGTTGAATCAAATCCTAAGAAAATTACATAGATTTCCAAAAAATGGGGAACCAAACTGTATTGTGTATGATCAGGTCTAACGTTTTCTTGATTTCCTGTATTTGGTTCCGTGTTAATTTGTAAAGAAGTTATACTATTTTATAATGACAATTCCATAAAAATTTTGTTATTTCTTTATTTTAAAATATTTCTAGTGACATTAAAAATATCCTATCACTCCTGCCAGCCACTATTATTTAACAAGGCTTTGAATATATAAGATTCATGTCCCTTATATCCTTTCTATATTCAAATACTGGTGAACCAGATAAAATCAGTTGGGAAACAGCGTTTTAAAAAATATGCTACACAACGCGTAAAATTGTATATTTAGGGGCCTTACAAATACTTTCTTTGATTACTTTGAATTCAATTCTTCAGAAGAAAATATGTTTATTCCAGCAAATTTTATAAAAATACGTGATGGAAGAATACACTAATTTAACCAAGTAAACCTGAATACACGAATCGCAAAAGCATTCCAGAAATTCTAGACTCAACACCTTCCGCCTATTCTTTACCACACGAATGTATCGAGTACCTGCGGTTTCATTTTTTGTCTTTACCGTTATATTTTTTTTCTTCCTGACTCCCCTTTCATTCGAAGCTTTCGGCATTTGCGGCATTCGTAGTATCGAGCGAAATTTGATTTTTTTACCTCTCTATTTGGTTTCATTTTTTCTGTATCTCCGATGGCAGAAAGTAAGTTTGATGGTATTACGATGTCATTCCGACGACCCGCGATGTCGTTTCATTCTTCCAAGATTATTTTATATTTCGTCGCCTTCCATCTTAGTTGAAGATAGTTTTTTTTCTCTTTATTTGGCTCACCTTCGGAGATGTGACATTTTCTTTCTTTTCTTGGCATGGGAATTTTCTTCTCGTTTTGCAGTTTCCCCGCTGAGGAGTAACTGGAGGTGAACGTTTTTTCCTTATCTTTATCACGATTGACGTGAGAAAACAGTTCTTAATATTCGAAAATGGCCTGTTGAAGATGGTTGGACAAGAAGTAAAGGCTGCTAGTGTGTTCATGATGAAAATACAAATGCATTCACAAGATTTGTACAGATGTTTATAGTTTTGTATTATTTTTGAGAGTACGAAGTATAATAATGTTCATATTATAGAGCTTTATTTCTTTCTTTTAAATTGTATTTTGAGATAAAAAGGTAGGCTCGGTTCTTTTTGAGTCGTGAGGTTTCAGTGCAAGACTACGACTTGCAGATCGGAAAGTTGAAATGAGCCTGTCCAGTATTGTTTAAAGTGTTTATTTATTTTGTTATAAAAGTGTTTAACAGTTTACAAGGAAACAATTTTGAAAATCTTCACAATTCAAACCACTGCGAAATGTTCTTCATATAATCTGATAGATATACTCCAGAGCTTTAAAATGATACCACACACAGTCGTGTTGCACTCACTGTTAACAAGGTAAACCATCATACTGACGAAAAATGTTCACCGTTTCCCAAGAAATGTTTTTTAAATATTAAATTCATCCCATTGCGAAATGTTCTTCATATACATGAATAGATCTCATCAAGAGCTTTAAAAAGATGATACGCACACAATCATGTTGGATCACGGTTGCAGAGATAGATAGAGTCAAACGTCAATTGTATCATTTCACACTCCAGAGAGAGTCGTGTTGGTGATGTCTTGTACAGTATGCAAATTAGATCCCATGCTGTTTAGGAATATACAGACACGATTACTGTTAGGCATGTATTTTTAGCGCTATAAAGATTTCGATATGACCATTTTTTGTCATAGCTGGTCGGTCGTAAGTCACTCCATACTTTCTCCCGAGACGATAGTAGTCCTACATCAAAATCAATTGTACTTAATTTAGTAACATGTATGCTGCTATATTGTGCTTGTTTCTCATATAATAAACTATTTTTTAGGTAATTGATACAATTTAAAGCAATTTTGAAGCAAAGATAAATATAAATCAATATTGCATTTCTTTAGGCTGTAAGTCAAGACCTAATTTGCCCTTGTGTAGCAAAATAATAATTTTTGAGTGACAAACCAAACTAATATTCTGAGTCTTATGACTATATTCGAACATCCTGTTCCCTAAATACATAACATATCCACTTGAAAACGAATACTTAAATTCGAAACTACTATTGAAAACTGATTCCACTGAATCTTCGATGTTTGGATCATTCGAACACTTTCTGGTTATACTCTCTCCAAGTAATCTGAGCCAATTTGTCCTCGTGTAGCAAAATCCAACAGTAGAGTGGCAATCAAACCAAGTACTTCGTAAATGGACAATAGATCTTACATTACCAAAGGAAAATGCATTTATAATGTTTGTGATGCAAAGACAGTTCCGAAACATACTACCCTTGAGAACAAGCATCGCTATCTGAATACTGTTTAATTTTGTGTTCTTATCTCCCTTTAAAGTTTGCATGGAGAATTTTGAAATACCCTGTGTATTTGCTATTACAAACATAGTTTCAAAATTATTATGTTTATTTAAAACATATGGAAGCATACTTTAAGTGTACGGAACATTCATTATTTAGAGCTCAGTAAATGTTCCCAGTAATTAAATGAAAAAATATTCAGGTTAGCAAATTCACTCATAAAATAGTAGAAAATAAAATGATCAATTTACTATTTTGAAACACATTTTTATGTGGACTAGTAGTACGACCTTCACACTCACATAATCTAAAATTTTATCGATTGCTAGTACATGTATTGAATTGTGTCGGATAAAAGTGGAATAAAAAAATGTCGGCTTACAAGTAAAACGTACGAAGTCAAAATTTTCACCATTTTTAAGAATTTTTAGCTTTTCCAGATCAGACTGTGGTGACCCTTAGATTGGAGAAGTCCAGTAAGTCACTTTTTCTTTGCACGATGGTTAAATTCCTTTTTGTGAAATACGGTAGCGAATAGATTTTTTTATTTTCGTTTCTTCAGAACTATGTTGTTTGACATAGCGCGTTTCACTTTAAGGCAACGAAACTGTGCCCTTAAAGGGTTATTGCAGGTTAAATTCCAAAATATGCCTGAGAATATTTCTTTCGGCATTGAAAATATTCCAACTATCATGGTGATTGTCTCAACGAGGTATCTCGTCATTAGCAAACCTGATCCGATCGTGATGGACGAAATATCTCGTCATTAAAAGAAAACTGATCAGATCTTGATCTTGTCTTCATCAAAAGTGGGCAATACCTTGATGACGAAATATCTCATCATTAGGAAAATTTGATCGTGATCAATCTCATCGAAACCACTTGGAGGGTTCAATAATAGTTGATTGAACAGATGAGTAACTAATTCACCTAATTTAACCAACTACTACCACCGGCTCACAGTCCAGTTCCTTGTGTCTTGAGACTCAGTGTCAGTTTAAAATTCATCCAGTTAATATACCCTCATTACAGATTGGGCAGCAGTAGCCCGGTTGGACTACCGAACTAAGAACTGTGTGCATTGGTTGGACAAAAATCTGTATTTTGTTACCACAATCCTTACCTGATACCAACTTTAATGTGTGATGCTTGTGCTGTCTCATAGGTAGGTAGTTAATTAACGTCACACTGGAGCAACACAACGTAGTATTGGCAACGGCCCGAGAGCAATTCCTAAGGGAAAGATCCAAGGACAACACCAGGTAATTTTGAACCACGGTCAGATGACGAGGTCAAGAAATGAGCTACACAGTTCACATTGCCACTTAAGAAAAAATGTGCTTCGACAGTCCGCAGTATGCGTGGAGTCCCGCTAATGTAACGATCATACATTATGATAAATTCATTTGGAATGTTGTTCATCACCCTCTTGCAACATCTGGACTGGATGCAATCGATACGGAAATATATGGAATACAGACCTCAGAATCTTTGATATTCGAAGCAAGATACAAAAATATTCATTTAATGCTTCAGGAAGCATTCGTATTTTTTATTTCCTTAAAAATGTTTTCACAAAAAAGTGGTGACTTTATCAATAGTGTTCAGTTTGTAATGCTTTAATACTAAAACTGAACATCGAGAAGATGAAAACTATAGCTTATAATACAAGATGTCCATAAATTAGTAAATATATCAAGAAAGTGATAGAGAAATAAAAGATGTACGGAAACGTAACAAACATTGTTTAATTTCTAACTTAAAAGTTTCTTTTTAAGACATGTGGGATCAAGACGTTCATTAGTAAATTTCCACATGCTCCTTTCCGACAGTTTCAAAAAAGTTTGTGCTGTTTCTGTCCAAGCATTTGTTACCATGTCCTATCTGCCCCTTTTTTATACATGATGCTTTCGGTTTCTTGGAACTTCTTCAAGAATAACATAATTGCTTGTACAGTTGAAGAGCCTTTGTTTAAACTGATCTAAGATGCCTCTGGATCTTTACTGGGTTCTGAGTAACCCATGTTTTAGGTTTCTAAGTACCTAGCTAAAACATTGCTTTTCAGTTTGACTTTTTTTATGTGCACGATGAGGGGGCTAGGTGGATAGGTATTTTAATTAACGTCACACTGGAGCAACACAACGGGCTATTGGTGACGGTCCGGATCAATACCAAAGAAAATATCCAAGGACAACGCCTAGTAATTTTGAACCACGGTCAGATGACGAGAACAACACCTGAACTGGTACCCCACTTTCCAAACTTCCACACCACGCCAATCCGCCACTCTTCTAACCGGGATACTGCGGCCCATTCTCTAATGAGAGTATATTAACTAGATGAATTTTAATCTGGCAATGAGTCTCAAGACACTAGGCACGGGACTGTGAGCTGGTGGTAGTAGTCAGTAAAATCAGGTGAATTATGTACATATCTGTTCAATCAGTCATTATTGAACCCTCCAAGTAGTTTCGATGAGATTGATCACTAGCTGACAAATTTTCCTAATGACGAGATATTTCGTCATTAATGTATTGCTCATTTTTGATGAGGCCGAGATTAAGATCTGGTCAGTTTTCTTTTAATGTTGAGATATTTCGTCCATCATGATCGAATAAGGTTTGCTAATGACGAGATACCTCGTCGAGACAATCACCATGAGAGTTGGAATATTTTCAGTGTCGAAAGAAATATTCTCAGGCATATTTTGGAATTTGACCTACAACAACCCTTTTAGGGCACAATTTCGTCGGCTTGCAAGTGAAACGCACTATGTCAAATAAAAGTTCTGAGAAAACAAAAAGCAAAAATAAAATGCTTAATGTTAACTAATTTTTGGTTCTGCTTATAGTATTTATATTGACTGAATAAAATTGTTTAGCTAAGGATTAGTTATAAAAGATTGTTATGAAAACTCATTTTCCTAATAGCTGTCTATAGAAAACTCAAATTTTGTGAAACAAGGAAATAATTGCTGACTAAATGATTACAGAAAAACTTTAAAAGCTTTTCTTCGTGTATGTTTGTAAACTTTATTAGAATTTTTCCTTTTGATTTTAGCTTAAATAAATGCATTTACCGCTTAGTATAAAATAATTATTAGGTTAAATCGAAACCAATTTTCGTTACTTTAACGCAAATCTTTAGTAAACTATTTAAAATGCATAAGATTCTTAAATGGATATTTTTCGTTACATCTAAAATTCAAATACTTCAATACTTTATATTAATTTGTTTATTTATGCCGTCAAACATATAACGCCAGTTTCAGAGATAAAATTCAAGATCATTACTATGTTAAGAGTGTATGAGGAATGAGATGTTTCAGTCGTTTTAGTAATTTTATTTAAATGTTTCAATTTAAGGTATTTTATATTTACATAGATCTAAATATTCATTTAACATTTTACTTAGCCGTCTTATAATGTAGATTTTTGTTACGTTGATAAATGCGCAAATGTATTGATTTAAAATGAATACAACAAATTTAACGAATCACAGGAGCATTGTTTGAGAGATCTCTGGTTCGATGCCACTACCTACTCCTTTATATACTTTTATTTATACGCCAAGCAGGTGAACGTTATATCCCTAGATCGATAGCTATCGTGGCGTAAGTGCAAAGATAGTTATCTAAAGCTCTGCCATTTCTATCTTTTGAAATTTTCACCTTTTAACTTGATTTTGTTACAATGTTTAGGAAATGCAATTCATTCTAATCGCAAATAAGGAATAGATAATGGTAGTAGTAAGGTAGGTAGATTATTAAAAAGTCGCACTGGAGAAACATTACTGGTAGATGACGAGAACAGCGCATGAACTGGCACTCCACTCTCCGAACTTCCACACCACGCCAACGTGAGGATCTTTGAGGACAAGTCAGATTTAATATGCACCAAACTATGGTACATGACGGTCTTTGGCTCGACCGAGCTTTGAACTCGCAATGTTACTAATCCGTTACTCTTCCAACTGGACTACCACGGCCCCTGACAAGAAAACGTATTAAGTTGAAGTTTTATTTCATAAAAATTTATACATTCAGATATGCAGCATATTTAAGTTGTTTTCGATTACGAAATCAAAGTCATCTGCTACCATCTTTTATCTGCAGACTGAATTTTCTTCCACAATATTTCTTGTTAACTCATCGTAGTTATACTTAAAGAGTTGTCGGTGTACACAGATAAAATCTTACTGTGTGTTTAATCTGTGTAAATGTATTTGTCATATCAATGCATTTACGAAGCTAGTAACATATGTGAATGGTCTAGTATTTGAAATATCTGTCATGGACATTTCAAATCGTTACTTAAAAAGGATGCAGGCTGCAAAGTAGAATTTTAACTCATTTCCAGAAATAGTTTTCATACCCCGATATCAATATGCTTTCCCTAAAAATATTTTCAAAGTGAATATAAGTCTAAATTTCGTTATTCTTATTAAATAAACACATAAACACACACAGAAAATAAGCGCATTCATCCATAAGCTTTATATTTAGTGTATGAACACTTTTGCGAAACAAACAATACGTACCATGTTTTATAGAAACACATACACTTTGACATTTCGGAAACATTTCAACATTCCAAATACGGCTTTACACAATACACAGTACAATAAGTTAACAACACAGGTCAAACTTTATTCAGAAAATCCTTATCATCCTGATTTCATAGTAGTATATAATGATATTGGTAACATAAACTCGAGAAATTTATTATCGTGTTTGGATCTCCAAATATCTGATATAAGTGAGATATTTTATTTTGATAAAAATTCTCTGTATTGAATTTCGTACCGATCCTATATTCGCCAATGTCTTTTGTTACAACAAGAATGTTGTTTTGACATCTTGAACGTAGTATTTCCGGGATAAAATTGTATTTGGCTTTTATTCTATGAAATTTATTTTATATATCTTTGTTTGGTTTAGGCGTAACAGAGCTCATGCCGAGGATATACGTGAAACAAAATTGAATTTCGTACACGAAAAATGCACTGGAAGGGTTTTTACTTTCACTATACTCTTCCATTACATTACACATTCTTCGTCACAAAAATAGAAAACTTATTTTAGTCTATTTTGATAAATATTCATGATTGTGAAATATTTTACCGTTGATAAATATTTACAAATTCATAACAGATCCATTTATATCTCACATCCATTTTAATTTCGTATTGAAGTAATTTTTCGATTACAGGTTCAAAATATAATTTTATAAACATCGGACTTAATAGAATATATATTAAAATAAATATGCGTTTGAATTAGTTGAAGTATAAGTAATACTTTACTATCTGTCAAACATTTAGATCTTGAATTTATCTATTTTAAATTGAAAAGAGTACTTAATGTAAGTATTTTTATTGGATAAGGTATTCTATAATAATTTATTAATTTTTCAGTCTCTGGGCAAATAGAATTCCTTTCTACCTACCATTTTCAACCAAGGATTTGAAAACATGAAATTGATTTTTTATTTGTACAACCGATGATTAAAAGATTTGCGATTAAAACTACGGGGTTTTTAATGTAAAACACATATAATTTTAATTTCCATTAAGACGTTTTAGCATGGATATTCTTTTTTCATGGACATTTCCTTAATTGTAATATACTAACCTCACGTTTCGTATTCGAAAAGTTCTATAAGCGACAAGATCGATCCAAAGCTAATTTTGCTTAAACATGAAGTCCAACCTCTTACTTTCTACAGGTTGAATCAACGAATCTTGTACTTAGTTATTTTGCAAATGCAGCTAACTAGTTTTGCATTATAAAGGGATAAAATCTCATATACCTTTCAAGCGTAGAACACAATGCAATTTAAACTAGGGGTTTCAAAACCCAATTAGGTAAAGGAGAATATGTACAAGCATAATATTTACATTGTAAGGCAGTTAACTAACAAAACAGGTAATATTTAAACACCACTCATAATCATTATCTTATGTTGAAAGGCTAATGTAGAGATAAGATTTAATAACAAGAGATTGTCCTTCATATATACATGAATACTGGAAGAAGTGGCAGCTACTAGGTAGTGCCTTTGCTTTGTTAATTCCATTAATAAGATATGCAAATGGATAAGAGTAGAACATCAATGCTCTTTAGAAAGAAATAGGTCTATGAACATTTCAAGTAATTCAAAACAAAATCAAGTGTGGATGGTTCCGTTCATTCCTCATACAATTTTAAGACCAAGAGATGGTAAGGTGAGTTGCTAAGAAATATGTAGACAAATTCATGTCAATTAAAGTCTGATTTCCTCAAATAATTCGAAACCCTACACTTCAAGTTAATAAATTGTGACAGAAACCGTCACTTGATTAAAATACTTTTATACTAAATAGTATTGATGCTCAGAGTGGGTGAATGAAGCAGTAAGTGTAATACTGGACAAGCGTGGTAATATTTGATGATGTTTTGTATTTTTTATGTAGCTCATTTGATAATATCATGAGACGGTGAGTTTGTCAACTAAATGCTAAGTAGATGACATTGAAATAGTATACGTAGCTCTTACTGAATGATTGATTGAAATAAATACTGTCAAAATACATAGTCGTATAAACTAATACAGAAATGTATTTTGCTAATTTTTTACATATGATCAAATAATAATAACTAATAAAAGTGTATAATACATAAATATTATTTCATACCTACATAACAATATTCACATCCTTTGGAAATGATAACGTACTTTTTATTTTTTATAACATTAATGTCTAAGCAAGTTTCTGGGACATAAAAACCTCATGAACCAAATATGGTATATCATATGAAAATTATTGTTATAAAAAAGGTGATATAGTTTTAGGAAAGAATATTTTTACTTTTAAACATACCCTGTATAACTTACACATATTTTGGCGAAAACTGTCAATTTCCAATTGAATTGTGAAGATGTTTTAAAACTATTTACGTGGTAATAATTTTGTTCAATGAAAGAAGTATTATACTCTTCCTTATCAGTATGATAATCCTTATAAATAATGGGTTAACTTATATATTCCAAACAATATAGAATTTAATATGTTATAATTTTTATCTGTAATATTTTAAATATGGATTATTCAAATTGTGTAGATTTTCGAAACCTCTATAGTTTTTCGTTTGTAACTAAACCTATCCAAGTAAACTTCAACTATCTCATCACAGTATTAACAGTAGATATTTTTCTTTTATACAGTTCAAATTAAAAAACAATTATGTTTCTGAGAAGTTCCATTTCAGTGATACTTAATCAAGCTCGATATTTCCAATGTATTCGTCATTTTATTATGTCGTTCGAAGTAAAACGTACTATTAACCTTCCATGAATTGTTTTGGCTGCAATGATGTATAAAATGTCTTCTAACTGGGTGTATTTTTATGGGATAACTGAAGATAGGAAGTTCCATGCATACCACATTACTATTCGCCTCCATGAGTTTGCTACCAACTTTGAACTTCCAAACTTCAGCTGAGTCTAGACTACATATTAAATTAGGAATTCAAACTACTGATATAGTCAACTTCTATGTAACAAAAATATTCGTAAATTTATCTTGGAAGAGCAGCTCATGAAGTACAATGCTATTAACAGCCTATTACTTTAATTGTGGTACATAATTTCAATACTCGAAATCTACATACTGACTTTATAAAATTCCGAACAACTAGAGAATAACAACAATATATAGAAGTTCAAAGAGATGTACACAATAAAATCATCCATTCTAATATAGTCTACATATTACATACACATGAATAGATTGTACGGCTTGAACATCTACAAACAGTTCATATATGTATTTGTACTATGCTTAAAATATTACAATTACAGGATGAAAACATTAAGATAAATATATTTTGATACATATTCATTTGTGACCACATTAATGAGCATTGTAGAACAGAGAGAGGAAAGTCTACTTGGGAGGATCGACTATAACACCTGAAAGAATATATTTTCTAGTTGTGGGGAAGGAAGCTAAATATCATGTTGAAATATTATTGAATACATTTTAATTCAAAGGAATATCTATACTAATTGCTTATGAAAGTGGTAAAAATTGCATGCAGCTTCACACTTGAAAAGTTTATAAATTAATTTAATGAATTGTAAAATTTATCTTAATTTATTCTATATTTTTCGTACAAATACTTATGAGATTAAATATAATTGTTATTATAATTATTAGACTAAACTATAAAATGCAATACATTTTGAAATAACTAAAAAATACAGTCATTTTAATAATTTAAAGCTCGTTTTAACCTTTTTGTTGCATTTAAATTTTAAAAGACATATTAGTTTTAATCGCTATGTTTAGTTGTACATAAATCTTTAAAAGACGCATACATATAAGAAGACAGCCAAATAGAAATATTGATAGATATATATATATATATATATATTTCATCTAGACACACATCTATTTTTCAAGCAATAGTTATTGCATTGATATTTGTAATAAAATATTACAAACTGGAACATGATTCTTCATTAAAGCCTTTATTTTATAGGATACATGAACGAATAATGAACGGCTGAATATCTGATTCTAATATATGAAATAAAATTTTGTGTAACAAATTTGAGATAATCGAGAGAGAAAGAGATTAAAATATTATTTTGAAATTAACGCCACACTTTTATAAAACTAAATTATACTCGTATGAATTTTAAGGTAAAACAAAAGATAAAAAATATTGCCATCCGCGACTGCAGCTTATTTTTATAAGAGAAATCCCATTCTGTCATTCAACTAATTAGTTGAATTTTCTTAACTCGTTATTCACTTTCTCATTAAAAGTGACATGCATAATATAGATGAGAATAAAGATAACCTCTGCATAAGCTTTGCTCTACTGATTCTATGCTTTTTTTTATATATTTAAGATATTTAGAGTAAAATATGTAAAGTATTCTTTGCCAAACTGGTAATTAGTAGCGTAAAAGTTTCAAAAACGACTAATAAAGAAAAAATAAAATGGGAAACTGTTCTTTAGTTGTTTTCATCGGATTGAAACCTTCGCCATCATCGAAATCAAAAGAGTAAACGATTACCTTAGCCTGATAATTTGGTCATGAAATAGTATTACAGATAGGCTACATTTCCTTTCAGTGGTCACCTGCACGTTGCAGCATCTGTGGCAATGAAAACGTTTCTTACCAAAAAGGTATTTTGATCCTCCAAAGACCTTTTACACCAGTAACTAAACTGTACTGACAAAAGTCACCGGGCACCTGGAGTGAAAACGAAACATAGCATTTATTGGCATGCATTATTAAGGTGTTGGTTCACTTTTGACCCTAATGCATGCATTGGCCCTTCTAGACATGCTTTCGGCAAGATTTTGGAACACAAAGATAGGTATGTGCTTCCATTCAATACCACAGCTATCTGTAGTTGACCTCGATTCAAAAATTTAAATTGTGGCTCTAATTCATCGTATAAGTGCTCGCTGGGATTCAGATCAAGGATCTGTGCTGACCAGTCCAAAACCGATGTGGCATTACCGTCAAAACACCATTTAACAGCCTTTACTTTGAGTCTGGGTGCGTTATTTTGAATGGGTGTCCGGTGACTTTGTCAGTGAAATGTATATCATTCATCTAGATTAAAACTAAAGGGCTATAAGGCAGAGTGCTTGCGGTTGTCTAGTCATATGAGCTGTGATGTGCTCAATAAGGACATTTCGGTTATACCCAACTAGGTACGATTGCTTAGGACTCACCTCTGTCTAACTGTAGATTCCCCAATCTGTACTTTATGTGACTTCGGACAACCTTTGACAGCTGAACACATAGACATGTGAACTGCACTTGGAGGTTTTAGTTGTGTCACTCAGAAGTATTGGAGAGCTTGTAATGATATGAGAGTTAATTCCAGGCATATTCGTAAACAACAATATAATTTGTTCATGGTTGGAGATGTCGGTGATGTTGGACGTTTTGTTCAACCATTATAGCTATAGATAAGTTTCATCATCATAATTTTATCTTCTTTATAAGCCATTTTTGAAACTTTTCAACTATTTACTACCATTAAAATATTTTTTCTGAAAACACAGACAAACATTTTCCAAGAAATAGCTTATTTTCAAAAGTTCATCTCAATATACGCAATTCAAATCTGTCTTGCATACTTTTATTGTGGTTTGATAATTATCATTCCTTCGTCTAATCATTTCTTGTTAAAAACAATGTTTATCAGTAGTTCTATTGATATTATAAGAGTTGCCTACTTCTTTGTTTAAGATCAAATTCAGTTAACCAACTATGTTATACATTTTTAAGTATATATCCCTTTAATTTAATTTTACGAACATAAATTTATTAAATTAAAACGTGATGGAAGAGTTAAGGTAATTTTTTCTGATTCTATCAATGATAATATTGTCGAAAAAATGTAAAGCTATAGTTTCGAAAAATTCAAAATTCAACGTTACATCTTTTCGCAAATATCATTTTCTTTCCGAAAAATTAATGATTAATCACATTTAAGCAGACTTTATAATCTAACGTTTTTAAAGTTATTTTATTCTATTTATTAACCTCTGGACATCATTTCGTCTAATTCGTGTCTACTAATTCATGTCTTTCGTCTACTTGACCGACTTTTCCGTCTAAGCCATCTTTACGTCTACTTACGACGGGATAAAGTTTTTATTCTAGAACAGCTTTCATTAAGAAATAAATTTAATTGCCTTAGAATACATCTAAAAATTCTATAGTCTACACGTTCTTGTCTATAAGAGAAATTCGGAATTTTAAAAATAAACTTCTACTAAATGTTTTGTTACAATCCCAATCCAGTTACTGAAATTTCTTCAAATATGATTTCACCCATAAAATTATTTCAATTTCAGCTGTAGTAAATAGGCCGGAAAATGTAAAAGCAAACAGTGATTTGATGTACTGTTGAATTCCTTAAGTCAAAATCAGTTGAGGTGCCTTAGCCTTGGAGTAACTCTCGAAAACAAAACATCGATAGGCTGCTTGTCGTCGTAAAGGGCAGGAGCACGGAGTATGATGCAAGCTGATCCGACAACACAGGCGATGGAGAAGATCCACAAAAACAACCTGTCCAAAACCATAGCCACATACTGCCAGTCCCCTTCGATCTAGATTTGAAAAAAAAGCCATATAATTATACATATACCAAAGTGGTTTTTAAAAGTTTAAGTAATACCGTGGTGCTAGTTCAGAAGTCATTATTCCCACGCTTGGTCTTTTGGAGTTGATGTTTGCGTTGTGTGCTGCATAACTTGGTCTTTTGGAGTTGATCATTGCGTAGTTTTACTTTCAAAACCTCGTAATTACAATTATTTTAGTTTATGGCGTTTTAACACAATTTGGTTACAAATATGCATATTGAATTTGTTTCAAAAGATCCCAAGTATATATCACGTCAATAATAAAGTCCTCAATTGGCGAATTGATAAACCTCGCATAAAAGACATCATATTGAAATTTATAAAAAGTAAAGTATTTTTAAATAACGTATGAAACAAGTTGTATTGAAATTCATAAAAAACAGAGTATTTTTAAATCTCGTTTAGAATAATTGCATTGAAATTCTTCAAATGTATGATGTTCAGCAGTATTTTGTTATCCAGAGTGTCTGTGCATCGAATAAATCTCAGTTGCAAATTTGGAATCTTGTTTTTTATAGCTCCTGAAAAATTTCAATTTCTAGACTTACGAGGTTCTGATAGTAAAATGGCAATATATAAGCATCTAATACTTCACACCGCTAAGCAGTATGATCACTCAACCAACTCTGTTGATTGAGTATGTTAGTTGGTTATGGCACAAGAGCCATATTTTACCTATTTGCTCCAAATACAACACAGAAAATGTACAATAATGACTTACACATACGAAAAGGTTTAATGTCACAGAAAGTATAAATTAATCCAGGGTAATGTTGATTGGATAGACTGTTTTATAGCATTAGCAGCCATCAGATTCTTTTATACGCAGTCTTTTAACAATAGTTATTATTTAAGATCGAACTTGGAGATTTTACCTCCATGACTAGAGAGACAGAGTTGAGCAGGGAACGCATTGCGGCGTACAGCATGTACTGTTGAGCTTAGCTCTGCACGTGTCCTTTAATTTGTGTACAAAGGATTTTCGTAGAAAGTAAACAATTAAAATCGTTTGGTCCGGCTCGGTACAATTCGTCTCTGCTCGGTAATGACCGGAATCCCCTTCCCTAGCCTTTAAATTGGTCTTGGCAACGGTTCATCTCCAACAGAATATTGCCAGATAAAATATGGTTGCATCTGCTTTTATTTGGGGTTGTTTGCTCGCTTTGACTTCGCGTATCAGTTTTAGTCAAGACTGACATTTTCCCTAAATTGCGAATATTTGCCTGGTGAAGATAATAACTAAAGAAGTTCATAAAATCATTTAGGGGACATACGAGAGTACAGGAAAAATTTGGTCTCATCTTTCAACGAACCAGGAAACTTGAAATTCTCCATATTTTCTTCCCTCCAAAATATTTCATACACCCAAAATCTCTGATTTATCTTACGATGTTTTTCTTCTGCACATGTTGCAGACACCATCATAAACTCATTTTCTGATGAGCCTCTCCATTGAAGCTGACGATATACATATTATTCTGCAACATTCTACTCTCTTTATTCACCAGTCCGCAGTTTCGACGCCGTGCCGACCGTTATTAGTGGGGTAACGCTGACCTGAATCATGCCAATTTGTGCAGGTCTGTGCTTAGAGGAACTAGGTCTTTCCACCTGCTCGCAATGAGTTTCCTACTGAACTGTTTTTTAATTAAATTTAAATCAATGTAAAAAGTGAATAATGAAATTAGTTTTATTTTTCATATAGAATTACTCATATGAGGTTCTCCAATAGCATAATTTTGGAGTTCGGAGTTGGTAGGGGGCATAAAATGAGAATAATTTTGTAATGTAATGCACACTTAGATGTGCAACAAATATAAATCTTAATTTTACATAAAAAATTATGCACCTGCACAAGTTAATAATGAGTATATATTATTTACATCATAAGGGCAGTCACTTAACTTTGATTCTGGTTTTAAAGTATGGGAGAGGAACTGGAATTGATGGTGAATTCCATACTTGTTTCACGTACGTAAGAGTCTAAATAACCTGACAGTTTTGCTCAAAATTAATGATTCAATTATTATTTTAATACTTAAAATTGGTTGAGATTCAGATCCTCCATCCCAAAATAGATTAGGATCCTATACCAGAATTAGGATTACGAATTTTTACTGTCAACCATAGTTTTCTAGATAAAGGTGTTAGGAACACAAAACAAATTCATAACAAGTAATGTAATGCCTAAATATTCAATACGTTACATGTAAAATGCACATTTTTCATTCTCTCTTTAAAAAACTTTTTAATATATGAAACTGAGGCCACACCGCAGTCTTACCTCTATTCCATTTGCTCACATTAACTTTTTGACTGTCTCCTCTACGATTTGTAACTTCCTAGCAATGAAACATTCCTAACAGAATGCCCTGTAATTACGGACTGCTGATAGTTCCTTTTAAGAGACCGCTAAGACTGTATCGAAAGCGCAAATATCTTCATTTCCATAATCAATATAAATTTACATTTGACTTAACTTTTACAGTAAAATTAAAACTCATGCAGATGTTTCGGTTTTTTCAGTTTAATTAATATTTCATACTCAATACTTCGAATTTGTAACTATTAATTAATAGTTTTACTTATCTCATATTTTTGATGCATAGGTTATACCTATGCATCAAATGTAAGTTGTGTGATTTATTACATATACATCACGCAACGTTTTATTCGTGATGTATATGTAATAAATATAATCTGTTTAAGTATAATACAACCTGAATGTTATCACTAAGCTCAGAAAATATGCACATATACTTTTCTGAGAAATTGAAATCCAAACTGAAACATGTTTTGGAGCGATTAATGTTATTCCTAGTTGATTATTGTCATTTCCTATGACTTTTAATAATAGATACTTTGATACATGACAGATATATGATAGATATAATTTTAGATACTTTGATACATGACAGTAGAAACTAATCTATACTAATGACTGATCTAATGCTTATTGTTAATAATATTGCAGTTTTCGGTAATTAAATTTGAGTGAATAGTTGAATGTCTGATTGTTTGTGTTATCTAATATTTGAATGCTATACCCATGTTGTTGAATTAATATTTACGGATAAAAAGTTATATATCAAATTAAAATGAAATGTATATTGCATGAAATGATTAATATAATAATTTCTTCATAAATGTAAGTATTTAATCTCTACACTTTGGAAAATACATTTAATTCTCCAAGTGGTTTTGACAAGATATCTAGTCAATAAAAATCGGGCTGATTTTGCTAATGACGAGATATCTCGTCATCAAGATATTGCGGAATTTTTGATGATGACGAGATCAAGGTTTGATCAGTTTTTTCTAAGAACGAGATATCTTGACCATCAAGATCTGTTCAGTTTTTCTAATGATGAGATGACGAGACAACCACCAGGTGGGTTAAATATAAAATTTATACATTGCTTTTACAAAACAGTTATAGTACAAGCCTTATGTCAATAGACTTGTTGCCTGGCATACCACGAAATCACAACCTCCAGATGTCACATCTCTATAAGTAGTCCTACTTAACTTCAACCCATTGTTGCTGGTGCTTTGACATAAACAACGTATTTGGGGCGGCCTCGCAATGTTCCAGCATTGCATCTCTGAGTCTCTTAGATATTTATGATCATGGAAATCGCGTTTGGAGAGACGCAGACAGCGTGCAGCTCAACTACTAATGTTGAATGACACGGGGATGGGGCACTAGTATTATCTCCTACTAAAACAGATTGAATTCGACGAATGTGTGACACATCCTGATGTGTCAGGATTATTCTGCCATCTAACACATTACCTTTGCCTGTTTCTCTCCTGCCCTTTCATCGTGAATGCTGCGCACTGCTTAGAAAATACTATGGTAATCGACATTTTATGTATGAGAACATGAATGCTCTTCGTCTACATAATCGAAATTCTGAAAAATTATAAATGATAAAGTTGGATATCTATTTAAAAGAAAAAATGTGTTAAAATGGCGCTCCAAGATGTGTCTGAAACCAAAAGAGATCAGAAAAGATTTCTGAAGTGTTGACTCAGTCACATCGTTTTTAAAATTTAGTTTAAAATTAAGTTAGGAAACTATGACACTCGTATAGTATATTTAAAGAAATTATTCCATTTAGGGTTAACCAATTATTGTTTCATTCCTTGTAGTTATGGGCCTATCCTCACAAATTAAGGTGAGGCAACCAAATGGTCTACTAATCAGGGTTCTGGCTTCTATATTAAAAGGTTAAGAGCTCAAATCCAGGGTAGGGCATGGATATTTGTCAGCCTGGATGAATGTGTGGCCCCGATAAATAGTTTGTGTCTAGCATGTATGGTAGGTGAGATGTAATGCGAACCCCCTCAGTCGTTCACCAGGTTAATGAAATGTGATTTACAAATCAATCCTTGTTGTGCTTTAATGAGTAATGTTTCCAGGGCATTAGGAAAAAGGTTAGCAAAATGTAGCTTTGGAATATTTCTTGAAACTTTAATGACGGTAAAAAATACCTAGTAGCTATTATTCATACATTACAGGAAAGACTTAAAACAACCCAAAATTCATTTTGTCGTTTTTGGTATTCCGTGATGTAATTGACAACAAAAAAAATCTATTCGAAAATTGTTTTAGAGATTTTTACATCAAATTTGATATTAGTTTTTTGAAATTAAAAATATTTGTTAGACTAATTTCAGCACTTAACCCATACTACGCCAAACGTAACCTGAACTAAGTAATACATCAAAAATGAATTAATTTTCAATTAGTTATTCCTTTAAGGTCTTCAAAATTCGCAACATAATGCCAAACTGAAGTACTTAGGAAACCCCTAAAAAAGAAAGGTCTAAAGGTCTCTTGGAAACTACATCAGATATTTTAATCATCTGCTGGGAATATTAAAACCATTCCGCGGCTTAAAAACACTCGAAACTTCTTTATAAACATATTCCATCCAAGGAAGAAAAATATTCCTGGAATCTATTAAATATAATTGTGGTAAAATTTCCTTTTTTTTAGATCATCGCTTCTGCGCGGGTAGAAAGACTGCGTCTACCAACTTCCATAAATTTCAAATACTCAGCAGCTGTTTAAGACATGGTCCATAAAGAAATGTTATTAGTTTCTTCCCCATATAATCTGCCCTGTATTCAACGAATAGCTTGTGTTTCTTTCCTTAGAAAAATTTTTTCTTATACATTAAGAATAGGGAATATTTTTCTGAATTATCTTGCGGATTTTTTCATGCTATATTTCCATACCAATCACATATTGAATTGCCAACACATTGTAGGAACATAGATTTATTTAGTCACCCTATATACCACAAATATTGTTAAATTAAAATGGACAGCTGAGAATAAATGTCAAACTTAATATTTATAACAAACATTGTTCGATTCAAATAAGTAAATTTCAATCAGGTTGTAATCAAGTAAAATACAGTAAATAGTAATTAGGTATCATAGAACAGATGACCTATGAGAACTCTGGTGTTTTCATTTGTATTCTATCAGCCATAATATGTGTATGCAATAATAATGTATACATCGGGATCAAATTGTAAATTTACCAGCATCCAAAATAATAAGGTGAACCAAATATGTATACATCAAGATATTGCGTTCTTTATGATACAGCTTTAATTAATTTTGGTTATCTTTATCTCTCTAGTGTTTTATATCCTTATCTCACGTTCTTATCTATCTGTGTCATATTTTCATCAAATCTAATTTACTATTAATACATATTTTATTTTATTATGTGAACATATAGGAAATGAATAAATGAATGTAGTTTCTAGTTCTAATTTATTTCACTAAGGTAGTCATAGTTGCAGAATTTCTTAATTATAAAATGTACTAAGTCAACTAAGAAGTACACTAAAGTCTTACTATAGAATGCCAGATAACCCTGAATATCTGAAGAAATATTCAGGCTTGCGAAAAACTACACTTATAATTAATTTTAAAAATTCAAAAAACTGTTTTTTAAATTATTACCTTTCTAATGCCCAGCCACTTGCTCCTTCGGCACTATAAGTGGCAAACTGATGGCTTTTGTGAAGAAGCAAACAGAGGGCTGGCTATCGTTACTTCTTACAAGGACAATAACCAACATCCCTGCACTTTTACACCGAGATTCGAACCCAAGACCTACTGGGTGGTAGACAACGTCTATACCAGTTAGGTGCATATTGTTTAACTTATATTTTTATATACTTTCATTTCACTCAATGTATTGTATGCTACATAATACAGTACATCGATTAATTCCATTTGTATGGATTTCAGATGTTCACGTATGTATATGTATATACATATTCCTGAGTGTGTAGAGGGGTACAAAGACAATTTGGAATCCATATATAAATACCATTTTCGTCGGTTTCGAAGTTTTGGTGTCAATCTTAAGGAACCATGAAAGAAAAACATCCGAATCTGTTTGCTAGATTGTCATGAAAACCTTATTTAGAAAACATTTAGTTTTTCAATTTTAAAATGCTACATTTCTTGGCAAGATATTCAACGTCTGTTTCATACTTTATTCGCACATTTTATGCTTTAGTCGATTAACTTTGTATCTGAGCAACTAAAATATCGTTTAAGGAGATACTTTTGTTACTATTTTTAAAACTTTATAATATAAATGCTACTATTTCATATAAGTTCTTTGGCTATGCAGCCCTGTAAAAAATACAGCCGTTTTCACGACTGAATAGACTTGGAAAAGATTCATTTCTCCAAGTTTTTCTTGAATTGCAATAAAGTATTCTTCGGTGACTTAACTGGCTTGTAGAGGAAAAATTGAATTAAATTCTAAACTGATGATTCAGTTCATCATGGTATCAAAGCTCAATTTGTTTTATTTATTTCATTCATGTTGTCAACTATAAATGGATTCTAAATTCATCATCAAATTCAAACTTCCTTGCTACAACATGTGTCTGGCTCAGCATGGCCAAATATGGCCCTTGCGCCATTAATCCCCAAAACCAACTAACCAATCTAGCTACAACAATAGAAATAAACGCAACAGAACCCCCTCCCCCCATTTTTCGTAAACAATAAAGTTGTTTTAAGATAAGTTTATTGTTACATGAACATTGAAATTATTATTTCATTTTTACCCAAACATTGTTGTATGTAACCAATACTGTTTTAAAATATTTCGCTATACATGTTATGTCTGTCAAACTACTAACTAGAGGCTTTTAAAACTTTGGGCAAGTGAAATTAATATACGTTCGATTAAAGCGAATATTTGTTGTAGAGGAATTTTAGCTGCAATTAATTTACAAACGTTAATTTTTAGTGCTATTTATGTCATTTTGTATAGACGTCTTATTTACATTTCAAGATGTTGAATTGGTTCGGGAAACAAATGTGTGTTTCTATTAATTCCTTAATTCCCTTCATTAATATTTCTAAGTATTTTTGTGTCTATAAACATAACGTTTTTTCATAAGCCGTTGGTTTTAATTGCGTGTAATGTGTCCTTCCATATTTGAAAAATTATTAAATTCCGACGTGCTATTGCAGAAAGAAGTTTCGAGAAAAGTGAAGCAAAATTAAGCAGGCTGAAAAGGAGGACAAGAAACAGAAAGAAGAGAAACCCTACATTGAGACTGACTACCTTGCAGAATGGAATACTGAACATCCTGAAGAATTCATGGATTTGCGTCTGCGTACCATCGAAGAAGAGATGACCGAATGAGCTCTACTTGCTGCACAAGCTGCGACGCTCAGTTCACCAAAATATTCCAATGATAAAAGCATACTGGACGAAGCTGTTGACGCTCCAGCAACAGATCTCAACGGAGAAGACGATGAATTCGACTTTTTGTGAAGAACAGAATCGTATGTGAAGTAACATCCTCATATATCCATAAAACAGGATAGGATAACCTTGAAAATATTGTCTCCTTAAATAAAATTTCTGATAACACCGATGGCAACAGAGAATGAGTCTAATTTCAAATATGTCGGATAAGATCACCGGAGATTCAGATTATGAAAAGGTCTGCGTAAATAAAAAGTCTAATAATTGCTCAGAAAGTGCTGTCCTGATGACATGTAGTGGATCTTCCTGTTACGTAACTACAGTCAATGCAGACAAAGATCAAATTCTAACTCAAATTGACTGTGGATTTTTCAATTTCGTCCGAAATTATGTTATCGTTGCAAACAACGCAGATTTGTGATGTATCATTCTTTTCGATCTTTTCTTGAGATTAGAAATCAAAAGATAAATAATTATACAAGCCATAGAAAAACGATTATTTTGGAAAAAAGATCTATATCAAACATAGTTTCAGCACTGCAAGTTTATATGAGGAATTAAAAAAAACCTGCATTAATTAACATTACGATATTCTACCAAAACTTCATATAAAACTTTTTCAAGAAAACTAAAGGAGCTGACTTGAAAAATTGAGTTACCAACTGGTGGAGCATTTCATCCTTTTTGTACGTCTGTTATTTGAAGAAAAATTAAATCAATCTCCGTGATATTTGAAATTAAAGAAAGCAATAAAAAGTTATCCCTTCAGTTTATGAATATTTATTTCTTTTATTACAGTATATTTATGACACATTTTGTGATTCATCACGGCTGTCCAACGTTTGTGTCGGATTCACCAAATTTCTTCCCTTTTCCGTTGTAGACGGAATATTACAATACTTTCTATCTTCATTTCAACTAAAGTGTTAAATGTTTCCCGATTCAATTGAATTTTATTATATGCGTTTTGCAAGTGAAACTTTTATTGCATGAGTTCTCTATATTATCTTAACCCTCCAAGTGGTTTCGACGAGATATCTCGCCCATCAAGATCTGGTCAGTTTTGCTTAAGACGAAATACCTCATCGAGGTATTTCGGTACCAGGAGGTTAATTCCTTGCTTTTGGCGTATATTTAGATTTCTCATCTTACTTAAAGATAAACCATAAACCAGAGACAGTTCTGTCGCAATATGTAGAGAAATGCAATGGCTAGTGCAAGAATATGTGCTTGCATTGTCTTGACCATTGCTGATAGGAACGCGACTAAAATGGGGAAAACAAGGTGAAGTACTAGAAAACAGTTGGATGGAGGCGTAAGAAAGAGGGTTTGAATATCATTAACGCGCATGGTTAAAATATTTTTTGTTTAATAATAAGCATAAAAAATTATGAAGCAGAATATCAAAACTAGGCGTGATGCTAAGATGGCACATTAAATGAAAAGATATTAGATTTCTTAACCTCCTGATGTTGGTTATTATTCAAAGTATGGTAGGCTTTAAAGTATGACTCAAAAGTAGCTGGTTTAGAAGATATATGTGGCTGTTTTTGTGATACATAGTTAAAGCTAGTTCAATATAAAGTTATTTTATATTTTTACGGGCAAAAGGAAATAAAAATTCGCCATAAAATCAATTAGGGACATTCAATGTAACATATATCTCATTCTTCAGTGAACCGAGATTATATATATTGTGGTTACTTATATCACTTGGCATAAATAAATTACACTAAGCCTATGCCCGGGAGTCTTATATGTGGATGTGGGGAAAGGATACAAACTTTACGTCGAGAGTTGCCAAACCGATGAGTAAAAAACAATGTCAAGAAAAAAAAAGCGAAAGGTGCAAAAGTCTTTGAACTGATGCTGTAACACTATACTGGATGCCATGAGACAGAAGGGAAACTTAAACTTAAAAAAGGAAACTTAAAAAAGACAGGAAGTAGTCCTTTGTAGGCTGTTTTACCCCACAAACACTGATGCAGCAATTGCACCACGTTTGCATGTACATAATGAGGTTTCGGATGAATTTCTTCAAATCACCATTTGCTGTTTCATTTAATTTTGAGTTGCAGCCTTTAAAAATAATGATGTGCCTTAATTTTTGCTAATTGCTGAGCCCTCCAAGTGGTTTCAATGACATATCTCGTTATCATCAAGATTCTGTTGATATTTTTTTATGATGACGAGATCAAGATCTGGTCCGTTTTGTTCTAATGACGAGATATCTCGTCCATCAAAATCTGGAAGATTTCACTAATGACGAGATATGTAATCGAGATCACCACCTGAAGGGTTAATTGCATAATTAGAATATCCAATGAAAATCAATGTTAAATTCAATAAGTGTATTTTCCAGGAATTAAGATAGTACACACTGTTTCACAGCCACAATGATTCTCGTAAATATGTCAAAGCTGAGGAAAAAATTAAAAATTCCTTTCGAGAATGGGCTTAGTCAATAAAGCCATCAACTACTTCATATAAAATTTTAGTTTTTTTCGAAGCTCAAGTCCTGATGTGGCCTCATTCCATCTAAGTAATTCTTCAATCCTTTTTTGGCTTCGAACCAGCACCCGGCAAGAAATAGCTTCCACAAATTTAGTTAAAAAAATTTCGTCACATTAAGAAGAATGTACAGCGACATACGTCATGCCCAATGCCTTTTTTCCTCAAACCGGGAAAAGAAAAGAAAAACGGGAAAAAGTCAGGGGGGTGGAAATAAGGAGGGGGTGGACACACAACACAAAGATATATAGCACGAAGGGGATTGAAAATCTGAAGTACCGCATTTGCAGTGATGTATGGCCGGTTCGCTAAATCTATCTTTCACTGGTATTGTAAAGGGGATTTGACAAATTAATTTTCCTACCGATCAATATACGCTATTGATCCCTTGGGAACCATGTCAATGGATTCGGAATTCCACTTTCATGGATTTCCACACTGATACTATTCGGAGTGGTACTCAGTGATGCTAAATTCGAGGGACAGGCTTGATGTGAGATGGAAGAAAAACCTCCATTCCTGCGCACTTAAGATTTGATTAGATTGGAAGCGGGAGATGTATTGAGAGGAGAGTTTTAAAATTCCCTGGGAAATTAGAGCAGAAAGTGATCGAGGAGTGAGTGAGTTGAGCAGGGTGAATTTAAGAGCCGATCGGAGTTATCGATGGATGTGTTGTCGATTCGTTTGCTATAACGAAGTTAATGAAATGCGTGTGGATTTAAAAGGGGAACTGATTCAGTAAACGATTCGTAATTGAAATTGAACGATTAAGTAGTTTCGATGAGATATCTCGTCCACCAAGATCTGACTAATTTTGTTAATGACAAGATATCTCATCAAGATATTGCAGATTTTTTATGACAGGATAAAGATATGGTCAGTTGTTTTTGTAACGACGAGGCATCTCGTCCATGAAAATCTGATCAGTTTTGCTAGTTTTTAGAGCTACATCATTGAGAAAACGACCAGGAGTGTTAAGTTTCATAAAAATGAAGAGATAACTGATTCTCTCTCGTGCGCGCATTCCTTAATATGAACAAGGAATTACGTTAACTAATAGCATCTGAAAAGGTCATAATACAAAAGCGTTGAAAAACGTTAGGACTTTCATAGAAAACAAGGAAGTAACTGTAAATACATTTTTTATTAAACCATTTTCATATTCTAATTAGGCATAATGTAACTTTCTGCCATCGAACTTCTAATGAAATGAACGGAGCATGCTTCTACAGCTTCATGTTATTTCTGCCGATCTCTCGGTTTCATCTGTCACGTGGTATTGAGAGGGAGCACTAATCCTAATGTAGAACTTATTATTGACTGATTAATGCGATTATCGAGTGCGATTGAAAACACTAGTTGTCACTTCTATAGCCAATCAGCCTAAACCTATTCCCAATTTCACTTGACCAACACTTCTGCAATCTTACTATAGCCACTTCCTAAATAATCCTTCTATTTCATTAGAAGTTCGATAGTTTTTAAATCTCTTGTTTGTACATGAACTTCTTAAGTAGAAATCGAATAAGAATTCTGAAACTACAAACTTATTACAAAAACCATACATTAATTTTGTCTAGTAAGAGATTCCAGGGTTTGTAGAATTTTATAGATGCTCCAACTTCGATGACGTCATTTAGTACAACTTTATAGAGTAATATATGAGATTTTAAGTATTATTTTATTATTTTAACGTTTATGTGTAGATCATGTATTGAATTTCTAAAAAATATCATTGGGTGCATTTCGCACAATTAACATGTATTTGATACCCTGTCGTATTTACATAATTTATATTTTGATTACTAGTATTCACAGAGCATTAGTTTGGATCCATATACGTCCCTCTGTTTGCCTTCTAATCCTTTAATCATTTTCTCTTGGATAAACCACATCATAACCTCAAATTCTGACCAATTTTCTCGTTTTTAACAAAAGTAGACCCTACAGTTGATATTAACAGATACAAGTTTATCAGACATTTTGACATAAATCTTGTGCATACGGAGGGACATTATAATCCAAATTACTTTATTAAGAACTCTCTAACCCTAGCTAATAAGCCATTTCTAATATATTATATTCGACGATATTTTCTATGATATAAAAAAACGTGCGTTATATGTATTAAAATAATTTTTATATTGTCTTCAAAAAACTGCAAAATACATCAAAGCAAATATGAGCAAAGCGTCAGAAAAATATGAACTTAAATTTATTTTCCAGCTATCAGAACCGCAAAAGTAAGGTTGATTTAACTGTAGTTATTCAGCTGTTTTAGTTTGAAACTTGCCTAAATATATAAGCAAAGAAAATTCAAATAATGTGTATTCACTTTTAAATGTTTTATAACATATATACAATATTGTATGAAAATATCTTTGATGAGCGGGAATAACAGTACAAGTCAGTTGTGATGTGCACAATTTCCTTGGTACGAACAGTACAAGTAACTTAATTTTGTCACAGGGCCACATCCAAAATTTCTCCTAATTTCCCCTTTAAAGTTGTCAGACATAAGGTGCAGAACTGATTTTATAAATTTTATTCATTCACAATATTAAATGGTTTTTTGTTCTAAAAAATGTCATTTTTTGACTTGTACTGTTATTCCCGCCCATCAAAGATGTATTGAATAAACTTTATGAGATACTTACACAAACATAGAAACACAAAAGCAGACATAAAATGGGAAGACATACAGACTGACCCAACGAAGTTGTTCACTAAATGACAGTCAGTACTCACAGTATGCAAAGATTCATGAAAATATACCCAGCTGTTTGGACGTAAGGCGGGTCAGCATACAGACATCAAACACAGAAAACACTGATTTTGCATTAGAATGACTCAAAATGGATAAATAACTTGTGGAGAAAATATTCAATGCTCAAACAATAATTTTTGACAATTATTAATTATTAAATTTCAATGTTCAAACCATCCATTTTTATTGATACAGATACTGATACCAAATATATTGCCACGTGCTTGTGAACTGTGCAGATGATAAATAAATGGAGTTACAGGTTCAAGAAGTTCATTTAGTCTGATTGAAAAATATATTTTTTCCCAACTGTCTGCTCACATTAAATTTTGTATTTTTAAGAATGACATAGTAGAACTTTAAAGAAGCAACTTGCAATAAATCATAAAACCTGAATTGTTCTTCCCTATTTTATATAACGTTAATTACTATTTATCATTCCATTTCAATTTTTATTCTGTTTACTGTTTCCTTTGTTTATCTTTTCTAAATATACTTTCAAATTTTCTTCCCTCTCGAATTAGTTACTTCTGTATGAGAATGCGAGCCATTTTCTGTCAAGCTAAATTTAGGTGGTGGTAGTTTTTGTGCATGGATACGTGTTTCTTGTACGTATTCCAAACGTGACGTCACTTGGCTTGATTTTCGTATGCGATTTCTGCTCTTACAAGGACTGATTTGCAAATGGATGTATGATAGCTCATTGGTCAACACCAATTATATTAAACTCTAAGCGTCATTAAAATGGTGGTAAACTACATTTTAAGGCAATCGCAATGTGAATAATGAGGTTGAATTTGGATAGTGGAAGTATAATCTTCGCATTTTTCCTGAATCGTTTGTTTGTTTAGAATAAATAACCCTTCCATACACTCAAGAAATAAAGGGTTAAATTTTAAATGTATTTTTAGGTGTCAGATAATTATTATTAAACAAGCACATTATATTGAGCATCAATACAAAAATATGCAAAAAAAAACTTGTATTCTTCTTATTATTAAAGAAATTCTCGATAATAATGTAAGGTTGTTATGTAGGTAGTAAATTAACGTCACACTGGAGCAACACAATGGGCTATTTCCGACAGTCCGGGATCAACCGTGAAGGGAAAGATCCAAGGACAATACCTCGAACCAAGGTCATATGACGAGAACAACACTTGAGCTGGCATTCCACTTTCCAAACTTCCACACCACCACAATGGGATAAAGGTGGATGAATTCAATCGTTAAACATATATATTTCGTCAGTAGCAATTTCTGAGCTATGAAAATCCGCTCTTTTTGCAGGTTATTAACTATGATACTATGCACAAAATAAGTAAACAAATTATAAATGACATATCAGACTTTCCTTTTTCTAAAGTATTTTGAATTGGTCAAAAAAGCAGTGTAGCAAGCAAAAACACCTTTAGAACTTTGTCTTGTTGAAAAGTAAATGAAAGACATATTTTAAAATTTATTGAATTGGAAATCACATTAAAATAAGTCAAAGGCTAATAATTAAAGTAAGTTAAAGGTAGCAAGCAAACGCACCTTTAAAATTTCATTTTGTTGAATATCGAATGAGAGTAAGATATTTCATAATTTAGTGAATCGGAAAGCACATTAAAATAAGTTAAAAGCGATAACATTAAATAGTTTTTAGCATTACAGATTGTGTTACATTTAAATCCAGATTGATTTTTTCAGTCATCAGTGAACCCCACTAACCTCATCTCCAAAAGTGACAGTCCTCTATGCACACGCCTTCTATTTTTGACGCCGTCTAGTTTTACAACGAAACAAAGCTTTCCTGATAAAATTATCTCCAACTGCGGAAGGAAACAAAGGATGGAATTATCTCCAGTTAAAGCTCCCTTGCAGTGGGACTGGGGGAAATTAATGGCGGGAAAAAAGTCTAGTGTACTGCAGGCGGAGGTTCTGGTGAGCGAGAAAGAGAGTCAAAGGGGCGCACTGGGAAAGAGATTGCTATCTGATCTCAAACCCTAAAGTAGCATTTAACACAATACCGGATGACGGGTCACACTTTACCGGAGATAGCCTCTTCAAGACCTACAGTCACTGAAGGATTTTTCGCCTTAATCAGAAAAGAAAAAGGGACTTGCTATTGGATGGAGGTAA
Source organism: Meta bourneti (assembly GCA_933210815.1). Lineage (NCBI taxonomy): Eukaryota > Metazoa > Arthropoda > Arachnida > Araneae > Tetragnathidae > Meta > Meta bourneti. The sequence continues at coordinate 56,834,300 of OW119922.1, read as the reverse complement.
AAGGGGAATTTCAAATTTAAGAGCATTTGTTGTCGGAATTAGATTATGGATGCTTTTTCGCCAGTGAGAAATGGCGGCGAGCGTTGGAAGTTCTATGGGTGAGTTTCCCTGATGAGAATCGACTTTTTGATAGAGGTCGTTACTGGAATTTAGAGGGAACCGAAGAGATGCTGATGGTGAATAAAGGGAAGAATTTGTCAGATATGTGAGGGAAAATAGTGTAAATTTGATTTAGGATTTAGCAATTTTAAAAATATGTAATTCTGCGCAATATAAATGCACTCTAAATTAAGGAGTTTAAGCACATAATGTCTAATACTGCACAGAGTGCTAGATTTGCGAACGATGCAAGTTAACTCTGTAAGTATACAGAAAGTGATTGGATGTAGGAAAATTTTAAATTTAAGATAGAGAGACAATTTCTTGTCGGAATTACAATAGGATGCTCCTTTTTCACCGGTTAGAAATGTAGGCGAGCGTTAGAAGTTCTATGGATGAATTTCTCTGACGAAAATCAACTTTTTGATAGAGATCGTTATTGGAATTCAAAGGGGAGTGAAGCAAAAATATGCTGGTGGTGAATAGAGAAAAGAATGTTAAATATGTGAGGAAAATTCGTGTAAAATTTGATTTAGGATTTAGTTAGGCTTTAAAAATACATAATTACATGTAATATAAATTAAGGAGTCTAAGCACATTGTATGACTTCTAATAGTGCATTGAGTGTTACGCAAGACTTATGAACGAAGCAAGTTAACTATAAGTATACACTTCGGGATTGATCCCTGACCGTCGCCAATAGCCCAGTGTTGCTTCAGAACGAAATTAATTAACTACCTACTTACCTATAAGTATACAAAAAGTGATTGCATAAAGGAAAATTTCTTGTCGAAATTAGATTATGAATGCTTTTTAAAACAGGTGTGAAATGGTGGAAAGCGTTGGAAGCTTTAATGTTTAATTTATCTGACGAGAATCTACTTTTTGATGAAGATCGTTATTGAAATTTAAGGGGGACTGAAGTAAAGAGATGCTGGTGGTGAATATAGGAAATAATTTGTCATATATGAGGAGGAAAATGGCATAAATTTGTTGTAGGATTTAATAACTTCAAAAATACATAATTACATCCAATATAAAAGTAATATAAATTAAGGAGCCTAAGCTCATTATATGACTTTTAATAGTGCATGGAGTGTTGTGTAAGACTTGTGAACGATTCAAGTGAATTCTGTAAGTATACAGAAAGTGATATAGTAAAGTTTCAAATTCAAGAAATTTCTTGTCTGAATTGGATTATGGATGCTTTTTCACCGGTGAGAAATGGCAGCAATCGTTGGAAGTTCAAAGGATGAATTTCTCTGACGAGAATCGACTTTTGATACAGATCGTCACTGGACTTCAAAGGGAACTGAAGTGAAACGATGCTGGTAGTGAATAGAGGAAAGAATTTGTCGGATATGTGGGGGAAATAGTGCAAATTTGATTTAGGATTCAATAAGTTTAAAATACATAATTACAGCTTACATGTAATATAAATTAATGAGTCATTGTAGGACTTCTAATTGTGAATGGAGTGTTGTGTAAGACTGGATTGAATTTTGGATTTTATGGCGCAAGGTTCTAAACAGGTCAAGTTGCGCTAAATGTAGTGTTTGAGGTGCTCACATGCATACGTCCTCTAAAGTCTTCCTCTGGAAATCAGTTTTGTTTCACCTCTTAACCAATAAAATCTTTCCAAGTAGTCCTTCAACCAATCGATGAGGTTATTTATTCATTATGTGTGTTTTGTGAGCAGTGAGGCAATACACTACTTGAAAACTTTGGACGCTCAGAAAATACACAATTACAGCTTTCATGCAATATACAGGGTGTCCCAAAAAGGTTGTTCCGCGATTTATCTTTTTACCATTTGGAGATAAGTAGGCAAAGTAAACTGCAAAAGTGCACCAAATAAGGTAAGTAATTAAGATATGTGAATAAAATTATCACGTGATAACAATTTAAGCGGATACAGTTTTTAATTTGTATACCACCCCTCTAGATAAAAATCCGAGGTAGCAAAAATGTTCCTTACCTGTATCCCTATCGTTAGTAAAAAACCATATTTCTGTAGGTTGAATAGTAACGGAGATACAAGAGTTTCTATTTTAAGGGGGCCGTATCTAATCTAGAACGGAAACTGACCCATGGCCAGAAATGAAGAGCTAAGTTCTGCATTGCTGCAGATGGAAAAATTTCCTTTTATTTTTATTTAAACCATTTTTTCTACAATATTTTTAGCAAAGATTACATTGTCTACTATTATGCATTGCGATTTTCATTTGCAGTTGCAATACTACATTACTTTGCACAATGTTGCACTTTCTAAACGAAAAAAAATGCTTTTTAGCATTGTGTATGCGGTCCCTAATCTGACTGCTTGAACAGCTGTGCACAAGAGGTATAAGTCAACTTTTTTGCGTCCTTATGCCTCCGTTACTGTTCAACCTACAGAAATGCAGTTTTCTGCTAACGATAGGGATGCAGGTAAGGAACATTTCTGCCATCTCGAATTTTTATCTAGAGGGGTTGTATACAAATTAAAAACTGTATCCGCTTAAATTGTTATCACGTGATAATTTTATTCACATATCTTAATTACTTACCTTATTTGGTGCACTTTTGCAATTTACATTGCCTACCTATCTCCAAATGGTAAAAAGATAAATTGCGGAACAACCTTTTTGGGACAACCTGTATATTAAGGAGTCTATTAGCGATGTATGACTTGTAGTAGTGCATGGAGTGTTATGCAAGAATTGTGAACAATGCAAGTTAAGTCTGTAAGTATACAAAAGTGATAGAATATTCTATTATGTTGTTTTTATTTTATGAAAACAAAACCAGGTTCAAACACGATCTGATTTGTAGTAAAATTGGTTCGTATGTTTATTCTTTTATTGTATAATTAGTATCTTTTGCATTATCTTTCCCAGTTGGAAGAGCAACTAGTAACTGAGGGTTAAGTGTTCGAAACTCGGTTCAGCCAAAGACCGTCGTGTATACTCGGATCTTTCCCTTTGGGTTTGAACCCGGACAATCGCCAATAGCTTGTTGTGTTGCTCCAGAGCGACGCTAATTGAAATATCTATCTACATACCGTCGTGTACACGGGGGCTGGTGCACGTTAAACCTGTCTTGGCCTCAAATGGCTTCACGTTGGTGTGGTGTGGAAGTTTGGAGAGTGGAGTGCAAGCTTAGGTGTTGTTCTCGTCATCGGAAAGTTGTTTAAAATTAAGAGCCGTTGTCTTTAGATAGCTTTTTCCGTTCGGGATTGATCCCGGATCGTCATCAACCCGTTGTGTAGCTCCAATGAGATTTTATAATTAAATACCTACCTACCTTTTTATTATCTTTTTAATCCCTCAAATTTTTTTCTAAAATGCAGGATGTACTCAGTATTGTCAATTCTTAAATTTGGAGATTCATAAATTTATATTTTTTTCCGTGAAATTGGAATTATAGGATACAAACATATTTTCTGTGTACGCTTATAAATATACCAATAGAACACAAATCTGAAATGAACGCTCGCAGACAAAACACATTTTTTCCTAGTAAATGTTATAGTAAATGTTAGTAAATGCTTAGTAAATGTTACCATGTGCAGTACTTTACTCACAACGACAAATGGTCTGTTGTGATTTATTGTAGTGTCACTTTTATATGTTTGCATAAACTTTAAAACTTAAAAAAGCGTGTTTGGTAATTCGTTTAATCTGTCAAAACAACACATTTTCTTCCAAGCATAAGTTGAATAATATTAATGGCCGCAGTAACTTTTGTCGCAAATTGTTACCATTCTTTTTTGAAGCTTTTCGTCCAAATTCTTTCTAAACTCACAAACCGACTATCGTGTTTGATTTAATATAAGTGTAGGATAATAGAATTACTTCAGCAAATAAACATGCAATAAAATATATGCTTTATAATTTTACTATTGTTTTCGTAGAACCCAGACGAAAGAATTTGTGAAGTGAAATTCTGAAATTGATTGCATTGTGATCTTTTACGGTATCGTATAAAGAGTATAGACTTTTAGTATTGTATTTAAAGAAATATATATATATATATATATATATATATATATATATATATATATATATATATATATATATATATATATAGTCTCACCAGCCTCAGTGTGTCTACTAGAAAGTAGGATGTGTCAAAAAGAGTCGAAGAGTTAACTTGTAGGCATTGGTAAGATAATTTATTATGAAACTGAGGTTCAATGGGGTGGAATTGGCAAGAGAAGATAATCTTCTCTCGCTAAAGGAAGATACATTTTTTTGCTGTAGTTCATGAATTTGTGATAAACACTTTTCTTGAGGAATCTAAAATGTGGAAGTAGCTATCTCCTAAGTCCCTATAACATTGAGCTGAGCACACAACAGCAGGGAACTACAATATCCCAGTCCAAATATGCCAGAGACCACAAACTGGTGAGTACTACTCTCGTAAAAACTTTGCTATGGATTTACCTTTGACCCCCACAACAATTTAACGCACTAAAACACTGAAAATGTACAATGTATGGCAGCTGAATTTTGCTCTAAACTGATAACTGAATTTTATTGCCTTGTGTTGTAAATATGCAAGTATGCAATAAATTATCTTTCGAACTATGTACTAGAATGGTAATGTCATTGTCTTGAATCTGAAGTATAATGTTAAAGTGATAGTATGAGATAGTAATTACCAGTACACATCGGACAACGCAGGTATTATATCTTTATTACAGAATTCTACAATCGAAATTACTAGCACATTCTCTTTAATCAACTGTTAAATGAAACAATCAGTATTGGATCATTTAGGTGTGTGCTGTCAATTTAATACTAGATTCTCCCAATTGGAGTAAGGGACTGTGGTAGCCCGATTGGAAGAATAACGGATTAGCAACAGGAAGGTTGCGATTTCGAATCCAACCAAAGACCGTCGTGCACAAGGGGGTTGCATTAAATCTGCCATGGCCTCAAATGTCTTCATGTTGGCGTGATGTGAAAGTTTGGAGAGTGGGGTATCAGCTCAGGTGTGACCTCGTCATCTGACTGTGGTTCAAAATTACGTGGTGTTGTCCTCGGTTCTTTACCATCGGATTTGATCTCGGATAGTGTGACGTTAATTAAGTATCTACCTACCCAATTGGAGTAAAATGTCCATTTGTTCTTTTCATTTCTACAAATACATTAATTCTAATTAAACTTCCATTTTAGGAATTTTAATATTACATTAAATTACGATTTTGCAATGCTTCAAAAGCATCCAAAATACTAGGGTTTGGCTCACGTGCCGGCTAGTCTAAAAAACAGTATCTCGTGAGTGGACAATTGTTGCATGCTGCGTATGTAATAAATATATGATATTTAAGAACCCTAAATAGAAGTACAATCACTCAAACAGGCGTTGACTGAATTCCTCTAAATATTTACGTGTTATGAGAGATGTGATGGTTTCATATATAGAATTTTAACAGTCGTTAACCCTAAAAACAAAACTTGGAAATACTGCATTCTTGACTAATACAGCAGTATAATAAAGGAATTTCAAGGATCTACTGTTATTAAATGCTCTAAATTACTTAAGAAACTAAACAGTTTCAGTTCATGATACTGCAATTTCTTTAATTGAAGAGGCCGCTGTGGCTCAGTGGGGTTGCCCACTGTGCTACTAATCTGCTGTAGACTATGTAGATTAGATTCCTGTAATTACCCTGGGTGTATTTCTCTCTTCTGGGACAGTGAAACTTTCCTTGTGTGTGAATGTATGTCTATTTACTTGACGGAGAAAGAATTGCTTGGTGCAGCTTGGTCACATCTGGCCTTTGCGCCATAGAAAAGAAATTTACTATAACTTTACTCTCTGATTGTCATGCTTGTATTATTTCACCATACAAACTAAAAGGTTGAATACTGAGTAAATTGAATTGAAATAAAGTGTGTTTGGCACATGAAAATATATTCTTGTTGATTTACTTGTTAATTATTTATTTGTTTTACACGTTATAAATTACATCATTTAACAAACATTGCGCTACTTTGTGACTCTAAAATATATTTACTGTTGATATACATTAAAATGGTGCATAGTCATTTGTTTGTCAAGTATTTTGCTTTTAACTGTTTAGCCTTATGAGAATCTTACACGCATATACAAGACACTTGCAACTTGTATTTTTTTATGAATTCTAGCCAGTATTTCACGTTTTGACAAATAGAATCCTTCTAAGGATTCTTTTAACCAATAGATGTGACTGTTTAGTCATTATGTGTGTTATAGGGGAAAACAATTGTATACTACTCGAATCGAGGTTTAATTGAAGGAGGGTAAATTGAAATTTCAAATGTATCTTTTTAATTAATTAGAGATACAGCAAATGGACAGTAAATTGAAGATAGAATGATTTTCTTGCGATTTATTAGTAATAAAAGAAAGAAGTGTTATACTAACCTCTGAGTAAGAATCTAAATTTTCCATGTGTTGAGAAATGAATCGGACATTGAGAACAGCTCTTTCCATTTCCTCCTTTTCACGTCTTTCCTGCGGAGTAGCCTCTGCAAGCTGCAAACTAGAGCTATGACCCTCGATGTACGAACATTCAATCTCGTTACCCACAATCCTCTCGCGGTCCAGGATAGCCCCCGGCACCGTGTCGCTGATGTCCATGTTATCGAATGTCCTCAGGATGCCCGATTTCGTGTCCGAGGTATCGGACGCATCGTGGTTTTCCTCAGGTCGCTTCATGAACAGGAACTTGGGCAGGATCTCGATGAACACTTTGCGGACCCACGGCGCCATCTTATGGGTGGCCGGGGAGCGGAAGTTGACATTCAGCACCGCGATCGTGACCATGACCGAGAAGGAGACCAGGATCATGGTGAACAGCAGGTACTTGCCGAGCAGTGGGACAGTCAGGGACGTCGGTGGGATGATCTCTGACAGTAAGAGGAAGAACACGCCGAGGGACAGCATGATGGATATGGACAAGGACACCTTCTCGCCACTGTCAGATGGAAGGTAAAACACCAGGATGGAGAGAAAGGAGATGGCGACGCAGGGGATGATCAGGTTCACTGTATAGAACAGGGTTTTCCTGCGGATTGTGATGTTGTAGGTGATATCAGGGTACGGCTCTTCACAGCAACTGTAGAAGCGTTCTTTGCGTCTGGCTGGAACAGCCATGATGTCCCATTCTACACTCAAATAGAACTCGCTTAGATCGATGCCCATAGGTATTTCTGGCTCTTCCTCTTTTTGGTGTTTGTGTTTTAAGTCAACCTAGAAAAGATATTTAAAAAATCGTTTAACACAACATGTCGGAATGTGTACTACGGAACCGTATGATTTCTTAACCCTCTTGGTGGTTGTCTCAACGAGGATGCCTTGCCATTAGCAAAATTGATCAGATCTTGATGGACGAAATATCTCGTCATCAGAAAAAACTTACCAAATCGTAATCTAGCCATCATAAAAAATTCGGCAATATCTTGATAACGAGATATCTCGTCATCAAGATGATTCTTATCGAGTGATGCACGAGATATCTAGTCAAAACCGTTTGGAAGATAAATTGTTGTAATAAATATATTAATTAAAGTTCTGTCATTTTAATGGGTTCTAATAGAGAATAAAACATTACTTCACATTAAAAACGCAAAAACATAAAAACTATATATATGTAGGCTGATATATTTTTCATTAGAAATGTATTCGCAATTAGAATTCCTATTTTTAAACGAGTATTCTTTAATTGGGACAATGCGACGTAACCGTTTTTAGAATTCATTAAAAAAATGTTTTTCTATGGTAGAAATGTAAAATTGTTTGTTTTATAAACGTGAAATACTTTAATGAGATTAAAATAAATGAAACCTTGTAAATACAGTCATAGTGTGTACATAAATCTTAGAAGTAACAGGAAAACAATTTAACTCAAAAATTGTAAATAAGAAAATTTAGTAAAATGTTCTTTGAAATTAATGATCTCCTAACTGAGTGAAAATAATTGTGCATTACTGCAAAACATTTGCTACGTTAGACTAAAACATTATAAATTTGCTAAGTTAATGCATTTTATAAATCACTGTCTTCTGATTTTATTGAAAACAAATTCAATTATTCATATTCTAGGGAAAAGTCAATATTTCTTACCAACATCTTACGATATTCCGAAAACTACACTTGATGTAAAAATAACAGGCTTAAGCAATTTGGAATGCTATATTTTAAGAGCAATAAATTGTTCTTCCACAAACATAACTTTTTCTCTTGTTAATTATTGACAAACTCTAAATATTTGTTTGAGTAGGCAATATTTGTTCTTCATACGACGCTACAAAATTTTGAAGTAAAGAAAAAAGAGTCAAATGTAGAGAACCAAAAAAATAATTTATGCAAATTGATAAAGTGAAATGAAATGGGGAAACGAAAGACTTTTAACATTCGTTTAAGAACTAATTTTTGGTCTTAACATTTTTATTTTAACAACTTAAAAAATCCAAAGCGTGTCACTTTTTCTCATGCCTAACTGTTTCACGGTTTTCGTTTTATGCTTCTTAAGTATTGTATCAAACATTTCGAATCCTTTCACACAGTCATTTTGCTACCCATGTTCGTGTTGAAATGGGAAAAATTTAAATATATATGAAATCGAAGAATTACAATAGCCTAATTTTTCATGAGTTTTTGTTATAGAACCCTTTTATAAAAATATTATAAATTATACCCAAAGTGTCCTAAGAAAAGTAATTACGTTTTGACTAATATGCAACATTTACATACTCCATTCTACAAAAATCATCTATGTAATAAACCATAACCAAACCGTTAGTCCCTAGATCTTTGAATGCGCAAAAGTCTTTATATGTATATAAGCTAAGAGAAGTGAAACTACGCAAAGAAATAAAAGAAAACACGAAGAAAATTATTGAACAGGATTCGAATGGGCATGTTCGTCCAAAAAACCCCATTGTAGAAAGTTTATCGAATGAAATATATATGCATTCTGGTCGTTTGGAAACGTCATAAAACGTTTTCATTTCAGGGGAGAGTACTGTATTACGCAAACAACAGCATCCAATGTAAGCCGAGCATCCAAGCAGGCAGCGTTTTTGCAGGATAAAATAAAAGCAAGAAAACACGCTCAAGTAAAAAAAGCAAACTTCCCGCACGAGGCCGATTCGAGTATGGAATTTGGTATTTAAAAGAGATAGAAAGTAGACAAGCCGTCCCTACTGCCAGGTCCCCCCTGCTTTTCCTAGCACAAATAATAGGTGCTCACATTTGCATCGAATTTACATGCATGAAAATTTTTAGATTACGATGCGAAGTAACTGGCGAGGAATGTTTGAGGTTTTTCAGCAAGAAGTTTATAGTTCGAAAAATGATAAGATAAGCAGGGGAGGGGAAATGAAATATTCAGGTCCCCCTTCCCTTCTGAGGATTGATATGGATATTCCTTTTTCTGACGCAATTTTAAGGATATCATGGTCATTATGAAGAGAGTCATTGTTATTTTTATGACAAAATAAGAAGACACTCAAGGGCTCTTGTTGGATATCTTAGCATGATTATGGAAATTCGAGGTTAGCTCCAATTTAATTGAAAGCTGTCAGGGTTGAAATACGAGGGAATATGTGCGTAGGACATTGAATATTACTCTGAAATAAAAATTGATAAGAAAAGCCGTTATGACTTTGAGTTATAGTACAAAAAGCTTGAGCTAAATACTATTGGTTTGTTCACGCCCCAATTTCTTTAGAATGCAATATTTGTATCTGACTAATGTTTCGAAGCTTAATGCAATATTTGTATCTGACTAATGTTTCGAAGCTTAATGCAATATTTGTATCTGACTAATATTTCGTAAGGTAATTCATTAGTCATATCGGAATAATATTTCGTAACGTAATTCAATATTTGTATTGAATTAATATTTGGTAACGCAGTTCAATATTTATATCCGACAAATATTTCCTAACAAGGCAATATTTGTATCTAACTAGTATTTCGTAACGTAATGAAATATTTGTATCTGACTAATATTTCCTAACCTTTTTATTATATAGGCAGTAAATAAGAAAAGGATTTTTATCAAACTCGTCCTTTATTTTAAATTGTTATAACGTAAGTTTTTAGGTATTGTTTTGTGTTTACCAAATCTTACATTGTGAGCGGAAGTAACTAAGGTTAATGTTTCTGATAACTTGAAATGCTTCATAAAGCATAAAACTTTTTATCAAGTAGTGGACTACAGAATATACAGGCCTTTTTGAAAATCCTAATATTACATTTAGTTTTAAAAGCCGATAAAATAGACTTTGATCAGAAATACTATCAAATAAAAAGTTAGCTGTTTGAATCGTTCTAGAAATTATGGTAGAAGTATACAAAATTGAAAAGGGCTCAGGTAACTCAAATTCCAACTGATTTCAGGTAGAATGAACCTAATTTGACCTCGAACCCTGTCTCATACTCCAGATACGACATAAATTTTCCTGTGAAGGATAGATAGCACTTGGGAGTCCTCAGACATCCTGCAAACCTGGTAGCAGAATAGTAGCACTGTGGATATCTGATCAACAGCCTCTGCATTCAGATTCCCTGGTCTAGGTATGAAAGTTTGTAGTGATTGTGAATTTACTTTAAGCCGTAAGAAAAACTGGTGTCCAGTTTCGAAAAAGTTTAGTTCTGGTGATCTTGTTTTTAACTTTAGAAATGCGAGTAATATGTAAGGATTGTGTCCCACATTGTGTTGTACAATAGCTGTCTATTCCTACGTCAATTTATAACATTAAAACTGTCTCGTTTTCCCTCATGTTGTCAAAAATGACCGTAGAGAGATAAACCAAGCTAGAAAAGTATTCAAAGCCATCCTTTCATCAGATAATTAAGTTTAAATGCCTGCCATTATCCAAGCTTCTAGCTATTGTTACAAGTAGTTCCAGTGACTTGCACATACACATTCTCAAGCATTAATTTTACAAAACTAACAGAGACAGAGAAATTTATAATCCCTTCTCGACATTTCTAAAGCGATCCGTTGTAGTTACTACATCAATCGGTGATGAAGGAGCATCCATGAATATTTATATTCGTTGTCATCTTGAAAATTACGAATTCATGAATTTCCATTCCTCAATTATATCTCTATTTCTCTCTATCTCAATCCACTGATGAATAGAATCTCTAAGATTTGCTGCAATTAAACAATACATAAAATTTCACTTCATCAAACAGAAACGGGTTATTGTTATATTATTGATCATGTTCCATTGTGACACTTTCTTTCCATTCAGGCTATCTGGATGAGACCATATCCTCTTCCTAGTAGAATGAATATCCAGCATTTGACTTATTTCGGATACGAATCTTATTCTGGGTATTAAATCCTATGCCTATACACAAATTAAAATATATAAGTACATATCAGTCAGATTCATTCCCTGTGTGAATCTGAATAGACATTCCTTGGTCACAGGGTAAAGAAAATCGTCAAAAATCTATTTCTAAAATTTTAGCCAACGATTTTCAAAGGTTGTGGGGTCAGGGGACACTGGTGTGCTTTACTGATGGTGAAATGGCTTAAATGGTGTAATATTTATTTCATTTCAACTCGTATTTCCAAACTTTTGACAAGTATTTTCACAATTTTAAGTAATACCCATATATTTACTACTCGTATAAATAATTTTAATATTATTTTTTGTTACAAACTATAAATAAATTGTTTGGAAAAGATGTTTTTAAAAGCCACTTTGGAGGAAAAAGGGTATAGGTAATTACTACTACTAATTTTTGTAAATCAACAAAATTGTAACTAATGTTTGGTCAGATCTGCAAAAAAAATGTTTTCTTGGTGTTACATAGTCGTTATCCGATTGTGTGCCATAAGATAAGAAAAGGTCAAAAATAGCTGTTCTAAGCAATAGAACAAATACGCTTTTCCTATGGTTTTCTTCACCTGTGGGTAGCCTAGTTGGGAGATCGCGGATTCACAACCAGAGGGTTGTGAGTTCGAAACACGATCGATCTAAAGACCTTCGTGTACATGAGGGCTGTCTCACATTATATCTGCCGTGGCCTCTCATGTTCTAACATTGGAATGGTACAGGAGTTTAAAGAGTGGGGTGTCAGCTCAGGTGTTGAGCTCGTCATCTGACCTTGGTTCAAAATTACGAGATGTTCTCTGATATTTTCCTTCGGAATTGATCCAAAACCTCTGCCAATAGCCAGTTGTGCTGCTCAAGTGGATGCGAATTCAACTATCTACTTACCTACCCATTGTTTTTTGCAAATGCCAGATTATGAATCGAATGACCCTTCTTGCATTAATTGGCTACAATGTCGCTGTCTCTGACGTGAGTTACCACTGCACCTTATGAGATGCTTCCACATAGCACATACGTTGAACTGTGGAAGAGGACTTGCCTTCCTAGAGGACTTTATGCATAATTCTTGGCATATGGATATACGGACAGTAAAATATTTCCTTGTCAAAAGCTTGGATGACAGATGCATCTTGTTTCGGATTGATAAAATTGAAGTAACTTGAAAATAAACATATTTTTTATACGAAGGCGTTATTTTGATAGTGGTACTGCTCCATTACAATACATGGGTTTTAATGTTACAATTTAAAAAATCATGAGTTGAAAAATAATGGACCCTGCTTAGTTGACCGAAATTAAGTTTTCGTTTTTTGTTTGTGTTCATAAAAATCACGTGTGATCCCAAAAATTCGCTCAGAAACAACTTCTCAAATAGTGGAGCTGTACCATTGTTACAATAATGCTTTCATATAAACGTCGTATTCAACCGAATCAATCATGGACTTTGTGGTTAAGACTTAGGTATGTGATTTATTAAGATATAATATAAGAAACAGATGAACATTAATTACAAATAATGAACAGAGTACCCATGCATAGACCTTCTAACGAAAAAGATAAATGTGCATTCAGCTTCATGTTATTTTCCCGATTGCTCGGTTTGAATAACACGGGTGGAGATCAAGTAGTTTTGGAAGAAAGCACGAACCTTAATGTAGGGCTAATTGACAAGGGTGATGAAATTTTAGGTTCGATAGGCCATCGTCTTAAATCGATTCCCAAGTACACGTGAACTACACTTAACATGTGATCTACCTACACTTAACCTGTGACCTACCTACACTGATAGCTTACGATAAAGAGTTTGCTCACATACTCCTTCTATTTCATTAGAAGGTCAATGGATTCAGGGTGAGATGCCAGAGTTTCGTGCAGATTTAAGATCGAAGTTAAAGTACAGAATGTGCGAAATGACAAGCAGAGAGCGTGAAAGATGTACAACCAGCAAATTTTGGGGTTGATTCACAAACATCTGTGAGAGGAATACAATGGTATCGAATTAATAACGATTCTGAACCTGGGAACTGGATCGTGAGATAAATAGTAAATTTAAATTAAGCTTTACATTTCCTGGTGTTTGTCTCAACAAAGTATCCGATCATTCACAAAACTCGCCAGATCTTGATGGAAGATATATCTCGTATTAGAAGAAAACTGATCAAATATTGATCTCAACATCATCAAAAAGTCAGTAATATCTTAACTACGAGATACCTGGTCATTAGCAAAATTGGTCAGATCTTGATGGTTACATATATACATATTCGTTACATACATCGTGAACTGAAGTGAGGATGTTTTGCAAATCACTCGACTTGTTGAAAACTGAGAGCGAATATCATCCATACAATATCAAAGTCAACGGAAATTTCATTTCTTTCAGGGGTGCTTATATTATCATTTCGTTTGTTTCAGAACATAAGTACCGTTTCCGGCTCTATAAAATGCTAAACTGCATGTGACAGGATCTTTCCCCTTCGTCCTAAGCTCCTCAAAGGAGTTGATATCCTTCCATACATAAATAAAACGATACTGTACCTGGATGTAGTGATGTGACAGAAACAATAAACCGATCGATGGCTACTTCCATCTAAGAACATTGAAGTAGCCGCACTTTTGGAGAAAACTATTGACAACGAAGATCAATCGAGCAAAGAGTTATTCAATCGTCGAAAATAACGTCCGGAATCCTTTCCCGAGGAATTCGACTTTGAAAGCTTTTCCTTCTTTCTTTCGGCCGGATATAGATATATACGCGAATTTACATCGAGAACATATTAAATTAAAAACTTTCAACATCGGAAATTCGAAGTCATAAAAGGCCTTCTGTGAGAAGCCAAACAATGCAGAAATAAACCGATAGAAGGGAAAAGAACAGGCACCGGGCATATAAATGATTGAAAATGCAACTTTAATAAAAATAAAAATGCAAAGTTGAATTACTTCCGAAAGTAAATTACTTTTTGAAGTCATGCCAATACGTAATTAGGGGCGAGAGGAGAGAGAGAAACGCATTTCAAGGCAAAGGCAAAAATTCACGTACGCTTTTCCAAGACTTTTTTCTTTTTTTTCCTGTAAGGACCTCCTTTACCAATAATATCCGATTTCTGCGGCTTCGCCCTTTTGTTGTTTGACGTCTGATAGGATAACTTCGGTAGGGGAGAGAGATTTCTTGCCTCCCCTCTGTGCTCCCTTTTGACATCACAACTGGGGGATATTACATAATCAATAGTAATCATATGCTTCACTATCTCCTACATGCTGATAGCGTACACTTGAAGGAAAGGAGAGTCTGGACTCCTGAAGCAGACGTCAAATTTCTTCTGCGCGGTCTTCATTGGAGGCATCGATAAATCGATGAACATGAGGCATGCTGTCAAGTGATTTTTCAACTCATGTCTTTATCAAGGCTGCTGGTGAGCTCTTCGGAACATTACATTTATCTAACAGAAACAACGTCGATTGTTAAAGGATTTTTATTGGTGTAAATGCGAATAGTTACGATCTGGGTGGAGGGGGCTGAATTTGATGTTCGAGCTAGGTATTTTTTAAATAAAATTGCTAACGTACATAATACCAGTATATTTTCAGGTTTTTGAAACTAACTTTCAAAGGGATTTTCGAATTTTCACAAAAGTGGCTGTATGAAGTAAATAGTGAACGGAAATTCAATAAGAGTAAAGTATAAGTGTTGAGATTTACGTTTTTTTAAGTTCAGAAATCAAATTTGGGTTGAAATTTATTGATGATTTATCCTAGAAGAATGTAGATGATAAATGTTAATTAAAAGGAACCTCAATTTTCATCAATCGTTTTTATAAACAATAAAATATTTTATAAATATTAAAAATGATACATCTAAATTTTAAATAATTTTAAATTCAATAAGATTTAACTTGGATTAAATTTATTAAGTATCATCACACACAGAAGAAAAATATTTATTTAATGACCGAAAATGAGTATTTCGGTTTCTAATATGCTATATGGATGTGCTTCTATTTTTTACGAGATAAATTTTTGCATGAAGTTAAAACTTCCTTTTTTGGCTTTGTATATAAAATCAAAATAATTACACTTGATTTTTACTTTCATAAATAAACATTTCTTATTCGTGGATTATTTTAATGAATATCTAATACAGTGTTTCTTAACCACCGGTACGGAGCACTGTCATAACAAACCGTGAGAGGTTCTCCAGGAATTTGTCATTTTAGTTTTCTTATCATTTTTATGGATAAACCATTTTTAATAGTGGATATGTCCTGAGGAGAAAAATATTCGAATGTGTCGAAAAGCTCAGATCTAGAACGCCTAAATAAAATCAGGGTAGCAAATGTCAGACCAAATCAACAAGGATATATAACGAAATTTTTTCACTAATATTGAAGGTGAAGGCAGTCTGTATCCGGTACTGAAATCTAGTAATACTGAATACTATTTTTTCGTGTTACAAAACCCGAGTGCAGTGATTTATTAAAAGTAACATATTTAGAAATTCATATTTTAATATGAATAAGAAATAACGGTCTGTTTAATTTCTGTGTAATTTAAAATGAAATATATTTGTTAACATGGCATATCGCATAAATAAATGTATTAATACTCGATAGGACTATGATATAATTAATTATTAATAACTATGTTAGTTTAATGAGTAAAACTTGAAAACAATTTGAAATGTATTGACAAGTAAATTTTTTTTGACCGGGCCCTTGTCTTAAGAAAAGAATTTACAGGGACGCGGTCTCACAAAGGTTGAGAACTACTGGTCAAGAATCACAAAAACTGGTCTGTTTTTCAAATTTAAAATTACTATACATAAACTGCAAGTTGAAGGCTAACGTTTTCCAGATAAGTAAATACAAGTAGTTTAAATAAATTTCAATAAACAAATTAATTAATTAATTAAATAAATTTTTAAATAAATACAAGTTACTAGGAAACAAAATAATCGTGTTTTAAAAATCGGAGTATGTCGGATTGAAAATGTCATTTTCTTGTGCCGATTTGGCATGGAATAAAATTGAGAATTGCTGTTTTATAACTTCAGTGTCGTTTCTGCAAGTGCTTGCCTGAATATTATGTAGTTTATACCATCGGATATAAAATATAATAAGCTTGAATAAAAGAGTATTTTCCATATTTTGAACTCCAATAAAAATTTAATTATGTAGAGTAATTAGAAAAGGTTTATTTGGAGAATAATTTTGCTCTTTTCAAATAGGAAAACGGAATTTTGTTTTCAGGTGCTGTTCGTAAAGTTTCAAAGGCCTCATATGAGTCTTAAAAATCAACCAAGATTGCATCACTCATAAATGATACATCTCTTACAGTTCTTATGTACTCTTCACTCAACCATTTCATCACAATTCCTCATAATCAGGAAAATAGCTAACACCCTAAAATAAGCTAAAATATATATCTTAAGCCATTGACTACAGACTCAGACATTTAAAATGATACAATTTAATTTTACTACCAATTAAATCCCCTATCTTATTAAATTAAATTATTTATATTTTTATTGTATTATAATTGTTATAAGATACCAAACAAACGGTAGAAAATTTTGATTTAATGTATTTAAAATTCTTTAGTTACGCAACATAAAATTGTTAGCATTTCATATATTTTAGTACTTTTGTAGACATAATGTAACTTTTGATATAAGAATTTTGTCGACATAAGAAATTTTTTGCATGCTGAATTTTGTCAAAATAAAGACATTTTGTGTATGATAAATGTTAGTCTAGCATTCAATATGGACTTCGAAACGTCTCTAAACTTTATTTCCTTTCGAAACACTAGTTTAAAATCTCTAACTCTAAAGTCATTTATATGATGCAAAATCTTGTACCACGTAACCAAAATTAATATATTTAACTCATTTGTCATCATCTAACTCCTCAAGCAATACAAGATCTTAGTGAAATGTGCAAAACCATCAAAATACGCATAACGCCAATAAAGTATGCGTTCAAGGATTGGATTGGATTTGGGATTTAATGGCACGAGGTCCAAAAACGGACAAGATGTGCCAAACACAAGATTATACAAATTCAAGTATTCAAAGCAGCATAAAGCTAAAGGCAAAATCGTTCAAGACCAAAATATATTCAGTTTAGATAACTGACGATGCTGGTCATGTAATCTTACAGAAACATTCCAGATAGACTATTTTATAGACTAAAAGCAAGCTCCATATGGGATAATTTCCAAATTCATGAAATACTACATTTGCTATTCATACGACTGGACTTCCTGTAACAAGCCTCCAGCTATTTCCTAAGAATCCACGGGGAAAGAAAAGGAACAAAACACAGGGAGATCGAATGATGGCTTGTACAAAACATAACACGATTAAATGAGCAGAAAACAAATTCCTGCCTATTTCCCCTATCCGTCGGAAGAATGATATGGAATCAATTGATTCCCAATGCATTAAAGGAGAGGGGATCCAGTTACGGTGGGTCGATGCAGGCTGGTAATTCTTAACAAAGGAACTGGCGTAAAAGGGAAAAATGCATTTGTCTAGCTCCTGAAAAGACTCCGGAATCTGTCCAGCGTACAGATTCACGTCACAATGCTGATCTAATCATGGCCGAAATTAAGTATCGGACTTGCTCCAACTGATAAGTGACTATCGGATTACAAAAGGATCATTCGGTGGGCCGTCAATATGAACGTACCGTGTAGCCATCATAAGTCCATGATCCAAATTTCATGAAGCACGTCTGCTCATCGAAGGGGAAGTATTCCACGTCCATGAGGCAGGAGCTTTTGTAGATGGCCGGGGGTTTCCAGTGGACCATGCCGTCAGAATGAAGAATCGCCTTCGTCATGATGGTCACTTCGTAGTTTCCGTCAGCGCTGAAAGAATTTTTCAAGAGTTGAAACGTTAAATAGATACCATGTTTTTTAAGAAATGTAAGCACAGTAAAACCTTGATTGTCCGAGACAAAGCATAAAACAAGACGAAACGTCTCAGCGTTAAACTACTAGAAGGACGAATACCCTATGGTTACCTATAATATTCTAATAATTAAAATAGCAGAACTTCTAATAAACACAATAGCTTGCAAACTATTGTGTGCAAACTAGACGTGTTCTTTCTCCAGAAATTCTATAAAAAAAATAATCTGGACGAGAATGCCTATCATAATTTGTAACATATGTATTTATTATAATTTTACAATAAATCTGAGAGTGAGTTAAGAGTATCTTTTAAACTCTTGAAAAGTCACACACGCAAATCACATCATTTCATTTTTCAAATCAATGCATTTATTTTAAATTGCATTTCGCTTTTTCAGGTTAATGAGATCTTTTTAATACACATTTATGTTTTTCTTACTTTTGAAATATTGACTTTGTTTCCTCTTGTTTACTTAATTGTTGCATCATACTTTAATATTTGTCTATTAGTTAATCTAACGTTTAAATATATTTTTCTGTAATTTTGTATTCTCTTCAGCTTGCCCATTTTTGGATCTTGCGCCACAAAATCCCAACCATCCAAACATCTTTCTATCAAACTAAAGATGACAAGGACTAAGTGCACATACTTCGTGCATAAAACTTTATTTAAAACTATAGAAAACTCGGCTCGGATAACACGGGCACTCGGATAATCAAGGTTCTTCTGTATATATGATATTTTTACGATACAATTTATGTCATAATTCGAGTCATAAATACCTCATTTGTCAAAATTATTTGTAGATGGCGCTGTATGTTAAGAATATTGAGTTAAGTCAAAAATTTCTTATCCAGTTAATTTCTTTGAATTTCAACTTCAATTTCGGTTGATGAAGAATGTGCCGAGATCCCCTTTTAGTTTAATGGGTTTTATACCCTACTTCTTAATTTTAGATTTTCAACCCCGTGTCTATTTAATGGGTCTTTGATCTGTTTGCGTAAAAGTAAATATTTTTTAATTATTTACTTAGTGTTGACGACTGTCATTTTGTTGGGGAATTGCTCTACAGAGTCGATGCAGCCAGTGTTAACAAGCTAGGGGACCTAATTTTTACTTTGATCAACCAACATATTAGAAGATGATTTAGGAATCTTTAGTCATTTATTACTGAATATAATGGAAAATGTCTTGTGTTATTATCATTAAAAAAACTGCTGTTTGTTTAATGCAATAACATTGAATCTTTACAAAATACTTTTCTTGTAAAATAGATGCATGTTTTAGTAATTCATTTTTTGAATAGAATGGTTTCTTGTTTAAAGCGTTCAGTTTTGCTAAAAAAGACATGTATCGCTTAGACGATACAAAATTAGGTAACATTCAAATCGCTAGAGTAAATTAGTAAGCTTTACCAGTAAACCTATAGCAAAGCATTTTTGGTTATTTTAGTCGAATCAATTATGTTAGGTAATTTAAAGTCTTTATATGCAGATATGAGGATAAATAGCTTAAACTTTAAAAAGCAAAAATCATTAAATTCAGTTTGAGGCTAACATTTATCAACTTGATTGAATGCTGTAATATATGATAATAGTAAAGATGATATACAGAATGACTGTACGAATGACTGTAAAGATGATATATGATAATAGTAAAGATAACTAAAGATGATAAGGACTAAGTGCACATACTAAGTGCATATACAGAATGACTGTACGAAATTGCCATACTATGTAATATGTATCTTAAACTGTGTGTGAATTATTTAAAATTCAGAAATTCAGAAATACCTTCATTCGCAAACTCCTTCTTAAGTAAAATTAGCCCTCATGTATCAAAACATGAGAATAGAGCGATAATTCGAACCAAACAACCTTCTTTCAGTAATTTTTGTTTATGATCAGATATTAAGAGATGACAATGGGCTTTTCAATACTGTAAGATAGTGCTTAGATATTAAAATTAAGAAAGTGGATTACAATCTAATATCCATTATTAATTTAGAAACTCAAGCTTTGATTATTTGTTTAATATTATTTAATGCCATTTATTTTGTATAATAATGTAAAACCATTGTACAATTATTCATGTAGTTAGATCAACCGAGATGTTTCACTTTGTTTATGAGAGAGATTTTCAGTGTAAACAAACAAACCAGACGGAAGACGGAGATTTTACTGCCTGTTACCCAGATGCTCTCACATGATTTATATCAGGGTTGCCTTACAATTTACGCATTTATTGCTGTTTTAAATACGTTTGGTGTTTAATCTGATTGGTGTTTACCAATAAACTATTATCTATTATACATAAATTCGGAATTCATTCTAATTGGCGGTGTACTGCCAATCGTATTCGAAAAAAAAACAAGTGTTTTTACGTCAAGGGAAAGCAAGTTCCACCACAGAAACAGTACAGCCACCCACATTTAGCTTAACAGAAAAATATCTCATATGCATTATAATCTTTTTTAAGTTCATATTCTATTATCCAAAAATAACAAATAAATCCTTTTTAAAAAATTATGGTAAAACTTTACCTTACAAAAAATACTTTTAGCTTTGATCCCCGTTGAAAGAAAATCCTGACTACGCTGCTGATGTGTATTTTGCATAATAGAATAACCTGAGGTTCCAATTATTCTGGATAGAATTATTTGTACTGTTTGTAAACTGCATTCATTTATGCAATAATATTGTTCTAAAAAGAAATATTATCAATCTTTATTGGAAACATTTCGAAGAATGCATAATTCAAAGCAAAAGACATTTCTCATTCAAACTCATTTCCTGAAATGATTTTCTATCCTTATAAAGTCTCCTTCATTCTGGTTCAATAAGCTTCTCACAGAAATTGCGAATCTATACATATATGTTTGCACTCCATAAATTGAAGTGGATTGTGCATTTTGAAAAATTCCTGTGTTCATCGTCGATTTCCTAAAAGGTTTTCAAAACTTTTTCTCATCTCATTGAGAAAAAAGATAAATCTAGCAAATGGTCTTTTGGCGTTTATCTTCCTGACAGATTGACATTTCATGTTTCGAGATATTTCAGCCACTGTTAGTACTCTTAAGTGCTTGTGAATGCAAAGGCATTCCATTCCAAGGGCGGTTTAAAAAAAACGTTTTAAAAGCTTAAAAACGATTTACTTGTTTCACTTATAATCTTTATTTACATTTTATTGGATTTTTCTCATTGCAAAGTAAAGGAATTTATTTAAGTTGATCAAATTGGTACTAAAATGTTTCCTCTTTCTTCTCCTGGATCCTTTTATGGGAAAAAGTAAATCTCATTAACATCATTTTTAAATTTGGATGCTGAATTTGAACACTATGAGAAGAAGAGGACACTAGATACTCAGATGCAATTCAGATAGATACTGTGTTTAGGATAGCACTCATGTGTTTTGCCTTCTAGAATAAAATGTATAATTTCTTCCTTCTGTTTCACTTTCTAAAATATAATGCAGAAAAAATATGCCTGCTCATTTCTTTCGTTTGTTTGCATTTATAATTTATTTATGTCGTACTTGAATTTTTTTATGACTATAAACATCAATATAAAGAAATGTGACATTAAAGAAATTTATAAGGAACCTTTGTTTAGGTAGAAATCGATTTCCATTGTAGTATTAGAAAAGATGTTTATCTCTTATGTTTATCTGAGATAGAGATATGAGATGTTTATCTGAGATAGGTGTATTGGTGCTGTATTGGTGCTACCATTTATGAATGTTTTCTTCTGTCAAGCTAAATGTTGGTGGTGACAGTGAATTTTGTGGCTGAATGTGTGTCTACCTACTCCGGATGTGACGTATCTTAGCTTGTTTTTCGAATGAATTTGATTTCAACATATTTCCAATAGAAATTTTAAAGAATGGGTTACTAATTTATATATACCATTCAATTGAAGACGCGAATTAAATTAAGAATCGAACGTTGCAAAACGGCGATAAACTTCATTTTACAGTAGCCCTAGTATGTATCATGCAAGAGCATTAGGATAATAGAAATAAAATTCTCGTCTTTCGTCTGATTTTATTTATACTATAAATCCTTCTCAAAGAAATCACGAACATCTGGATGGAAAGAGCTGACATTTTGCAGTCATAAAATTTCAAAAGCGGTTTACGTAAAAACTATTAACGCTGTTATTCATATTTTTGATATTAATTTTGTAATTAATCTTGCATATAAAATTATTTTAAAAAGAAACACTGCGCAGATTTTGTTGTGAATGGACGTGATGATTTATCAATGTACCTTTCATCTTTTATTTTAAATTAAATCTTGCATCAGTATAACATTATTACAAATAATAACTAAATCTTTTTTTAATATTTTGTAAGGCTGGTTGGACTTGAAGCGCCAGACACAAGACAAACAATTTCAAGTAATAAACATACACTCACAAGGAAAGATTTACTGACACATAAGAGATAAATACACCCATGGAGGAATCGAACAGCTCTCAGGTTGATACCGCAGTGGGCATTCCCACTGAGGTATCAGTGGGAATGGTGGGTATCACTCCAAATCCCACGGCTCCGTATGAAAGAGAAATGTATATTGATATTTAGAGAGTTCGTCTGAAAAACAAACTACCATTCTTGGCTAAGTTTCTTAAGAAATTAAATGGGATCTGAAATTTATAATTGATAGTAGAAGCCATGTCACATCTTAGATTGATTCGGAGATTACAGTTACCAATCTTAACTGAAAAGAAGATTTTCTGAAAGAACTGCTTAACTTCAGAATGATTTGGAGAATCAAAGAAATGAAGAACACAAGAGGAGAAAGAAACACTTGAAGTGAAGGAAAGAAAAATACGGAATACACGTGAATCTAAAGAACGCAGAAGGAAAAGACATGGAGTTCGAGTTGCAAAATTCCCTCCAGAGGAAAGCCTTTAAAGACAGTTCTCAATCCATCGGGTGGAGTTTTTGGAATTAAACTTAAAATTGAGCTGCACATCCTTGAACAAAAGTGTGATCCCGCTATCGCCGATATAAGCCTGTACTTTGTACTTTCTGAGGGGTAAGCTCAAATGGATAAAGCAAGCTACAGAACTTTGAGCAACATTTATAGAACTGTTTTCTTTTTATGTTGCACAAATAAAAAAAGAACTTTAGTTGAATGAAATCTGTATGCTATTAAAAAATCAGTTTGGAAAGATAGAAAACAGTTTCTGAAAATTTCGGCAACTATTTACCAAACATTTGGAATGCCCGAACACCATGAAAAATTATAATTATATATTAAGGAACTACTTGCAATGTTGGATAGCTGGCTGGTTTCTACAATACCAACTTCTAGCAATCATAAGAACTAAAAGTAATATGGCTAATAATAATACTCATAGTTGGATTCATCTAAAGACAGTTGAATTAGAAACAATGGTGAATTACCAGGAGGCAGTCTAAGAAAAAAGAGGCTTTTTGGTGCACTTCAAGTTGCGTTGTTTTCACACGCTTTGCTACATTAATAATTGGTGCACAAGACTATGAACAAATAATAAGTATGGCGTTTCTGAGAAATTCCAAATGATGGTGGTTGAATTAGCATTTCACACGAAGGTTGGTTTTCAATAAAGTGTTGAATTGCCAATGCTTTGCAAATCACTTTCAACAGCTGTCTAAACAGTCACAGCTTCCACTCCCATCACAGTTCCACAGCCACTACCACAAAAATTAATTTAAATTATAGTATTATATATAGGGGTGCAAAACGAAACTTAACAACGCAGCACTTTTTGGAGGAATGAACTGTCCTCTCATGCTCTTCTACAGAACAAAAAACAGGAAAACGTCTCTTAATGAAAGCAGGTGTGGTCGTAGCCTAGTTGGTACAGTTGCAGAATGGCAACCATAGGGTTGCGAGTTCGAAACTATTCAACCAATGACCGTCGTGTACGTGGGGCTGGTGCACATTAAATCTGTTGTGACCTCAAATGTTCTCAACTAGACATAGTGTGGAAATATGGAGAGGGGGTGCCAGTTCGGGTGTTGACGTCGTCACCTGACAGTAGTTCAAAATTACGAGGTTCTGTTCTCGAATTTTTTACTTCAGGATTGATCACAGTCCGTCATCAACAGTAAGCAGTGTTGCTACAGTGTGACGTAAATTTAACTACTTACCTTTAATGTAAAGATAGATGTATGTAGAACCTAGGACAACATCTCATAATTTTGAACCACGGTCAGAGGACGTGGTCGACACCTAAGCTATCGCCCCACTCTCCAAGCTTCCACATTACGCCAACGTGAGGATTTTTAAGGCCTCTACAGATTTATCTTACACCATCCTCCACGTACATGACTGTCTTTAGTTGGATCTAGTTTTGAAATCGCAATCCCCATGTTGCTAATCTGCTACTCTTCCAACCGGGCTACTGTGATCCCTTGAAAACTTAGAAACGCTACAGAAATTAAAGGTATACAATTAAAGTCATCTTAATATTTTACAACTGTAAGAATTTAGGATATAAGTCAAATCTCACATGGTAATTTTGGCTATTTCCCTAATTATGTAAATGTGCTCCTCATTGTTTCGCCAACAGCCTATCTATATTATTTTGTAACAGTTGATGAAAGAATGACATTTCCATTTTTAAAATAGGGAACGTGTGTAAACTTAACTTTCCACATATATTTTACCCTTTCAAAATACCAAAATACATGTTATAAAAATATACTCAATAGTTATATTTTTTGTTAGTATAAATTAATCAATTTTTACTTATTGTAGAGCACGATATCCGGAAGCCATATCAGCTCAGCTGGTACATGGAGCTTTGTCACACCCCCATAATCGTCAGGATCCCATCGCATTTTATAATCATTCCATTCCTAAAATAAAACACAAAATTTTAAGATTCAAACATTTCATTATAAAATTCAATTGTGGTTTTAAATAGTAAAATACATATCAATACTCCAAAATGAACACACAAAATTTTTAAATGTTTTCATTTGCAATGTCTTCGCCATGAAAACAATGTGTGAAGAAAATTGGGATCTATTAATAGACATTTATCTGGGATTTATCAATTAATTGTGTTACATTTCCAGTCTAATTTTTTAGTAATAAATACAATTTTGTATTTTCAAATAAATTTAATTACTTTACCCACAGCATTTAATGTCTAAAAATAAGTTATTTAATTATACACTTTTAAGATTTGTTCTTTTAGGTATAAAATCGTATACCAATATCAAATTTCTTTTGTTACCTTAACCAAATAGCTGAGTTTTGAAATAAAAATCACACAATAGCCTCTAAGAGAAAGAACCATATTATTCTATATTTAAACCATCAATTGTTGTTTTTATAAATAGATGTATATAAAATGTTTTTCGAAACGAAGTGAGAATCTTAATTTCTCTTTATAGCATATGATATTCATTTAAATATTTAAGCTTATAATTAAAAATCGTAATTTCCAGCTCGTACTATTAAATATTTTAATAAATTACCTTATACGAAACTTTTTTAACAGTCCAGAAAAAAGTGAAATTGAACTGTCATGTAATCCTATAAATGGAAGTTTGCAGTAACCCGTCCCAAAACACTTTTGGACGTGTGTTACTTCACTGTTAGTTGTACTTTCTGTACTGCTTTTATACTCTAACATTATTAAAAATACTAAGTATTAAGTTATAGTTTGCATAATAAAACTTCAGGAACAGTTGAGACTCGACAATATTGTATTTTTTACCACTGAAGTTTTCCCTAAACTCTGCAAAATTATTAACAGTAGAAACATAAACTCATGGTTTGTTTTATGTATACATGCGGTTGTACATTTTTGTAAAAAATCATGGCTCTTGTTTCTTGCAATTCCGTTATACTTGTATATAGAAGCGGTTGTTTTTTGGAATTCTTTATTTACGAATGACTAGCAAACGATTATCTTCACAGTCAAGGAATACATCTTGAGGAAAGGTGATTCCAATCTTTCTCAAACGTCATGTGGTATAAATTAGTTCCCTAAAATAAAAAGTACTTGGACCTTGCGCTGAAAAATCTCAAACAAGCAACCATCCCTAAAATGAAAAAATGTTACCTTTCGGTATATCTTCTTTAAAAATAATTACAAAAACCTTCATCTGAAAGAGTATCTGTCTTTCTCTCAGTTCAGATTGGAATCACTTCCGCTTGGCGGGTCCCAGGTGTAAAGATTGAGTTACATCTTGAAGTCTCAGCTTTGGTATCATGAGCAAAAAAATACCCTCTTTAGAGGGTCGTAAAATAATGAAATGGATGCTATCTAATAGTTATGACCAACTCGACAAAAAAGGGGCTTCTTATTTATATCATCCTCTTTCTCTGTGTAAGTGATAAGATGGTGAAGATAGGCAGGTCCCTCAAGAATAGATTACAATATACTAGAAATCATTTGATTTTTTTCATTCTTAAGTTAAAATAAATGCATCCTAGTATGGATAATTGTCCCAGCGAAAAAAATTCCTATTGTTAGGTATATGCATAACGAATCATAATCTAACATATTTTTTTAAAGTGATCAGATCCTGTAACATCTTCACAAGAGGAAACACATTTTATAAGGCCTATGATTGTTTACAGTAGAAAAACTTTTGGTTATAATTATTTTACATTTATTTAAAATATATTCTATTATTTAAAAAATATTTTTAATGATGCCATTTGATTTTTTATGTTTGATTCTATCAGTTACAGCTATTTTAATTTTTCACGCCTTGAAGACTGGAATAGCCAGTTAACAAATTGAGAGACGTCAAAGCTAGTCTTAATATTTGTTGACGACTTATTTCTATTTAAGTTAATATGATAGCCCTAAACTTTTCCTCATGCTATTACCTCATGTAATTCCTGCTATTAACGCAGATGTATTGTGAGAAATGTGAAATAGGTTTTTGTGTTTTGATTATGAGTTCTAGAAGGGTAAACGAATGCAATACATTTGCAATTGCTGCAATATGCGTCATAAAAAATTTGGCGATTAACATTTTGCTTGTTTCTGTCTATTTTATAAGTTTTTGCATTATTATTTGTAAAAAGGAAGAGCATTTCGGTAAATTATATTCATACCTATAGTGGGTTGCATTATGAAATTATTTTTTTTTCACGGACAAGGAAAGCACAGAGCTGTTGTCACATTGCTATCTTACAAAATTGCCTCTTGAAAATACTTTAAGGTTATCTGGGAGAAGTGCGTTATCGGAGTAAGAACGTCCACTGAATTAAAAACATGTATGCGATTAAAATAAGGGCTGATATCTGCTGGAAATGCTTGAAGCAGCCCTATGGATTCCAGTCAGAGTGATTTGAATCCCGTCTGAGCGATTGGAATTTTTGGTGGAAAATTGTGTACACCAAATAAGCGTACGAATGAAATGATATGCTCTTGCCCCACTCACAATCCACCACATTGCAAACAAGAAAACGGCCCATGACATGCACTTGCCCCATCACGTGGGATAAGTGAGGCCCTATGAAATAACATTGGAAAGTATTTTTTCAATTATATTAATAAATTTAAGCGAATAAGAGAGTGTAAATACATATTAGTAAAGGGTCAGAGGGTGTGTGATAAAAAAAAATTAAAAAGGAATTACTGAGATCACAGAGTAGAAATTGGTATTTTATGAACTTTGAAGATTTAGGTTCATACAGATGCCCAATCTTACCTTATATAATCTTACTAAAGACTACCTAAAAATTCTGAAATAGTAGTTCCAGAGAGAGATCTGCTATCTGTCCCCTGTGCGAACGGGACGGAATAACTGGAAACCACCTCAAGGACTGCCCCAAAATTCCTGACAATAGAATTGCAAATAGTGTTTTTAAGCCATATGTTTTTACTTCAGGACTATTGAGTTGTTTGTCGATTGATGATCGAGAGGCCGGATAGGGGAGTAGGTTAAAAAAAACGAATGTTATTGTTTTAGTATAAAAATATGTTTACCCAAGTTTTACAAGGCTAAACTTAATTTGCGACGATAATAATTGTCTGACTTGTACAAGTCTAAACAAAGAATACTAAAAAGCGAGCCATTTCCACGTATCGAAACTAGTTGTGATATACAAATATTTAATGTTTCTGAAAATGTTCATTTAGTCAAATAACAGCCGAAATATAAGATAGTTTTTCTACCAAAACATATAAGCAAGGTGAAGGATGTGTGCAAGTAATTCATTTCAAAAGTAATGAATATTAATTTAAAAACATTCTCACTTAAGGTCTATTAACCACCCATACAATCAGAGTAAAATTCAATTAATTTTCAGGACAATTCTGGCTAAATTCCAATGGAAATCAGGCGTTTTAGTAATTATAAAATTCAAGAGAAAACTGTTAAGCATAAGAAAATTTTTGATAAATCGGGTGATTCAGAGTTGATGGTATGGTAATTATCTCTTTTTAACTCTTTGTTATTAAAACATATTTTGAATTAGAAAATTTTCTATAATGATGATTATTTGTTGGACGGATATTTCCTTTTTTTACAAAAAAGTTTCATGTTTCTGAAAATATGAAATCAAAACTCAGAAATAACTTTCCTACGTCTAATTAATGAACAAAAATATTAGTTTTAAGTAAAAAGTACTATAATATTCATTATATATCACACTGTGTAGCAGTAGCTGGCATTACAGTATATAGATAAAGTCGTTCTTCGTATATAACTCTAAATACAATGCGCAAAATCATAAAACAACAGTCAATAAAATCAGATGCTTGATCATTTCCAAATAAATAAATGCATAAAATAACTCAATTATTAAAAAACACGTTAGTGCATAAAAATACAATGTTTTATGGTATTATATTTAAATAACGCACAGATTTAAATTTAAAAACACATAGCTCAATTCCTGAATTACTAAATCAATGAAAGAGTGAAGAGTATGTGGATTAAGTTACCTGTTCAACCCAGACATTGGTTGTCATAATCTGGTTTTTCAGATTCTGGAAAACAAAATAAATAAATTAAGAAAGGAAAATTAATTAATTAGTTTTCCACAGAAACATCATTTTCAATCATTGCAAAATTTCTGTAAGAGGTAAAGCAGAGAATAATACATTTAAATAGCGTTTCACAATATTTACTTTAGATATCTATAACAAACTGTATATGTATAGCTCTCATACTTGAGCTATGCATTTTTGTGTTAGATGTAAGAAATACAAAAAAACATCACTTCCTACATATACTACTTAGGAATACGGAATGCAATTTCATTTCCCAATATTTTCAGAATTATGAGAAAACTTTAGCGTTTTTTTATTAATTTTGTTTTCTTAATTGAATTTTAAAAATTTAAAAGTGTACTGAGTTTTTGACGTTAAATTAAACTAAACGATCTGTCAAAAATATTTTTCAAGCACATGAATGTATAAATATTGATTTATTTGTTAATTTAAATCGCTATGTTATTTTAGTAAAGTAAATATTAATCACGCGTACATGTTATTTCTTGTAAATTAACTATTAAATAACCCCCCCAACTTAAGAACCTAAGGAACAAATTATTTCTAGATTGCTTAATCTGTATAATTGCTGCCTAAAGGTCGTACGCATGGTGTCTTCCACAAAAATTGTGAGCATTACTGAGTACTCTACACACAATAAAAATAGAGTAACCATCATTGTTCCCCTGCTTAATCTGTATCCATTACAAGCATTAATTTTTGTTGAAATAAACTCGCGTTTGAAAAAGAAATTGAAAAGCGAATTTTATCTAATATAGACGGCTATTGAGATGAGTAACTGGTCTTAGAATATTAAATATTCCATCATCGATTGGGCAAAATTACCCTGAAGTAAAACATTTACGTATAAACGAGAACGTGATATTAAGTATATAAATGGCCCTCTATACATTACTGGGAATGCATGATCGTTTTATGGAACAATCTATAGTTGCAATTCATACATTAAAATGAACTGAAGCGTAAATTTTTATCACATAGTTTTCGCTTAATAAGATTTTTCTGTTTAATTTGGTATATAGCACTTGAAAAATTAATAACTTATTCAGTATTTTATTTCTTATTCATTCATAGCTGTTTTGAGGGCACCGTATAATAGAAAAGCTTTAAATAACTATCAATTTTCTAGGTTTTAATAGCATTTTAAAGCTTTTGGAACTGAAATACTTAATAATTTTTTAACCTTTCACTAGCATTTATACTGTTTAAAAGTATTGGTCAATTGAAATCTCATAATGTACGATAGGACTTGAAAGAATTAAGTCTTTAAATGATTGTAAGGGATTGTCCAGTTTTTAATAAGTGATTGTTCACATTTTTATAGGAATTTCGTACTTTTTTGAATGAGATCCAATCGTATAGGTAGTTAAAGATACAAATATTTATATTCAACTCTTATCACTCCGAGAAGATTATAGCATGCATGGAAGGCTGAATTGAGATTACTACTAGCATCGGTATTTAAATAAAATATACGGAGCATGTGAGCGCAACATGTTATTTCTCCCTAATGCTCTGTTTGAATATCTGTCACGTAGGGCATGAAGAAAGTACTCATTCGGATCAATTGATGAGCCTGATGACAAACCACTAGTTTGCGCTTCGATAGCCAATCGGCCCGAGTCGATTTCCAAGCCCATGTGAACTACACTTCCGAGATCTTATGATCTCGACTCCACCAACATGCTACGTTTATGGCATTATTAGGTCGATGACTTCCCGTTGGAGTCATAAGGGTTAATACAGTCAAAAGTCACATTTTTATAAAGCATTTTTTTATGAAATATTTTTTCCATTTTCAACAAATGCGATTACTTTTTATCCTATTACATTGCAAGTTTAAGATAAAAGACGGCTTTATGATGTGTTCGTCCCAACATTCTAGGTTATTTATTATATATTTTATTTTATATATCTCGAAAAAAGAAATGATCTAGTATTGTGATATCCTCCTATCTTTCTCTGAAAACATGTCGTATCCGAAAACAAGTACTTCCTGTAAATATTTCATCGAAAACATGAAGCATACTGAATCAATAATAGCTTGTTATAGGTAGCGTTGAGAAAGTGTCGAATAATAACGAAGAGATATTCCTCCTCTGTGTTTGTCTTACCCTTCAGAAATCAGCTTCCAACAAGGCAAGAGAGCCTTGTAGCTATTTCAGAAAAAGGTCTGAATAATTCACCACTTTTTTCAGCACAGATTTTGGTATTCTTGCCTAGCGCTTATGCATGTTTCACATTGTAGGGTGTTTGGGGATGCTAATACAAACGAAAAAGAGACTGCGTGTTTTCATTTTTACACAAAGAATACTGAGAGGGGATATGTTAGGTAGATCATGTGTATTCATTATGGAGAAAGCTTGTTTGCTGATGAATTTGATTTTCGGTAAAGGCTTCTTATTTGAAATTTATTTCTTTTATCATGATCCTTAATGCCTTTAAATGCTAGAAATTGAAGTGTCTCAACATTTGTTTATGTAAGTATACAGTGAAATTTAAAACACTCTTCATCTCAGTACTTGCTGTTTTCATTTTGCAGTTGTTACTAATGTTTGTTTTTGATCAATAATGCAGTTAAAAAATTTTAATATCTGTTATTTTTACATTTCATCAATTCTGATGAGTAAAACGTTAACACTTTACGTAGTGCTTTTGATTTTGCGCTTCACTCAACGTCAGGTTTGTATTTGGAATGATTACAATTGAAGTTAGTTCTTTAACTAAATTCAGTTACATGTATAATTTGTATTGTCATCCGTGTAATTGTAAAACGAAGTGAGTGTACCTAGAATAAAAATAGTAATGCTTTTAGAAATATGTGTTTTTATTATTGACATTAGTTTCGGACATTAGTTAATTCAAACACACATAAACCTGAAAATATTAGTCATTATGACTTACAGTTCTTTCATTCTATTGATTTAGCATTTTGAAAAGATAGGTGACTCTCACTAATTATGTGTAAGATTAGTCATTGATTCGGGCACAGAATACAGTTTATTGAAAAGCTTATAGAGCAGATAATAATAGAGCATAAGAGATTTCAGTTGTTCAGTCTATATAGTACCAATAATTATAAAAGCTACTTTGTTTTAAAACCGATAATAATATGCCTTAATTAAATATGTTAAACAAAATCGGGAGATTTTGGTTACGTTGGTTAAAAAGTATTGTAATTGTTAACATTTCTGTTATAAGTATATTGATATAATTTAATCAAACGTGGAGAAAAATTGGAGGTTTGGATATGTTTGATAAAAAGTAGCATCAATAATTGTTTACACTTTTTGTTATAACATGTATAATATTATGATTTCAATTAAACGCGTTAAAAAATGGGAGATTATGAGGGTTGTGTTTGTTGCCTATAATGGTCGCAAATATTTCATTGTTATGCATATCACATTATTATATTCCTACAACTAGCAGTGCCTCACGATAAATGCTTTAAAGAGTGAATAATAGCTGAAGCTAAAACGAAATTAAAATTTATTTGCTTGTGATATTTCAGTACTGTAAGACTAGTTCAATCTTAATCTTGAATCAACGGTTTTCAGAAAGCTTAGTAATAGAAATTATTGATTTAGAAACTGAACTTTGTAGCGAGAATTATCGTTGCTAGCTAGTTACATCAATCTTTTACAAGTAAGGTGATATTTAAGTTTTTGGCAAAGATAAGAGAAGTTTAGAAGAAACTTACTTGGTTAAAATATTTCATTTATTTTTAAAAATATATTTAAGTATTAAATATAGTATGATATATTCTCACATACATTATATATTGTTGTTTACATAATCAACATTTCATTTCATATATTCAGTGTATCAAGGTTTGACAAAAAATTATCAACTTTTGTCTATTAGGTACAGTAACACGTTTCCGAAATTGCTTACATTTTTCGTAACAATACGATTTTGTCCAGATTCCCTAAACAAATGTTATCCTTGTATAAATGTATTGTTACCTAAAAAATTCTGATTTTGTTATCATATAACGCAATTAGGTCATTCTATGGATATTATTTACTATTAAATAAACACATGGATACATAAAAACAAACAAGAATAACGTATCACATGAAAAGCGTACATAAAATGCAATATTAAAGCAATACAAACACCGATACCAAAATAAATTTATATAGTTCTCAGAAATATCACATTAAACTTACGTATTTATGCAGTACCTAACAGAACTATACTCTGTGTACGCGTACTAACCATTTGCAAAGAAACAATCAACAAAAACCATATGTAGAAAGAAGAATCTAGGTATTTTACGATATCTCACAATGTTAGTTGCATTGACACGTTCTAATATTTTGAAGAAGTCCTATTTATCTCCAGAATAGTCTTCACACCTTGGTAAATTTGGAATTTAAAAAAACACAACTTGTAATGGTAAAATACAGGAAATAGTCATCAACTTCCAGCTTGCAACAACTGAAACTTTCATCAGAAATACCTCCAAGCATTTCCCGAATTGCTCGGAACTAATTAAAATCTCCATCGAGCTTCACAACACCTCTAAATCAGGTGTCACAAGCCGGGAACTTTACTCTCCTCCACTTGCCCCATTTTGCCATTTTGAGTCGAATCCTTCGCAATACTCAACAGGGTAGATAGCGTGCACAATTGTACTCTTCTGCGCAGTTTGTCTCTTTTTCACACCTCATACCCCGGCACCACCACCACCCCGAGTGCTCTGCACACAAGCGACTAGATTACTCCGTGTTGGGAAAGTAATTAAAAATCCCTCGGCAGGAAGTATGGAGAAGAATTTAACATGTCTGTATAAGAAAAGATTTCGCTCGTGGATGTCGACCGAATTACTTCGGTTTGTTTACAACTTGGGTGAATTCGGGCTGAAGTTTTAAGATGGAATTCGGAAGAAGGAAACATTGTGCAGTTCGGTGGGAACTCTTGTATTAACTAAAGTGTTTATTGTATCGCCTTGAAGAGTTGGAGAAGTGAAATGGTAGGTAGGATTGTAGTTGGTTCTTGGGGAAAGAATTGAAAATATATTTGTTTTTACATGTTTTCGTTTTAGATTAGGATAAGTCATGTTTGTTGTTAGGTTAGACAAGTTTTCTTCATTTTACGATTTATTAAATCATGAAATGATGACAATTAGCCGGATGCTAGCCGAAAACTAAAATTGGATACTGTTTTGGTTATAACCTTAAGATGTTTTACAATATTTAAAAATTTTCATTAGAATTAAAATATTGTAAAACACCTTAAGGTTATAACCAAAACAGTATCCATTTTTAGTTTTCGGCTAGCATCTGGCTAATTTTCTTCATTTTATGATTTATTAAATTGTAAAATGATGAAAGGTGTGATACATTTATTTAGGCAATCATATGAATAGGTTTTTTAAACTATTAAAAATTTTCATTAGAATTAAAATTTTCGTGTGATTAATGTAAAAATTATTGATAGAGCTCAAAATCATATCATGTATTATCTTCCGATTAAAGTGTTTTATAACTAGAAAGGTATAATTTTTACAAAATGCTAACTGAAACAACTTTTTTATAAGTATGAAGAAAAAGTTTTCACTGCATAAGATATGCAATTTATGTATCATAACACTCGACTAAAGAAATGTATCACAACTAAAAAACTCAGATAGTATGTTGACAAAAGGCATGCCTATCTAGTTAACGATATTTATGAGAAAGAATAGTAACACAAGTTTGTCTTATTACAAAGCAACGCAATTTTAACAGCAATATTACTTCACAATTTAACTCAATATAATTAGCATGTGTTTTCATTCTCTCCTGGAAATTTGTACTTCTTTAGTTTTAATAGAGTTATAGTAATTCAATACGTTGTTAATTAGTTTTCTTTAAAATATAAGACGACGTAAGGTATAAAAGAGAAGCAAAGTCGAATCATGCTTCCCATATTTTCAGTCAGCTATAATATTAGTTTCAACAATTTTGATTTTTTTCTGCTTGACAATGATATTTGTCTCGAGACAAAGAAAGTTTGCGTAATAATAGTACAGATTATCTTTTATTAAAAAAGGCTATCTTTTATTAAAAAGGATTAAATTAATAAACAGACATTTGAGAGAATATAATATGAACAAACTTATATAGTGAAATTATGTTCGTTAAGCATATGTGCAAATGCTTGCTCATACATATAATTCTTCATTGCGTGAATTGCTCAATTCCAATTTACGAAATAGCTACATATTAACACTTTTAGCGCCACGCAATTTCCTATTAGTGTAGTATGGCTTTCTCTCACAACACACATTATGACTAAATAACTACATATATTGATTGAAAGAACGTATTTATGCATACGATCCTCTCAGATGGTTTGAATATGGATGCTTTGTCGTTTTAATAATGTTTAACTAACACTTCTTAAATATAAATTTTTCATCACAGTCGGTATTTGATTTTTATGCATATAAATATTCATATTGTGTTAGTTACTGAAGTCACATTAATTTGTTTTCATAAATGAATAATAATTATTAACATCAGCAGTATAATGCACTTGTAGCAATTGAAATCTATTTCATTGATTGTTGCTTTTCAAATTTTCCAAAGCCAATTACAGTCAATTGAAGTATTCTTTCGCAATCGTCATCATACAAAATTATAACAGTAGGCACTCTTCAAAAGCTAACAATTGAGGGTGTCAATTTGACAAAAGAATTCCCCTAGCGTATGATCTGGTTATGAACTTCTCATAGCACACACCAGCACATCTGTTCACGGCAAAGGACCCCAAGGGGACTTAACCGAAAACAAGCAAGCCCAAATGCCTCCAAACCGATCGTCATTCCTTTTATTAAAACGAACACCGACTCCACCGGCAACATAAACACTTATTAAGTTGCAGTTATTATTTACAAGGAGATGATGGTAACCATGGCAACCATCATGTTCGAGCACCCTCCTCTCGCCTTGCAGGTATGGAACTCATTTGGACAATCTCCTTCGTCAAGACGAGAGGGAAAAGGGGTACTACCTCCTTCAGAGGCAAATGACGGAGGGAGTCTAGTACCTCCTTCAGCACCTAAACAACTTGATGAGGAATCTTGCGAACGATGGGTTTTATTCGTCAAGGGGAAGGGAAGAATCTAACGATGAAATTAGAGTCTCACCAGAATCCCCTTTTCCTGTACCCCAAGCCATGGTAAAGGATTTCCGGTCTTATATACGAGCGGGGCACGGTGCATAATCTACGTTTTATGTTTGGGATCATATTGAGGTTTTTCAAATGGTCATCTTCCGATTCCTATATCTGTGTTGATCTTCCTAGCTGTGGAATATGTTGTTATTAGAGGTCCTTGCTTGATGGGGTACGTGTTATATTGACGAGAGTTCATTGTCATACTCGGTCTTTATGCTTTCGTATATGCTTTAGGTAGGTAGGTTGTTAAATTTACTTCACATTGGAGCAACGCGCGAGCTATTGGCAACGGTCCGGGATCAATCCCGAAGGGAAAAAACTGAGGACAACACCTAGCAATTTTTAACCACTGTCAGAGGACGAGAACAACACCTGAGCTGGCACCCCACTTTCTAAACGTCCACACCACGCTAACGTGAGGACATTTGAGGCCAAGATAGATCTAACGTGCACTAGCCCCATCATGTACACGATGATCTTTGGGGATCGAGCTTAGAATTCGCAACACTCTGGCAGCTAATCAGCAACTCTACCAACAGGGGTACCGCGGCCCCGATAAGTTTTAGGAATAATTTTATGCTCTGAGGCTAAATAATTTTATGTTCTCGTTAATTCATGTATTTGACCCCATAATTTGATGTCTATTTGTACCTCTACCATAAATATGTCAAATCCCGAAGCACTTTTCTGTACTTGTACTCGGTGTGGACTTTATGTTTTCGGTTGTTATAGAAATTTTATATTCTGAGGTAACTCATCAATTCGTATAATAAATTGTAGGTATTTAGATCCATGATTTGTTGCATATTTTTATGCTTCCTTCTATACATATGGCAAACCCCATAATATTAGCTATTCATTTCTCTATCGAACTCCCAGGCAGACTCATTGTTTATCAATGCTATTGCATTCCTCTTTCAGAAGCCTGTAGTCTTCAATCATCTTGGCCAAGTTCCTTATAATTAAAAAAAATATATCGCATACCTATATCAAAAGATGAGATGCTGAGTTTTTAGTTAGGTTGCTATTATCTATGGAAGAGATGTGCTTCGATTTGCTATATTTTACTCCTCTTGGTGGTTTATCTTCGCGTCAGAAACTGACCTATATTGTTCAGCATCTGGTGGAAAAACCTGTCCCTAACTGTCACCAGTTCTAGGCATGGGACAATTCGATTTTCTTACTTGGATCTTCATTCCCTTTGAGTAATAGGTTCATTTTGTCTCGACGAGATATTTCGTCCTTAGCAAAATTGACCAGATCTTGGGATCAGATATCTCGCTGAAACACTTGGAGGGTTAAAAAAACATATTTTACATATATTTCTGCACTGTCCTTTGTAAATGTGAGGCATATGTTAAGAGACTCTTACTTGATTGGTATTGACTGGTATGTAAAAGAATTTGCTTGGTACTTCTTTGAATATAATGGTCTCGTATTTGTGTTAGGTAATTTCATCACCATGCGAAGTATTTCAACCTATAATTTTGTTTATTTTCTTCATATCCTAAACCAAAAATCTCATATTATAATGTGTCATACTGAATCATTTGTTGGGTTTGTGTTATGCTTAAGGAAAGATACACATACTTGAATTTTCTTAATTTGATTTACTTAAAATATAATAAACATATTTTTAGAATTTTAATAAGCAGAGTTTTTAAAATGAATAATAGGTTCTCTGAAAGCTCTTTTATTCTACATTCGTTATAGCATTAGATAATGGACAAAAACCGCATGCATTTTTATGCAGCATGTAACTCGTAAATACAAGAGTATTCAAGTAATAGGGTTTGGGATTCATTTAAATAAAAGATGCTACTTTGTGTTCCATAAGACGTCTGCGACTTCGTTTCGATTTTCATATTGCTTGAAGATAGGAAAACAAGATTCGATTAAAGATTTGTTATCCTGAATCCTTCGTATTCATTAAAGGATCTTTCTATTTTGTAAAACCATTAAAACGTTCTACAAATTTTCTTATACTGTAAGCAAATCTTTTTGAAAGCTTAAATTTAATTTTATACAGCTTAAATGAAACTCCAACTACTTCATTTTCAAAATAATGCTATTATGAGCAACCAAATTTTAGGAGTTGAAAACATAACATAGTAAAAATAGTGATATATTCAAAAATGGGAAGAATT
The DNA here is from genome assembly GCA_933210815.1 of Meta bourneti. NCBI lineage: Eukaryota > Metazoa > Arthropoda > Arachnida > Araneae > Tetragnathidae > Meta > Meta bourneti. The sequence continues at coordinate 56,795,647 of OW119922.1, read as the reverse complement.
TCCTTGAACTCAAAACAAATATATTATTGAAATTCTTCAATTTTTCCTCAATGAAATGACAAATTGAACTTAAAACTTAAGCTTTATTGTTTCTAAATACCTATCACTTCTTGGAGATGTAACTTTCTTTGCATGGGAATGTAATTTCCATTTCTGCTTGTAAATTACTTCAGACATTACAGTTCACTAATCAGCTCAGTTGTACGTACAAAGAACTAGTTTTACTTCCTTATGAAAATATAAGAAATACATTAAAAATAAAATGAAAAACAAGAAAATATATTCTAATATTCCATCTAATAACTATAACAATACATATAACAACTCTAAACTCTGCGTTGAAATCCGTTTTCCAGGATTACCTTTATATACATTTAAATACGTTCTATGCCTGTAGAATTCAAAGAGTAAAAGACGTATTTCTGTCTCCCTCAAAGAAAATGGTATTTCTTTCAGTTTTGAATGTCTAATGGAATCTGTTCTTGTTCCTGGCAGATCTCTAACGCACTGCTGACAGGTTTCCGCATAGAAAATCTTAGGTTCAGAACATTTTAGATTCTTTCGAAACCTGTCCATCTGTGTCTCAGAAATGTTTCTGAATTACGTGAATTTTTCTTTTGTTTACTATAAAGATGTACACGTATATTTAAGCAACGAAATTAATAGTTTTTCTCCAACATTTGAATTTTCAAAATGACTATTGAAAGCAACCTGAATAGTGATGTTTATTGGAATTTATGGAAATTTCTTAAAATACAAAACGCAGCTTCATTTTCGAGTTCTGAAATACTTTATTTTCTTACAACGTGTTTATATAATTGTTTTCATAGATTATCTTAAGAGAAGAGTTAGTTTTGCAGAATTTGACAACTATTGACTCGTATATTATCTTAATCTTAAAAAACATTTAAAAACACATATCTTATTCTATAAGGGAAAATATAAACGGTGAGGATGATTCTTCCGAGAACTGATTAGATATGTCGTTCAGGGCTGCAATTGTGGTACAACTCAAAAATATGATTTTTCGATCAAGTTCATGTCTCAAAACGAAAAACTACATTCTTTCCAGTAGCAAAGTGGCAAATCTCTTAATTTAATACTGGATGGAAAAAGTGTTATACAGCATGCTATGTATTTTCATAAAAATGGAAATTTTAAACCTGTTATATTCCTAAACGTGATTTTTTTAATTGCAACACTGTCGCAGCCCATGATCGTATCAGAACGTGAATCGTTATACGAGGTTTGTTAAAAAAATATTCAACCATAATTTTTCGTGCGTAAAAAATGAAGCTAGGGAGGCGTGGTTTGGTGCACCGTATGTAGGCGATACTAATGCGCATGCTTGAATTTTTTTCCTGCCTGCAGAAGCTGTCAGTCGCTGGCAGACCGCCGATGAGTGAGGAAGTGTAAGCGAGCGCCGTCGAATTTTCGTTTTTGACAAAATGACAGAAAAACTTGAACAACGCTACTGCATTAAATTTTGTGCAAAGCTTGGCGATTCCCGAGGGGAAACGATCCGAAAGATTCAATAGGCTTCGGGGACGAAGCAATGGGCACCACACAGAGAAAGGAGTGGTACAACCTCTTAAAAAGATGGCCGCAAATCAGTGGAGAGTGAAGCACGTTCTGTTAGGCCCTCAACATCCAGAAATGAGATCGTCATTGACCAAGTGAGGACCCTGGAGATGCAGGATTGTCGAATCACGATCAGAGAACTTGCAGACGAAGCTAGCACCAGCATTGGATCCATTTATTCCATTTTGACTGAGGATTTGGACTTCAGGAGAATCTCAGCGAAGTTCGTATCAAAGCTGCTAACAATCGGGCAGAAGCAATTCAGTTTGGAGATCGCACAGTACATGCTGGAGACTGAAAAGTGATCTCAACTTCCTCAACACAGTGATCACTGGCGATGAGTCCTGGGTTTATGGGTACGACCCAGAAATCAAGTTGCAGTCATCGCAATGGAAGCATCCAACATCCCCGAGGCCAAAAAAAGCAAGGCAGGTCCGCAGCAATGTCAAAGCTATGCTGACCGTCTTCTTTGAATCCAGTGGCGTGGTTCATCACGAGTATGCACCATGCGGCACAACCATCACCAAGGAGTACTACAAGAGGTTCTGCGTCTCATTCGTGACGCTGTAAGACGAAAACGGCCGGATCTGTGGGCAGCGGGCAATTGGCAGCTCCATCACTATAACTCACCCGCCCATTCCTCCCATTTGATATAGTTTCCTGGCCAAACACAACACACCTGTGCTTCGTCAGGCTCTCTGCTCTTCCGACATGGCTCCGTGTGACATCTGTCTTTTCCCCAAGCTAAAAATGCCCCTGAAAAGGACTATATTTCAGTCCAGAGAAGACATGCAGAATGCGACGGACCAGCTGCGCTTCATCTCAAAAGAGGCGTTTCAGAGATGCTTCCGACAGTGGCAGAACCGTTGGGAGAAATGTGTGGCAGCCCAAGGTGACTACTTTGAAGGAGATTAGTGCAAGATTGTTGTATCTGAATACGAGTATTTTTTATGAATAAAGGTCGGACATTTTTTTGAACAAACTTCGTATACTCGAATTATCGTATCGTACATTTTTTTTAAATGTATAGTGCAGGTCTTTAATTCAGTTTAATTTAACACTGATTTAACAGGTCTTTAATTCAGTTTAATTTAACACTTAATTTAACAGTTTAATTTAACACTAAATTTACAGACCTTTCGTAAATACTTATTTTTCTCTAAACGGGTTAAATGATCTATTTCCCATTTAGATGAGGTAGCAGTGGAATTAGTGCTTGAAATAATAAATAAGTGAACAGGTTTTTTTCTTTACCATCAGTGTTTGACGAGTCGTTCTCATATTCTCTGTCAAATAGGCCATCACAACTTTGGAATAAGTAGTCTTCACTTTTAAAATGTTCTCCATCAATTTCAGAATATTCTTCACTTATATTATTTATTTTTTCCAATACCTTTTTGTTTTTCAAATTCTGGACATCTTTACTATTATAATAGTGAATAGGCTAAACGGACTACAACATTTAATTTTCACAATAATAAAAAGTATAATTGCAATTGAAATCACTACGAAGTAATCACTGTGATGATCTACAATATATTGTAATTTTAAGTAATTTTAAGACAAAATTTTAAAATGAATCATTAGACGCGCTTGGTAAATTTAGCGTTAATTGTGACAAATATACCCATTATATTCAGAAATTACCAAGTCCTCTTCAATCTTAAAATGCTTAAATATACCGCCAGATATGTTCAGTTTTTATTAATACAGTCGAACCTCATTAAGACGAGCTTGCTTAATTACTGATAATGCGAACTAAATTCCAATCCCGTCAAAATGTATATTCAAATAATGTTAACTCATTCGTTTAAGAAGATTTTGGGTCACACTAATATCACATATTTTCGAAACTTTAGGGCAAATAGATTATTTTCAATAGTATTATCAAAAACATTTAGTGACTTCGAAACTGTCGAAGATTAATTTGTGGAAGAGAGTGAAGAAGGAAGAATAAATGAAGATTTCAAAGACGAAGTAAAGGGACAACATTAAAAGCTACTGCTTTCTTAGAAATTGTTCACTGTTTTTTGTTAGGTAGTGAAAATTCATCTGCTCAATTAAACAGCGTTCACCGCATCACAGATTTTCTAAAGGAATGTCACGAGGAAGGAAAGCACAATAATCGATAACAGAACTATTTCAAGTCAAAAATTGGGTAATCAGGAAATATCTGTGCAATCAAGAATTATCTGTGTTATCAGGAATTATCTATGTAATCAAGAATTATCTGTATAATATTCATAATGAAGAATACCATTTATCTGTGAACCAAAAATTGCACAGTAAGTAATTTAAATACATTAATATTTTATTTCATTGTTAAAATAATGCTTTTTCTCAATTCGGATAATACAAACTGCGGTTAATACGAATTATTTTAATTGTCCCATGAAATTCGTCTTGACGAGGTTTGACTTTAATTATGATTGGTTTGGTTATGAGATTTTTGATTGACCAATACCATTCCCATAAGCACAATCATGCCAACTATTTGAATGTAATGGATTTAAACTTGTTAATGTGTGATATTTATAGTCATTTAATTTAACTCTTCTGGTGTTGTCTAGACGAGATATTTGTTGTTAGTAAAACTGACCAGATCTTGATGGACGGGATATCTTGTCATTGGAGAAAACTGACCAGATCTTGATGAACGAGACATCTTGTTATTGGAAAAACTTGACCAGATCTTGATCTCGTCATCATAAAAAGTAGGCGATATCTTGACAAGATGATATCTGGTCATTAGCAAACTTGATCAGATTTTGATGGACAGGATATCTCGTCAAAACCATTTGGAGGGCAAATAAGGGTTAATTGAAGAACTAAAATTTTAAAAGGATCAATAAATTTAAGTTGTAGATAAAAAATACATCCATAGAAAAACTGTACTGTCTTAAAAAGAATACCATCCTTGAATCAGAATTTCGATGTCATTTAAATATTTTAAATACGAAAACATAACGGTAGGTTTTCCGACAGAAGAGGCTAAATAGTGAAAATTTTCCTTCAGGGAAGAAGCGGTAATCAATAAAACTTACAGTAGCTTTTTGTACTTTATTCATAAGAGCCTTTTCGCATCCTAATAGGTAAAATAAATTGAGGCTGTCAAATTCCCTTTCCGATATATTTAAAGGCACACAACTAAAGACAAAAACCGTTGCATTTTAAAATACATGATACTTCACGAGAAATGTACGCACTACTTGCTTTTCTCGCGTATTAAATGGCAGTACACTTTCGGTGAAACAAATCTGAAGCGTAAATGCTAGCACATTTTTATGATAGAAAGACAATTAGAAAAATAAAACAGAACTTCCACGGGACGGAAGGAAATTCTTTCGTTTAAAATCCACAACATATTATATAAACAATTTATATACGTGTCTTCGCGAAATAAATGCCGTTAAGGACTGAAAAATTCTAATACTTCTAACAGTAAGCTCTTTTATTCATGAGTTGGAGCGGTTTTTTCTCTCGGCCGACAAGCAAGGGTGACAGATTCTGGAAAAAATATTCTTTTTGTTTCTGAAAAAAATGCAAATACATGACTGAAACAAAAAGCTTCCTGGCGAATTTGACACAAAGCCAACCTGAGAGAGGTTCTCACGTGCATTGTTTTAGAACAAATCCAGTCCCACTTTTCCCATTTTCCGGGAATTTATTTTTCCAAATTTCATTTTCCCAGAATATGATGTTTCTGCGAGACCTTATTTGTTGTGCTCTGTTTTGACGTACTCGTGTAGAGAAAATGTATATATACGTGTGTGTTTACTCTTGCCTGAGACGGAATCTCGTTTCCACGACTTTCTTGTTTTATATTGAAGAAGCCAATAAACAAGGAGCTAGTAGGGAGTTTATTTAACTAAGCTATATCTAGAAGTTTGAAAATTCGCTTAAGAATCTGTAGTATAGCCTTGTAGAATATTTAAAATTTAAATAGAAAGACAAGAGAAAAAAAAAGAGTTTAAATAAAAAAGAGTAAGAGCGACTAAAATTTATTTCAAAGCTTTTATGATCGAAAACTGCTTTTGCCATAATCGAGCAAAATTTAAACATCAATATTGTTAGATAAATGTATCTTCAATAAGAATTATTGTATCTTTTTAATAGTATATAATACATGTTTTGTGTCTTGGATTTATTTTCCACTCATGGAATTTTAAAATTGATAATTCTATTGTATACGCGTGATGCTGTGAATTGATAATTAATTTTATTGCATACGTGAGAGATATTGTAAATTGATAACAATATATTCTATTGTATAGTTCTATTGTATACGCGAGTTATTGAAAATTGATTATTATATAATTATGTTGAATGCGTGATATTGTAAATTGATAATTATGTAATTTTATTGTATAAACGATATTGCATATTGGTATGATTCTATCGGACTTAATTATTTGTATATAAGAAATTTAAATCAACTGAATATAACGAATTACATTTCTTATTTCTGTCAATACTTGCAAGCCATAAAAATACTTCTTAATTTCAAGATTTATCGAAACTTGCACTAATATCGCAATATCTACTATAACCCCCCTAAAATATACTAAAACAACATTTTACTTTCAAAATCTCATTCTAATTTTCCTTTACTAGAGAATAACAATATGTTTATTACAATTTTATTTCACATTTTAGGACATTAACTCACAGAGAAAAAAACAGCTACTGATGTAAAAGCGTACTGTAATTTATGCGTTGTTTTGCGAGCACAAGTTCGCAGGGCGCACGAATGTCTTTCCCCGGTCAGTATAAATATCCTACTATAATAATAGCAACTCTTCTACTTTCGGCTTTCGCCTTTACATTCGAGCATTAGTTTTATGGTTCACCAGTTTTGAAATCAGAAAGTAAGAGCCAGGAAAATATGTTACTAAAAAAGGGAAAAGTTTGTATTTTTCAGGGGGGAAACCGATCTGATAGCGAAGCTTTTGTGCTTTGGCAGTTTGCTCTTTCCTTCAAGTTTTGAGAAGTTGATTCAGAGAATTTTCCCTTCTTCATCCGCCAAATTCGCTCGCTGCTTTTCAGAAGTAGCTGTGTGTGCAAGAGAAGTAAAAAGTCACAGATCAGAGTTGAGAGTTATAAAGTTTATTCTCATCGAAAAGGGAATAAAGAATCTTCAACTCTCAGCAATGCTCTTATTTCTAAAATTTTAAAGTAATACAGACCACTGCCAACACGAAACTTTCTCTTTGTTCTCAAATATTTTAGTATCTTTGAATCAGTTTTATGCTCGGAAACATTTTGCGTAAGACCAACATTAACTCTTTGCATTCAGTTATGAGTATATATTAGTCTGTATTCATTTTTAATCTGTAACTGCACTTCCAAATATATATTTTCCCATAATAACTGTGCCTTTTGCACAAATATTGTAAAAATGTATATTTATTTGACAGAAGATGTTAATGAATATTTACTTTTTAAGTACAGTTGTATAGGTAGATATGTAGGTAGTTAATGAAAGTCACACTGGTGCAGCACAACGGGATATTTGTGACGGTCCGGGATCAATCCCGAAGAGAAAGTTCAAGGACAGCGCCTCGTAATTTTGAACTACGGTCAGACGACGAGAACAACACCTGAGCTGGCACCCCACTCCCCAAACTTCCTCATTACGCCAACGTGAGGGCATTTGAAGCCACGACAGATTTAACGTGCATCAGACCCCTTGCACACGACGGTCTTTGGCTGGGCCGAGTTTTGTACTCGCAACCCTCCTATTGTTAATCCGTTGCTCTTCCAACTGGGATCCCACGACCATATATAGTTGTATAATATTCAAATTCTTAACTTTTCAGGCGTCGTGGTAGCCCGAAGAGTAACGGATTAGGGTTGCGAGTTCGAAACTTGGTCCTACCAAAACAGTTGTGTAGGCGGGGGCTGGTGTATGTTAAATCTGTTCTGGCCTCAATTGTCCTCACGTTGGCATGGTGGGAAAGTTTGGAAAGTGAGGTGCCAGCTCAAGTGTTGACTTCGTCATCTAACGAGGTGTTGCCCTCGGCTTTCCCTTCGGGATGGATCTCGGAAATTTGCCAATGGCCCGTTGTGTTGCTTCAATGCGAGGTTAACTAATCAACTACCTACCTAATTTTTCAAATGCATTATTTGTTGTAAACTGTCTTGCTGCGCATCCCGCGAATTCCGCGGGCAACGTAGAAGTAGCAAAATTTGCGCAGCCCGCGATTTCCGCGGGGATGCATTTTTGCCGTCTATTTAACTGCAACCCGCTCTTTCCCCGTTCATGGTTTCATTTTGGCTTTTCTGTGATGTTTAATTGTTTATTCAAATCTGGGTTAACAGATGGCTTTAGATGTCCACATTTCTGCGAAATATACAAGCATTTTTTGCAGCATTTTGCACGCTCTTTTCAAAGCTCAAAGATGTCTGTCAGGAAGCGTTTCGCGAGTGATAGAACCTACATTCCTGACAATATTTCCGACACTGATAGCAGTTCTGACTCTGATATCAAGTATATTGAAGATAGTTATAGCGAAACTGATGAGAATTTCTCGGATTCCTCTGCGGATAGTGATTTCTAATAATTCTTCATTTTTCTAATAAATGTTTTGTAAGTATTTTGCACATTTTCATTAGTATATACGTTTTACCTTTGTATTTCATAAAATAAATCATAATTTAACCAAGATTAATTTTCAAAATTTTGCTTTTATATGATTATTCTTCAATTTCAATATTCCGACAACCTTTTTTTTATGATCTAAATATATATTGAAAAAAACTATTTTACAAAACATTTTTGTATATTTTAACTCTAAAATATATGTAGATTTGAAATATGTAATAAAAAAATACGCAATTTTTGAACCTATTTTGATAAAAAAAATTACGCAGGGAGATGGTTAATTATTGGTTGTTAGTTAATTTGCTAATTATTGACAATAAAAGAGTCTAAAGCATTACATAACTATTTTCCTGGATGAGAGGAATTTTCAGTGTAAATTTCAGTGTTTGGTAATGTTTGGTGTTTAATCCAATTGGTGTTGAATAATTATTTATCTTATTCACGTTTAATTCTTTGGAATTTCTATCAGCGACGTGCTGATATCGTATTCGAAGAGTAAGCCTGGAGACGTCACGTCCGGATTACGTACATCAAGCGCGTTTCACCACTAATACACTACCTTCACCTACAATTAGCTTGGAAGAAATAATCTCTCATACTAATCAAATTCGTAATTTTTAAATGTTAGTAGTAGTAAATTGTTAATTATTATTCAGATTTCGTACCTTGGAATTTCTATTAACGACGTACTGCTATGGTATTCGAAGAGCTAGGCAAGTGACGTCACGACAGGATTAGGTAAAGCAAGCACGTTTCACTACCAATACACTACCTCTATCTGCAATTAACTTGGAAGAAAGAGCCTCTAATAATAATCATAATAGTAATTTATAAATGTTAGTAACAGTAAATTGTAAATTAATGTCATTAGTTAATTAGGACATTAGAGATGGTGAAATAGTCTCAATTTGTTTGCTATAAACATCCTCACTAGTTCGGAAGCAAAAGTTATTTTATAAATAAGAAATCAACTTCAGTCTGTTCACTAACACACTATTTTCTAAGTAAGCCTTTCCATCCAGGCACCTTACAAAGATGGATATGTAGTAGTAACACTAACTAGGTCCGTTAGATAAAGTAAGAAATGTTGTGTGAGACCTAGTTTCTCATGATGAATTGATGTGAAACATCCCTATAATGCACATGAGGTGAGGGAGACATATGGGACAACGTTGTCAGCAAATACGAGCAGCGATAATGAATATACTTGAATCAGTCTTACCTTATTGAGATAATTCGTGGTATAAACATCGTCAAGGACAAAGGGGCATCCGTAACAGTTATGAATGCTTAATTATGACTAAGATCTCTTCAAATGCTTATAATGGGTGTTTTTTAATGTCCATGTGTGGTAAATGAGACAAAATATAATAATTTAAAATTTAATTATTAGAAATAATAAATTCTTGGTTGCAGAATAAAACGTATTCAAACTCAGTGATAATTATTTTGAAAGTAATTAGTCCAAAATTAATATTATGCAATACACGGAACTGAAATATTAGCAAATGATTATTTTAAATTTCTTTTGCTTATGAATGATAAAATATCACCAAATATCTTTTATTTTCTGAAATGTTCAGAAAGAAAATAATAAATTGATTCAAATGTTTTTTATTCAGATTTACAGTGTCTTATACACAAGGAAGATAGTTTTTAAAACCCAAAACACGGTAGTAAATAACAATTTGAACTTAATTTTTATAGGAATGGTAAAGTAGAAATTTAGAAACATGTTACGCTAGAAAAAATCCATATCCGTTCGAATAGTTTTAAAGATGTGTTTTAAATGACAAATATTTAGGAAAATCCTATGACAAAATTGAGTATACACCCAGCCTATTTCGTAGAGACACAGTAAAAATGTCAAATAAATACTTGTCCTTATGGCTTTGAATGTAGAACAACTTCTAAACCTAGCGGCACTTTATTATTAACAATAATTTTTATTGTTTTTCTAAATATTTTTGCTCATTTCTCTCATAGAATCATTCTTACGTTCTGTGCTTTGAATATCATGATTTTTAATGACTTTTTCCTAACAGGTCCATACATTTTCAAGCCCACTGAGGTCCAGTGTTTATGGTGAGGTGTATAGATACTTTTAAGATAGTACAGAAACTTCTATTTAACTATTTTTGTTCTATACTTCTCTGTGGATACGTTATCTATAAGCCACATAAACGTGACTTTAAATCCTAATTTTGAGTACGTTTTTAAAAAATTTATTCTTCAATAGTTAAATATCTCACTTTTTCCTTGATTTTCTCAATAAAACTGAATTTCTAACCTCTCCAGATAGCATACCACCCCATACATACAACGAAGCACATTCATGCTGATAATGGATATAGTGTGTTGAGGAAGCGGTTCACTTTTAAGGTTGCGATAAACATGTAATTGATCATCCCCACCAGAAACATTTCGCAGTTTTTAGGTAAGAAAGCGAATTCAATGTTTCTCGAGAAGTAATACATTTAATATAACAAAATTTAGGCCACCCACCACTTCAGTTTCTGATCATTCTATCATTTTGGAGATTATTCAACTTTTCATATTCCTCAGGAGAAATTTTTCCCTGTTTCGAAATTTGGGGAACGAGTGTATTTCGATTGAAAACTAATCATAGCAATGTTGGAATCCCCATCTCCTTTTTGTGAGCTCCATTCATTCGTGAGTTTTTGTGCTCCGATTCATGTTTTCTCTCTAGTTGTTCTTGAACCGCTCAACGGGGAAATATCGTTTATAATTCAGAATCGTCTGATGTGTTAAACGATTTACTGTATTTGGGATATTTTTGAAAACTTCAAATAAAGAATACAATACACCATTTAACGGTATAAGGATAAATATTGTTTTTAGAATAAAAATCTATGCCCACTAAATATACAGTGACGATGTTTAGTGAGTTTTGAAAGCATCATTGTTTTTATTTTTTATCAAATACATCGCAATATTTAATTTATGATTTAAAATCTATAAATTCCTTATTATTAATTTTTACTTTATTTAATAGATATCTATTAAGATAATTTGATGTTGGATATGAAGATAGTATGGGGTAAAACTGTATGTTACTGTATGTCAATTTTGAGCGTATGATTTTTATTTTGCATCAAATGTGTTGTTAAATTAAATACACAGTTTAAGGTTATTTTATGAATTTTTACTTCATTTAATAACGATCTATTAAGATAGTTTGATATGATTTTTTATTTTGTATCAAATGCATTGCAGTTTTAAATTCGCAATTTAAGATTATTACATGACTTTTTACTTTATTTAATAGGGATCTATAAAGATAATTTGATATTTGATGATATGATGGGGGTAAAACTATATGTGTACTGTATGTCAGTTTTTAGAATACAATTTTTTTTATTTGTGTAAATTTATTGTATTATTTAATTCATGATTTTAAATCCACAGATCCTATATTAACAGTTTTTACTTATTAATATAAAAATTGAAAAAAAAATGGTTTTTGACTATAAAATTTAAGCGAAACTGCATGTCATTTTTAAGGATATAATTCTTTATTTTGTATCAAATGTATTAAATTCGTTGACTTTTAGTTGATTCAACAACAGACATCAAAAGAAAATCACATTGTTATGCCGGAACAGTGTGCAATATTTTTCCTCTTTTAATCAGATATGCTATGGTCATGCGATAGGTTTAAATGCATATTATGCTGAGTTATGTGTGGAAATAATGTTCGAAGTTCTATATTTGCTTTATCAAACCAGTTCACCTCAAAAAGACGCACAGAATAGTGTTCGTTTTATAGTTGCCGTTTCTGCGGATTTAGAATTTTCTTTCTTCCTTTTCTTTAAAAAACACTCAAATCCTTAAAACTTTTTTTGACAAATGATGCCGCTCGCGATCAGGAACTTACTCGTTTTTGTAGAAAACGAGGCTTTTTTTTCCTGTAACACTTCCTTTCTCTCCCAGTGTGAATGAGTGACATTTTTTACAGTCGTAAGTGTTGTTCTCAGCTTTATTTTCGATTTTCCCCCCCCTCTGGGATTTGTTTTTCTTTTGATAAAAAAGTGCCTTTTCAGATGAATGCCCTTAAAGAGACTTGTCATCAGTAATGGTTCGAATCAGAATGGTTGTCAAATTCAATATTTTTATCCAGATTGGTGCTTTCTAAGGTGTTACGTATCTTTTTTGATGCTATATCTATAAATAGAGCAAACATGAGAGAAACTTATAAAAGTTAACCTCAGTCAACCTTGAGTCAACCTTTTATAAGTCAATTTGACCTTGAGTCAATTTTCTTGCAAACGAAACTTTAGGAATGTTTCGAGACTAGTGAGCTTCAAGTAGCGAGTAAATAAGAATTTCTTTGAATCTAACCCTCCAAGAGGTTTTAACGAGATATCTCGTCCATCAAAATGTAACCAATTTTGCTTTCCAAATTTAACCAATTTTGCTTTCCAAATTTAACCAATTTAGCTTTCCAAATTTAACCAATTTTGCTTTCCAAATTTAATCAATTTTTTTCTCGTCATCAAGATTTTTCCGATTTTTTCGTGATGACAAGATCAAGATCTGATGAGCTTACGTCTAATGCTAAGAGACGACGAGATCTTGATGGACGAGATATATCGTCCTACAGGATCTGGTCAGTTTTGCTAATGACGAGATACCTCGTAGAGCTAACCACCAGGAGGGTAAATTACACCTCATTCAACGTAGTAAGTTGCTAATGCAGTTCATTTCACTCGTAAAATTTGAACATGATTGCTCCCTTATATAAAAATTTTTAACCCTAATATTAAGTTTTACGTATGTTGAAGTGAACATTTGTTTTATGAATCACGTAAATTATACAGTTTATGTTTGCAGCGTCCATTTTAGAGATGAACAAGAAATCCTAAATTTAATCATTCTGTAAGATCTACCAATTCAATAAGTTCATCAATAAGTTAAGATGTAAATTTTAAATTTTCATTTGATTGAATATGAGAAATGAATTAAATATAAATAGGGTACAGTAAAATGCTGTATCTGGGACATCTAAAATAATATGGCAAGATTAGCGCACTGATTGGTTGAGTTTCATGGAGCAAAGGTCATATTACGCCAAACTGTGTCTAACATATGACAGGCAACATCAAGTGATACACAGACACACAAGGAACGGTTTAATGACGAGGTTGTGAGAAATACACCCAGAGTAAGTTACAGAAATCGAATCTCATTACCTACAACTCACAAAATTAATGCACGAAACGCAAATAATTGCCATCTATTATTATATTTTTTGAAGATCTTCCTCGGATATTTACATCGCTATTGACAAATATTTATAGAAAAGAAAAGTAATTACTAATAATCACCAAGAAGAGCTCGAGTAGTAGGAAGTTTTGATTTTTAGTTGGAGAGAAGAAAATTTCCTATTGCAGCCAATCGGTTATATCATCACACAATGAAAAATAAGGACTCATTTTTCTTTACTGTTTGTGCTATCTTCGTTAGTAATGCAATGTCGAAACCCCTTTTATAATAGAAATAATTATTTAATCAGAAAATTCATTTATATATTTGTAAATATCGTTCAACCAATTATTAGATATTAAGTCAAAAGTGATTCAATCGAAAAAATGAATTGTGCTTAAATTACTAGCGGTTTAATTGAACACAATCTCCAAACTTACGGGTTCGATTTGATTTGACGTTTTGCAGGCATTGTTTCCTTCATAAGGGTTATTTAAACCGGATTGATTGGTCAGTTTTCTTATGGTGCAAGAGCTGTATCTCGACCAGCTGTGACAAGCCTACAAAGGGAAAGGACCGCTGTAGCCCAAATGGTAGAGTTGTGGACGTATTGTTGCGTGTTCGAAACGGGATCAAACTAAAGACAGTGTACACTTCAGGACACGTTGTGATTCGTATACACCTGGGGAGTTGGTGCACATTAAATCTGTTTTGGCCTCAAATGTCCTCCCGTTGGCCTGGTGTGGAAGTTTGGAGAATGAGTTACAAGCAGCTCAGGTGTTGTCCTCATCATCTGACCGTAGATCAAAATTACGAGGTGTTATCCTCGGATCTTTCCCTTCGGGATTAATCCCGGACCATCACCAACATCCCGTTTTCTTGCTTTAGTGAGTAGTAAATTCAACTTCCTGCCTACAGGAAGAAAGGTAATTCAATTGAGCATGATCTACTCATACTAATATTAAGTTGAGTAATCAAGTCATACTTGAGTAGCATCAAGTATGTTTCTGAAATCTACGAATACATTTTACCTGGTTGTTTTTCAAAGTACACATGTTTTAGCTTGAAGAAAATGTAAAACATTTCCTCTAAAATCAAATATTTTCAAATCAGAAAACACGCCACAGACAAAGAATAGCCTTCACAAGTAGTTCGAGGAATCCCGATCCGACCGAAGCAAATTTAACAGCCCCGCAAGGAAACAAACCACACCGAGAGCGCAATCAACAATGTTTACTCTATAATTCTTTCCTGAAGTGTGAATTCCAGAGCAAAACGGGAATGTTCCGCTTCGAAATAGAGAGAATCCTCCTCCAAATACATTCGTCCTCTGGCATAGCAATAACTTGGCAATATTCCGCCTCTTCCAGACGGCTGACAAATTGTAAATGGACCCTCGCAGACGGCGACGTGTCTTAAAAATTCGAAAAATATTTGGCCATAAACCAAGGCCCGATGTTTTCACAAACATCCGGTCTCATAGAAGCCGGGGGCATTTATCCTTCGCCGGAGGCTTTTCGTTGGTTGAGGGTGGCATTTCCTCAGAATTCTTGCTCGGGACGCATTAAAAGTGGAAGGTTGTTTTAATTGCTTTCCGCGTTTGGGTGGGCAGGGACACAACAATGTGAGGAACGCTCCAAAGAGAGGAATAACAGGGGGAATGGATGTGGAATGGGCTTTCATTGCGATCCATTTTTTATTGTGTATTTTATAGTCAAACCTCGATAAGACAAATTTCACGGGACTGTAAAAAATCGTATTAACCATAGTTCGTGTTATCCGAATTCATAAGAAAAGCATTATTTCTAAAATTCAGTAAAATGTTAATGTGTTTATAGTACTTACTGTGAAATTCTTGGATCAGGGAGAAATTGTATTCTTCATCAAAAGGATTATACAGATATTTCCTGATAACGTAATTTTTGTCTTGCCATAGTTATCGATTTTTTTTTTCGTGACATTCTTTAAGAAAATCTTTCAGGCGATCAACTTTGTTTAATTGAGCAGAAGAATTTTCACTGCCTATCAGAAAGAGGTGAACAATTTCTAAGCCAGCAGTAGCTTCTTCTAGAGAAGGTACATTTATTACTTTGTCTTCGTCGGAATCTCCATTTATTCTTTCTTTTTCACTCTCTTCCACAGATAAATCTTCTGAAACTTCGGAGTTACTTTATGTTTCTGATAATGCGATTGAAAAGAATCCGTTTGCACTTCAAGTTTCAAAAATTTGGTAGTCTTAAACGGCGATTAGTGTAACTCCGAATACTGGGTGAGGCTCCTCCATGATGACGCCCTGATCCACCAACACTTCCATCATTTTTTTCAAAATTTTCTTAAATTTCTTGATTTTCTTAAATTTCTTGATTATATATATATATAATTCAAAATTACAAACCAAAACAAAGAGAAATCCAAAAATTTTAAAATCAAGAAATTTAAGAAAATTTTGAAAAAAATGATGGAAGTGTTGGTGGATCAGGGCGTCATCAGGGAGGAGCCTCACCCAGTCAACACAATATGGTGTTTTGTGCGTGTGAGCGGCAGTACACCAAAAGTAGCTCACACACCCCTCCAAACACCATAAGAAAACAAAATAGAAAAACAAAAGTTAGAAAAACAAAACCAGGGACAACCAAGGACACATACCAAAGATAAGTATAATATAAAATTAAAATTAAAATTAAAAAGGAGAAAACAAACTTACCCACATAGATTGACCTAAGCTCGACAACAACCCTCCGCAAACTACATGAGGACTGCCAACAAATGCCATTCACAACATAATTCTAATATTTTGACTTTTTGATCTTTTGGCATTTTGCTGGTCTGCATTTATATTATTTTACGTTTTAATGTTTTGTATATTTTGTAATTTGATTGTTTTTTTATTATATATATATATATATATATATATACATGGACCTTTGACCTCTGATGAATGGATGCACACGCATATATCCGTTCTGAAACTTGTAGTCTTCTCTGCATGACTTCCAAGCAGTTTTCACCTTAACTTTTAGAATCTTTCCAAGGTGTTGGACAGGCAAGTTGGAACACGCGATTAATGTTTCATTTCAATTTTGTTCGTTGCCCGCGCAACTTTTCCCGGGAATATTTTTCAGTATTTTAATTTTTGCCTAAACCATGATTTTGAATTTGGATTTTGGAAGAATGAAAAAAAGGGTTTTATTAGAATTCTAAGAAATTATCGCTTCGTTTTAGTCTGATGTACACCGAGTGGCGCCGTGATAAATTTATTCTATCTTCATTCCTATAATGCTCACGCCACTCGCCTTAGATAAGGATTCATAGACTTCTGTTTGATGAACGTGAATGACATGTATGCTTTCTTGTAAATTCATTGTTATTGTTGCAATTTGAGCTTATCTTCTTACCCACGAGCCATCGCGAGGATTCTTTCAACCAATAGATGCGGTTGCTCATTCATTACTTGTTTTGTGGGGACAGGACATACTACATTTCTTAATAATATCATGGCGCTCAGAGGGTTGATGAACTGGGAAGTCATGTAAATAAAACTGAGCTAGTTACCTAAATATACTACTTTTACACTCTGAGCGTCATGGGATTTCCGAGTAGTATATCCTTGCTTTCCCCATAATACACCTAATGTCTAAATAACCACATCTATAGGTTGAAAGATTTATAGGAAATATTCTACTGGTCAAGAAAGTCAAAACTGGTTATAGGTCATGCAGGGAAGACTTCTGGTATCATATATATGCGTGTGAACCCCTCAGGGATTAAATAATTTTTGAATACATTTCTGGTCGATAAAGGTATTTGTCTGGACGGAAAGAAAGTTTACCTTTTTCTCATTAAAAATGATTGTGTTAATGAACAGATATATGCTAGAATATAAAATAAATTGCTTAGGTAAAATTGCGTTTGAAAACGTTTGTATAATTATTGTTTATACGTAATTCATCAATATGTGAATTGTTCAATTCTGATATACGGTCAGGTACACGGAAAGAACCTTAGGAAAGATTACAGACCAATCGATGTTATCAGTAAAGGTCAAAGTTGATTAGGAGTTATGTAGGAAGTATTGAAGATTGCAGAACGGATATATCTGTGTTAACCCCTCAGGGGGTTAAGTGTATTCCTTTTTTTTAGTGATATAAGTACCGCAGGAAGGCGTCTTTGCCATGGTACCGTGACTCGACAACGCATGGGAGTACGAAGAAATATTAAAATATTTTGTGTTGTAATGTGCAGTCTATTTTTAAGACTAAAAGATGTATTTTCATTGTTTCTTGCAATAATGGTGTATAAGAATTCAAAAGAAAAAATGTATAATCTGAATAATATATCTGTGCAAGTTAAGTTTGAATACTTTTACATCCTATTTTTTATGGGGTATCTATCATCAAAACTGGTACCGGGGTATTTCACATAAGCTAGTTAACCCGGAATACAAATAAGTGGGCCTGAATATAACCACATTTATATTTTGTTATAATCATATTCAGGTTTTTTATCTTTATTCCGGAGTATTCGTTAAGTTTATTCAATTGAATACGATTTGATATTAATATGACTGATTTTATTAATTAGCATTGTGGTTTCCATTAATTAACCCATGAATTGCATATTGATATTTGAAACGAAATGTAAGAAATGTATTTATCCACGAAACATATCTCACATTTTTATTCGCATTTTTTCGAATAAAAAGTATTTTAGTGTTAGGTTCTGATAAAAATTAAATAATTATATTTCAATAAGAATTTCATTCAAAAATAAAGAGATAAATTCAAGTAACAAGGATCTTAACATTTTCAAATAAAAATATATCTGCATATTTACTGGTACGTATGAGTATTAATTCTAGGTTTCATATTGATTTACAGATGCTCATTGTTATTTTTTAGTTGTATAAGTAAAAACAAAATTTTACTCTGTGAAATAAAGTGATATAAAAATTCAATTTTCATGCATATAGTAGAATGAAATAGTATTAGCATACGTGATATAGATATGCTTTGGTGAAATTTATTAATAATCGTAATTCATGTGATTACACATCTGCTATTAAGTCTAGCAGTTTAGAAACATTCAAAGCAATGTGTACAGCATAGAATACATCAATTGATGTTATAGAAAAATGATTTCATTTTCTAACGGCATCATCAACATTTATCAATATATGTATACGTGATAAATCTCGAAAAGGAAAAAAATCCCGACACTTTACAATGTTTTTTCTTTTCGTGTTTGTGATGTTTCCATTTTTGTAATTGCACAATATCTTCACTAATTTTAGTTGAGAATAGTTGCAGTATTTCAAAACTGTAAATTCACAGTCTACAAATTTGATGCTTAAGTGCTTCCATCATCTTCAAAACACTATAAACTTAGAAAAGCGTGAACTATCGCCATTGTGTTGGGAGCTTGCCAAACCTTAGCTAATTGACATGTTTGAAATAAGACAGAAGAGAGTAGAATTTCGGAATCCGAGTTTGGGTCGGATATGTCTTTTTACAGGAGTTGTAAATTGCATGGACATAAAGCACTTATTTCTTTCTTCAAGAGATTGTGACACTGGAAATTGAAGAAATACGCATATTCTCTCAATCATCTAAAACATTTATATGGGATCGCTAAATTTCGTAGAATATGAATCATAATTTGGATTGAATTAGTAGCTGTATCTCATAATTCAAAATAACTTGTCTTTATCTTACTTTCAAATGCAAAATTACTTCCCTTCATCTTGAGAACAGGTGCATGAACAATTTAATTATAGTGTTTTAGGCAATTATTTAAAAAAGTATATTTCAAGAATATGTGTATTTTGATCACATGCACAGGCCATATAGATTATGGAAGTTATAAATATTTTTCTCGTGAATCTAACTTCTTTTATATACCCAATGTAAGCAGACTAATGTGTACCTTCATGTAATACATATAACATCTATATTGATCCCACCATTTAAGAGTAGGATCTTTATTTTAAATTGTCTTAGAAGAAAATTAATACTTTCTAATGTTTATGAAAATCCGCTTATAAACTCTCACTTTTGAAGACTATATGTGATAAGTTAAAAGTTTTTCAAACAACGTAATACGGAAAATACACTAAAATGCTTTGCGAAACTAATTAGCGTTTAAAGAAAGTAGTTTTGGAGGATTTCTTTTGTGAAATAGTTTAATTAAACAATGCACATTTCTAAAATTTATTTTTGCAATTATGAAATTTTACATAAAATTACTCATACATAGAAAGCATTTTTATTGTAGATTTATTTTAAATATAAAGGGGGCAATCATAATAATTCACGTAACGTACACCAAAAAAGTACTATAGTATTTTTTTATTAAGAGACAACGGTAGCCCGTTTGGAAGAGTAACGGATTAACAACCGGAAGGATGCAAGTTTGAAACTCGGTCCAACAAAAGATCGTCATGTACATGGGGGCTGGTATCCTTTAAAACTGTCGTGGCCTCAAATTCCCTCACGTTATTGGTGTGGAAGTTTGAAGAGTGGGGTGTCAGCTTAGGTGTTGACAACGTCATCTGACCATGATTCAAATTAGGAGGGGTTACCCTCGGATCCTTCCTTTCGGGATTGATCCTGGACTTTCGCAAATAGACCCATGTGTTTCTCTAATGCAATATTATTTTACTACCTACCAATCTGCCTATTATGAATAAAATTAAACTATATACATTGAATTTTTAACTTTAAAGCTTTATCTGTCAATAAGAGAATTGGCCTATAAAATTACCGAAGTTTAAGAGTTGTGATTAAAATAGGACTAAACGAAATTAAATTGGAAGGCGTTTAAGGTAGCGTATTTCTTTAAGCCTATGCAAAACTAATATTCAAAGGTTTTATTAATTTATGTACTCGCTTAGAGATCCTTAATGGAGGCTAACTTAGCTGATAACTTCTCTCTTGGGTACCTTCGAAATCAAAATGACTTAATTTTCCTTCACCGGGTTACTGTAGTGTATTGGAACTTTTTGATGTCCCGAAAGGACACCAATATCTCGACTTATTCTTGTAGGTTCATCCTTCAAATAATTTTCACCTGCATGCTTCTGAGTGATACTTTTTAACCCTCCTAGAGGGTATCTGAATGTGGTATTACGTCATTCGCAAAACTAACCTGATTTTGATGGACGAGATATCTCGTCATTAGAAAAAACTGACCAGATCTTGATCTTGCCATCGTCAAAAAATCGGCACTATCTTTATGAAGAGTTATCTTGTCATTAGCAAAATAGTTCAGATCTTGATGGACAAGACATTTTGTCGAAACCACTTGGAGGGTTAAACGAAAGGGTTTTTAGTAAAAACATTAGCAAACTAAAGGTCGCATTTAAGAATTAATTTGATTAATCACGTTTTGACGTTATTTTATTTGACATTAGTTTTAATATGCGACATCGTGTTGTAGTAACGGGCTGTTATGCTGCAAATTACAAAACATGTTACCTGAACACTAGAGCCCTCTGCATTTATTATTTCTAAACGAAACCCCATGTGTAATAAATTTTGTTTTTGAAATATATTAAAAAATTATGCAATTATTCTGAAAATGTATGAAATTATTATTATGAAACAGTACCTTTTACACGGTGTCGTAATGTGTCAGTATCAAGTCATATAAGGCTTTAACCACTTAACGCATTTACCCGTGTTTGACACGGGCGAAAGTTACCGACAAATTTGCACAGGCCCGTGTCTCACACGGGCGCTCTTCCGTTCTAGTAAAAATAGATAGGCTAGATTAAACTTATACCAAAGATGGCATAAACATATTTAACATAGATGATTTACCACTTATTTATAGATGGATATTAAACTTATTTATCGTAGATGGCACCATTATGCACCATTTTTCTTGTGTAAACCAAGTGGTGCATTTTGATGATTAGCTATAAGTTTGTTAGGAATTCTTTGTTATAAAGCAGTTGTTAGGTGTCTAAAAGGTAATATATCCATTTTTATTACGTTAAATATCATAAAAGTAAACAGTTAACCATAAATTAATTTTTACTAAGTGTTTTTGTAACTTGTTTAGAAAAAGTTATCTGATAATGAGCGACTGTGACGATTTTGAATATACCAGTTTATCAGAAAGTTTCAGAGATGAAAGTGATGATCTCTTGAGTGATGGAAGTGAATCTGAAGTTAATATTTTATTATTATTAATATTTTGAAATTCAAAATAAACATGTAATAAAATCGTTTACACTTTGTTTGTATAATATTTTTTTTATAATTTTTACCCCACCCCCCGCAACTGAAATCGCAAAAAATAACTTACACTATACCTATATATATATTCATTTCCTGTCAAAAAAAAGCTCGATCATTTTTTACCAGTTTTTCCGAAAAAAACTCGTGCTTTAAGTGGTTAAGATACATAGTGGTGTAGGTAAAAAAAGTAATTTTTTTGAAAAAGTCTTTGCCTCATAAAAAAATTTATGCAGTTTTTATTGTTTTACAACTTTTTGGAATTATATTGCCTTTAAATTATATGTAACACCTTAATGATTACTTCGACTTTTAATAAATACATTATTATTGAGTTATTTAATTATTACAATGGTATAATTAAAGCACTGGTAAAATCGGCAAAATTGGCGCTGTATTTGTTACTATTTTTTAATCAATTGACTTAAAAATGAACCACAAAAAACGAAATGCAAAACAAAACTTAGACTTCAAATTTTTCAGATCGCAATATTTTTGTAGAAAAAATTGTATAAATATTTATATCTCATCATCATTTAAGATGAGATCCATGTCTCATATTTTTTGAACTTCTTACATTTCTGAAGCAATAGTGGTGAACTTTAGAGATGTTTGTATATTTTAGTGGAATGAACATGTTCAAGTCTTCAGAAACGTCGGATCTTTTCTTTCTTATGTGTAATAAGAAAGTTCACAGAAATCCAAGTTCACAGAAACACTGAAAGACAAGTACGTTTTCGTTTCGAGTCAGTTTATTAAATATTTAAACGTTTCTTTTCTATGCAGATACTGCATGGATTACCAGAGTTGGCTGTTTCATAACTCCTACTCTTCTTCCCTTTTGTTATAGCTTTTTCAAAAGGATAAGTATTCAGAATATCATCTTGATTCATCTATACTAGCATGAGCTTATTATTTGGCCTTGCTGATTTAATAATACTGTACAAGTCCTCAGTAAATACTATTATCTTCCTTTGCTTTCCTTCTCAATTTATCCAAACTCACTGTCATTAGGTCTGTAGAAAACGACGCGATACCATAAATTTATAGATATAAGATATTTTGTGAGTAAAATACTATAAATATATTTTATTAAATGATATTTTTAAAGTAAAATTCTTAATTTATATTTTATCAATCAATTCGTTTTAAAAGTAGAAATTTGATATATATTTTTCAAAGGATTTTTGTTAATCTTTTGATTTGTGTTCTAGAATAACTAACTACCCGACCAAACTCGGGTTGAATTTAAAAGTGATTAAAATAAACAGTATTTTAACTTATGGGATATAACAGATATGTTGTGAGTAAAATACCAGAAATATATTTTATCAGACGATATTTTTGTAAAAGTAAAATTCGGATTTATGTTTTATCAGTCAATTTGTTTTATTTGTTTTTCAGGAATTTGATGTATGTTTTGCAAACGATTTTTATTAATGTTTTTATTTATGTACTCGTATAATTTCTTGACCCAACTCTGGTTGAATTTATCAAATGTAGATAAAAAATCTGACTGAAATGAACACTTTTCTTTCGTAAAAAATACCAACATCATTTAAGTGCCAAGAAAATAATTTTAAACACATTTCCGCCATTTTATAATTTTTAAGAAATGGTAGCGGATTGCCATTTTTCAAAAAAGTTAGATCAATATAAGAACTTTTTCTTTTAAAGAAAATTTATGTTTTAAATATACTTTTTTAATAGATATAATAAATTACTTAAACATAAATTCAACTCGTAAAGTAGGCAGCATTGGCCTACTATCACCAAAACAGAATGCTTAATGTTTCAGAAGTCCTAGTTCGGATTTTTCTAGCACTAGTATTCTTTTAACATCGGAAAAGGTTTTACGTGGGATGAATAGGAATTACAATTTAAAATTAGCAAATGAAGAATGATATTAGAATGTGAAATCATGGGTAAGCTCAATTTTCAATTTTTATGACATTCCATTATGTTTATCAGCCCTTCGTACGAATTAATGATTAATATTAGTTTCTTACATTTTCATCCTATCGAGTTTATTTTGTTTCCAAAAATTATCAACTATTAGTTATATTTTCTTTAATATATAATTATACTTTCATTATTGTATGATATTGAATATACAGACATTTTCATTATTATTCGATTATTAAACTGTCATTTTTATATCTGTACATTTCCATTATTATATATAAGCGATCATTTATTTTTTCGTTCAGAAGAAGTTACAGTTTTTCTAATTAACTTCAGTTGCGAAATCGTTTAAAAAGTGTGTTTTGAATCCTTTCATTTAGGATCGTAAACATTAAATATTGGGAAGAGATATTCCCCAAAATGAAATTCGTTTTCTTTTCTATCTCCTTTAAAAAGAGCACTTTCAAATTGCTCCCATTTTCAATTGCTGAGTGGACATAATGCTTACCGATGACATTATAAAACACACCCATTAAAAAATTCCGAAGTAGGAAAAAACATCCCCAAGACGACGTTCGTTTTGAAAGAATGCATTTGTATAATTTACGACGTCATTAAGTTAATTTAGCAATAACAATAAATTTTTGCGTAAGATAGTAATGAATACCGTTATGAAGTGATTAATATTTAAATCTCGACAGAGAATTTTCTTTTACACTGCGTATTCCGTTTTATTAAAAGTAAAGAAATGTCTAAGGAGATTACTTTGTTCTTATATTTTTAAAAATGATTTAAGACATATAACATAGACTTAAATTCATGTAAACCAAACTGTTGTCCACTGTTTTTTTGCCCCCCCCCCCATTTGAAATTCTTTAATCTTACTTAAAACATTCTAAGCGTTATTTTAATATTACCTAATAATAAATGACTGTGTTTGAAACCTTATTGATGATTTGTAGTTTGTAAAATTTGCTTTCCAGAAATGATTGAAGTAGTAGTAGAATGTTTCAAAAAAATAGAATGGAAATATAGATTATATAGATAATTTTAAGTTCGTACAGTGTAGAATGTTACAAAGGTTTATAGCATTAGCTTGCAATATCATCACAAACATTGCATTATCATGAAATCATTCGCTCTAGCTTAATTTTTTACCCTTACTGGTGTAATTTTTTTTATTGCTGTAAGCAACACAATAATTTTTTTCCGATATAGATTATCTTCTTTTTTATCCGATTTTATTCTTATCCTCTAAGGGGTCCACACTCCATATATAAATTCTGCAATCCGTACTCCTTCCTGTGTGACTTCCTACCAGCTTTGCTTTTGCTTTGGAGGTATGGCATCAATCTCCTTACATCTTGAATAATCCTCCTGCTGTTTAACCTTCCTGGTGGTTGTCTCGACGAGGTATCACTAACAAAATTGACCCAATCCTTGATGGACAAGATATCGTTCATCAAGGTCTCGTCGTCTCTTATCATTAGAAGAAAACTGACTAGATTTTGATCTCGTCATGATAAAGAAACTCGACAATATATTGATGACAAGATATCTCGGCAGCAGCAAAACTGTTCAGATCTTGATGGACGAGATATCTCGTTGAAACCACTTGGAGTGTTAATATCAGACATTTCTAATGTAATACTTCACTTTGCGCCATCTCTCATTAATTTGAGATTGGCAGAAAAAACATGTAGGTAAAGAGGCAATAAGTTAAATTTTAGTCATGATGAACATATGTTTTGTGTATGACAATAAAAGATAATCCATTATTTTTATAGTTTTTTTCTTTAAACTTCCTTAATGTTTAGATACATTTTTATAAGACGGCTATGCAATTTTATGAACTGGATTAAATTGCTGGTAGAATTTAATCTAGAAATAATTTCCACCTATGGTCTCATAGAGAAATACTTTCTTTCATTCTATCCATGTTACATAATATCTAAAGTATGTGAATTCTCTCAATGGAATTGTATAGAAAAGTACTCGAATCCTATTAAATTGTGTTGCATACTTAAAAGAAATGCCTTAGCTGATGTGTTTTACTATTTTCCTACCATCACCGCTCGTCAAACACAATGCACATTAGCGTAATTCTAGGAGTTTATAAAGACTTAATGAAAACTCTCGAAAATAAAATGTTCAAAACCTGTACGTCGCATTAAATATTTAACTACTTGAAATTCGCCAGACTTAGATTGAAGAAGCGGAAAGCGAAGAACTCTTCAAAATTATGGATGCCGTTCGAATAATTTTGCTTACGCATTTATTTTATTCTACGTTGAGCAGAAGCGGCAGTCGCCACAAAAGAATTGCATACATCACAAAATCACAAAAGCCTCGAGTTTATGGAACGAATGTTTACAGAATGAAAGATAGAACGACATATGAATGCCATTCATTTGAATAAAAGAATGTTTAATGCTAATTTATTTCAAATTTTTTTCATGCATCCTCGAATTCTCTTATGGATTCGAAATTTCGTACTGAAAATAATGTCTGAGAGGAAAAAGAAAGAATGCATTTGGGGAGAATGTTTTAATAAAGAAAAGAAAGTAAACTGTTTTAGGATAATTGTTGAATATGGAATAGAAAGGAGGCAATGAAGTTACATAAATCACAACCGAAAACCGGGTTTATATATATATTTGATAAATAATGAAAACTCTGTGGTATATATTAAAATTACCTCATACATATTTCTAAAAATAACAAATTCTAATTAAAAATTAGTTCACTAAATACAATTTTGGAATATGCTAAATAACAAAACTGTAAATGACAATGGCTGAAAACGAAACAAAAAGATTAGACTAAATTTTAAATCTTAAAAGAACTGTTGACATCATAAGCGGTGTAAGCTAAACGAAGTCATGAATATCCATCACCACATAAAATGTAATTATTGCTTTTATAAACTTTTAAAATGCATGCAGAAATAAAAGTACCTATATAAACATATAGTTTCGTTATTCGAAAACAGGTTTTTTAAATACTTGTAATCAGAAGTTTCATAATCTTTTAATTTATGATAGATGAAGATAGTTAATAATCAACAGTATTCTTTATAGTCGTTCAGTCTTTATATTGTAGAGTTTATATAATTAATGGTATAAGATATTTTATAAACCAAGAACTTGATTCTTTTTCTATTTACATTGTTTTTCAATTAGTACGATTTATTTTTTTGAATATGATTTATTTCTTGTTATCGTTGAGAACAATTATTCCATATTTGTCACTGGTTTTCAGGAAATTATCTTTAATATTTTCTTTTCTGCGAATGCATATCTTTAAAATTTCTACGTCTGAATACATCATCTAGAGAGGATAAAAATAGCATCACGAGTTCGACCAAATGTACCATCATCTGAATATTATAGCACTGCAATTCTCTTCAGTGAGACGTATGGAATATATAAAATATCGGTGTCATTAAAAACTACATCAAAACTTTGAAACTTTTCTTGAACTGTAGTTTCTATTTTCTCATACTTCACCCTTTGGTTTTTTTACTGTTATTACAAGCTTAGATATTTCTAACATGGATTATTCTTTTGAATCACTATTTAAAGATAAATTTTATA
Organism: Meta bourneti; assembly: GCA_933210815.1. Taxonomy (NCBI): domain Eukaryota; kingdom Metazoa; phylum Arthropoda; class Arachnida; order Araneae; family Tetragnathidae; genus Meta; species Meta bourneti. Next base: position 56,768,498 of record OW119922.1, on the reverse strand, counting down.
TTAGGGGTATGATAGTTAGAATATAGTTCGGTTTGTCTATTTTTACTCTACAAGGACTAATTTGACTTTTTGCAACATGGGATGCTTATGCATTATCCTATAACCCTAGCAATATGTATGAGCAAACCATACATGATATTGTAGTAAAATGTATATAGATGTATGCATATATAAAATAAATATCTTTCGCCAATATGTTAAGTTCTAAATTTTTGGGTTCCATTAAGTGTTCAATGTGATCGGTATATACATTTTTTCAAAGGACTAATTTGATTTTTTACAATATGGGTTGTTTTTGGTTCTGGGGTTTTATGGCGCAAGGGAGATATTTGTCCATGCTGCACCAGACACGACATACGACATAAGTAATAGACACAAACACAAAGAAAGTTTACTACCACAGAAGAGAGAAATATACCCAGGGGGAATGCATTTTACAACATCGGATGATCATGCATTGTCTTATAACCCTAGCAATATGTATGGGGAAACCATATAAAGATATTGTAGTAAGACGCACATAGATGCATGCATACATAAAATAAATATCTGTCGTCAATATGTCAAGTTCTACATTTTTGGGTTCCACTAAGGGTTCACATTATAACATCAATGCGATCGGAATACACATTTTTCCACTATGATAAATATAGTTTTGTTAACAGTTGGTGTTATTCTGATGGCAACAGGTTTTTATCTCGTTTCAAGTTTTTGAAAATTGTTTCAGTTCTTCCCACGATTTTTCTCAGGTTACAAGAATGCAGATATGGCGCCATTTTGGATATCGAGAAGGCTTTCCTGCCACTTAGCATAAGACCCAAAGGCAGACTATATTCGATTCTTTTGGTGAAATCGTGAAGATAAAAATAAATTAGAGATTTTCTGTCATTAGTAAGTAGTTTTGCAAGTAAAAACAATAATTTCTTCCTTGGACCTCTTTTGGTGTGGTGTGGAAAAATGAAGAATGGGGTGCAAGCTTAGGAGTTGTTCTCGTCATCTCTCCGTGGTACAAAATTACGAGTTGTCCTTGGATCTTTCACTTTGGGATTGATCTCGGACCGTCACCAGTTGCCCATTGCGTTGCTACAGTGCGACATTAATTAACTACCTACCTTGGATCTGTTATTGAATATCATTTGAAAATATATAAAGAAATTCCAGACTACAGTAAGCAGTTGGTGATGAAACTCCTCAATTGTTTATACGCCGTTAATGTCGTAACGAATATCGGCAGCGAGAAGGAGTTAAAGGAATTCATTAATAAAGAGTCTACAGATGTATTGTTTGCAGGAAAACTTAATCCTAATAATTGGCAATATTCCGTTGATCGCAATCAGATGTTATTGACCCAGTACTGGGAATGTCTTGGGATCAATCCAAGGACTAACAGTTAATTTGAACTGGCTGGAGAACTTTGGGTTTCAAATGATCACAAAGAGGAAACATCCATTCTGTTTGTCATTATATGTTCAACTCCATTGGGTTGATCTACCAAGTTTTTTTGTTTCCCAAGCTGTTGTCACAGGAAATGTGTAAAGCTGGGATACCTTGGAAATTTGAAAGTCGATTCTTCCAAAGAGTTTTACGCTTTCATCGAGATCTTTTCCGATAGAAGTGTTTATCCCTACGTTGTTTCATGCTCATGCATATGACGGGGAATCTATCAACATTAACATTTCATGCTCATGCTATGTTTGTGAAGGCATAAACCATTGATGAAGTATACATCTAACCTTAAAGAGTAACTCCAGTGAAACCTGTGACGATTCCATTTGCAGAGTTGTTAGCGCTGCAATGGTTTGAGCAAGACTGTATTTCAGTTCTATAAGGACTTCTATAGAGGAATATGGAGTTACTTTTTTTGGACCGATTTTTCCACAGAATTAGCTTGGATACAGGTAGAACAATCGTGGATTTTCTTTTGACAAAGTTCATCAAATACGAAAACTGGCCGATCCTGCAAGTTGAAAATATATTTCTGGCTGTGTTATCCCTGCAAATAACCCGTCAATAGGATTCTCAGTTAGACAGTTCCTGACAGATAAATGATAAGAGGGTCCAGCTTGACTAAAAGAATTTCCGACAGAGTGGCAGTTGTCGATAGTGATTAATCTATTTTAAATCAGAAGAAAAAAAGAAAGGACGACTTCTCACATACGTAGTGGACGGAAGATTAAAGCACTAAGAAGCTGAACTTGTAATTCTGACCTTTTTGACCTTCATTGCAAACTGTAAAATTTTATTCTACGTTGAGTTTCTTTTGATCAACTCTAAGTTGGAGGATGCTAAACATTGGTATTTTAACATTTAGTGTTGATCCAATGGTAACACATTTTATCTAGTTTAATGTCTTTGAAAATTATTTTTAGTTGAGAGAACAGAAAAACTTCTTGAAGTATTCAGTTGCATCAATCGATTAAAAATTTATAAGTGTTTGGTATTGTTTTCTTACTTCTAATCGAACCTTGAGGAAGCGTTGCGTTGTTCAACACGATATCACAATTTTATGATTGTATTCTGTAATTATTCTATTACATTATAGCAATCACTATGCAATTAGTGTGATTTAATAAATTATAATTAAGTTAGTTTAAGCAGATATATAAATTATAAACTTATTTTCCTTAAATGAGTTCTCAAATTGAAAAATAAAGGAAATTTGAATTATCAGAGCCTAGCGATTGAAGTAGATCCCAAACCACAAAGAACATCCATTTTCTGTAAGACGGAGGGCAAGATTAACTTTACGGCAACCAGACCGGCAAGTAAAGAGTAAGGGGGACAATTAAGATGGTATTTAAAAAAAACATCAATTCTAGATAATCATAAGAAATGAATTGAAAAAAATTAATTGAATCATATGAAATGAATCCGTTATGTAATGGAAACAAATTAGAAACACGAAATATTCAAGATCAAAATAATTTCTGATTGTCCAGATGAAATAGTAAATAGAGGATAAACAATTATATTTGGGAAATTTTTTAAAACGTGCCTTCATGAAAACTTTGAAGAGCGCTTTTTCTTATATTGCCTGAAGCAATTCAGTTAATATAAATAAAGAAATGCTTAGAACCTTACAATTTTGTTTCATTAATGAACTACTACTGTATCTGAATGAATTTCGATGTTATCCTACTATGTAAAAGGCAAATTTGTGGCAACATGAATCACTTTTTATCCTCTATCATGGTTAAAATTAAATAAAACAATTTATTTCTTTCGAGAGAAATTGCTCACGAACAATAAATAAATATTAAATCATTACTTACATGTAAGGAAACGAGTAATACATGCAATAATATTTATAAAATAGTACAAAACTCAAAAGCGATATTTATACAGAAACTCAATGAAAATACGCATGCGATAGTACAACTAAATTATTGATAAATGTGTAATTTTCTGTATTCGGTAACGAAAGTAATTGTTTAATTTTTTAGTTCCTTTTAAATTATTGAGATGTAATTTTCAGCTGTGATCTTAAATGAATTATTAAGTTCTGCATTACTGAGTTTTAGAGACTATTACTGAGATATATTTATTTTTGAGTTGTGAGATTTATTAATTATCTTGCTATTCTGAATATTTTGAGTTATAAATATACATGAAGAATGACGCATATCAAGGGAATATGTCAAAGCACACTCATTATTTACGATTACTCCTGTAAACGTTAATAAGTGTGCATTATAGAAAATACACACCAAAATACATTTACATTATCAAATATAGAAAATTACTCGTAATTTAATTGTACTAACGCATGCGAGTTTTCACTAAGTTTCTGTATACGTACCACTGTCTATTTTTACGTTTCTTACTTTTTTATATTCTACTCCGAAAGATAATAATAAGATTTTGCATAGCAATAAGTGATTTTTAGAGCTCGTTACGTTTTTATCTCAAAGGGCTTTAAGGTAGTTTTACATAATTCTATATATGGTCAGTGGTAATCAGGAAGTTATCTTATCTTTTTGTAATCTTATCTTATTGAAGTTACCTTATTGCTTAATAGTTGTAAAACTATTTTTACGAAGAATGATTAGCAACTAACAAAGAGCGAAAACAACCCCCTTCTGTACAGAAAAAAATATTCATTCCTGATAAATTAATAGTTAGTAAAAAATCAAGATAATTTCTAATGTTATTGAAGAAAATATTACTACCACCATTCACTGATAAATCACTCACTTCTATCAAAATAAATTTATTGTTAAATAATTGATGTCTCATATTCTTGTATTCCATGTGCAACATCTGAATTTTTCTAATTTAATACATTGGAATTGGTAATCTCTAAAGTTCTTTTTTTCTAATTTTTATTTCTTACAAGGCGCTTGCACGATCATAGAGATTAAGTTATGCAAATGATCAATTTATTTAAATGATTCGGCTATCTTTTTACGAAAGCAAAAGAGTCAGAAGCGGGCGAAAAATAAACTCACAATACTCCCTTAGCGAAAGAAAAGCCTAATTTTCTGTCCGTATTATGATGCCACTAGAGTATCAAGTATGCATTTCAATAAAATTTAATTAAAAACATTGAAATACAAATATGCATTTCACTTTTTAATTGAATTGTAATTCGTTACTAATGTCAAAAGGAAAGCATCATCGATTTGCAACTACGAATTGCGAATAGCTTTCAGCATTTTGTTTCGAAAACATTTATTAATTATATTTACGAATAGAATAAGACAACCGCATGTGGTAGAGAGGATATACCTCGTATAATCTCATACATTCTTAATAAAATATGTATAATTCAATTACCACACAAAGCAAATAAAAAAATTATGGTATTACTTTTTCAGGGTGCTTGGGAAATCTGCTTTTGATGAAACCGGTATCGCATTTTCTTTGTTCTCTTTTTATGTAATATTTTATGTTCCCGAGGAAAGCATGAATTTTGCATTCACAGTCTGAATTCACATACAAGAAAAGCAAAGCCATAGTATATTTGTCTTAGAGATTACTATCAAACGTATACGATTTCTAATTACCTTTGAATTCACGTTTTTGTTGATAATCTCCACATTTTTTGTGAGTTTACATGTTTAAATTCAAATTATAAATGTCTTTTATCCATATATCAGAGTAATCACTTGGTTTTATTCCCTTTCGAATTCAGTTTGGGAAACAATACAGTAATAAACAAACGTACAATTCTTTATTTTCATTCTCAAATTTGAAATTTTGCATAAATTGGTATTTACATTATTACAGTATTTTTAAATACTATACAATGAATACTAGAATCGAAATTTTCAAATCGCCTTTTTTGAACTTAAGTATTTTTCGTATGAAAGGAATTTTATTTAGATGAAGTACCCGTAATCTAGTAAATGTTTCTGAAATATTGAATGCTGTTTTGATAGTTAATAACATATTATGAAATGATAGAATTATGTTTTTACAATATTGGAAAGAAGTTTACTCCTTAAAATAATTATTAAGCAGAATTAAGAGTACACACAGTGATAATTCATTGTGATTACGTGCAATAACGTATACAAGTAAGCTAGTAGCAGTTTAATGCGTGTGATACAAGTTTAATTCAAGGAGTGCTTGGACGAGCTTAATCTTTGATAAAAAATGTTTATTTTGCTGCACTCCAAGTTTGGACTTCGTTATCACCCTGTATTAGTACATGAAAAGTTTGTGTAATTTGAAGCAGAAATTTTCTCACAAACCCAATGCTTAAACAATGTTTTTCTGATGTTTTAATAATTGAATATTTGCAACTTTTTTATAGTTTGCATAAAACTAAAACATTCATTAGGACTGGACGAATAGCATTCATAAAAATTAAAAATTCCTCAAAAAAGAAAGTAATACATTTTATGAATTTGGTGTACTGAACTACCAGAAAGGAACTCCATGCAGTTATTACTCTAATTTTAATTTAAAACTTATTTCTATTGCTTTAGTACCATGCGAAATTTTATTAACCACTGTCCTAAGAATTTTTCGTTTTAGAAAATTTAAAAAATGTTCGTCTGAACACTGAATATTAATGTTCTTTTTCTCATACTAACTGATTCTTAACCCTTTCGTAAATGCTTCACGGTTCGAACACTTTGTTAAATCCAAAATTTGGATTCAAGCCAAAGAAAAATTCCCACGGGTAAAATTTTTACTGATTTTACAAGGAATCCTTCATCCTCTCAGTTTTGTAACCTAGATTAATTACTTTCAAGTTTAGTACGTCAGGCACACAGATTTTTGAGAAGTAAATTTAAACTACGGTATTTTTCTTCCGAACTTTATGAACATAAGATTTACAGATCATAATTTATTCAAGTGCTAGCTGTAAAAGTAGACTGTAGACTGCAAGACATCGCTGCAACGAAGAAATGAAAAGTAAGCGAAATTGTCTAGAGAATTAAATCAATTCTTTTGAATGTTCTGTTAAGCAAATATTTTACTCGTGGTATGTGAAGAGTATAAGAACCCAGAAAATATATTTTGTGCTTAAAGTAATCACTAGGCAGTAACACTCACGAGGGAATGAATGTATCATTTATGAATATTTACATACGCTCAGAAGATATTGCGAATTTGTACTACTACTTGCAATGAGACATTTTGTAAATTTATAAGGGATAATTTAAAATAAAATCAATAATTGATTTATAGAGACTTTAAACTTTTAAGATTTTTTAGAGAAGATTAAGAGCAAATCTTAAACGAAAATGCCCAACATGTCTTGAAAGAAAGATTTACAAATTGAAAAATATATTACAACATCATCTCGAATCAATAAGAATTGGAATTTAGAAATACGTTTTTATATTCTCTTAAGTGTTCATTAACATTTAGTGGCCCTTTTCTGCAAAAATGGTTTTTGAAAAATCTTAAGATTTGTTAAAAGGAAGAATAAAGTTAAACATATTCGCTCTCAAAAAATTTTAGAAGTCTCGTTAAATTAAAGTTTATTATTCATTTTTGAGTCATCAAGGAAAGTCACATAGTTAATATTTCACAAAACATGCATATTTATCTACTTTATCAAAATGTAAAATACGTTGCATTTTAGCAAATAAAGTTCATAAGTTTTAGAAACAACGGAAGAAGTAGTATCAAAGCTTTTAATTTGCATTTCATTTAAGTGTTACTGATTTGTCATTAACCTTTGTAGATTTTTTCTCAAGTTTTCGGTGGTATCTATATACACTGAAGAGGTGTTATCTCAAAAACATACATAATTTTATGTTTTGATGGAAATCGAATATTAAACTTTCAAAAAAAATAATCTGCAAACATATTTCACAGCCGTATTAAGCATAGCTTTACCAACTCCTGATGGCTGTCTCAACGAGGTCATTGACAAAACTGACCAGATCTTGCTGGACGAGATACCTCGTTATTGTAACAATTGACGAGATCGTGATGGACGAAATTCCTCGTTATTGAAAGAACTGACCAGATCTTGATGGACAAAATATTTCGTCATCGTCAAAAAACGATCGTCACGTTTTTGATGGACGAGATATCTTGTCACTAGCAAAATTAATCAGATATTGATGGACGGGATATTGCGTCGAAACCACTTGTAGTGTATTAAATTTAGATAGTTTGGCGTTGTTACCTTGCAAGTTTATGAACTGAAAAATGGAGTAGACACACTTTATAAAGATTAAATCTGGGCTCAGAAATATTCCCTGATATCCCTGTCTTCACCCATGACTACATCTCTAATTATTGTTCAATGTTTTGAAGAATAGTTATGCATTATGAACTAAAGTATTAATGTTCATTATGTTTTCTCAAACTACTAACGAAAACAGAATGTTATAATAATCACAAACTCAGACTACAAATGCGAAATCAGGTTCAGACGATTTAGACCCAATTATGGTAACCTGACTATTTCGCATTTTCTTCAGGTGAATTAAGCGTCATTTTGTGTTGGCGACAAAAGTTTGATGGCTTCAGCGCATTGTTTTATCTGCGTCGTTACCAAACTTAGAAACTAGACGCAATCTAAATAAAAATTATTCTAAAATGAATAAATTTCCAAGTAATAGGAATTAAAAAAGATTGCCTCTTAGATTTATTACCAAAAACATTTTTTGGTAAATGCAAAAGACAGGTGAACTTAATAACAGATAACGTATGCACGGAGAGTGTACCATAACGTCAAAATATTTATCTTATGTATTGCGAAAATATAAAAGTTTTAAATAAAGTCGAAAATCATTCTAAATATATTACCAGTGCTTGCCTCGAAAAACATTTGAGGAGAGGAGACATTTATATTAAACTTTTTAGAAACTGTAGGAAAAAATATGGTGGGCCGACGTGCTCGTTATTTTGACATTTTGTTTTTTATTCTTTGGATTTTATTTTCTGAAAGGATGTGAATCTGTAGGTGCCGGAAATCTAATAAAATGCAACTGTAGAAGTTTACTCCCATTCTGTATGCCAAGTCTCGGACTGTTTCTTTTTTAGAAGCTTTCCTCTCCGACCCAATTCTTATTTTCGTTTTAAAAGGAAGATGTTTCTCAATGGAATCGGTGACTGAAATTCAATACGGAGCGGCGCATGCTACGGAATGGGAACGTGTATCTCAACTGCTTCAGACCACAGTGGTAATATTTGTAACTGAATCACGCATTTCTGCAAAGAGAATTTGAAAGAAAGAGTTGTGTCTTATATTGAATTTCTATTTGTAACTGATTGATAAAGGAAACTCCGTGGGTTAAAAACATTTCAATGGTTGAGTTTTGTATTTCAAATTATGTAACCCTAAATACCTTTTTAAAAAGATGAGAGTTAAAAATAGGAATTACAGAATAGAGATTTCTTTTTAAATAGTGTCTTTTTTTCAGTAAACCTTCAAAATAAATAAATTTAGGGGAAATCGAAGTAATACCTCACCTCAAGTTGCTTCCCTTCCGTGTACATTAGAAAAGTGCAAAGTGTGGTTGTCCATGTGAAGCAATTGGTACAAGTAAACGTGCCATATGATTAACACTCCAAGTGATTTAGACGAGAAATCTCGTCCATCAAGATATGACCAATTTAACTAATGACGAGATGTATCGTCATCAAGATATTGAAGATTTATTTTTATGATGAAGAGATCGAGACCTGGCCAGTTTCTTCTAATGGCGAGATATCTCATCCATCAAAATCTGCTTATGGTTTTGCTAATTACGAGATACAGCGTCATGACAACCACCAGGAGGTTTAAAATGTATCTATTTACAACAAATTGATATACACTAATAGAGGCCATGACTCCAAAACGCGTCAGTACAAAAAATTTACTCTGTAGCACAGAGGTCGACGTACAGCTAGTCGGAAAATTCTAACTGACGAAAAAACACTTCTTAAGACATTTTTTACATATTGCACACTTCTAAAGAATAAAAAAAAATTACTTAAAAAGCAAGCTCACTTTACCTTTCCACGAACCAAGATATCAATGATTATTTGGCATGCACGCACAAACAATAGCATCATCAGTAGTGGTATAGCCAATGAAGGATACTGTATCGAAGTATTAATCTATACAGCAAGCTGTGATGTTTTTCAGCAAATAATTTTTTACAATTTTAAACTTTTTGCCCAATTGTGGTGCTCCGGTTATTCTGTGATAAATGTACACTGCTGGCCACCCAAATTGCAACACCAAGAAAGACAAGAGATATCACAACAAAATTTATTTTGTAGATAACATGTTGACCAAGTATCAAATGATTAAATTTATAGACTTCTGTGAAGTGTGGTTCCTGCCAAAATCAGTAGCCAGAGTAGCCGCCATTGTTGGAGATCACCGCTGCCACACGCCTCGGCATTGATTCAAAGAGACTTTGGATGTGCTCTTGGGGTACAGCAGACCAAGCAGCTTCCACACGTTGCCAAAGTTGATCTGGTGTGGCAGCTGGGGATGCATTCTGGGTCAATCGTTGAGCAACCATGGACCACATGTTTTCTATCGGCGAAAGATCCGGAAAGCGAGCTGGCCAGGGAAGCAATTCAATCTGGCGATTGACGAAGAACCCTTGGACAACGCGTGCCACGTGTGGTCGCGCATTATCCTGTTGAAATATGGCTGTGGGCAAGCCCTGAAGGTAAGGAAGGACAACTGGCTCCAACACCTCGGAGATGTAGCGCTGGCTGTTTAAAGTACCGGCGTACTAGAGGAGTGCGAGAGTGATATCCAATACCGCCCCATACCATAATACCCGGTGCAGGACCAGTGTGACGGTGCATAACGCAGCTGTTCAGCATCCTCTCTCCACGGTGTCTCCAGACTCGAATCCGACCATCGTGGTGTTGCAGACAGAAGCGTGACTCGTCAGTAAAGACAATTTCATTCCATTCTGCCGTCCACATCCTTCTTTCATCGCACCATTGGCGGCGGAAACGTCTGTGGTTCTGCGTCAAGGGTAGACGAAGCAATGGACGTCTTGCGGACAGACCACTCTGCTGTAAACGGCGTCGAATGGTACGCGCAGACACTGGATGATGCGGTACAGACTGAATGTGCTGTGCTATGGTTCGTGATGTGGCTGAGCGATCCGTCACTGCCATACGCACAATATGCCTGTCATCACGTGAAGTGGTGCACTGAGGTGGATGCGATCGAACCCGTCGGTCCGTCGTACCCTCCTGCATCCAACGATCACATATCCGCATTACAGTTGTTTGGTTTCGTCCAACACGACTACCGATTTCCCTGAAAGATAATCCACAATCTCGGTAGGCCACTATCCTTCCTCTGTCGAACTCGGATACTTGATCAAAAGATGATCGCTGTTTTCTACGAGGCATAATTGATCGTTTTTTTGAAAAAACCACAAGAAAAACACAATTGCCGTACTTGAAATCGTCGAAATCTCCAAGCCTTAAATAGCGCTTTGAAGTGGCGCCACAGGCGCGCGTGATGTGCGTCTGCGCTGAAATTCTAATCATTTGCATATCTCACCTCCGCTAATGCATGTTGTAAATTTCATATTATTTGCATGCTTCCTTCAGGGTGTTGTATTGTAGTTTAAGTGTGTTTTTTATTTAATCACTATGAATAGTTAGTTAGATTCATTTCCATGTAATTTTGTTAGATAGCGGTTAGGTGGACAGTGGAAATAGTATACTAGTATTTCCTACTTTCGGAATAATATCATTATGCTCGTTTGACAATATTACCTCAGTGGTTGTTTTACCCCATAACTTTTAATCAGTTCGTTTCGTCGAATTTTTCCACCATCCATCACATGTGTAAATATATGAAAAGATCAACAGAAAACTTTTCATTTAGCACTATCTGAACTTCAAAACCATGTTTTTAGGTAATTTTTTTACGATTATTTCAAATAAACTTTGATTGACTTGCAAATAGATCCAATCAATGATAGTCACCAATGGTCACGAAAACAAATAATACTATAGTGCATTCTGTAATACATGATAGATCCACGACATTTGTAAATTTTGCTGGAATGTAATCTCATGATATGCATTTTAATGTCATTGTTAAAAAACTGTATGTTCATTAAATTATGTTTTCATAACAAACTTCTAAATTTAGTATGCAATGATCAATTAAACTCATTCAAGTAAGAAGTATCAGTAATTCATATTTTAATACATAAGAGCATTTCATAAGAAGTGTTTCCCCGGGACCTGATTAAATCCACTACTGCACCAGCCTTTATATTTCGTAACACAATCTTGGACACATAAATAATATCGCTGGTTTTTACTGCTATTTTTACCTAGCTTAATTATATATTAACATACTTCATCATTAATAAATGCTTAATGTCTGGTTTTAAACGAGACGTAGTAATTTTTCCTTAGGGTGGTGCCATTGTCTCATACTCCCTACTTTTATATTGAATAGGTACTAAATTTACATCGACACTATTCTAAAATTATAATGTACTTAAACATTAATTTTAGATAAACAAAATATATTATAATAACGAATTTATGCTAGAAAAAGGAATAGAACATAATGTAATTTTAGATTCTATATTTTTAAAAACCAAAATTTAATACATATCAAGGATATACCAATAAGAAGAGGTAGCAATTAAGAGAGACTTGAAAGACAATTTATTTACATAAAATAAACAAATTCAAAAGACGCAATTCCTTTTACACACAGAATTATTTAGTAAAAATACTTGAACTAACTCAAAAATAAATTTCTTAGTCTAAAATATATATTTAAAAACAATAAGGCCTTAATCTCTGACTAATTAGATTTCTCGGTTTATTTTTATTCTATGGTTGTTTGAACTTTAATATTTTAAATATTCAACCAGAAGGTAATTTTCATTTATCTTTTAGAAAATTGAATTCGATTCTATACAGTTTTCTATAGAATTTCGTTCTATTAAATTCAATTATATTAAATTCAATTCTATTAAAGAATTCTAGAAACTAGCCATTTACCTCTTCAAAAGGCATGCATGGATATACAAGGAAATAATTTGGACTTGATCTTTGCGCTTGAAATTTTGATTCTGCGTTTATATAACTTTATGTAACTGAATTTCACGAAAAAATTAATGTCACAACATCTCAATCTATGGCAAAAAACAACATATCAAATAACACATTCTCTTTTTATTGTCTATAAAATTTTAAAAATATTTACAGAAATCTTTAACAAACAACTATAAATGAAGACGAAAACGGAACGTTGTGCGATTAGAAATAAATTTAATAGAAAATATAAATTGATTACATGTAAGTAAATTCAGTTTGTTTATGAGACATCTCTGTATTTTTTAAGAGTGGAATAATTTACTGCCAAAACTAAAATAATAAGCTTTAAGGATTATTGCAAATTGAGTATTAGCCGATTACGGATAATGATATCATTAAAATATTTAACTTTGTAAATAAATTTAGAAAGTTAAGCGACCGAATAAATAAAAAGTTAAAAGTATCCCATCATTTTGTTTCATTTAATACTTGTTTTATAAAATGTTTAGGTTGACGGTTTTATTAAATTAAGGAAAGTGTGTTATATATTATACTATATTGATTAATTTACATTCTTACTTTGAGTTTTCCATTTCATTTATAAATTCTATTAACAAATATCCACATCGTTTACAGCATGATACTTAAGATAAAATTATAATAATGTATTCCGAAAAACCTAACTCTTCGTCCATTATCTAAACGTAACATACAGAAAAATTGACTAATGTAGATGTTTAAAATTTGAACACACTATTGCAATTACTTTATTTACTTTTTCTTTTAAATTTTAGTTCATTCGTTTTAACATTTGCAAAAATATGCTGATAAATGATCGAAAAAATAAGTACCTGTAAGATAAGTTATTTCAGAACTTGGGGATGTAAACTTATTTCGAAATTTACCTAAAAATAAAGTTTCTTTCACCAGTTCATATTAATTTGTTTCTGACTAGGTAAACCACACACAATTGAAACATCACACATTGAATCAATTAATTGATCAGTTATTAATATTTTTTAATAGCAGGAATAAAAAATTAATTGGTGATTGGACTAAACTTTTCCATTTTATTCTTTTCATTTATTTATTGGTAAACAAATATTTCATTTTAATTTCTCAACTATTTATTCGTACTTCTTTTCGATTTTTAAATAGTAGTTTGGTTTTGAAATTTATCCTCATTCCCATCCCTAAACGACACCATTTTTATTGAATTCATATTAATTCTAGTTTCTTTAATGTACTTAGTTTTATTTGTTAACCTCTCAAATGAATCATTTCTTCTGTTAACTCAACTTTAACCCTACAGGCGGCCACGACGAGTTATATCGGAAACCAAAGTGCAAGCTTAAGTGTCAACCCCGAGAATCTTTGAACGGTCACTTTTCCTTCCCCTCGACCACCCATATCCTCTAATGAGGGGGAGTGGCTGGAGACCTTTTGTGTGAGGGGTCCTGATGGAAACGGACAATCCCTAAAATGCTATGCCTTGAGTCACTGCCTTTGGCTTGTTCGTTGAGTATCACGACGGCATTCCTGTCTTTGTTAAGCTACACTTTGGAAGCGTCTGTCTTCAGGTTCTTCGGGGAAAAAGTTGAATTGGAAATTTGGAACTACAAGAGCTTTCCAAAAATGTATTCTCACTGCTATTTTGCTTTTACTTTTTGAAAACATAAAAATGCTTCATATGAAGTACGATTAAAAATTTCCCAAACGAAAAGCAAATAACAACACGAAGTGACACAAGACATACTTTTTAAACTACGCACAATTGTTTAATTTAGTATTTCAGTACGTATTGAAAACTCGACGAAGTGCGATAATTAGCGGAGTTCGAATATGTTTGGTGAAGCCACCGACCTGTGGGCCATCAATGCGATTAAAAATTTTAAATTTTCAAAACCTCTAGTTTGGTTCTTTCGGACAAACATTAATATCAATGGATAATTAACCCTTTTAAAGTCCTGCTAAATAAAATAAGTTTTGCAAAAAAAATATATGGGTAAAGACCTTTCGCCTCGTATGAATGTAATTTTCACAAAACAAAATTTAGTTTAAAGGGGTGATGCGATTGTATGTCTCTTCTAGAACACCTCATAGATATTACACTATCAAATGAGAGAATATATAGTCTTAATATGCCTAGAACATACCTATACCGAGCTTTTATTATTTGAAGGTAATGAGACGTCAAACCGCCCTAAAATTGTTAACATTTGCCAGTCTTGTACTAAAAGCTTATACAAATTACTTTTAACTTATTTTTAAGAAACGAAATGCTCCAGTAACTCACATTTTTGAATATTTAAGAGAAATTTAACCTAGGAACATATGTATATGCAGTCACGAATGAATTCGGTTGACGGGACGCTGATGATATATTCAGAACACAATCATCAATGAGTCGAATGAATCGGAGTGATTGAACCAAAAATTGGCTCCTTACGTACTTGTCTTTAAAATTATTTAACACCACCATGTTACTAGCAGATGTGACTAAATTTTTTTAATCTGAATTTCCCAAATCGTCATAATTATATAGCTTTTCTTATTTTATCGGTCATATACTTCCATTTAACTATAAATATTTCAGATAAGAGACCCAAAATACGTTTAACGCACATAATGCAACAATGGGATAGACATCTATGTATATATATAAAGCTGAGTCGGCGTCTTTCTGTTCTCTAAAAATGTACACCGTTTGACCTATCCACACCAAATTTGGTACACTTATTCTTCATAACTCTGCGGGTAATGTTGGCTACATATTAACTTCTGTTCTATTTGTCATGGGTGTGCAGAGGGGACTAAAAACAATTCGAAATCCCCAGAGGAACAGCATTGAGTATTTTTACGATCACTGTCTGAACAATTCATACCAAATATATGGTACATTCATCCTGTAGAATCCTGCTGGCAACATAGGCTATATATTAACCCCGTTTAATTGGTCCTAGATCTGCAGAAGGGCCAAAAAAGTTTCAAATCCCCATAGGAATAACATTGAGTATTTTTACGATCAATGTCAGACCAATTCAGAACAAATTTGGGACATTCATTCTTTAGAATCTTATAAACATACATTATATTTTAACCTCAGTTCTATTCGTTCTAGATCTACAGAGGGAACTAAAAGCAATTCAAAATCCAAATAGGAATAGCAATGAGTAACCTTATTATCAGTTTGAAAAATTCACAACAAATTTCGCACACGCATTCTTTAGACTACTGCGAGTAACTGGGGCTATATATATACCCCGTTCGATTTGTCCTAGGTTTTTAGAGAGGGCGGGCCACGGTGGCCTGGTTGAAAGAGTAACGGATTAGCAACCGAAGGGTTGCGAGTTCGAATCCAGCCAAACACCGTCGTGTTCATAGGGATTGATGCCCGTTAAATCTGTCGTGGCCTCAAATGTTCTCACGTTGGAAGTTTGGAGAGTGGGGTGCCATCACAGGTGTTACCTCGTCATCTGACTGTGGTTCAAAATTACGTGATGTTGTCCTCTGATCTTTCCCTTTGGGATTGATCCCGGACCGTCACCAATAGCCCATTTAGTTTGTTCCAATGTGACGTTAATTAAAAAATCTACCTACCTGCCTTTAGAGGGGGCTAAATATAATTCGAAATCCCCATAAGGATAACATTGAGTATTTTTACGATCACTGTCATACCAATTCACACCAAATTTGGTACATTCATTCTTTAGAATCTTGTGGTAAATATAAACTATATATTTAACCCGTTCTATTTGTCCTAGGTCTGGAGAAGGGCTAAAAACAATTCAAAATCCCCATAGGAATAACATTTGAGTATTTTGACGATCATTGTCAGACGAATTCACACCAAATTTAGTACATTCAATTTTTGGAATCCTGCGGGAAACAGGCTATATATTAACCCCGTTCTATTTGTCCTAGGTCGAGAGAAGGAGCTAAAAACTATTCGAAATCCAAATAGGTAGGTAGTTCATTAAAGTTCCCCTGGAGCAACACAGCGGACTATTGGCGATGGTCCGGGATCAATCCCGAAGTGAAAGATTCCAGGACAACTCCTCATAATTTTGAATCACGGTCAGATGACGAGAACAACACATCAGTTGGCACCCCACTCTCCAAACTACGCCAACTAGAGGCCACGACAGATTTAACGTGCACCAGCCCTCGTGTATCCGACGGTCTTTGGCTTGAACGAGTTTCGAACTCGCAACCCTCCGTTTGCTAATCCGTTGCTCTTCGACCTGGGCTAATACCCTCGAAATCCCCATTGGAATGACATTGACTATCCGTACTATCAGTTTGACCAATATACATCGAATTTATTACACTCATTCTTTAAAACCGTGCGAGAAACAGGCTAGATTTTAACCCCATTCGATTTGTCCTGGGTTTGTAGAGATAATCAAAACAATTCGAAATCCCCATAGGACTAATATTGAGTATTGCGATGAGTTACAAACAATTCAATTCCAGCAACGCCGGGTAATTCAGCTAGTGTTTTATAAGAGGAGGACCCGGTTTCAACAAATTTACTCGTAAACACCTTTACAATTTTTTTTAAAGTACATGCATAATAAAAACTTCTTCATTTTCTGTGGAAAAGTTTTCTTTACAGTTCGGCACATTCACGAATATTATTCTCAGAATATTACCACTATAAAATATTTCAACATAAAAAAAATCCTTAGATATCAAAAATGACAAATCAGAGGATAACCTCTTACGACCCGATATAACTAATGCTAGAACAAGGTACTTGGCTGTAACCCGGCGGTTGAGAAACACTTCATTTTCAGTGTATAAGTTTGTAGGTATTTAATTAACGTTGCACTGGAGCAAAACAACGGGCTATTAGCGATTGTCCGGAATAAAATACGAGGGGAAAGATCCAAGGACAACACCAAGTAATTTTGAAACACGCTCAGATGACGAGGTCACACCAGAGCTATCATCCCACTCTCCAAACTTCCACACCTAGCCAGCGTGTGGACATTTCAGGCCAAGACAGAATTAACTTGTACTAGCTCCCCTTTTTCGCGATGGTCTTCGATTGAATTCGAACTCGTAACCTTCCGGTTGCTAATCCGTTACACTTCCAACCGGGCTACTCATTTTCAAGCGAAGACAAAATAAATGACACTCAGACTTTCGAAAAAGCTGGTTGAAATATAGGTTTTATTATATAAAACTATTTGAGGCTACGTCAAAACATTATCACTGCCAATTTTATAAAATTATTTTCAAACATTTATATGAAACAAATCGTAAATGTTTCGGGATTTACTTAATTCCTCAAATTTTGTATTCTGTATCTTGCGCCTATGAATAGTTGATAGTCCGGATGCCATTTTATTCTATTGTGGTTCTCAGAGGTTTGTCTAAAATAACTAGACCATAAAAATTTAAGGAAAAATAATAGTTCGAAATCGTGATCAAGAAGATTCCAAATGTCCTATTCTTCCATTCTTTAAAAATTTATTGGTGCAAAATAACTCAGTTTACCATATGTGTACGGTTTTGTTTCTACTCATTTATTCACTGATATGTGAACACTTAAAATCTGGAACCTTTGGGGTAATATTATCCGTTGTGATTACTCTTTTGGATATTTTACATTAGCAAAGCAAGTAATGAATATTTTTTGTTTTGCTCTGCTTTAAGTCTCTCATGTCTAACTCAACTGCGATAAATAATTTCATTTCTTGATATATACAAAAATCAGGCTGTAAATATGTGTAATGGAGGCAAACTTTTGTGGGGAAGAAAATCAATGCTAGAATTTAACTTATTTACAATTAGAAGACAATTACTCATTAAAAGAATTCAGAGTTTGGTTACAGTAAATATTTGTTTTTTCAAATACGTGTAAGATATTTGTATGGATAAGTCGAATGTATCTTGATCCCTTGAATATTATCGCACTATTCGAAATTCATTAGACAAGCGTTTCCCTTGAGAAAACTCTATGTATACTTTGGGTATTCTGGAACCTGGGAAGAAGCCCGTGACTTTGCTATCTATCACTGTTATCGCTCTCCTTTGATGGTCCGGTCTAAATAGTCTACTGCTGTATCCAAATGACTGAAGAAGGGGAAAGCACTCCGTTTGTCCAAACCCTGACACTTTTAAAGGGAAATCGCTTTTTTGGGGTGCCGTTTTCGGGAACACAACTTTGAGATGCCTCGTCGCCAGGAGGTTAACAAGTCTTAAATCATTTCACTTTTGCTGAATATTTTCTGATATAACTTAATTAACCTGACTATAACTAATATCTTAACTAATCTTCTGGTAGTCAAATCCAAGATACTGCGTCTATTCTAATATATTCTCAAAGGCCACTCAAAGGATATGCTTCTTCAATGCCAGTTAATTTTAAACGTGTGCTGTAAACATTAAGTTTAGCTTAATCTTCTTCACCTTACGACAAAGATGTCACTGAAAACAAATTTAAGAGAAGACGGCTCATTTTCTCTTGTCAGTTCGCCATCCCATTTGTCAAAAAGCCCATAATGAAAGGTATAAAGTGTTAGTTGACTTTAATCCTATCAGGTGACGCATGAAATATGTTAACGTCTCTTGAGTTCTCGCACGGAGCTAACGCTAATGGCATTATTCTTCGGACATTTTAATATAACTAGCATTAATGCTCTAAGAGTAGAGTTTTCGGTATGTTATTACTCTAAATGCATAAATTTGTTTACCATTGCGATTTTATGTTTAATATTGAATTTTACAAAAGTATTGAAACAAAATATATTTTTTTAATAATGTGCAATAAAGTTATTTTTAAAGAATTTTTTTCAGCAAAAACTATTTAAAAAATCAACCGAATAGCTTAATTTGTCAGAACAATTAATAGTTTACCCCAACCATTAAATTTTTTTGTGTACTAAAATGTTTTAGTAATTTTATAAGTTTAACGTTTAAAAACAGATTTTTGACATTTTTATCTGTGGCTATGTTTCGATCGTAATTTTTCTTTTATACGTCCTCTTTATTGCATGAAATATTTGTTTTGTGTTTGTGATATTGTTTAATGTTAAATAACTAATTTTTAAATTTATGTACTTTTGATCATATTTCGCTGTCATTTAACCGGAATAATATATTTGACTGTATGCATAAATAAATTTCTGAGCGTTCCCAACTTGCATATGCATTTAAATTTTTTTATTCAATAAAATGTTACAGCAACTGTCTTAATGCTGTATTAGTGGTACCTTTCAATTTTTGAACACAAAGTGCTGGCAAAGGCAATGGTTACTGTAAACCTGAAGCAATCTATGTACAACATCTCTCGTATTGGTAAATACTAGCATCAATGCTATACAATAGCACTTTTATAACGCTTTTCTCCAATTATAGCAAAAAGAAACTTTTATAAAAATAACTCTTCAAATGAAAACATATAATCATCTATTTAAACTTTTTTACCACTATAGAGCTAATATCATTGGATACTGTAATTTAAAGCTTTAAGTGGCGTTGTGAAATGATAAATAGCTTATTCAATTAATATGAAAATACAATAGAATTTCCTCTATAGGGCCTTTTATCCTCCGTAACTCGAATTATAATAGGAGACATTTTTCAAATGGAAATGGGTTGTTATTTTTGCACTTAAAAATATTTATTTTTTTTATATTAGAAAGGAATGTACGGATTTTAACTGTAGATGGTTTAAAATATTTTAATATTAAATATCTCTTTTACAAAAGAATAGCATCGTGACTCACGTTACAGGGAAAATGAATTTTTCTACTTTTAAATAAGAATGATAGGTTTAACTCAAGTTACATCGATTTCATGACTCGCGTTACATCGATTTTGTTGCTCTCATTACATCCTTCTAGTGGTTTATTCCAACGTATTTTTTGAGGAGTTAAAAAAAATAACAATTTAGAATTCTTATTGATTGTAAACAAAATGTTTTTTAAATAACTATGAATTCATCTATTTTATTACATAACTGATAAGAATAGGAAATTTCTGTGAATAAACATTATATTTCCCAATTTTCTATAAGTTTGCATTATAAAATATATCAGTTTCTTTATCCGTTGGCAATGCTTTCCTATCTTTCCATAGTTGATCTCACCAGTATTTTCCTTAGCTTTATTTCATCAGTTTGACTGGTATTCAACGAAATACAAGTCACCAACTTTAGGGTCTTCAGCATTAGAAATGACATTGGAAAGTTTATTTTTCATTACTAACAGGTAGACTTAAGAAATATTTGGGATAGGTTACTAATTTAAAACATTTTCCATCTATAAGGAGCTTCTTTTTTTATTTAAAATTGGTATATTCAGAATTTAACCTTTTTTAACGTAGGTCTGAACAAACTCTCAGAATTTACAACTATTTCATGCCAGTTATTTATAACCACCTTTTGACGGAATCTTAAATTCTTTTTTACGGATCCTGCCATTCAAAGAGGCAAATAAATTTCAATTTATTAAGAAAATGTACTTCTTTTGAAGTAACAAAGAGCCGCTGATATGTAGAGACTTTTAAAATGTAATGATGTTTATATCTACCAAGTGCTTTATAGAGCTTTAAATATTTTGTGTAACATGTTTATTTTAAAAGTGAAATATCAAAAGCTTACACATAAAGATAAAGTATGTCGTACTTTGCAGGTGTAAATTAACTTGCCTGACTTCATTGCTATTTAGCTCTATACTCCATCTTACATATATAAACTTACATGTTTCACTTACATATATGATATTCTGTGAAGTCAATTGGTTTTTCAGCTATTTTAAAATTGGATCCGAAATTCTATTAATAACTATTGGGTGTTTCAAACTAATGTCGATTTTAGCGTTTTTTCACCTGAAGTCTTTTTAGATAATAATGCTCCAAATATTCGATGTCTCTTAGCAGATGAATGAGATGAATTCAAATGTTATCTCGTCTTACCTCCTCTGACACATTTCCTTATGTTTTCACCATATTTTTTTCTTATGCACATGCATCACATTACCAATATATGCATTCTTAATATTATACTTTTTTAAAACAACTTTTTTGCATCTTTGCAGTAGTTAAAATATCAACCAATCAACCATGGTGCAGGCCTCTGTATCGAAAGGTTTCTAGTATGAAACCTGGTTTAAGGCATGAATGTTTGTCTTTCTAGGATGAATGTGTAGCTTCACTATAAGTGGGTTGTGTCTAGAATGTTTGAATGTAAGTGAGGTGGAGGATAAGTGGTTTACAAATTCGTCCTTTTAGTGTCATGATGATTAAGTTCAATTGACCGGGCATTATCAAAAAAAGTGGTTAATTATTCATAGTCAAATTTCCATTATTCTACTCTCAACCGGACGATATTGGAGGGGTCAAGTACCCCAAAACAATTGACTGAGTTCTGAGCAGGTTTGTTGGATTGGTCAAAACATTAAAAATTACGTCGGGTGTCGATGAAGAGGAAAAATGAAATTTCTCAAATCTTTGTGGATAGCTTAAGCGAACGATTTGTGATTTATAGAGTATATTCCTATTTCTGGTGGTTTGGGGAGAGAGGAGACCCCCCTTGACTTGGATGCAGTACAAGAGATTAACCAAACCTGCACAATCCTAGAAGCACAACTCGACTGTGGCGGTCAGTGCAAGTCTCCTTTCATTAGCCACAAACATTACTCTCCCGTAGTTAACATGGCATCTCAAACACTAGCCAGTGTGAATAAATGTTATGCATCCATGAACTGACGATTCTTCACATAATGAACATTAAGCAACTGAAAGCAGACATTAATATAATCCAGTTTGTAATGAATACATAGGTTTGTAATTATTTTTAATTAATTCTTTGAACGCAGCCCAGATTTTATTGAATGTACGTTTTTCCTTTAGTTAATGTTGTGATACATTTTTATCATTATTTTGCTTACTAATAATGACAATATCTATATTAGACTTACAAAGATGTGAAATGTTGCTACCACAAAACTATATTATATCCTAATTTAATCAAATTTGTATAGCAATTTAATTTTACCGTCATAGAGTTTTATTGTTGCAATATCTGTCAATCTTATCCTAATCTATGGACTTATACTTCCTGTTTGACTGTGCAGCCTTGCATGGCAACTGCCCATGTGCTTCACCAAAAGCTTTTGTAACTTGTTCCTATGCCTAGCTTTGTTATGTGTCTCTATGTATTTTTATTTGCTTTTATGCGCCATATATATGTCTTAAAAAATTGTTTGTCTATGAACGGGTACCATGCTTCCACTTAAGAATTGTAAACACGATTTTAGGTTTCGTGTTTTATTATAATTACAATTCGGGTGATGAATAATGAAATAAAAATAGTTTTAGGTTCGGAATGAAAAATGACCATTCCTTACAAATCACACAATGCCCTACCCACAAAACTGTTTCAGTAAGTGCTTCTATTTCTTATAACTAACAACTTCTGTCTCAAATATAAGTGCTGTATACACACCATGACGTCCTATAACAGCTTATCATACATACATGAAAAGCAGTCACACATAAAAACAGTAAAAGAGGAACATTTGGTGGAGATATCAAAATAATAATAGCAAATATATCCGCTGAATAGAGGGTAAAGAAAAACACCAGCAAGAAAAATCTAGGCGAAGGCTAAGAGATAAATGGAACGTGAAAAACGTAGTCCCCAAAATAGAACAAGACGTCAGATGTGGAATTGAAACGGCGATGATGGTTTTTTGTGAAGAAAATAACTGCCATTTTTTATTCGTCCGTCTGTCCGTCGGATTGCGATTTTATTCGAATTATTATGTGTATTTTCCCTCTTCCCCATGCACCCATAGAGTATATTGACAGATTTTTCAGGATTCCTTCATTTTATCTGCTATTGATGGCATTGAATTGAACTTTTTAAATGAAACTTCTGGGATTCGAATTTGGGTTTTCTTCATAAAAGTATTCTTACTTGTAAATAACTGCTCCGGGATTTAAAATGCTACCCAAATCCAAAATACAAATATGTTGTTGCAATACATCGATGTTTACATAGAGTTGGCTGTTGTGGTTGGTTATTTTTATCGCGCAAGATCCAGATCAGGCTAAGCTGCGCTGTTTACACAGAGCTTTTGTTATTATATTGGAAGAGTTTTGATACAGAAACTTTGACAACTATTTTGACAGAATAAGATTTTTTGTTGTTTTGAAAACTTAAGAAAATGTTCAATGCAATCCTCATTTAGAATGATTCCTGTAAATATTTTAACTTCTATAAAAGAAACATAGTTTATTTTCTTGATGTTTGTTCATTTAGTGCGATGTATTCATGCAATCATAAACATACAGTAAATAAATACGTTTCGAGAAATCATTTAAAAACACAGTCGACGCTCGTTTTAACAAACTCCAATTTTAATCACTCACTTTAACAAACTTTCACCATCATGGAAAACATTTAGTTTCTATTAACGAGCTTTTTCTCGGTTCTTTGGGGTTCGCAATGACGAGCGTTGACTGTATATCCAACAGTACAACATAATTCGTCGCATAGTTTTATCGTTACATCGTTTTGTTTTTGTGTTACTGGCAAAGTGTAAAATTCTCCTGCTTTAACCCTTCTAGTGGCTGTTTCGACGAGGTTTCTCATCAAAAATGCCGTGATTAGCAAAATTGACCGGATCTTGATGGACGAGATATCTCGTCATTCGAAGAAAACTAACCAGTTCTTGATCTAGAAATCAATAAAAAATCGGCTTGATGGCGAGATATCTCGTCATAGCAAAATTGATCAGATCTTGATGGAAGAGATACCTCGTTGAAACCACATGGAAGCTTAAAAATGAGAAACATATTCACTGATGTAGTGAACATTCGTGTAAAGCACAATCCATGCATTATATGTAATAGGCTCAGAGCAGAAACTATTTAACTGACAAATACATTGTTATTGTAATGACGAATATTGACTACATACGTAAGTGTATAGCATAATTTGTCACAATTTTGTTTTTGTATTGCTGACATTTGCATAGATTTGTAAAATGCTCCTGCTTTAAAAATGAGGGACTTATTCTATATTAAAACAATGAGCATTCATGAAAAGAGTAGTCCATGTAGTGTATGTAATTGTGCTGGAAATGTATCTTGTATCGAGAATACTTAGAAAACATTTGTTGGCTGATTTAAGTTTTTCTGTACATCTGTTTAAAGACAGTTATTAGATAAAGAAATGAACATCTCTATGGTGATATATGGGTCATTTCGTGTCGAATCACACAGTTTACAGCCCGACTCCCTCCGATTTTATTCTGAAACACTTTACCTTCCTTCTTGTAGCAATAGTTTTATTTTAATTTTAGATTTGAAAATTTGGCAATTTTCATGATTCTAGAATTATTTACTAACCCGTATCTCAGGATTTAATAGTCCGATTGGATTAAATTAAACCTTAACTTGTATGTAAATGTACACCTTTCTAACGATATGCAACGTAACCCAGTTTTGAGGTCATTCGAAATTGGAAGATTATGTTATTATTTGACAATGATCTTAAATTACAAAAAAAATGTATTTTTATTTTTTCCTAAGAAATAATTACAGGTACGTTACTTATTTTTTCTTTCTGAAAGTTACAAGGTGGGACAAGCATGAGTTCATAATAAAAAAATATTCGATGTAAATAGAATGATAAAATCAGTACCCATAAATACTTGTATCGTTTAACCTAATTATTCCATCAAGCTCATAAAGGGCTTATATGGTATATAGTATGAAGATAAAAGTATAACCTTCCTAATTATATTCCATCATACTGTGAGAATGATCTTTTTGATTATAGTATCATACAATTTGACCTTAAAATACGAAAAAGTGTATATTATATTTTTCTAAAAATATATGCTAAAGATACCTTACCTATACCTACTTTCTGAAAGTTTCAAGTTGAAACGCGCACGAGGTCATAAAAAATATTCTAAGTAAATAGAATCATGTAAATAAAATCACAGGACACATGTATCTTTTGACCTTATTGTTCAATTGTGATAAAGTGAAACTTATTTTGTAGCTAAATATATTACCTTTCTAATGATGTACCACATCACCCACTTAGTGACCTTTTTAATTCAAGGTCATTTAGTTTGACCTTTTAAGCTGAATTTCTATAAAAAGCAAATGTTCTATTTTTTCTAAAGCAATTATTTTTGTACTTTTAGTGTTTCATATATTTTTTTTAATACGAATTCGTTATGTATATATCATTAGAAAGGTTTTTCATTTACCTATTTCATCTCTATTTGACAATCAGTTTAAAAGGCATAGGTGCTTATGGGTTTTGTTTACTTTATTACATTTACTTCGAACATGCGTATCCCAACTTCAAACTATCAGAAAGCGAATATAAGTAGAGCATCTTTAACATGTATTTAAAATATAAATAAATAATAGATATTTTGTAATTCAAGGTCAAATTGAGTGACCTTAAAAACCTTAGACAAAATATAAGGTACTTGTTTTTGGTCGAATATAATATAAGGTCGAATTTGGTATAAGGTCGAATTTTACGATACTATAATAGAAAAGGTCATTTACAGTGTCACTTAACATATTATTAGAAAGTTTATACTTTTATCTTTTAAATAAGTGTTGTATGAGCCCAATCTGAATATTATGTCAAACGATGCAGGTTTTTATAGGTACTGATTTTGTCATTCTATTTACTTCAGTTATTTTTTTATTATAAACCACCTATGCGTGTTACATCTTTAAACTTCCAGAAACTAAAAGTGAATAACGTACTTTTAACAAATATCTCTTTAAGAAGAAAATATAATAAATACAATTTATTTTCAATTAGAGAGCATAGGTCCAATTGAATGACCTTGAAACTAGAAAGGTCTCTCGTAATGTCAGATTATACATTACTTAAAAGGTTGTACAGTTATTTACAAAATAAGTTCTAATTTAGACCGATCGAAATGTTAGAGATCGAATTGCCCAGAGAAAAAGGCGAGTTAGCAAGCAATTCAAGAATCGTAAAAAAATTTAAAATTAATATAAGAAAACTATTGCAAGTAGGAAGCTAAACTTTTTCAGGATGTCTTATATGTGGAACGACCCAAACATCTTAAAAATGTTACAATATGACTACGTATTTCTCATAAAAAGTAAGCATTTAGTATCTCCAAAAATATCAGCTAGTGATTTTCTGATATACGCCGACGATACGATATTGTCTTGCCATATAAGAGCAGATGCTAAAAGTATTTCATCTAGAAACTCCGGCTAAATGTAACGTGATTAGGGGTAGAACTCATGTGTCAGATTAGTTTCGGTGTTGGATAGCTATTAGCAGATTAGCGTCAGAGAAAACGTATTCTGAGGCAGACAGGTGATTAAACTATAATGTTGACCACATACAATAGATACCTGCAAATCTGCGGAACCTCGTCGGTCGATCATTGAGGGGCTAAAGGGCATTCCGAGAGTGATAGTTCCATTGTACACCTTTATGACAAAGATTACGCATTTTACTACCTTCCTTATAAGACTAAATACAGGTTTTTATAAAAGACAATTCATTTATATCAACTCTTTTTGTAGAGATAAAGACATTTTAGTTAGATAGAACAATACTACAGATTAATTTCGTTTTTAAAAATTAAACCATGTTTCCTTTAATTAATTGTTTAATTAAAGGAACTATTACTATTTACTATTCAACAATTAATTTCTTAATTGTCGAATAGTAAAATAAAAAAAATAGAACTCTTGAAAATGTTAAGAATTATAAGCCTATGTAATAATATTATAAATTTTATCACGAAATTCTAAGCTTTAAGAAAAATAATTTTGTAATGAAATAAAAAATTACGAGCTACATTTTTTTAAATATTTATTTTAATTAATGTAGTGTAGAAATAACTCATGATTCAATTTTATATATTGTCTGTCTATATTCCTTAAGAATTGTTATAAATGCACTGTGCAAAAAAATATCAAAACAGCCCCAAGCCAGTGTGCGATCGAACTTAACCCTCCAAGTGGTTTCGACGAGATATCTCGTCCATCAATATACATTGCAAATAACTAGCTACCTTGTCCTCAAGATATTGCCGAGTTTTTTATGATGCTTTATGACGTTTTATGATCAAGATCTGCTCAGTTTTCTTTTAATGACGAGATATTTCATCCATCAAGATCTGCTCAGTTTTCTTTTAATGACGAGATATTTCATCCATCAAGATCTGGTCAGTTTTGCTAATTAAAAGACACCTCTTTGAGACAACTACCAAGAGGTTTAACATTTATGACGTATATGAAGAGATAAAGAAATTATCACAATATGAAATCTAGAAGACTTATTGTAGACTTCCATCAGAACGTCTTAATTAGTAATCTATAAAAACCCCTCTGGTGGAGATGCATGTTGATATATAGTGCGTCATGGAGTAAATTGGAGTTCTTATGCTATCCTGTGGCAAATAATGCCAAGAATTCTGCAGATGCACTAGATCCCTTATACTCCATTGTCGACCTAGGATATCCTAGACATGTTCAGCGGGGATCTATGTGGAGATCTCTCTGGCCAAAAGGAAGTACTTCAGCACTATAACACTATGGAGGCAATCCTGGGAGAGCAGAGTCGTATGTGGTCGGGCGTTATCGGGCTAGTAAGTAGGCCCTTGAGTCCGCGACATGAACGGAAAAGTTACAGGTTACACGATCAGCTAGACATATCGCTGTGCTGTCAGACTAAGAAACACTGTTAGAGGTGACCGGCTGTAGTAGGTGATAGCTACTCACAGCAATACATTAGAAGGTAGAGAGGATCTTTGTCTCTTCTATCGCATGTAATATTTATTTTGACCCTCGGGGGTACATCGTATTTGGTATGTACGGGATTCAAGGACCCGAGGTACTCTGTTGATCTTTAATTTCCCATGGAGTTTACTGTCTTTAGTAAACACGGGGGTCAAAATTCCAGGATACCCAAGCGATCTTTTACTGCTTGCATCCCATTACTCTATTCTATCCCTTTATCCCTTTTACAACTTCCACTTGACGTTGTCTTGTATTTGATACAGTTTGACCAAATATGGCTTTTGCGCCATAAAATGACAAAACAGCCAACCAACTACTAAGGTTTATTTTGAAACAATTTAATAGAAATTTACATTTGAAGCTGATATTACATGGAACATAATTAGACACAAAACTATACAGCTTCCCCTATTAAGCTTAAATTGAATTCAAATGATGAAACTTGCCTCAAAACAAGCCACTTTTTGCTTCCCTTCTCACTCTCTCTGAAAGCGATACAAAAGATCCGTTGATAAATAGAGAGCAAAAAAGTTAACTCGAAAGGACTTCCTCTTGTAAAGAAAGAGTCGGTATCATCAGTTTGAAGCCGCAAAAATGACTCAAACGGGTGGTATGGGCGGAAGAAACGAGAATAGATTCCAGGAGTGATAGAGAAGTCGAAACTTTTTGCCGTGAAATGGTGAACGATGATCTGGGCCGATTGAAATGGTGATGAGCTTTACAACTCGAAACATTCTATTTTGCCCATGAAGGAGATAGCTTTGATCGAACCCTTATTCCACCAAGTCTACCTTTTTCTTCACTTTCTCGGATCAATGCGACCACAGCGTTGCTCAAACTATAGAATGAAAGCTCGTTTCGTTTCCCTTTCGAGGAATACGATATATTTGTCTTCTGTAAATAACGTAACATTTAGCGAAAACATAAGGGTGAGTTATATCTATTCTATC
This sequence comes from Meta bourneti, assembly GCA_933210815.1. Classification (NCBI taxonomy): domain Eukaryota; kingdom Metazoa; phylum Arthropoda; class Arachnida; order Araneae; family Tetragnathidae; genus Meta; species Meta bourneti. The sequence continues at coordinate 56,739,312 of OW119922.1, read as the reverse complement.
TGAGCAAATAATATATCTTTATAAATTAGTTTTATACATTTTTTATATTTTTGCAAGATAAGACTTTTTTTTATAATATCCAATACTAGTTTGAAAAGCTCTTTCTGTCAAGCTAAATGTAGGTGACAGTAGTGTATTTATGGTGGAACGTGCTTCCTATATGTATTCTGGACGAGACGTCAATTGGCTTGTTTTGACGTGAATACGTTTTTAAAATCGGATCAGTACTGGCGGCATGCAAGAAAAGTCGAGCGTTACAAAAAAGCATTACAAATGTCTCGTCTTTCACTCTGTCTTTCAGGCAGAGTTATCAGCCATTCATCAAGCAATTTTATTCTCAGCAACTAATAACATTAAAATTAATATTTATAGTGACAGCTTGAGCTCAATTCAGGCACTTAATCCCCACATATCCGTTCTACATACATCAATAAAATTAAATCCGACACTGCCAAAAACACTAACCTTTTTAGCCTGAGTTGGGTTCGAGCTCATGTGGGGGTGGATGGTAATGAGCTGGCTGACCAACACGCGAAGCTGGCCGCTAATTGTGGCGAGGGATTGGATGTTCCTGCCCCTCTTTCATATATTAAAAAAATACTTAGGAATCGTATGATTCTTGAGTGGCAGGAACACCACAATAAATCGGAGTCTGGTCTCCGGCTGAAGGAGTTCATGCCGGAGATCAGTACTACCTCCCTCGTCACAAACCGATATGTCGTATGGTTTTTAATGGGTCATGGCCCGTTCATGAGTTATTTAAAGAGATTCCATATTAGCTGCACTGACCTCTGCGCCTGTGGGTTGGTGGGCGATGCAGACCATTATCTCTTCAGCTGCATTAACACATCAAATTATCACCTGGGGGAGCCATCGGTGTTGAATAAACCCATATGGCTCTCCAGTGTATTAAAAAACTCGGCATCCATGACTAAACTTAAAACATGTATGCTGGCAGCTGGAGAGGTGGCTAACTGCCCGCCGCCCTCAGTTTGAGCTCTTCTTTGTGGCATCCTGATTTTTAATTCCCCTATGCTGATATATTGAATTTTATTATTTTAAGAATCATATAACATTTTCACCCTCACGTATTTATATTCAGATTCATAATTCAATATTTTAAAATCCTATGTCGCTTTGTTCATTTTTGTATTATATTATTCCATTATAATTTGTGTTTTCATATGTTTCAATCTGTGTGGTCATTATCGTCCCTGTAAACCGGTGGGTTGTCACCGGTCGTCTTATTATTTGATATTTATTATGTGTTATATGTTTTCGCTCTGTTGTCTGCCCTGTTGGCTTAGTTTGTAAATTTTAAATTTTTGTTCAATAAGTGGTGGTGCTCTGGTTGTCGGGGCCGCACGTCGGCGTTGCTCTCCCCCCGGGGGGTTTGGTTGGCCTGCTGCCCTCTTTCGTGATCACGGTGGATGTCAACCACCGCTTCCCAAGAAACAGCTCTAAGCCTTTTTTAGGCGAGCTGGAAGGCGGTGGGTCTGAAAAAAAAATGTCTCGTCTTATGATTTCAGAACTAGATGGTATATCCAGAAGATAAATGTAGCGTCGTGTAAACAAAACATTTTCATTTCTGACACGACCTTTGGACTTAGTGGACAGATGCACTGAGCACAGGGAGAGGGTCCGCAATATGTCAAAATTCTACTGTGCTAGGCGAGTTTTGTACCAGTGTAACCTTGGATAGCGTAGAGTAAAGACTGTGGAAGTGGTATCATTCGAAAAATTTCGAGCTACACTATAACTACAAGCCTTTATATATATATAATCAGCCCTAAAATTATCCTTTAATATCTATCAACCTGCACTTTAATCTTGCAAACAGTATAAATTAATTGTTGAATATTCACAATAACCAGTAATTCTAACTTCCTATGTCTGCTTTATTCATTCCACAATATAGCATCAGGCTCGAGTGTGTGCACGTAAAAACTACGGTTTGTCTCGACACAGCCTACCAATTTTTTCGAATACGATTTCAGCTGGTCACCAATGAGAATTTTTTCTCTCCAACAAGATGTAAGTGACCGTAGTGTTGCTACGGCGGAACATGTTTCCTGTACGTTGTACTAAGGTGACGTTACTTGACTTGTTTTTCGAATACGATTTCAGCTGGTCACCAATGAGAATTTTTTCTCTCCAGCAAGATGTAAGTGACCATAGTGTTTCTACGGCGGAACACGTTTCCTGTACGTAGTACTAAGGTGACGTTACTTGACTTGTTTTTCGAATACGATTTTAGCTGGTCACCAATGAGAATTTTTTCTCTCCAGCAAGATGTAAGTGACCATAGTGTTTCTACGGCGGAACACGTTTCCTGTACGTAGTACTAAGGTGACGTTACTTGACTTGTTTTTCGAATACGATTTCAGCTGGTCACCAATGAGAATTTTTTTCTCTCCAGCAAGATGTAAGTGACCGTAGTGTTTCTACGGCGGAACACGTTTCCTGTACGTAGTACTAAGGTGACGTTACTTGACTTGTTTTTCGAATACGATTTCAGCTGGTCACCAATGAGAATTTTTTCTCTCCAGCAAGATGTAAGTGACCATAGTGTTTCTACGGCGGAACACGTTTCTTGTACGTAGTACTAAGGTGACGTTACTTGACTTGTTTTTCGAATACGATTTCAGCTGGTCACCAATGAGAATTTTTTCTCTCCAGCAAGATGTAAGTGACCGTAGTGTTTCTACGGCGGAACACGTTTCCTGTACGTAGTACTAAGGTGACGTTACTTGACTTGTTTTTCGAATACGATTTCAGCTGGTCACCAATGAGAATTTTTTCTCTCCAACAAGATGTAAGTGACCGTAGTGTTGCTACGGCGGAACACGTTTCCTGTACGTAGTACTAAGCTGACGTTACTTGACTTGTTTTTCGAATACGATTTCAGTTCTCCAATAAAAATTGCAAACAACGAATTCCGAATTGATATATGATAGTTGATTGGTCAACGCCAATTATATTACACGCCAACCGTCCCAAAAGCGGAGATAAACTACATTTTAAGGTAACACTGGTGGGTATCATGTAAGAGCATTTAGGTAAAGAAAGTAAAATCTTAGCTTTCCATCTGATTTGTTTTTTACACTAAAAATCCCACTTACAGAAATTCCAAAGAATGAATTCCGAATGATATAATAATTACTTTGTTAAATTAAACGCCAAACGGTGATAAACTACTTTTAAGGTAATCAATACATGTATCATACGAGAGCATTTGGGTAACAGGAAGCAAAGTTTTCACCTACCGTCTAGCTTGCTTGATTACACTAATAATTCCTCTCATAACAACAAAGTTATGTCCGGAAAGAAATTTACTTCTTTTATTCCTGTTTTTTTAATAAATTCAATTCCATTACGAATTAAATTCGCAGAAACAAGAAGATTCAACAAGAAGCAATTGGTTCAAAGTTGGCTCTACTAAATTAAATAATTTGTTCTCTGTGTATTAATTCTAGATTTCAGGTAACCTGATGGAGTAAAAAATTCGATTTTTACTTTTTGGTCTCTTGTCTGTCTCTCTCAGTACATGAATACACGAATATTAATGCACTGACACGGGTTAAAAACCAAGTCTTTTAGAATATTAATTCATGGACGGTAATAATTGTTTTCTATGAAAGAAATTAGAATTATTAATCCTTTGACGTATTTTCTTTTATAATTTTTTAGTTGAAGTCATTACACACGATAACACATACACATAAAATCATTAAGATGGTAATTAGAGAAATTGTGAAGATTAAAATCGCTTTACCTCAGAAGGGACACCATGGATCTTGAGGACTCGACTACTAGAGGACCCCTTTTGACATTAGGAGAAATGAAAAAGTTAATATAGCAATCTAGGAAAAGAGCCGAGATAGAAAAACAAGAGTCCTCCATTCGACAGTGCTACGACTAACTAGGCAAATAAAAATATAAAGTAGCTTCAATCAAAATTTAATAAACATAACATGCTGACTAGACTACCAGCGCCTAGTCCCAGATAAAGGTGGCGATTTTAGCTTAAGTTTATTTAGAAGAGAGGTCCGCGGTGTACTATGTAATGTCCATGCAGTCTATGTAAATAGTGCACTGTGTATACGTAATGAAATAAATTATTTGTGGCAAGATTGCGCCCCCTCTGTGTTCTTCAGTATGATCTAGTGTTTCGCTCGACCAGATCTGTTATAGAAATCTTTCAAATTACTATCTAAGGTACTAAATTCTCTTACTCTAATCATCGAGTTCATTAAATAGAAGGTTAAAAGGTTACAAAACATACGCGCATACACCTCTTCAAATGTATGAAAGTGTTTTTGAAATCATTTGCTTCAAAATCTTTCTATAAAATCTTATGCCAGTGTATTTAATCACCCCTTAAAAAGTTTAAACAAAATATTTTGTATGAAAATATGTTTATAAGCGAAGGCAGTTGCAGAAAAACTCACTTTCGCATGCATACGAACATTATCTGGAACTATTATTTTATGATACTTTGTATCTGAACATTATTTTATGATAGTTTGTCATAGCTTTTATGTGCCATACCATTTTAACAAAAGTATTATGAAACCACAGAAATTCAAAAACTTTTAATAAATGAGTAACAACTACAAAAATGGGTCAATTTCTTTACTAGTAGTAGAGGCTGTATATCTTGTGGTTAATCTTGTGGCAATTCATAGAGAAAGTACATTGCATGAATTATCTTTATTGTCTTTGCTCTCGTGAAACAAACCTACAGCCTTACCACTCAGAGCATGAGCTGGTAAACACACTTAATAAAATATTTGAAGCAATATCACTTTAATGATCATTCACCAGGGATCTAAACAATTAAATTCTGAAACGATAACATTCACTTGAGGCTATAAATCATTTTATCTATACGCCCATTAAATTTAATGACCGGAATCTTTTCGCTCTGGCGTTACGTTAGCGTAAGCTGATGCTTAAATCTCAGAGCCAACATTTCAGCATTTTCTTACAAAAGAAACGAAAAACATTTTAGGATTAACATGAAGACAGATATTATTTTTGTTTCCCCTTTTTTAACTTTATTATGGATCAATTAATCTTATAAATGAAAAGCATTTTTTATTAATGTAGAGACTATCTTTGATTATTAATTAACTCCTACATCTAAAGAAACTTTGTACAAGGCAAATATAAAGGCTATTTGCTATAAAGATTAACATCAAAACAATTCAGTCAATAACAATTATCAATTTATGAATAATAGAAATACACACTGCACTTATAAAAGCTAGAAATATTTATATTTGTAGCTTTCATAACTCATAACTTTCTATAATCTTCAATGCCAGAAAAACACTTAATCAAACGTTACAATTATAAATGTCTTTTTTATAATAAATCATTTTATAGTTAGATTAATAGTTAGCCCCATTTTTCCTTTTATTTATCAGTACAGAACGGATCAATATTGCAGCTTTAGTTCTTTCCTTTACTTTTCAGTATTTAGCTCTGACTGCCATTGGAAATACATTGTTTGGTTTCGAACTCGGTTGATTGGTTAAGTTTTTCACACGGCGCAAAGACCATATTTGGCCAAGATAAGCCAAACACAAGAGAGGTAACGTTAAGTAATGGACAAACACACATGAGGAAAGTTTTACTGACACAGAGAAAAGTGCACCCAAGATGTGGATTTCAACTAGGTGAATAGAACATGGTCAAAACATATTATTTTATCGGCACTGTACTTAGATGTGATTTTATTTACCGTTTGAAGCAGACTATTACAAATAAAATGACGTCCTCAAATCCTGCTAGCTGTCTCATCATGGCGAGTTGGTGTGATTGAGGGAACTATGTGAAGTTTGTCGGAATGTTTCTTCCATCAAAAGATATCTTTTGGGGACCATTCACACTACGATCTCACAGCTACATATCTGTATCATATGCTATCATTTCTGTATTTGTATCATATACTTGGTATATTTCCTCCATCTCAGTATTCGAGAAATTATCTATTTTACGTATACAAAGCAAGCCTTAAAAATGGCGATGATCCTAACTGGTCAACTTTCACAACTTAAGAGCGCCTCTAACAAATCCGTGTGACGCTTGTGAACATACGTACATCCCTGTTTAATTGCGGTTTAGTTTTGTGTTCACCACCTCCCATTAATATTTATGCAGGAAGTCTTAAAACACATCAATTACAACATTTACACTTAAATTAATCACTTCACAAAGACGTCATGTGATTAAATTCAAATGAAACAGAAATAGCATGTGGACGGAATCACTGTAGTAAGATCTCAGAAGGGTAACGAATCGCCTTCGGCCGATTGGCTTTCGACGCGCAGACAAGTATTTTTAATCACGCTGGATAATCACTTGAACAAATAAATTATTCGTTCCACAATATGATTTGTGTTTTTTCCCACAACCCCGTGAAAGATCTTGAAACTTAGCGACCGGAAGAAATACCATGAAGCAGAACGCAAAACTCCGTCTATTTCATTAGAATGTCGATGATTAAATTTTAATGATGGAGAGACATTAGTTAGAAAGTGGTTGATCAGTTTCAAGCAGACATGTCAAGTAAATAAATGCTTCAGTAATGTTTCTTGTCATTAAAGAAAGAACAGTAAATATTTCACAAATGTTTCTTCTTGTGTCATTAAAACAGTATTTGTGTATGCCTATTAATTGATGTTGCCCATCTTGTGTTTGTTGCAGGCTGTCCAAACGTTACCCTTGCACAATAGAAACTCAACTCACCAATCCACAATACGTCCTCTCTAAACAAGACAGTTCTACGAAACACATTTTGACGAAAATGATATCCATTCATATATTTCGAGAACTGCAAAGTATTATTATCTTAAGCAATTCAAATCGATTTAAAGAGCTAACGTACTTTATTCAGTGTCCCCAAGCAATATATTTAAAGCAAGGACTGATTTACCAGGATCGATAGCGTGCCTAATCTGCAAAGTTTTTGCGTACGAGAAAGTCACCCAAATTAAAATTCACTAACATTCCTTACCGTCGAAGTTCCCTTGCAAATGGAAATCGCCTCCTTTCCCGAATCTTGAGGTTTTGGGAGAAGCAATCCATCGTACTTTCCCTTTATAATGCTCTTCTCCGGTACAATCCAGCCGAGACAAGCCGAGAGTCCAAGTAATTAGAGTCTGTGAGCATGTTCGTGGAGAGTTACGGACACCGCTCCGGGGTCAGCTGATCAGGAGACTTAATCAACGAACTCAATTTGCAAGACGACAACAGATGAGTTCCTCCCATTTAGGGTCTCTTGTACAACTCTTTTCGTGGCCTGGAGGAAACTGAAAATGCCTCTCTTATCCGCGACGGGAGAGGGTTCCTTTGTTGATTCGGTTCTAGTGAAGAACAGGGACTTTGTAAACAATGAACGAACTGGAATGTAATTCCGAACAGCGATGAAATTCATGACCAAAAAATTAAAATGCTCATGAGTTTCAGATTTTTATTTGGGAACAGGGAACTTTTTAAAATTATGAAAAGAAACATAGGATTATTTTCCATAATTTTATTTCATGTTCTGAGAAATCACACACAATCCCTGTTTTCTGTCCCTTGCACAATTAAGAAAGGTTGTCCTCGGTATTGACACCGGACAGTCGCCTCCAATAGCTCGTTGTGTTGCTATAGTTATGACGCACAAACTACCTGTCACTCACAACTTACTAGTTGTAAGCAGTTCAGGTACGATTCCTCCCTGTGGGTATTTCTCTCTTCTGTAAATTTGTCTATAAAATTCTGTAAAATTTTAGGTCACTCATAAACACACATGACAGGAAATTAGTAGCAAATCGTTCATCGGATAAATTAGCAAATCTAAATGAATCAAATACTGGTTTCTTTTTCAAACCGTTTGTTTAGTTGCATTTTTTCATGCTTGTTTTATTGGTTATATAGTTTTATTTACACATTAATTAATAACAGATACCGAGTCATATTTTTATCAATGAATTTCTGGATATAGATATAACGTTCCATAGCGAACTTTATTACTCTCTTAATTTAATCTCAATCATTTACAGAGCTATTTTATTCATGCTACAGATAATTTATTTTAATTTAGATATTTTTATGCCTTACTAAATTTCAATACTTCCGACTTCTTTTGTTACTCAAAAACTACAACTTTTTCATACTAATCAGTTGATTGTATAAAATGTAAGGCATTTATTAAAATTCTGAAAGGGTTAATAAAATGATTAAATGATCCACATTAAAATAACTTATAACATAAAGAATATGAAGTTTCTAAATCTAATATCTACAATGCTTTTGTCAGTAATTGACTATCATTCTTAAAACGTTCATTTAAAAATGTAAAATTCAACATATTTAATATTACTTGTGAATTCTTATTTAATATTTTGAACAAAAATTAATAGAAATTTATTTTTAAGCTAAATAGGAATTTGTAGTTATGTATCAGGTAGATAAAACCATACTAAAATTTAGAAAGGGGCATATGTCTATAAAAGCTATCGAAGTATTTTAAACACAAAAATGAAGTTAAATCAGAAAAACATGTAGCGTAACATTATTTCAGAAAATTGAAATTTTAGTTGTTTCATGACACATGGGTTTAAAAATTTCTATAATCTGAAACTTAGACATGTGTGACCGTACTTTACTTAATGATATATTTTAGATAGACAGAGTTTAATAGATATTCTTCACAGGCAATTTAAGTAATTGTCGGATAAAAACAAATGAAAATCATATATATTTACAATTTTTAATTTCTGTAAGAAATATAAATATAAAAAATGCATTTTCGTAGTATTGTAATGCATCCATTTAGTGTTTTAATACCTTTTAAGTAATACATCTTAACAAGTTAGTGTTTAAAGCCTTCTTAAAACACCTTATTAAAAATTTCTCTAAATGCAACATAAAACACGTCTTTTCGTGATTCATATTTTTTAGCAATGATGAAAATATTTATGTTGAATAAGGGCGATTTTATGGAGAAAAGGAAATATAACATTTTATAAGATTAGTAAAAAATACGTTATAGTGTGGGGTATGAAGTTTTTTTCTATAATGAAGGTTCTGCTTTCATAATTGAGCATTCCATCTCAGAAACTAAATAAATCTCTTGAGAAATCAATAATTAGGCAACTTAATATGCGTGTGGATAGAAAAATGAAAATATGTACACTTTTGTAAATTGTACTTAACGAATACCGTACTTTAAACAAATTTATTATCTGAAATTATAATTCAATATTTTTTACATATTGATTCAAAATGTTTACATAATACCAGAACGAACACTATTTGAGAATAGCTCATTAGAGAGAAAAGTGTCCCTTCTAGGAACTTTATTTTAATATAATGGAATTAATTATGTTGTATCGTTATCAAAAGAAAATTCGAATGAGACCATTATAAATATTTAGTTTTATGAACGTGTTTTAATGAGCATACCTATTTTTATATGATTTTTATGATGATAATTAAAACTCACGTTATTTTTTCTTCATCCAAAAAAAGTTAAAAAACAAGTACAATGTTCAACAGATTACTAAACCTTATAATCTTGATCAAAACCACTCTTAAAGTCCCTTTAAGTTTTCATTTAGATCATGTTAAACAACCCTCATATAAGAAAAAACTGCCATAGAGCTAACTACCAAAGAAAACATTTCGTTTTAATTTGTTTTCTTTGTTTAAATGTGTTTAAAATAATCAAATGCTTTTTGATATCTGCAAGTCAAGTTTTAAACGAAATAATTATATAACTTCCAAAATGAATTGATCCATGAGAACATTCACAAATACAATTTATGCAGATATACCCCATAATAGATACATTAATATCAATATACCTGCGTTCCTTTATTTCAATGTTTAGTTATATCTATTTTAACCAGTACTATGGTCGATAGTTTTATCATATTCAGAACTTCTAATAAATTCATAATAAAGTACAAAATACTGTTTGGTGACATTTTAATTCACTTATTGAATATTAATTATTATTTTAAAATTAATGTTGGAATGGTATGTAGTACATACCATTCCAACTGGAGTCATTATATTAATTAATTAATTTTCTGTTTAAAGAAAGATTACTCCACCATGTGTACTATAATTTGAGAACAAACAACATCGCTACAATGTTAAACTATCAAATGAAAATATAGAAATCTTCAGATAAAAAAAGTCAGTTTAAATTAGATTTGAACATCATAGCAATGAAAAAAAATTGTATCAATGTTTCCGTGTACTCTTTTGGATTTTTGTTGAGACTTATTGTAATTTCTCAATTAGTTAATGTTACTTAACAGAAAAGCGCATTCGTTACTTGACAGCTCTTTGCTATTTTATGATAGTCCCAAGCTCTTTTTGTTATAGGTGCAAATATGCCACATTTTCGATACTCTCCTTTATATAGAAATTTAATTAATTTTAAAATGAGTGGTAAAAATGCGAATGGGACATATTAGAGACTTTGAAGTGCATGCATTTTGATTTTTATACAGATAATTGCCATAATTTAAATAACGGACATGCCATATTTGTTACTTTATGACATCCAAAAAGAAAGATTTTATAAAATCCTTATAGTAAGCGAAAAAATTCGTAAATTTATGGCCGTAGCCACTTCCTGATATCTACGGGTAGGTAGGTAGTTGAATTTACCTATTGGCGATGGATCAATCCCGAAGGATTTGATCCTGTTACAACACCTCGTAACTTTGAATGCCGTTCAGATGAAGAGGTCAACACCTGAACAACGGACAACGGCTAGTTACCGAAATATTTATTTTGAATGAATGTTCATATCAGTGACCTCTTCTTCTGTGGCATGGAAGACAGACCCAGGCTATTATTACCACCTGTCCCATCACACAAACGCCTGGCAGTTCACCCCTTACTACAAGGAAAACTCTTACAGATCGTGCTAATTGTGGCCACCAAGGAGTTTAAACTGAAGCAACCAGTTTAAATTTAGTAGTCGAGTGTACAACATTTCCTTTTCATCTAACCTTTTTCACCACCCAAAACGACAGTTAAGTTCAGTCTCTTGCTTCTAAAGCCCTCGCAGTAAAATTTTTAGAGTAGCTTGTGCACTTGGCTTGTGTTTTTAATAACTCACAATTTCTAGTTTCCATTACGAACAAGTTATTCCTCGTTCACATCTAGTCATCTTACACGTTGTGGGAATTTTTTTATAGTAAGACCTTCGCGTAGGATCGGTATCCCGTGATGAATTAAGTTAAGTCAGCACCTGAGCTGGCAACCCACTCCCTAAAATTTCACACTACCCCAAAGTGTAAATTATCATTTACATCCAGAAAATTACACACTACCCCAAAGTGAGGACATTCGAGGCCTCGACACATTTAACGTACTCCAGCCGATATGTACCACTGTCTTTGGTTGGATCTAGTTTCGAACTCGGAACCCTCCTGTTGCTTATCCGCGACTCTACCAACTGGACTACTAGAAATTCAATGATATGCCACTGGACGTTCAATGCAACAGTAAGACAGCAAACATGAGGAAATAATTTTTTCGCATTACATAGTTTAACATAGTATCGATGATATAATCACGTTTTACTAAACCAGTGCATAAAATATTTATCATTTACATCCAGAATTATCCCAAGAAATTACGCATGGCAAGAAATAAAAATCCCAGGCAAATAAAATTTATTTCAAACCTAGTTAACTCGTCAGCTGGCAAATCCGCTGAAATCGCCTGGAGTCACTTGATCCCGGAAACTCGAGGTAATGAGGTAGCTTTCCTGTGCCGGAAATGATCCGAATCCGGATTTTTCGGGAGATGCCTTTCCAGAGAACTTTTACATCGAAGCAGGAATATTTTTTCATACTCCTTTCAGCTCAGTGTTTACTCTATTTGAAATGCTCGATTTCACGTTTCTGACAAGGATTGCTCCTTAATTTACCTAATGGAACTTAAATTAATAAACGATGGATAAGTGTTTTGATAATTACTTTAACGAAGAATCTTAATGTGCGTGTGAGTTGCCAATTTATTGAACATGGTGTATTTGAAAATTATTTTATGCTTAGAGAAATTTATTTTTCCTATTTTTTTATAGCAGTGGCTAAGTAGGTCTGCCCACCTACACTAGCGGTTCTAGAGCTGTAGGCGTTTCAAGTTCGATTCATGTAACTAACCTGAGTGTATTTCTCTCTTCTGTGTCAGTAGAACTTTCCTTGTGTTTGCAGGTCCTACAAGTCTACAGTATTGCTTGCTCGACTCCAGTTGGTTTTTGTGTTCTTTTATTATTCATTTGTTTTGTGTGTTTTTGTGTTTGGCCTTGTTTGCCCCATGTTCTCTTTTTAAAGCTTTCTGATTATAAATCTGTCTGGGGGGGGGGGGTTGAGTTTCCCTTGGTCCTCTTTCGTGCACAGCGGGAATCTATCTCCCTCCTCCTACTAAAAACTCTAAACCTTTAGGTGAGTTAGGAGGAGGCGAGTCTCACAAATTCCCAAAGTCTACAGTATAGTGAACTCGTGCGGTACTAGGGGACCAAGGATTAGATCCGGCCCCATTTTAGGTAAAAAATTTTAATGTTTTTAATATTTATAATGTTATTTTGGTTTGTTTTAATTGTGATTAACTTTTAAGGTTTTGGTTTTTATATTGATGTTTCTGTATTTTTGTTCTTGTATTTTAAATCCTTTCATTATTTATGCATTGTATTTACTCATAACATAATCATTTCTTTTTTTTCATAGTTTGTAGTTTTACGTTTTTTATCGACCCTGTGAACCAGCATGTGCTGGTCGTCTATGATCTCTGTGTTTTGACCCTGTTGATAGCTTTGTTTTGGATATTTTGCTTTGGTTTTAATAAATGCTGTCCGGCTGGGTTTCACGTTGTCCGGCTGGAGGTCAATTCCCCCTCCTCCTATCAAGGGTTCTACACCTTTCGGTGAGTCGGGAGGAGGTGGGTCTGGAAGTCTACAGTAACCGACATAAATGGGTCTTTTAAGAATGAATAATAATTTAAATTTTGTTTTATAAAACTCTTTTCAAATGCTGTCGTTTGCATCAGACTGAATCGCAAATTACTTCTGATTTTATTTCGTTTTCCTTCAGTTTCTTACTTACCCTTCTGTCTTTATATGATATTCGCTATTTGTTTTGCATTTATTTCTTTTGTTTATCATATCGCTCATGGGCTGTAATAGTGGCACAATTCAAAAAATTACATTCAGATATAAAACGGGTTTAAAGTTTCATTACTATACAAACTTCAAAAAGATTTTATACTGCTTCGCGTGCTTTGTCCAGGTCTGGCATTTGCGGCATTAAAAATTCAAACAATCTTCATTTTACTTGCATAAAAATTGTTTTCTTCAAAAGCACACTACAAATGTGTGAAAGGCGAATGAAAACTATTATTGCGTCTTTACATTTACTTTTTTTTTAAAACATAAAGCATTATTTAAACAAAATGTATTTCTTTGCATATCAAAAGGGTTGTATGTCAACCTAATTATCGTGGATGGTATGTTTTAGTAATTGTTTTTAAAATGTCACTAGCTTAGCTTCGAGTGCAGTTTCAGTACGTGACATCTTAAAAATTAACACCAAACATCAGCAAAAATGGAGATAAATCAAATTAGTTCTTAACCGGAAGTATATATGTTCCTTCCGTTATTCTGTTTATGCTTGCACTAAAATATTCTCTCATTCGCTCATGGGATACAATAGAGGATCAATCTAAAAAATATGATTTTTGGAGTAATTACATGTCCCAATGTAAATAACTACATTCTTTCCAGCAGCAAACTAGCTAGCCTCTTACTTCAATATTAAACTGCTTGAAGGCAAAAGTATCTTGCAGCATACTATGTATTTTCAAAGTAATGAAACTTCTAAATCCATTTTATCTCGAACTGTGGTTATTTTAGTTACTCCGCTACTGCCCCTGAGGGATATAAAAAGAAGAAATAAATGCAAAACAAACAGATAACATAAGATAAAGACAGAAATATACCTAAGAAATTGGAAAGAAAGCGAAATAAAATCAGTAAAAATTTGCGATGGCTTCAATCTGATGGAACCAACTTGACTTAGAGTGAATAATAGAGTTTTATAAAGATTATTCGTACTTGAATGACACACATTAGTTTTATGTATTGTAGTATATGCATTGTATTAGTGTATATAATGTAAGTTTATACATTAGTACATTTTATCATAGGAGCAACAAAATGTATTTACATTTTGCATAATTTTGTCTTTTAGGTTCAAATATTTCAGTGTGTTAAGTTTTTAGTTTTAGGAACACTCCGATTTAAACGGGTCATCAAACACTTGTAGAAAATGACGAGAGAAAAGAAGATAGAAATGGAAAATTATTCGTATGGGTAGGGGAACAATAAGCAAAAGATTAAGGAGGAAAACATAAAATAATTAAAAAAGAGTGCCAATATATGGAATTAGAAGTATGTACAATATATAGAGAGAGCAAAAGAAAAATATATAATTAACATAAATATTTATGCATAGAAAGATTTTTATTTTGACTTTTTTCATACTCAAATTTTCTAAGAACACTTATTAAAATATTGAACAGTTAATTGACTAAAAATTTGAAAACCAGATTCTTTTAAATTTTGAGCTTTTATTTCAAAAATCAATGTTCATAAAATAATGCTCAAATACCTGAAATGAAATTTACTGAAATGTATTTTAATATATCCCAAAACTTTATCATTCTACGCTCTCGATACTTTTTCAGGGAGCAATTTTATCTAATTTCCTTAAAATAGTCAAGACCATATCCCTACTTCCTCTAAGAACTTTTGAATTTATTTTGCATGTAATACATCAAGGGGAAGAAATACTTTACAAGGAATGTAAAATAATTAAAGGAAACTTTCATCTCCATATTCAAAATTGTATTACCATAAAAGATGCTCCGAAATTCAACTCGTCTCTCGAAGCATAAAGGAAAGCTGTGATCTATTGTGGAAATCTATCATCGATCAAGTCAGCATTAGCCCCTGTTGCTATTATCCTTATGCTGTTATTTAAGAATAAAAAAATCGTGAACTCCGAAGATCGATATCTATAACGCAAGATGATTTATTGCTTATTTCAAGACTCCCGCTCAACTAAGCGTAAAGAAATGGGTTCGGGAATTCAACGTTTGATAGAGAGATAAGTGAGTTTTGACAGAACACATGCGTTGTACTTTATTTTTTCTCGAGAAATGCATTTATACATGATATGCTTTTAACTATTGAATTGAAGTTATGAGTGTTTGGTTGGATCTGTTTTTTATACGTCGTCTTTCCTGGAGTTTTATTCACTGAAGTTCCTTTTTTTTGCAAGGATATTCCACTCCCTCAAAGAGAATTAAATGTTATACTAGTCTAAAAATGTTACCGGTGAAATAAGGAGTTACCGTGTTCGAGTGTGTTTGCCCACTGCCCTAGCAACCTGCGAGTTCTATGTGGGGCAGTTTCAATTAATCCCTGGGTGTATTTCTCTATCTCTTAACTTTGTCAGTAAAAGTTTCCTTGTATACCTATTTCCATAAACATGCAACTAGGTCAAACATGGCTTTTGCTCCATAAAACTCACCCAACATTTTTATTTGTCCATTACTTGACGTTGTTTGTCTTGTGTTTAGCACAGTTTGGCCAAATATTACGGTATAAAATCTCAACAAACCAAAGAATGCAATTAAGAGATGTGTGAGGAAAAAAATTAAAGTATTCGATGTTTGAGTAGTTGCAGGTTAAATACATACGAGATCTGATAAAAAGAATATCCGATCTTTATGTGTGCCCACAGAGAAATAAACTTTACATATTTAGTTCAAATCGAACCTCCTTCAAAATATAACCTTTTAGATTCGATACACTTCCCTCAGTCGTTATTCTTCTACTGCTGGAAGCATTTTTCAATGTCACTTTTTAGAATCCCTTTAGGTGCATTGTCACATTCATCTTCCCTTGTTCTGTGTTTTGTAATTTTACCCTTTGAATGTCATTTTCAGCCTGAGAATCGGCCAAACCTCGCAAAAACCGTTTCCGAGAACTATTGCTATTTCCATAAGCGCTTCTTATGCTTATAAACAGTAAATCGTTGAAACCTTGTAAATAAAAAATTACACTGCGTTGTTCATTTTCTGCTTCACGCTGAACTCAATTCGCTGCAACCCATGTCTGCAAAAAATGTTCCTCGTCTACTAGATGAAGATTTTGCCTTTTGGTTCAGAAGTTAGGAAAAAACAACTTCTGACTAGTTTTCTAGGTGAGTCACTTCTAATTTTTGGTCTTCTCTTGGCTGGATATATAAATCCATTTCAGTTGTACACATGGAGACGAACATTTGTTGGAAAATTTAGACATTAATTGGTGAACTAAGTACAAAAGAATTACAAAGAACGGAGAAACTCTTTAATATTATCACTCTACGTTATTCTTTTCTTACTAAATTATAACTTAATATCGATAAAATTCCATATCATGGTTACTGTTTTTATGTGCATAATTAAAAATACATTAAAGAATACCAGTTTGCTCGTGCATAATTAAAAACATATACACAAATATCTCAGTTTGGCGTGCATAGCAAATATTTTAAAATCAAGACACATCGAAGTTTATAATAATACTAGTAGCAGATTCAGGCACACAATAAATATTAAATTGAAATACAACACAATTTATGAAAAACAAAAAGAACGCATATATGATTTTTTCTATGAACTCCTTACAACTACTTGTAACTGGACTAGTTAACTGACAAAGCACTTTTATATGGGGGTTATAATCTATATTTTGAGTTTGAGTCAAATTTATGAATGCCTTGAGATAAATTATTGATATAAACTAATGTTACTTAGGGTTTTGTGTCATTCTCTTTTCTTCTGGAAAACATGCTTAGTAATTTACTTTGACAAGCTCAAGAATTTCCTCCATTTATAAAATGAAAAGCCACATTTGAAGCCACGTAGAAGTTTTAATAAATGCTTCATGGTAGGTAGGTAGACGAACCAGTAGTGTAACCTTGGCTTCTTCATGGTGTTCTTGAGTTCTCGTAAGGAGCCTCAAAAGTTTTGTGTATAACGCCTTTTATGGATATCGCTGACTTTCGAAGGGTATTCGTATAGAATAGCTATTGATGATATTTTGGTCCTTATATGGAACCGTCCTAATACACGAGTGATTAACTCTCCAAATGATTTCGACGAGATATCACGTCCATCAAGACTTGTGCGATTTTGATAATGACGAGATATCTCTTCATCGCGATATTGTCGATTTTTTTATGATGACTAGATCAATATCTGGTCAGTTTTGCTAATGACAAGATACCACGTCAAGACAACCACCAGGAGGATTAATGCCCTGACTCTCCGTCCTGGTCATGGCATAGATGCTTATGTGGTTCGGAATTATCTTTAAGCTGAAGGTTCCTCTCTAATCTGTCGTTGTGTTGGCAAAAATGATCGTCGAGTGACAGACAAAACCAATCCTTACATAGGGAGAGGCTGATTACCACCTAAAAACCTCAATCGTACGGTTAGAGCTAATCAGTACACATTTTTAGAAGCACAACACTTAGAAAATCACTACAATGCCCTGTCAAGAATAGTTTCTATTTAATGATTCGATGTGAAATAAAACTTCAAAGGATTTCTTTAAAATTTTGTTGGATAAGAATTAAAAACATCATATTTAAACGAAAGAATACTACATAGTACAAATAATAAATACATTTTTTATCTGTTTAACTATACGAAAAAACTATGGGTGCTTACGCCATCAGTTTCTAGAAATTGTTGAATAACATGAAATATAAACATTCTAATGGAAAATAAAATCGAAATTTATTATTAATTTTCATGTTTTTTAATTTAGAATTTATTAGAACACATCTTCTAATGAATGCAATTTATTTAACCTTCAACGAGTACCTTACATCGTGAATTAAATACATAAATATGCGAAGATCACGAAAACTAACTTCCTCGAAATAAAAAAAGTGAAAACTTGAAATTCTACACTCTTACAAGAAATCAAAGACTTTTTTCCTGCTTCCGTCCCGCATAAAGTCAAACCAACTCAACAGAAATCAAAACAATTACCCTTAACAAATCATCGTACGTGACTGCCTCTCAATCTCTGAACCCAAACACGTACCACCGCATCAAGGGAAGCTTAAAAATTGTCCCGATATTCGCCCCCAAACTCTCAAAATTAAAGAACTCCTTCTCTTCCCTGATGAATTTAAAAGGCAGTCCATAGATCATCCACCGCAGGGCCCCGGAAGAGATAAAGGCTACAGGTCATCCCCATCCTCCCTTCTGAATTGAAACTTCAACAGCAGTCTTTACTTAAATGGGACTCTTCTTTTATGCTTTGTTATCAAAAACCATTGTACAGGGAACTCATTATGACCTAAGAGCGCTGTTAAAAGCCTGATGGATGAGTGGGACTTTTCTCTCAGAGAGTGCTTTAATGAGGAATGGAGGCATGTTTCCTTTTAGTTGGTGGTGTGATGGCGTTATCTGAGACATTTCGCTCATTGTTGGATGGGGAATTTCGGAGTTGTGAGGTATCTGTGTTGTACAAAAAAGGCAGTCGTCATCTATTAGCCCTGAGAATGGTTGTTTACTCTTGAAATTTTGAAGGAAATCTCTGTTTCTGTAAATCATCGAAATTTTCGTTTGATGTGTCGAAGTGTTTTAAGTGTCTTTAGAACCGAGAAATTTATATTTTGAATAATTTCTTATTCTGCACAAGTGCAGGAATCTCTTTTTTACTGCGGTACTGTTAATGTTTCAAATCAAGGATTGAGTTGTCTAAGCATTTACCTGTTCAAAACTATCCACAACTAGTTTATCTCTAACCGAGAGCATACCTTGTGTTCCTGCTCACCCGACCATGGAAGAGTTTGCTGGTTCCCTTCCACGTAATGCGAATGCAGGTCAGGGTTAAAAGTCCTTCCAGCAAAGGCAGCATCCCTAGGAGACTTGGAAATTTCCAACTAGCTTTTGGAAATTCCAAATTAGTTGAAGCATTCCAGCATGTCTCAATTCCAAATTTATATAGCCAGCTGCATTTTTGCAAGTTAGGTTTCATAAGAGCAGCCAACATTGACTTGTGAAGAAAAATTCGCTAGTCACTGACCACATTTTGACAATACGAATTTTGGAATGCAATTGTGACCGAAAATAGCTACTTTCTCACTAAATCATTGGATAATTCTTCAATATATGTGAATTCTATAAAGATTAAAACTTCATCAGTACTTAACATAATCCGCACATAATTTTATTTATTTTCTCAAGATATTTATCTCCCAGTATCTAAAATTGAGTATGTTGTTACTTATTCCTTAAGGCCACACTAAACAGCTAGACTAAGTCTGAGTCCGAACACACTTGAAAAATCAGTGATCAAAACTTCCATACATACCCTCTTTTGGCAGACCAACAAAATCTCGAAGCTCATTTGTTGAGACTTGCACAGTGTTACATTTTTGTCAAGTTGGAAATGCATTGGGGCCCTCAACAAAGGATACATATCAGATGCGCCAGCTCACAAGTCTAGAAAGGGCGCGCAGTCTTGACATTTTCTATCACCCAATCAGCGAGGCTCTAGGGTGGTGTTTTTTGCCTAGTAACAGGCAAATGTCGCATAGGGGAGATGTTGACAGCGCCTTCCAAACTTCGATTGGCGCGTCGGTGAGGGTTCCTCCGAGAGCATACCTTGTGTCCCTGCTCACCCGACCATGGAAGAGTTTGCTGGTTCCCTTCCACGTAATGCGAATGCAGGTCGGGGTTAAAAGTCCTTCCAGCAAAGGCAGCGTCCCTAGGAGACTCGGAAATTTCCAACTAGCATTTTACGAGTTGAAGCATTCCAGCATGTCTCAATTCCAAATTTATATAGCCAGCTGCATTTTTGCAAGTTAGGTTTCATTAATGAGATAGGAGCATTTTTGCAATTGGTCACCCTGTATACTTCGGTATACTACCTGGGTCGATCCATTGTTTCGCGCAAGGCATTGCTTGGCACATTGTGACTTAGAGTCTATACTGATAATATAGGTACCAACCTGAAGTGGTGCCTGTTGAGTTGGTTTGACCTACGGGTCACATCTGTTGATACGGTCTTTGCTCCGCTTTTTCGGGCCCACTGAACTAACAATTTCTGGGGCCGCCTCCGTAAATCTGTAGTGGCAATTGTCGGAGCGGAGGGGGCTGCGCCCCCAACTTGTTGTTGTTGGTGTTTTTGAACCGAATTTTTGTCTGGGATATTCAAATTTTTTTATTTGTGCTCTTCTTTACGACGAATAAATCTTGATTGGTTATGGGTCTAAAGTGCATTAATATCCCAAATATTATTTGTCTTATTCTAGGATTGAAAAATATCTGCAAAGTTTGATCTCAACGTTAGTAATAAAATAATTCCAATTTATATTTTTATTATATAAAACATTAAGGATTGTATGACTTCAGAATATCCAGTAGGCAGGTCCAAGTCCTGAATCAAATCAAATAGACACGTGTGATTCAGTTGTAGTTCTCATTAAAATGCACGGGTCTTTTTACATACCAAATGTCATTCATTTGGATAATTTAGTAAGACATTTCTCTATAAATTATGATTATTTTTATTGGGTTAGTTTCGATGTTTCATTGTGACTCAAATTAGTGTATAAAATGCAAACAATGTAAACTACTTAAGAAAAAGCAAATGGATTCTCCTCACAATTTAACTTCCAGCGAAATATAATTACAAACTGTTACAATTTGTTTTCAGAGTCAAACCGGAAGGGGGTAGTTTAATAAATACTTATCACTGATGGGAAATTGAGTGTACTTATAGCTTCTTATGACATTATTTTTAATACACAATTCAAAAATTCATTATCACAAAAAACTTTTGCTTTGAGAATTATGTTCTTCAGTTTTCCATTCTTTGAAGTGACTAAAGTATTTATTCATTAATAACAGGATTCAACAATAGCTACTATGTCCTTTTTTGACGATATTTGATACAAATCAAAATTGTGTAATCAGTCATAGCGTAACATAGTTAAGTCGATATCATCTGTTCCACCAAAAATATTTTTTTGGCATTTTCCGAAGAGTACTAGATAAAAAACGACAACTACCAATAATTTAATCATTCAAACAAAATATATGCTGCTTTCATTCCCTACAGTAGATTCCCTTATCGTAACATGAATTAATTCGTGTATATTCCTTAATTGTTCTGAGATAGTTCAGCTTCTTTCTCCAACTAGAAACAATCTTATACCAGAAACGTTAGTCACCAAAGTAATGGACTCCATGTTTAATGGCTTATGGAAAAACACTAATTTGGCTCTTTTCTAAGACCGATCGCTCAAGGAACCAATCATTCTTGCGCGAAGACAAATTTCAAAGACAAAATTCTTCACCGTAAAACTCGGAATCGAATTTTTCATTTCCTCCATCAATTTACCCAAAGGCTATTGGAAAGTGCTCACTTCGACCTAAGCGATCGTTCATTTCTTTCTGCCGTGGTAATTATGTACTCAAATATTTTCCAGAAAAGTAAGGAATTCTAACTAAGGGTTCAGCGACGCATGGGAAACGAAGTTAATTATTGATAACAGGACGATAATTAAAAGGACTATCGATGAGGAGTACGTGTTTTTTATCATAACTTTTTGGTTTATGGATGATAGTTTAAAGAACTTATTTTGTCTGAGCAAGCAACATATTATTCTTTGAGTATGTTGCGACTTTCTAAAAGCGATGGACACTGATGAATAATGTGCTCTTCGGGTGAATGGGAGAATTACAGAATTAAATGCTTGTTTCAAGTTTGGTTTGATTCATTTTGTAGCGAATTATGGTAGCATATATTATTGATAAAAACAGAAAAATAGACTAGCTTTCTAAGAATTTGTCTTGAATATTATGCTTTTTATATTTGGTGTTTTAATTGAATATCTTAGAATCAGCTTTCAATTGTGCACAAAATATGGAAATGAGGATACTTCAATGCCTTAAAAACTTATGTACTCTAAAGATTTATAAAAAGTGTTACAAAGCGTTGCGAAAACGCAGGTTTAGTGAGATTTCGAAACGCTATTTGCAAAGAAAATGTTAAATTTATTATCTCTTCTATGACTTAAAATCAATAATTTTAATGTTGAAATTTTAACAAATCAATCAAAACCTACGATTTTCATTCATCATAACCAGTCACTCCAGTAGACATTGCTAATTGCACTTTTGGTTTTTTCAACAAAAATTTTACTTACATTTTCTTGAATCAGACCATTGGTGTCATCAGGAACTAACTGGACGCAAAGAATCCAAAATGGTTTTATCTACGTATGTGTAGCATGAATTCTAAAATTTGTTCGTACCCGACACCAAACGGAGGTGACGAAAACCAAGCCACAGTAACAGTTTCCAGTAAAATGAAAAAAGATTTTATAACAAGATGAAAATTTTAGACACTTGGTTCCTGCAGCTCTATATAAATATAATATTTAACAAATATACTAGAAATCAATAATTTTAATGTAGCAGAAATAACAAAAAAGAATCTAGGACCTACAATCGTTATTCATCGTAATTCGTGTAGACAAAACTAACTGTAAGTTTGCTTCTTTTCTACATAAACCTTACTTCAATTTACTTGAATCAGACCACGGACGTTTTCAAGAAGAAATATTTGGAAAAATTTTCTTAACATCGCTGGTCATAAAATGTAGGTATTGGCTTTAATTGAAGAGGTACTGAATAAACGAGAATCATTAGGAAAAGTCAATTCATTTAAAATTTTTATTTAAAAATTAAAAGATTAGAAATATAGATTTTAATTCTCAGTAATTACTTTACATCTTTTTTAAATATTTCATATTAGTTTTTTTGTTTTTGATAAAGTAATGTTTCCTCTTAATAATTAATCACTTATTAATTCAAAAGCAGCATTCAAATGTAATTATTGAATGGGAATTCCAAAAGGGTGAAATCCTACTTTTTTCCGGAAATGTTTCGCACTTAAAAATCCATCACATAATCTATCATTTCGTGATATTCGGAATTTAAGTATCCAGTGTTTGATGCAGCATATAATCAAGAAAGTAAAATCATTCACTCTTGGAAGGGTGGTACTGTGGACGATTATCCTTTAAATTTCTTTTCTTGAAGTGTTGTGAATGATAAATGGAGTCCTTGACATCTATTTATCCCGTCAGAAAAGAGATTTAAATAGGTCAGATATCAGTCTGAATCGTGATTTATATCTCGAGAAAAGGGAATATAAAGAATATCACAACCTTTCCGAGAAAGCAAATTGGTTTTCGTAAAGATGAATGACAATGTAAATTAAGGGATTTTTCAACTTTGGTAATTGAAAATAAATTTCTAAACTCTTCTGAATTCGGGCAAATGACAGCGTAATAAATTATGCATTTGTCAAAGTTTAACAAGTCCTGACAGTCAATTTGATTTATTCAATTTCTGATTATCTTATTAAAGGAACCTGTCAGTTGTTTTGCCTTGTAATTTAATTAAAACACACGTATACAGCTCAATTCTTTTTAAATATAAGGTATAAGATATTTTTAGTTAAAAAAGCATATTTATCACTTGCACATTAAAGCAGCATAATTAACTTTCTTCCCGAGTTTAAAGTATTAGTATATGTAGCCATGTAGCTTATACATAAACAACGAATATGCATATTAGATTACGTAATAGGAATATTAATATGTAATAGGAAATTGTATTTATCTTTCTAAACAAACACAAAAACTATGAATTGGAAAGAAATTAAATGCAATTATAAAATAATGTGAAAACAGAAAATTGATGCATAAACATTTTATATTGATTTTACTAACAATAAAAATTCAAACAAATTAAAAAAAAACATCTGTGGTACAGCTGCTGATGAGAATTCATTCATACGAAACTGCAATTAAGAAAAAGGAAATTATTTTGTAAAAGACATTAGTTAAATGTATACAGCTGATGAGTCGAAATGAATGGTTGGTCCAATTAGTCATCAATTACATCAACTTTAACAAACTGTTGAGTTATTCTTGACACAGCAGATAAATATTAGAGCCTCCAGAATAAATAAATATTACCTTCTGAAAACTATGAACACTCTAAGTGGTTTTACGAGAGATCTCGTCCATCAAGATTTTGCCAATTTTTCTAATAACGAGATACTTCGTCATCAAGATATTGCCGATATTTTTATGATGGTGAGATCAAGATCTGCTCAGTGTTTTTCTAATCAGTGTTATCTATCTCCTCCTTCAAGCACTGGATAATTTTTCTAATAACGAAATGCTTCTTCGAGTCGATTACTAGGAGGGTTGAATAAGGATCTATATTATGCTAATTTGGAAGCTATATCTTGATATTGAGCAAGCGATGTGGTTGCTCTTAATGGTTGAGGTACGTCTAATGAATACTTGAACATATCAACTGACCAGTTCATTCTATTGTCTAAATATTATTTCTTAACCAAGATGTCAGTTTTGAATAATTAAACACCCATTTTTGCTACATAACAGTTCAATCGTAGTTTAATAACTACTACTATCTTCCTTTGATCTCCAACTTGCCAGCTTAGGCACTGGAATTGAATATCATCAAACCATTGATGGAACTTTTGGATTACACGAGGGAAGCATTCCCCATATTCTCCATTCCTTGTCGAAATAATAAACAAATAACTCAGATTATACATTTTAGTAATGTCTAATGTTGGAGGACTCATTCTAAATTTACAGAAGATGTGTTGAAAGCAAAAACAGTTAAAAAAAACTATCAAAAGTTATAAGGTGTTTTTTGAAGAGGTTCAATTCTATTTTTTACAATCCCTGTATATATGTCATATATTATGTGTATGCTTTCCCTTTTTATTCAACTAAATATTTTATTAAAAATATTCCTTTTTATCCACGCATTGAGTAATTCTGTCTCAATGATAATTATTGTCTCCATATCTAAATAAAGCCCGATCGCGATAACAACTACTTTACTAAAGTGCATATCACAAATGCTTTCCCATTCTCTCATCAATAGCCTTCTCTTCGCCATAGATGTATCGTATTAAAATGGGTTGTTTCTTGTCATGATCAACAACCGTTACTAATCTCTTAGTGAAGCAGACCAAGACCAAAAGATCATGTTTTTCAAGCCGCACAGAAATCAACTCCTGTTCATCCAGGAGTTGTCCAAAAGAGGCACCGATACAACCAAAAATATGAAGAGTTGCTGGGATTGGGGAGGGCATGTACGATTTGGAAAGTTCACAATTCCTCTTACTTAAGTAATATATCTTGTGTGTCCACTTCAAAGTCTTACAGAGCAGCCAACCTAGTGTAGCCTTGAACCTTTCAACTACTGTTGACCTGTTTACATTGGGTACAATGAAAACAAATGCCATTTTCACAACGGAGACTGCTTGGTAGGATATAGTTTTACCAGAGCAGCCTGGTGGGCCTTGAGACTTTCAACTACTTTTGACATGTTTAAATTTAATACAATGAAAACAAAAGATGTCATTTTCACAACGGAGACTGCTTGGAAGGATATTCGGTAAACCGCTACACTTCAGAACTGCACTCCCTTCTGTTTGTTTTCCCCCTGAACCTTGTTTTGAAGGAAATGAAAAGAAATTGGTCAAGAGAAGTACACATTCAATCAGTCCAGGAAAACGAGAGAAATAATGATAATAATAATAAAAAGTCGAACAACTCAGAAATAAGGAAACTCTCGTTCGCGTTGCCAGAAGAAAGTAGCGTAAAATTGACTCCGGGCGTAACTAATGATGATGACCGACAATGGTCGTTAACTCGGAAATTGCGAAGTGGCTCCTGTCTTAATGTCCAGCGACCGTTCCGTAATAGCAGGAGCAGCTCAGTCTTTAATCGTTCTACATTAGTAGGTGCTACATTTGCCCAGAGTCCGCAGGGTTAGAATGGATCATAATGTATACGATTGTCCAGGCATTAGCCTTTCGTTACTTATTCCCGGTTTGAAGGAGTAAGAGGCATTTATTACATGGATATTTATACGCTAATGATGTGTATTCAGTGGAGCTTTAATGCGACCGTGACAAATGGTTCTTTTAATTCAATTCAATGAGAGGGCAGAATTTCAAGAATTTAATTTGAGTTATTTCCGCTATTGCGTTATCGTCTTCGCGATTCCGAATAGGGATCTTTGTCATCCAAATATGAATGGAATGGCCGGAATCCTTAGAAAACGAGTGTGTAGTAGCTTTATGAACAAACATTCATTGCACCCTTTCGTTTTAACTCTCTAAATGATTTCAACGAGCAATCTCGTCCATCAAGACCTGACTAATTTTGCTAATAACAAGATATATCTCGTCATCAAGATTTTGCCGATTTTTAGGTGATGACGAGATAAAAATTAGGTGAGTTTTCTTCTAATGACAAGAGATGACAAGTTCTTGATGGACGAGATATTTCGTCCATTAAGATCTGGTCAGTTTTGTTAATGATGAGATACCTCGCCGAGACAACCACCAGGAGAGTTAACCCTCCAAGTGGTTTCGACGAGATATCTCGTCCACCAAGATCTGATCCAATTTGCTCTGACGAGATATCTCGTCATTAGGGGTATATTTCATATAGATCATTAGCAAGATATTGCAGACTTTTTATGATGACGAGATCAGGATATGGTCAGTTTTCTTCGAATGATGGGATATCTTGCCAATCAAGATCCTGTCATTTTTAATGGCGAGATATCTCCACGAGGGTTAAAGATGAACATACAAATTTTACTTCCCCTAAATCAAATAAGTGATATCTTTTGTATAATTTGAAATAAATATTATTTTTCTAAGCTAAGGAAATCATAATTTTTTTATATTTCATTTCATACTTAAAAATTATTGAAACGTTTGAAATCTTGCTCAAATTAATCATCTAGTTCTGTAATTTAAAAAAGGCTAAGAGCAGAATTCCAGTAACTAATATTTTTTCGGAGACAGTAAATGCTTATATTCATGATGATGAGATATCCAACCATTATGTAATCTGTTTAAAAGTAACACTATAAAGTTTTAAGTAACACTATCGAAATGCTTATAATTTTTATTTATTGACCAAAAAATTTAGGTTTTAAATAATTGTTGGGTAAAAAAGTTATTTTTGCTATTTAATGAGTTTTTTCTCTAAACCAACGATATTTTAACTATTTTCTTTGATAGGTAATGCATATTTTATTAAATCATTCATTTTCTTCTAACTATATCATTGCCATCATGCCAAAACCGCGAATCTCAGCAATTTTGAGTGTTTTAACAAAACTATTTTTTTGATGATTCGATGTTTTATATAATTACCAAATGTACGGGATTTAATTCATAGACTAAAGAACGAAAATTGATACTTATGCTTTTACAATATTGCTTTTCCTATAGCGGCAAGCCTTTAAATGTGATTTTCTCGAAACAAGGATTTGCAAATTCATGTTTCTAGCGTGCAGCTGGTGAATTTGAAAAAAAAAATTAAAAGACATATGTAAACATTCCCGTTTAATTTAAAAAAGAAATATAAAATTCCTGTTTCCTCAATAAAAATGTAAGATATAGGTTTTGATTTTATCTCTCATATTTTACTACACGAGAGCTAACTAGACATGTTAAATATATGTAATTTTATTATAGTAGTTTTCATTATTAGTATATAAACACTAATATTGAAAACTACTGCTTAAAACATTAGAATAATAAGTTGGCAGTGTCGTACCACGTCTGAAAGTATTAACTGCATTTTTGAATTACTTACGAAATCATTGTTATTTAATCATTAGAAGCCTGTACAGTGATTCCTACATTAATTTTGGCTCAGCTTGTCCTATCAATCAATCCTACGTTAATTAATAACAAACGATACGCCTCTTCTCTCTTTCAAAGTTCTAATAGATCAGTATTTTTCTAATGCCAAGTCATGGATCATATGGCCCTGCAAGCACTATTTAGCGAGAACTTGGCAGTCTCTGCATTACGCCGGAGCACCATGGATATTGCTGCCATATCGGAACCACCGTGAACTGAGTGGAATCTGGTTCACATTTACGTGTCATTTTGAGGAAACGAGGAAACTCCAAGAAGCCAATCCGACTTCGATACATACAAGATTCGAACTCGAGACCAAGCTCTTCACTCTACGAGCATCTTAAGATCGATGCTTTTAACCGCTCGGACTCTGCTTGGATCAATTAATTGCCTTGTAATGCAAAATTCTACATTCCTTAAACAATTCCAGTAAATTCTGAAATCAATGCGTATCGATTTGTACACGAAGATACATGCGTGTTAGTCGTACTAATGTAATAAATAAAATGCATTGCGATGTTCCCTACGGGTAAGTAAAGATTAAAACGTCAGAAAGCTAAAGTGAGCTGTGGTCGATATAAGCAAAGAAAAATTAAAATCGTCGAATTCGCATTAAGCTAGAGACCGAATTACCAATACCCATTGCTAAGAACAACAAACCCCTGTAATGAGATCGTGAAAAAGTAAAGAAAACCAGTATCACATCGAAATCTACTGAGCACCCGTTTCTGATGCAAATATTTACCAGCTCGATGCTATCTTAAAACGACACAATGGGAAGAAATCTTTATCACAAGAGGGATAGTAAGAAAAGAACTAGAAAGATAAAGAAAGTCGTAGTAAGAATTGCGTTTTTCAGCTTCTTATCGTCCATGCTGTATTGCTTTCGGTTCTGTTATAGCACTTTAAACACACAATAGCCATTTCGACGAGGAGATAAAGCATTATTGTTTGCCATTTTCGAGATTATTTTAGCTTAATGTTTCGTAGAAGTAGAAGCATTTGCTTGCGATCGCTGCTAAACATCACTTAGCTTCAATCTATGCGCTTGTTTCGTGGCGGAAAATGGAAGCTTAGCGTTATTGAGTTAGTAAAAATCTCGACTTTTATCGAGTTAGGTTACCTGCGTTTTATCGATAAAAGCGTCTGGGTGATTTCTATCATAACTCTGGGTTAGTCTCGCTTTTCTGTTGCAACAGTCCCACTTAAATACACCTTGCCTTGAGCGTTGGAACCATGGGCGGCTGTTGCTCGCTGCAAATTATTTAACAAATAATAAAACCGGATTGTTTTTCTCAGCCTGACTATTTTTGTCTTCTAGGAAGGACTGAAAATCCAAAATCTAATAGAAGGGAAATTAATAGGATTATTTTATTACTCTAGCAGACCCGCGCAAAGCATCAGCGCTAAACTTTTTTAATTGTTTATATCTATTGATGGAAAAGTGTAGTTACATTTTATATCTTATTTAAATCCATTTATAACTAATGTAGCATCCGTTTTCATTAAAAAATATATAATAGCATTTCGTTTACTTTTACTGGTGTTAATTCGTATTTTCAATAAAATACATGGCGAGAAGGTACGCCTCAATCACATTAGATTCTGAACGTCTATTTCAATTTCAACCCATTTCTATGTTCAAAGATAATTCAACACATTTTGAAGCAAAACCTTTTATCGATCATATTTTCTGCACTGATTCCTAACTTCAGATTTCTCATTACTTTCTGTGAACAGACTGCTGAAGCTTTTCATTAGTGGTGGGAATTCATTAGTGCAGTGTTAGCAATATCATGCAGCTCCTTATATCGAATCAAGTATCTTTAAACTAAGAGGCAAAATTGGAATGTGAATCCAATAACGGTCGAATTTATATTGTTTATATCTGTTGTTGCCATTCGACAATAAATAAATAACGTCGTTTTCTGTTCCATGTACGTTAGTGAAATATGTGTAGAGATTGTGATTTTTAATTTTTCTAGACCACTGATTTCCAACCTTTAAGATATGACTAAAATTTGGAGCCTCACCAAAAATATAATTCATTATTTTATCTGACAAAAAGTAGACCTAATTTTGATTTGATTTGCAAAAAATAGTAATAGTAATTACCTACCATTTTTCCTCCCAAGTGGATTTTAGGTAGGTAGATATTTTAATTAGCGTCATACTGGAGCAACACAACGGGCTATTGGTGACGGTCCGCGATCAATACCAAAGAGAAAGATCCGAGGACAACACAACGTAATTTTGAACTACGGTCGGATGACGAGGTAATACTTAAGCTTTTCCAGCTTAAGTATTACCTCACCACACCCACTCTCCAAACTTCCATACCACGCCAACATGAGGGCATTTGAGGCCATGACGAATTTAACATGCACCAGCCCCTTTTGTACACGACCGTCTTTGGTTGGATTCGAACTCACAACTCTCCGGTTGCTAAATGGATGTTAGGAAAAAATTTTTAAAACTATTTATTTATGATATTTGGTAGTAAAAATAATATTCAGAATTATTTATACGGGTATTAAAAATACGAGTATAACTTGATACTATTTGGGACCGCATTTATCAAAAGTTCAAAATTAAACTGTTGAAATTGAATAA
Source organism: Meta bourneti (assembly GCA_933210815.1). NCBI lineage: Eukaryota > Metazoa > Arthropoda > Arachnida > Araneae > Tetragnathidae > Meta > Meta bourneti. The sequence continues at coordinate 56,708,813 of OW119922.1, read as the reverse complement.
ATCAAACAATTTAAACCGTTTACCCATCCGAAAGCCACACAGGTTAAGAATAGTTTTTCTAGGTGATTCAATATTTTTACTCTTATTAGTTTATATTTCGAAATATGGCGATACGTTGTTTATTAATTAATCATTTGAGAACAGTATGACACATTATAATTATTTTAATTTAAATAACCTAATGCTTCCAAAATATCGAATTATATATTATTATTTATAGAATAATTTTGAAATTTAGAATTTAATTATTAGTTAAGGTTTCTCAACACATTTCTAATAGATTATTTGTATTACAATAAAACATTTCAAGTCGAATTTCAAATAAAAATACTCTGTTCTGAAATTTAATATTGTAATAAAATGCTTATGATTCAGCACACAATTTATATTTCCTTATAAATTCTTGTACAAGATAGAAGAATGTACTTCGCTATGCGTTAAATCTGTTTTGTACAGTTAATTAATTTTAATTCAATGTAGAACAACTGCTGTTCTATGACGAAATTCAGTTAGAAGCAGTTCATAACTACGTACTACTAACTTGAACATAGTTATCACAAATGAATACATATGTTGTTCAAGCTACACATACAGTGAGATTAACTTACTAACTTGCTACTAGATTTCTGTATCGCAAAGTGTACAGTTAAAGTTAATCTAGCTGTATATGTATAACTTTAATAAAATATTTAATTTCAATTCATATTCAGGTATGTGAACGATTTTACATGTTTCAAAATGCAGGATGATACAATAATGAGACACACTTGTTAGAAAATAGGGATTAGCCAACTTACGAAATATTGAATTAACAACGGCCCAAACTCGTGGCATTTAAGTAGATTAGTTAATTATTGCCAAACTCATGTCTATTTCTTGCCAAATTATATTAATAAAAATTATCTTCCGGATGACTAATTCTGCAGCGGGATGCCACATTAGCTATTTCCACTTCTCAGCTTTGCGAACTAAGCCTGTTAATTTTGCTTGAGAGCTTTGTGAAAAGTCAAACCAGAGAGAAAATAAAATATTATCAGCATTGTTTTAGCTTGGATAGCTAAAGTAATTATTTCCTCGTGGGTGTGCAATGGGTCCAAAAGCAATAAATGACACGCCTTACATTTGCTTACAATGAGTAAAGATCTTTTTGATGAACATCGATTTTCTCTGCATATTTTACATTGACGCCAAAAATAATTTATATTTACTCATATTTAAGTTTTGAATTTTCTGTGTACTAAAGCTCTCCTAATGCTTGACTTAACTTTTGTTAGTATTTCGAGATGTTTATTACACTTAATCTTTTACAAGTGTAACGTATGAAATGATGTGATAGATGATGTACGATTAATTTTACATTGGCCCCAATTTAACTATAATACTTTGTGAATTAAACATAACTTTATGCGCCAATAATGTATTTAAGTTTACATTCTGTATTTTTACAGTGAAAAATTCTCACTCTGTTAATGGTTTAATTTATGTATATTTATTCCAAGATGGTTTAGGTAAATATGAACAAATAATATATTTTCAAAATCTAAATGGCATTTAAATCATTAAATATTAAAAAACATTTTAATGCAAGGCATCGTGATTAAATATCCGAATTAAAGCTTATTATTTGCTTGTATTAAGTTCGGAAAACTAGTTTCTATTTTTTTGAGTAAAGTAATTTTAAAAATACCAATTAAATTTAATGAATCATTAAATATTCGGAATATAGTAAATTACGGGATTAGTCTAAAATACAAAAGGAATTTTATTTATTATCATCATTCTCTTCACACCAAGTAGACGCATGAGACCTGTTTTGTTCTCCATTTCTTCCTGTCTAGAGCCGAATCTCTGGCTTGACCCCAGCTTTACCATCCATCCTTATTCCTCTTACGGTCTGCCTCTAAATCTTTTTCCATATGAGGTTCAAGTTCGTGCTGTTTTGGATATTCAGTAGTGAGTATATGTTTGATCCAAGTTCACCTTCAAAATTTAATCTCAAAAGAAATGGGTTTTCCGTTTGTCTTTTCATACAGCTTGACGTTGAAGCTAACTCATGGCCAAAAGATTTTAGAATTTTTCAAAGATATTTAGATTGGAAAGCATCTAACAAATTTTTCTGGATATTTGCTGAATTCGAAGTTTTAACATCAGGCAACAATACAGCAAAAGCAGTAAAAATTTCTAGTGTCAGCTTCAGAATAATATTTGAAGATCTCCAAACTTTATAAAGGGTTCTGAAATCATTTTGAGTATATTTATTCTTAACGGTATGTCTTGGTCTGTTCCTGCGATGGTAATAATAATTTCCCTTATATAATTAGAGGGGACCTGTCTCGTCAATTTTCTTTCCATTAACTTTTATTCTTGATGGAGGAAACATATTAAAACATAATAATTGGTTGATTCCAAACTTCTACATGTGCCCTTTGGGCCCCATTATTAGGTTATAGATGACAAGCTCTTAGGAAATGGAAATATTTATTACGCGTACTATCTGTTTAACTGGTAATAATGTATTATTTTTACCTTCTTTTCCTATACACATTCATTATAGAGATTTTATATTATAAATAAAAATATATTTATAATTAAAAAACTGCACATAATAGTGTGTAAACTCCATATTTCTCGGGCCCCTTTTAGCCTTCGGGATGTTATACAATGGTACCACCGTCTCCTCGTATGTGTGTGGAGGGGCAGTTTCAGTTCTTTGGCAGTTCTGTTGAGATCACTTCGTACTTATGAACATATTATTACTTTCTTTCCCATTTATAAATTTCAGAAGTATATCTCAGAAGACATCTCATGTTTTTTTACTTAGGTAGTTGAATTTACGTCGCACTGAACAACACAACGCGCTATTGGTGACGGTGCGGGATAAATACCGAAGGGAAAATTTCTAGAAAATCACCTCGTAATTTTGAACCAAGGTCAGATGACGAGGTTAACATCCAACTCTCCAAACCAACTCCTATTTGATTAAACGCCAAATGTGAGCCAAATTGAATAATTAAATTTTAAGGTAAGTCCGATATATATGATGCGAGAACATTCAAGTTATGGAAAGTAAAATCTCCGTTTTCCATCTGGTTTGAGAACACTGAAAATCTCTCTTTTAGTAAACAAAATTTGCTATGGCTACATCGGAGGGATAGTAAATACTAAAATAAACACGAATAGAAAACTTGCTTAAACAAATTATCCTTAACCAATGTTGCCAATACTCATTTCTTTCAATTAACGCGGCTTAATTGTACTTTATTGAATCGGATGAAAATTAACATTCAAACCTGAGTTTTTCTACTCGTTATTATTTGGGTCCTGATGTGATGGACACGTAGTCCCTCCAAAATCACCATTACCACTTTTTTTTGTTTAACCATATGAGTTTCACGATATTTCTTCCGGTTAGTGTAGTATTGCTTTTTTCTCACAACCACATAATAAATAAAAGATCTAGTTGCTGAAAGAATCTTAGGAAGGATTATATTGAGGAAGGTCAAAACTGATTAGAAGTCGTACAGGAAAGACTGCAAGGTTGCAGAACGAATGGACAAGTGTGAATCACTTACAGCAGTAGTTTCCAACTGGTGGTACGCGAGAGAATTTGGGGTGGTACGCAGAAGGGTTCAATAATAATACAGACCAAACGTACTGGGTTAAAGCTTAATGAATGTTTCATAGAACTAATCAGTGACAGCTCAATGGAAGACTCTTTCAAGGAGAATAGTCTTGTTTCTTTCTGGATGTCTACAAGAAATAAGTATCCTGCTCTTTTAGTCGGGCACTAAAATTATTAACTCCATTTGTAACAAGGTATTTATGGGAACGTTGGTTTTCAGAGCTAGTGTATGTGAAAAACAAGTACAGGAATAGACTATGCGTGGAAAACGACTTAAGATTAAAGATAAACACTATTGAACCTGACATAGAAGCTCTAATAAGAAATAAGCACAAGCAAGTTTCTCATTAAGCCTCCTGATAAAGACATTTTAGTGTTGGGAAATTGTATTTGCCATTTGTTAATAGCAATTACATATAAACGGTTTTTTCTAGTTTTATAGATTTATTTTCTGTATTTTGTTTTATTTATACTCAAATACATTTTATAAAGTTATTCATATTATTTCATATCATATTCATATATATTATTTGACCCGCTCAAAAAGTTATAACATAACTAGTGGTACGCCACGACCTCACAAAATTCTCAGGTGGTACTCAAGTATAAAAGGGTTGGGAATCACTGCCTTAGAGGGTTAACCAATACAGAATCCAACATAAAATGATCATACTATCATATTCCTTGTCGAAAACCATTACCCTGGGTGTATTTCACTCTTCTGTGCTAGTCAACTTTTTCTTGTGTGTATGTCTATTAAGTAAATGTTATGTTTTGTGTTTGGCACATGTGCCAAAGGGATAATTTATTTGTTTTAGCGCTGAAATTTATTTCAACTGCCATATATGCTTGCAAGTGAAGTCATATATGCTTGTAAGCCTCTTTACTATTTAATGCCTTAATTTATTCGTTTAATGAAGTTTTCATCCAGTTAATTATAATCCAGTTAACCTATAATCTACGAAAATATGTATCGTAGATTATAGGTTTATATTTTTAAATGTAGGTTTTCACTCTCATGAATATGCCTAGTAGCATTTCCCCTTTTTAATATTCCTTGGACATAATAAACACAAACTGTTGCTCTTACTATACCTACAGAGGTTCACTGTGGGGCCAAAAGAAAAGTCGTACATTTTATAATTACGTTGTACTATCTTTAACACGAATTACAGTGCGCATTCGTCGTGGCATTGTTTCTGAGTTTATGCAATATATCAAAATACATTTTTGTCCAGATTTGCATTAACATTTAGCAAAGATCCTCTGTTGACGAATGAAGAGGGTAACTCCTCTCGAAAATCATCCTTATCTTCAATGGGGTTGGGTTCAGGATTTTGGGGTGGCCAATGCAAATATGCTCATGGTGCCGTCTTGCTTCTGAAACAAATCTTTGGCAACTTTAGATCGATGAATTTTGGCATTGTCATCCTGGAATATGCTATTACCTTCAAGGAAGAAACATACAATTAGTGGAATTACTGGTCATTCAGAATGCTCATACTCAGATGACTTCATTTTATTGCTCCATAATATTGCTGAGCCTAGACCAGGAAACCCAGATCATAACAAGCTACAGAAGCAAGCACAGATCATAACACTTCCTGATGCAGAGTGAGAGCAGTATATGAAGAGTTTAATGCTTCATACGGTTCCTTGCGGCCCCTGATGTCCCCATCATGTTGAAACAGAGTAAATTTTGACTCATCCGATCACATGATTTTTCCCTATTGCTCAGCAGTTCTAACTTTATACTCCTAGGCAAGTTGTAGGTTTTTTCGTTTAGTCTCATTAACCAGCGACTTTTTTTGCAATACAGCTGTTTTATCTTATTTTTTGAATTCTCATTTCATCATGCGAGCGGAAATGGTTTTGTTTCCACTATTGAAAATGGTTGTGAGTTGTAGGTCTATTTTTTGCGATTAGATTTCGCTAAGAGTTTTAATGATCTTTGGTTGGTCACGGTAATTTATGACTGTTTTTCGACCACACGTTTTTCGATAAATTGATGGTTCGCGGCGATCTTTTCAAGACTCAATAATGCGCTAGACAGTTTGTAATCCGGTACCAGTGACTTCAGCAATCGCTTTGCCAGTTTTCTTGACACAGGCTGCTAAATTTGACCCTTTCTGAACTATGCAACATCATTTTCACGACCTCGTCTTCATACATGCTTGCTTTGAAATTATCAGCTGCACATTGATCCAGTTCAGTTAAAGGTCCTATTGCTCGCAGAATTCTGTAAATTTTTGAAACACTTAACCAATCATTCCCTCTTCGGTATTTGCATGTTTAAATTCATAACGCGACTTTTTTTCAGACCACGCAGTGTAGTCAGCGCATAAGATCGCTTAACTCTCTCCATCTCTTAGTCGCTTACTATTGCTTAGTCGCTTACCATCGCTTAGTCGCTTACCATCGCTTAGTCGCTTACCATCGCTTAGTAGTTCTGGTTCAGGTGGTGAACCACAAGTATTTTTCAATGTTAACCAACGAAAAGAATACCTGTAAAAATGTATTCACAAATTCAAACATAACATCTTTTTCAGGTTTTTGTTTTGATTTCAGGTTTTTTTTCATTGAGGCCACTATAACCTGGTTGGTAAAGTAGTGGATTAGCAACCAGAGGGTTGCATGCTCGAAACTCAATCTAACCACCAATCTAACGTCGTGTACGTGGGGATGTTGCACGTTAAATCTGTCTTGAACTCAAGTGTCCTCACGCTGGCGTGGGGTTCCAGCACAGGTGTTGACCTCGTCATCTGGTCGCAGTTCAAACTTACAAGGTCTTGTCTTTAGATCTTTCCCATCGCGATTGAACCGAACCATCGCCAGAAGCTCGTTGTGTTGCTCCAGTGGGCCGTTAATTCAACTACCTAACCTTTCCCTTACAATATACCACATATTTTTAATTAATAATTCATTCGTGTGTAACTAGGAAATAAAACAACGAGCCCCTCACAGATGCACCGCGATCCCATTTATTAAAAAAAGACCTGCAACTAATGTTGGATTAATGATAAGTTCCTGTATAAGTAACTTCTTATTAAGGAGATAAGTCGGGATATATGTCAAATTCATTGGGATACATTCCGCTCCACCACTCAGATTGCAGAAGCATCGGAGTGCCAGGGTGGATGGAAGTGTGGGACACATGGGAACTTCCATATGAGAGAAACAAGAAGCTTTTTACACGTCTCAAGTGATTTGACAAGGTGAAACCTCTTGGGAAAAATTCTCACAAAATAACATTTTGCCCGTCAGGAGATTAGTGAGCGGGGGTGTGCGAGGGAGAGAAAAAATCCCATAAAAGGATTAGATAAGGAAAAGTTTGTTATTTCCAGACTTCCTATAAGAAATACCGTTCCATTTTTTCCCATCTATCCAATGAAATGCTTAACCGTAATGGATGTTCTTCTGCTGATGGTACTTCCCAGTGGAAGCAACAGTAGTTGATTAAATAAGTCGTATTTAAGTGGTTGCAGAAATACATTTTTGTCCCGTAACTCATTTTACTTACGAGTTGATAATATTAATATACGTTCTGGGCCGAAAGGATAGAAATACTCTGAAACCCTTGCTCAATCGGAATGAAACTTAGCACTTGTTATGCACGTGAATAGATAAATATATTATCAGAATATCACATCTGAATGACAATTTATGGGTGTAGAATTACATCAGAAAGGTCATAAATTAGTAAGTTGAATATCTCACTCTGGTGGCGATGTATGCCAATATGCGGCTTGGCATTTAGTCCTCATGCTAATCTGCAACTAATTATGTCAAGTATTCTGTAGTTGTTGCTCCAGATCCTTTATATTATGGGAGTGAACGTTTACAATCATATTACTTACGGCCTTGTATATCCCAGACATAATGGGAGTCAGATCTATGTATCTCTCTAGCCATGGTAAGATAATTGGGAGCAGTCCTGGAAGCACCATGGAAGAAGTCCTGGAAGTACCATAGAAGCAGTCCTGAGAGAGGTGATTCGTGTGTGCCAGAGCGTTATTGTGCTGGTATATAGCCCTTAGATGTGTGATATGAAAGGAAAAACAACATATTGTAGGTCCTGCTTCATGTATAGCTGAATTGCAAACTGCCCTCTTTTACCACTACTAGAGGGGACCGGCTGTTGTAAATGATGGCTCCTCACACCGTTACACTTGGAGTTAAAGTGGTGTGACACTGTACAACCGAAACAAACCATAAAAAATACTTAACGAAAGTTATACCGAACGAAAGTGACATACCACTTATTGTACAACACTTATAGCCGTAAGGAATAAGAGGGATATAAGACAATAATTTTAAGACAACAAAACGGAAATAAATAAAAATGAATGGGAAATGAGCCAATTTACAATTTCGGAGAGTAAGACGAGAATCACTTGTGTTGTATCGGGTATATTATTTGGACTTTGCCCTAAATAAGTACAAAAATATCAAAATCTTTCTCTTTAACCCTCCAAAATTTTTCGATGAGATATCTCATCCATCAAAATCTGGTCAATCTTTCTGTTGACGAGATATTTCTTCCATCAAAATCCGAGCAGTTTTGTTTATCAAGAAATATCTCGTAGAGATAAAACTGACCTATTACACTGCTGGCCACCCAAATTGCAACACCAAGAAAGACAAGAGATATCACAACAAAATTTATTTTGTATATAACATGTTGACCAAGTATCAAATGATTAAATTTATAGACTTCTGTGAAGTGTGGTTCCTGCCAAAATCAGTAGCCAGAGTAGCCGCCATTGTTGGAGATCACCGCTGCCACACGCCTCGGCATTGATTCAAAGAGACTTTGGATGTGTTCATGGGGTACAGCAGACCAAGCAGCTTCCACACGTTGCCAAAGTTGATCTGGTGTGGCAGCTGGGGATGTATTCTGGGTCAATCGTTGAGCAACCATGGACCACATGTTTTCTATCGGCGAAAGATCCGGAGAGCGAGCTGGCCAGGGAAGCAATTCAATCTGGCGATTGACGAAGAACCCTTGGACAATGCGTGCCACGTGTGGTAGCGCATTATCCTGTTGAAATATGGCTGTGGGCAAGCCCTGAAGGTAAGGAAGGACAACTGGCTCCAACACCTCGGAGATGTAGCGCTGGCTGTTTAAAGTACCGGCAATGCGTACTAGAGGAGTGCGAGAGTGATATCCAATACCGCCCCATACCATAATACCCGGTGCAGGACCAGTGTGGCGGTGCATAACGCAGCTGTTCAGCATCCTCTCTCCACGGTGTCTCCAGACTCGAATCCGACCATCGTGGTGTTGCAGACAGAAGCGTGACTCGTCAGTAAAGACAATTTCATTCCATTCTGCCGTCCACATCCTTCTTTCATCGCACCATTGGCGGCGGAAACGTCTGTGGTTCTGCGTCAAGGGTAGACGAAGCAATGGACGTCTTGCGGACAGACCACTCTGCTGTAAACGGCGTCGAATGGTACGCGCAGACACTGGATGATGCGGGACAGACTGAATGTGCTGTGCTATGGTTCGTGATGTGGCTGAGCGATCCGTCACTGCCATACGCATAATATGCCTGTCATCACGTGAAGTGGTGCACTGAGGTGGATGCGATCGAACACGTCGGTCCGTCGTACCCTCCTGCATCCAACGATCACATATCCGCATTACAGTTGTTTGGTTTCGTCCAACACGACTACCGATTTCCCTGAAAGATAATCCACAATCTCGGTAGGCCACTATCCTTCCTCTGTCGAACTCGGATACTTGATCAAAAGATGATCGCTGTTTTCTACGAGGTATAATTGATCGTTTTTTTGAAAAAACCACAAGAAAAACACAATTGCCGTACTTGTAATCGTCGAAATCTCCAAGCCTTAAATAGCGCTTTGAAGTGGCGCCACAGGCACGCGTGATGTGCGTCTGCGCTGAAATTCTAATCATTTGCATATCTCACCTCCGCTAATGCATGTTGTAAATTTCATATTATTTGCATGCTTCCTTCAGGGTGTTGCATTTACGGTGGCCAGCAGTGTACTCCAAGGAAGAATGAAGATCCAAGAGTGAAAAACAAATTGTCCATTGCTCTGGACTGGTGGCAGTTTGGAACAGGTTTTTGCTTCAGCTGGTCACTACAGGACAATTTTCAACACGAAGCTAAACCACCAAGAGAGATAAAGGGACTCCTTCAATACTACCGTTGAAGAAGTAGGTGGGAATAATTTGTATTCATAGATAGAATTACTTTTGTTTTGTATTTTATGTTTTCGTTTTGTTTCTTTGTTATGTCTTGCATTATCTAGTGAAATGTATGCTATATTTCTTTCACTAACGTACGTAGAACAGAAAATTAATTTTATATTGGCTCATGGCAACAAACGTTTCCGAACAAATAAAATCGACCAGTACGAGAATAGTTAGTTTTGTCGCTTAGTTCAGATTTAGTTAGTTTTGAAGTTTTATGGCGCAAGGGCCCTATTTTATGGCGCAAGAGCCCTATTGTATGTTTTGTGTGATATTGTATGTTCGACGCAGCCTTGCTGCGCCAAACATACAATATCACACACAAAACATACAATATCAAGTAATAGACACACGCACAACGAAAGTTTTACTGACACAGAAGAGAGAAATACACCTAGGGAGGAATGCACCTGGCAGGAATCAAACTTGCGCCTCCTAAAACTCGAAAGTTGCTAGCGCAGTGTGCATATCCACTGACGGCCACGACGGCCTCTAGTTCAGATTTGGCTTAGTTTGCATTATGGAGCAAAAAAAAATAGTATTAAATAGCACAGAGCTTACCACTCCAATGAAGTTTTTCAGCTGTTTGGTGAAAGAAAGGCAAATATAAATTTTAAAGATAAAAAGTTGAGATCAGCGCAAAACTGAAAATGTAAGTTAAGGAGAAATTATCTGAATTTTAAGAGTGAACGCGATGTAATCAATTCCGGAGCGTACTTTTTGAAACATGGCTGAGTTGTGCATGTTTAATCATGTTTCATAAAAATAATTTATTAAATGCAGCTAAAATGACGCAAAAGGATATTTCTATTTTTGATCAATTTCATTAAGAAATAGGAAATTTAAAAATAAAACATACATTAATTTATTATTAATGTATAGAGGATTATAATACGGGTTGTAAGAAGCTGCATGTAGGTAGATTTAAATATTTTCCACAATGTTATTTTACTTTCTATTTTGGCTTAGTGCATGTCTTCTCAATTCTGATAAAATTTACAGCTAAGAATCTAATTATATTTAATAATATGGCAACTATATATCTGGCAGCGTATACATATTTAGTCAGTGACTAAATATAATTGCCATATACAAATATGCATTTTATCTTAGCATTTAGTAGGATAAAATACAATAATTGTATAATTCAAAGTTAGCTTAAACAGTTTAGGTATGTTGGAAAATATAGGTCAATATTTTCTGTAGTCTAGGCATAGCGTTAGCCTACCTTATATTTTATATTTATGAATAAAACACAAAAAATTTTATGAAATACAAAGACCACTATTCCTTTTTATACTATACCACATCTGAAATTTAAATTAGGAACAACATGAATTAGAATGTTTAAAATTCAATAAGAACGAAAACCCTTCTGGAAATGGTCCAAAGTTATCTAGAACGACTGAAAATGTATGCTATGGAAGAGAATTTTTTTATATATGTTATAATAAATTTAGCCCGAAACAAAAATTTCAAAAAATATCTACCTGAAATATTGCATTATTATAATATAAATATTTTCAGCGCTTTGAAACAAAATAAATTGTTTTGAAAAGATCAGTAGGTATTTACGTTTTTCAATGTTTTGGAACTGAAATTGTTTCAGACTTATAGGAAAATACATGTCCATCAGTTAAACATTTGTATGAGGCGTTTTTAAGCTTCCATGCGTGATAGGAGCATTGGATTTTAAATGTTTTATTCCATTTAAGTATCGTACAGATTTATAATAATATGACATTTGATTTAAAATTTAATGAACTAGTGCCAAACTAACCAATATGCTGCACTTATTATAAGTACACATGACTGACTTTTATGCAGGTTTCGAGATTTTTAAATTGGATATGACTAGTATTGCTTTTAAATTCAGTGTTTACGTGATTTTCTTTACACTATAAAAATTATTGAATTTTACGCAGGATTTTAAGTGAAGTTTCTTGTAGTACACACATGTCTTGGATCAAAGCACATGTCGGCTACCAAGGTAACGAGGTGGACAAATTGGCCGCCAAGAGTCAGGTTGTGCACTTAAAGATGCAGAGATCCATTCTCTTCATGAAAAGAATGCTTTATCACGTTATACTAAAGATGTGGAAAAGAGAGAGGAGGTACCTCTGTGGAAGGCAAATTTACTAGGCAATTCTTCCCGATCCCGAATCTCAGAATACATCAGTACGACCCCTTTGTTATCCAACTTCTGACAAACCACTGAAGGTTCCCGGAGTACTTCTTCCGCATGGGATACCCGACGTCGGACACCTGTCTATGTGGAGAAGTAGGTGATTCTCTTCACAACATGCTTGACTGCAGGCCTACCGCGCACCTCCGAGAAGAACTAGAATTCGTCAGAGTCAGGCAAAGCGACATTATGTATCACGCGAAGTGTCTCCGAGAGATGAGCCGCTTGGGTAGTTATTTGTGTGGAAGACTACTCCAACAAATAACTACTTTCTTCCCGATCCCGAATCTCAGAATACATCTGTACTAACCCTTTGTTGTCCAACTTCTGACAAACCACTGAAGGTTCCCGGAGTACTTCTTCCGCATGGGATACCGGACGTCGGACACCTGTCTATGTGGAGAAGTAGGTGATTCTCTTCACAACATGCTTGACTGCAGGCCTACCGCGTACCTCCGAGAAGGACTAGAATTCGTCAGAGTCAGGCAAAGCGACATTATGTATCACGCGAAGTGTCTCCGAGAGATGAGCCGCTTGGGTAGTTATTTGTATGGAAGACTACTCCGAGCCCCCGCTGAGAGTAAGGAGAACGGTTCAGGCATCAGAACCCATATAAGCAAGTAGGTTCACGTACGTCTAAACAATGAAATTCGCAGGAATAAAACATAGATGCCTATGTAGAAATTCCTCATAGTCCTGCAAGCTAAAAGCCATACCAGGCTACAATGGTAGAATGGAAGAAATTGGGAAATAGCCCTATCGAATACACGTGTATTCAAATCAAAACCTTATCAGCCTGCGACTGATAAGCAATGCCTATTTCGTTTTCGCAACGACCAAAGTGAAAAAGAATCTCGCAATCATAAACGAACCCTATTGGGGTCTTCCATAGTGATCTCAGCTGTTCGGAGCGGAGGGACTGCGCCTCTAATTAAGAATAAGAAGTACACACATGTCCAGAAATTTAGGATGTTTGAGTTGAGTTTCATGCAAGAGCCATATTTGGTTAAGCTGAGCCAAAACACGTCAAGTAAATAGACATACACACAAGGAAGGTTTTACTGACACGGAAGAAATACATCCAGGGACGAATACAAAAATTGAGTACCAACTGAATTTGTATCAAGCAAGGTTACTTGTTCTCAATCCAATAGAGAATGCTTGGGATGATTTCAGACGTCGCATTGCAACCTACACAGCTCTACCAAGGGCTACAAAAGAGCAAAGACGCGCTCAAATGCGCGAATGGGACTCCTTACCACACTCTTGCACAGTCTTGAGGAAAATATCTCTACACGCAGAAAAAAAATGTTTTTTCACTGTGACAATCGTAAAAAAGCGTTCACCTAAGCATTTTTGTTTTATATCTTTACTTCCCAATAGCAACGCGAGGCATATAAGTGGTCTCATTTTATTTCACACAGCTTGTGGAATATTCATTTATCGTTAGAAACTTCGGTGCTGGTACTTAGCACGGAACTAATCTCGTATTGAATTATGCTTAATTTTCAGATATGTGTTTAGTGTACTTTAAAACATCAAATAAACATTTTTATTTCTTATTTTTCTTTATATAGGTCTATTTCTACAGTTCTTTCAAATAAATGATTAAAACAGTTGTTTGCTTTTCCCCTTATGATCAGAGATAATAATTAAAACTGAAAGTTATCAAAATGCTCTTCATATACAATTCCAAATCGGTTCAGCTTTTTTGATTGACACAGAACGGTTAAAACATAGTTTATTGCAACAAATAAAAACAATTCATGTTTCTCCGCATAGTGCACGTAAAATTATTTCTACAGCTATATATATTGAGTAAATTATCAAAACCAATTTTAATCATCTAATGAATCAGTGGCAATGTTCTAATCTTGTCACGGAAAGTTTATGAGCTGTAATTCTGAATTCAATAAAACTATTGTTGTGCAAATCAATGTTTATTAAAAAGTAAAACATTAACAATTAAATATACAACAGCAACACAAAACAACATACCATGGTGATAAGTTACAAAAATAATAGATGTCCTATTACTGCTATCAAACATTCCAAAAAACATCAAAACTTCTTTTATCGTTCGCAAGACTCATCATATTCGCTTTACCAGACTTTCTCGTGAAATTCTAACACATAAATAACCTGGACGAAAATGAACGTAGTTAAGTTGTAACAAAACTAAAAGCAATAAAACCACCTTTGACATATTTTTCATTCCATTCACAGTTTCTTTTGATATTGCAAATCGATTGTAATACTTTTTAAATTATTCCTAAATTTTCACACATTAAACTTTAAGGGATTTTATTGAAGCAGATCTTAAGGTTTAAGACTACATTTGGATTTTCTCAGTTTCTTTGACCATCTATAATACCAAGAAGTATCGACATTTTACTTTCGTATAGGAGCATTAAAAATAACTCTTGGTGACAAGATACCGAACGGACTAGCAATCAGAACTGGTAATAGATCCTTGGGGAACTGTTGTCTCATTACTTACTATGACAAATAACTTTGATATTAAGACGATTAAATCAACGGCAATGTTCTAAATTAAAAGTTACGAAATCGCCTTTGATGTATTTCCATTTCTTATACACTTTTGTGACTAAAAAAGAGTAAAATAATTATTTCAAAGTACTTTAGCATTAAAATTAATTAAGCAGTGGAAATGTTATAAATTAACAGCAATAAAACCGCATTTGATATATTTCTATTCCGCTGGCAGTTCCTTTGGGTGCTAAAAGCGATTGAAATAATTTTAAGTAATTCTTACAATTTTCATACATTGCTTTTTGAAAGATTTCAGTGATACAGAACTAAACATTCAAGACCACATTTGTGTTTCTTCAATTTCTTTGACTATCTGCCCAGAAGACCGACATTTTACTTTTGTGTAGGAGTACCAAAAGTTGCTCTTTATACTACAACTTACCGAACAGATCAGCAATAAGAACTAGTGAGAAACTGTTGTCCTTGAGGAACTGTTATCTCATTACCGACCATGACAAAGAGCTTTGATAGTAAGACGATTAAAGCAGTGGCAGTGTTCTACACTAAAAACTATAAAACCCCAATGGATCTATTTCCATTCCTTATGCAGGTTCTTTGGTTGTAAAAAAAAGATTAAAATTTTAAATAATTATTTCAAAGAATAGCAGTAAAACTATTAAAGCAATGGCAATGTTCTAAACTAAAAGCAATAAAACCCCCTTTAATATATTTCCATTCCGTTTACAGTTGTTTCTTTGGCTGCTACAAAACGATTAAAATAATTTTTTTAAGCAATTCCTACATCTTTCACACATTGCATTTTAAAAGATTTCATTGATGCAGAACTTAACATTCAAGACCACATTTGCGTTTCTTAAATTTCTTTGACTATCTATAATCCAAGAAGACCGACATTTTACTTTCGTGTAGGAGCACAAAAGTTCCTCTTGGTATTACAACTTACCGAACGGATTAGCAATCAGAGCTGGTAATCGCTCCTTGAGGAACTGTTATCTCATTACTGACCATGACAAAAGGGCTTTAGCAGTAAGACTACCAGATTGAACACAGGCTCTAGTTGGGTCGTTCCTTGATAAATCGATTGCTGTTTCTCCTCAAACAAAAATCATTTAATAGTAATTGGTGATAAATTGCACTGAAAGTCGTGACAGAAAGACGAACATTTATAAAAATACACTTATTGCAATTGAATTAAATGTTAGTCACTGATAAAAAGTGGGGTAATGCCTCACAATACGTTTCTTTAGAAAAACAATCTATCCACTCATCGCCTATATCAGAGGATAAATTGTAACTCATCCGATGATGACGAGGGCCATTTATTCTCCAATAAACCGCTTTTCTTATACCGACAGCAAATAATGTTGCTGTTTTATGAGAAAACCATATGGCTATCGCTATAGTAAAATAAAGCATCACCTCTCGAAGTGTGAGAAACAGGTGTTGATGGTTTCAAATAATACCTTATTTCTCTCTTGGGAGAATTCATAAAGCAAATATATTACTTGGGAGTTTTTGCTTAAATGAGTAGTATAAAAATGATAAAGATATTTAGAGTTTTTGTATTGAATACTTTTAGAGATCAAAATAAAGCTTAACGACTTGCAAAGCGTCAAGATGACAATTAAACACTCAATTAATGACTCCTCATCGAGGAAATGTGAGAATTATGATAGAAAATAGAAAAATGTTTGCATTCTGAAAGCTACTAATGTTTAGAATGGATAAAACTGGGATTATCAAAATAATTTTTTGGCATATTATCAAGAATTGAATTTAAAAGTGTGCTTTCATTTAAAGCTATTAGCTGCTAGGATTAAATTGATTTAGGAAAGAAAAGTTTTCAAAGAAAAAGTTCTTAGAATTCCAGAATTTATTGAAACCTTAACACGATGTTAAAAACTTTACTGAGCAACTAAATTTAAATAAATTAAATTTTAGCTATAACTACTGAAAGTATGAATAAAATAAAGGTATAGTTTTGAAAGAAGAAATCTACTTTGCTTTTGAGGTAAGCTTAAAACAAGATTCAAAATACTTTTATAGGATGATTCCACACAACTTCTAAATTATTGTTGCAAACGTCTTTAAAATTCTTCACTAATTTTATTTAAAAATGAATGCATCTTTTTTGTTATAATAATAATAAGTGCCTTGGAAGTACATCCTTAATTTAAAACCTCTTTACAATTTTCATGTTACAACATTACATTGCACCACATTTCAAAACCTTTAAAACTTTATGATTTCTGAACTAATGTCTTTCATATTTTTAGAAGTTTTCGCAACTTTGATAATGCTAGAAATATTCAGTAACGTAATCCATCATAATCAACGGAAACTTCAATCTCTTTCAAGTAGCTCTAATTACTTACGCTTAACGAAATGTTCATCCGCTGTTATACACTGAAGTGGCAGGGAAACTGATGCAGACGATCCTATGTGAAATACTCAGCAATTCCACCTATACATAGAATTGGCTGCGTCTGCCAATACATGTATAAAATGATAGACACCTTCGGAGCATCTAGAGCTGCTTCCGCAGTCAGAATGGCAAGTTATCACAATTTAAGCGATGTTTACTAGGATTAATATTTTGAACAAATAAAGATTGGTCAAAGCAGTTAGGAGGTTTGGATTTTCAAGTGCTACCATTTTAAGGGTGTAACATGACTACAACAATTATGGAAAACCAGTAACTTACGACAGCAGTGTAGCCGTAAAAGCATTTTGGGTTATAGTTTTGCTAATTAAGAGATACTTCTTTGAAGCAACCATGAGGAGGGTTAAGTAGTTGAATGCTTGTGTTTTACAATTTAGCTATAGAAATTAGAAATTATTTTATACAAAGAAGATGGAAAGTACTTTAAACATTTTTATTTTGAAAGATATATAATTAGTTACTGGTGTTCGCCAAAAGGACGGTACAGTGGTAACGTCAAAAACAAGACAAAAGCTGACAGACGAAGGAAACAAATCAGTCGCTTGTTACAAAACGGTTCCATTCAACATGCTTTTAAATTTTAAACAGTAAATCAGAACGCCAAGACTTAGACTGGTATAAATGAAATCTAAATAGAAAAGAACACTATTAACCCCCAAATCATATAGATGGAAATTACAATGTATAAGTGACTGAAACATTATATAAAAACAAGAATGAAAACACAATCTCAACGTAATTCAGGGCAATTACTACAACCAGACAACTTTCGTCAACCTTGGATCCAATGACTTCCATTTCGCCCATTAAACTATATTAACAAGTTTCATAAACCCCCGTGTAACCGTGCTTTTGAATACACAGGTATCCGCATGTTTGAACACGTGTTTAAATACACGTGTAGTACTTACTGATCGGTAATGCCGGATACATGGACAGCAAAGACTGAAAGGATTAAGACATGGATAAAAAATACTCGTATAACCATGTGAACTGGAATTGGGATCTCTACTTTAGATGTCCTGTATCCTTCTATGCTTAAACTGCCAGTTAAAATTGCTTACGCAGAGGTATTACTGATACTAACTCCATTGGCAACACCTTGGACATTCTACTAACGGCCTTGTTTGATAAAATTGCACACATTATCAACATTTCCCATTCCGATAACCCTTCTTTGACCACTTCTACAGAAGTATATTCATACTTGTAAAAGCCATATATTTTGGATAGAAGTGTTCCTATATCTGCTTTTCCTCACCCTTAAAAAAGAAAGTCCAGTAATCAGATGTCTTACAGAGAATATTCCACTGTGAGAAGTTATGTGCTTCAGTGACGGTGGAAAAATCGATAATAAATTTAGTCTGGTTTTTGTTATTTATAAAACCGAACAAGAAAAATAAAGCAAATACCGAATATGACAAATGGACTTTTTTCAGGTGGAACTGTTGTGTTTGAATCTTGCACTAAAATGGATCCAGGACAATGACAGTTCCTGGAACCTTAAAGATTATCCTGATTTGCAGTGGCTCGATCTTTCTTGGAATTATTGCTTGTCTTGAGCAGTACCGGAAAACATGATACGCAGAGAAAACATGAGAAGACTCAAACAATTCTAGAAGCATCGTAAGAACAATTTATTTCGCCTTTGTTCCAGAACACTGAAGGGAATGAAAAACAGATGCTTTGGCAAATTACCACCGAATTGGAAATTGGCCGTAATCAGAACATTCCAGTTTCTCACAAGAAAAAGCGGACAAACAATACACAGTGAAAAACTGTAATACAGAATACTTGAGGATACTTGATACTTTTCTGGTCAGCTCTGCCTTTAGTAAGGGCCGCGGTGGCCCGGTTGGAAGAGTAACGAACTAGCAACCGAAGGGTTGCGAGTTCGAATCCAGCCAAACACCGTCGTGTACAAAGGGGGCTGGTGCACGTTAAATCTGTCGTGGCCTCAAATGTCCTCACGTTGGCGTGGTGTGGAAGTTTGGAGAGTGGGGTGCCAGCTCAGGTGTTGCCTCGTCATCTGACCGTGGTTCAAAATTACGTGGTGTTGTCCTCGGATCTTTCCCTTTGGGATTGATCCCGGACCGTCACCAATAGCCCATTGTGTTGCTCCAGTGTGACGTTAATTGAAATACCCAAATACCTGCCTTTAGTAAAGAAGAGCTGACCAAAACATTTTCCCTACGAGTAAGCACCGATTTACAACTACGCAATTCAGGGCAAATTACTTAGTAACCCAAAACCTGTTTGGGCACTATAATTTTAAAACTTACATTCACAGATTTGAACTTACATCGGCTGGTGTATGTGATTGCCGGATCAGCCTTCAGAGGTTGATTGTTGATTCTGCTTACCTCTGTTGAGACAGCTCTATATCATTTGGCCCCAAACATTCCGAATTGGCTAGGACTGCTGAGGTTTTCACTTGTTTCTGTAAAATTCGTGCAAGTGTTCGTTTACCAATGTTTGCGATAACCTTTTATGACTTTTGAGGTTTCAAATTTAATTTGTATATTATAGAAATATTTGTATACATGGATTTTTAAACTTTCCTTTTGCCCGGACATGTTACTTTTTATCCCTTTATTTTTCCCATTCTGAGGTAAAAATAATGAGAAAAAACTAACATGTTCGGGATTGTTTGCATTGACAATCCTTGGAGTTTACTGTGTACACAAGGTTTTTCTTTGGCTGTCTCAGTAAGAAAACATTATTTATTTGTGCAACCCCCATTGAATCGTTGCAAAATGTCTATTGAACTTAACAAATTCTTTTGGCTCAAGTATCACAAACTTTTGGCAAAACGATGCTGTAGCGTTATTCAAGATGTTACATCATTGCTCAAGAATCATCCGAGGATCCATGTTAAGAAATCACACACTTGATACCTGACAGCTTATGACTTATTCGGGACTATGAAAGAATCATGCCTCGTAATAAGATATCTTCTGTAATGTTCAATATCGTCCGTCAGGATAAATTATCAGTTTTTTAAAATAAAAATTTGGATTAACTTTGTATCCGTGGACACACATGTCTTAACTTTAAAAACATTCCAACTTTCATGCGATACAACATTTTTATAAATTTCAATGTTAATGTTAACTTCTGTTTGTCTAATACATAAACTATGTCACACTATCTGTAATCACACTGCGTAATACATAGATTAAAAATGTTCTATAATGGTTAATGCATTTAATGTCTCATATGAGCATTCCTTATAATTATAATATATATCTTTAAACATATTTGAAGATACCTATAATTTTATTTGAATAAGTAGATTTTACTATTTTTATTTGCATTATAAGACAAAATATAAAATTAATAAGATAATTCCAACTAATCATTCAAAAATATTTCAGTTAATCCCTCTTAATCGTAGACATTCAATTGTTTACTTTTAATTACACATTTCCTTTCGATTTAATTTTCTCAAAAGTAAGAAGCCTCATTATTTGTGGGATTAAAGTCTTGTTATTAATCTTTTAAAATTAAGGATACATACCTTCAAAAAGATAAAACAGCAGCATTAACATTCGAGTAACAGAAAATTCAAAGTAATGATGTTATTTAATTCAAAATAGGATTGATATTTATTGCATTATTATTCTGAATACCATAAATCTTGTATGAAAATATGACTATTATGTCCTAATTAAAAATAAATTTCCATATAAAATCTTTAGTTGCATATTTTAGGCCTGAAAATTTGGTTAGAAATTAATTTCTTATCAACTTTCTATCAATTAAATTTTTAATATTATTCTTATTCGATAAAAAAATATATACGATTACGCATTTCAGAAAAATCAAAAAAAAATTTTGTAGGCATATTAAGAAAAATCATTTTTAATAAAGCATCGTTACTGATGAAAAATGCTTAATATGTAAGTTGATAGTATCTTACAGCGTTAGGTAAGAACGTTGTGAAAGAACATATTGCATCGAGATTTTTTTCAAATAAATGACATTTTTAAAAAAATATTTTCTTATGAATTGGAAACTTTTAATTGAATTGTGTTTTTTGAAGTTCAATTAGCATTTAATTCGAAAAAATAATAAATTCTTTACAATTACTAATGAAGCAAAATTCATTAAAGCTTGCATAAATTAGTAATTCTTTTCGCTTGGAACAATTTTTTAATTTAAGGTGAAAGTCAATTTTATGCTTCTTAAGTAAAGATCTCCGCTTTTAATCTATACATGATTTAAATTAAAGCTCCCGCTTCAATTAACTTCGTCATTTCAGTAACATTTACTCTAAAATATTCAATTGATCACGTTTCTGACTGAAATTTTAATTACAAATTTAACAGTCATTCATGTACTTTAAGATGTACTTCAAACGTATGCTTATGTAACAAAACCAACTTTCAGATTAGAGCATAACTTTCAATTATCAGTTTAAAATATGGATGGCCTATTAATCGAAAATATGGGTACAGAAATGCTAAAAAAGACATTAATTCTAAAATACAGGGAAAAGATTGCAATGAACATTACAAGTCGTTTCATGTTCATTATACCATTTGTGACGAAAATGAATAACCTACGAAGTCGAGTCGCATTGTTATGATCATCAACTATTATCAAGAATAATCATCGTGTACAGCACGAACAGGGCCTAAACGGCATGTTCGGGAGTCAATCATATTCGGAAGGCTGGCAAGGGTATCTGATGATGCCAATTCCCCAAACCATAAAGATGCCGACACTAGCTTGTGTTCTTCCAACAATTGTTGCAGAATGTTTGTTCTCGGGGGTTTCTCGCCCGACAAGCCAATGTCCAAAGGAAAAGTGACTCATCAAAGAAGGCAGCCCTTTGCCAATAAAAAGAAGTTCAATTTTGGTACTGTCCTACAAATTACAGTCGTTTCTGGCGATGAACCTTGTCAGCATGGGTGCAGTGGTCAACTGTTTGCTGTGGACCCCACAACAATTTGCTGTACTGTTAGTTTAGACACACGTTTGACAGTCCCCTGAATAAGCAATTCCCTGGACGATGCGTAGTTTTACTGATTTGCCCTCACACACCATCGTAGCCGACGTTCACCTCTGACATCAATGGCAAGTGGTGCTTCGCAATTTCCATGCCGTTTATTCTCAATGATGCCGTTTGTTCAATCCCTGTACACTTCACAACACTTCAAAAACTGCACTGTTTCAAAAATATTCTCACCTTTGGCCCACAAGCCAATGATCATTCCCTTTTCAAAGTCTCATGAATCGCACGTTTTACCCATTCCAGCAATGGTTGATATATTTGTAGAATAGACTGGACATGCGTATCACTTACGGAGTATCCCTACATACCAGCTCATCTCCACATCATAAAATGAAAAAATAATTAAAAAATGCTAGTAGTATAAGGGTGGGTGAATTTAATAAAAATGTAGATCTAGGGTGCAGAAGAAACTTAAATATTAATAAGAACCATAAGCCCCACCCAGCCGCAAAACAGATGGGTCACCCTCCCATCTACTGACCGCGAACGAGGGTTCTTAGTCTTTGGTCAAGTGATTGGCTCGGGGATGAATACCCTAGACTACTGCAAAGGAGAGAATTTACGATTTAAATGTTAACATTTAACTTTAAAAGTGATAATAGTGGTCCAATTGAGTCCATAAAAATCCCTAATATTTGTAGAATGCCTACATCTCACCTTATATACCCACCAAGCCAGCTCTCGGCACGTGCCTTATTCCATTGGCTACGCGCTGCTGACGTCAAAAGTAGGCGGTGGTCATAATAATGTGACTCGATTCTGTAAATCAGTTCTAGGAAACCAAAATAGAATTGATAGTGGGAGACACGAAATGCGTTAAATGTGTATAACGATGATTAAGCACATTCTTTACAATTTAATTTTATCATGAAAGGCTTGTATAACAACCGCACTTGAAACAATTAGATAATCCTCATTTTCCATTACATTTTGAGTAAATTAATGTTCCCAAAATAAATTAGGCACCCTTGCCTGATGCTGTAGCTATACATAGCATGAGCATATGGAATGTAAATTCTATGTGCAATCTATTCGTTTTCTAAACAATTCTTCATTCATTTTGTTCAAGGGATAAAGAAGAATGGGTTAAATATGTTAATCCTGTTACATTCTATTCTTTTTCTGAAAACTTCTTTATCCATTCTGCTTAAAAAATAAAAATATGATGGTTTAAATATGATAATACAAGCAAGCTCTAACATGTTCTGTTTTTGCAACACTTCGATCCATGGATAATTTTGTTACCGACAGAGCTAAAAAAGGCAACTCCCTTTTATGAACAAACGCATTTGTAGACCAGTTTTGGCGAAAACGTTTTCCTAGTGTACAACATATATATCTTACGAAAGTTCTCTGTGCTTAAACAGATTAGCTTAAGTATAGGGAGAACTACTACAAGTCTATGCTTATTATATATCAGTGCCTTAAAATTCGTAGATTTAGGTTAAATCTAAAGTAGTTAGGTATCAGAAATTTCTATATTTATTCCGAAAAATGTTATACTGAACACTCAGTTTAAGCAATCCTAAAGGAACTCTGGTCCCAGCCCGTTGTTTTCAATTATTTACAGTTCATACAATTATAATATTATTCCTTGCTTTTTTCGTTACATGGGCCTTATGAATGTAAAGCACGATTTAAGGAATAGTACGAAAACAATGGCAAAGGACAGAACAACATTTTAAAGCTAGAACTTGGACAAAGCTTCAGCTAAGTTCGATAATAGCATCAAGAAGAAACAAAGCACGATTAAATATAAAATATTATATTAGTGATTGGAAAACAACGTTCTTTTTTAAACAACAAACTGCTAAACATGAACCTTTCCCGACTTATAGCTGTGGAGAATTCATTTTACATTTCTTAGGCTTAGAGCAGTAATTGACTGACTTAACAAAAGTCTATTCTTCTGCTGTTTAAAAACTAATAGTATTTTGGTACAAAATTAGAAATTAGAAGAATTTTCATAGTGCTATACACTACATTTTCTAAACAGATTACAATATTACAATGTATTTCTCATCTTGAAAATTGCATTTAGTGTCCAAAAAAATGTCAGTTAATGAATTTTTGTTCTAAGCGACGATTTATTTTTTTATACCTAGACAATACTACAAATACATCATTCATGTGTCATAAGTGACATTTCTATTACTAAGAAAACATGACCAACAGAGGAAAACTTAATTACCTTTACTTATCAACCTATCATATCTAGGGGCCAATGTAGCCCAGTTGGTATAGTCACGGGTTAGCAATCGGAAGATTTCGGAAGTACAATTGCGGGATGAAGCACGTTAAATCTATAGTGTCTTCAAATGTCCTCACATTGGCATGGTGTGAAAGTTTGGAGAGTTGGTTGTCAGCTCAGATGTTGATGTCGTCATCTGACCTTCGAACAAAATTACGAGGTCTCTTACGCCTCCGATCCTTCTCTTCAGGATTCATTCCAAACCGTCACCAATATCTCGTTCTTTTTCTCCATTGCGGTGTAAATTCAACTACCTATTTATCATATCAAGACAGTGTGGAGTTTATCACCATAATGTGACAAGTTAACAAGCAACAAACAATACGAAAAGGAATGGGTAAGGTGAGGTGTTAATTAAATGTACCACTAAAGCAACACAAACTAAATGGAACTATTTAGTCTTGTGAATTGGGAGGAGTCAATCAGCCACAGTGATTGAATATGGGATGAGTGTATTTGCTGGCACTGATCAGAGCATTGGGTACGAAGCTGGGTTTTATTGAAGTGGAGCAACCGGCAAGGGACAAAACTGGGATATCTCGGGTTACACCAGAGACCTGAAAATGCTAAAAGTGGATGACGGATAGACAACGAGCTCCTCGACAAACCAAAGTGAAAACTTGAACAAAATTATTCCTGGCCACATATCATCGTCATCATCTCAGCATGCCCTGCGTCAGCGACACCCCAGTACCTAATTCCAAAAACTAGTCGATAAGTACCACTCTCTGGAACTTCCTATTAACACACATGTTTGAATTCTCACCTGTACCTGTCTGTAACCATGATGCTACCTCCACACCAATACTATATATTGAATGAAATATTCACGAATTGATGCTTGTATGATTAGTGTGGAACTCAAATTAGATTTGTATGCAGCATTTGATGAAAATCTTCTGTACATATATGTATATGCGTGATTCGCAAATTAAATAACCTAATATATAAATTTAAACGCATTGTAAGTCTCTATAACAGAGTTTAAGCTTAACCCTCTCGCATCCCGCGATTTCCGCGGGGAACGTAGAAGTAGCAAAATTTGCGCATCCCGCGATTTCCGCGGGGATGCATTTTTGCCGTCTATTTAACTGTGCAACCCGCACTTTCCCCATTCATGGTTTCATTTTGCCTTTTCTGTGATGTTTAATTGTTTATTCAAATCTGGGTTAACAGATGGCTTTAGATGCCCACATTTCTGCGAAATATACAAGCATTTTTTGCAGCATTTTGCGCGCTCTTTTCAAAGCTAAAAGAAGTCTGGCAGGAAGCGTTTCGCGAGTGATAGAACCTACATTCCTGACAATATTTCCGACACTGATAGCAGTTCTGACTCTGGTATCAAGTATATTGAAGATAGTTATAGCGAAACTGATAAGAATTTCTCGGATTCCTCTGCGGATAGTGATTTCTAATAATTCTTCATTTCTAATAAATGTTTTGTAAGTATTTTGCATATTTTCATTAGTATATACGTTTTACCTTTGTATTTCATAAAATAAATAATAATTCAACCAAGATTAATTTTCAAAACTTTGCTTTTATATGATTATTCTTCAATTTCAATATTCCGACAACCTTTTTTTATGATCTAATTCTATATTGAAAAAAAAAAACTGTTTTACAAATTTTTTTTGTATATTTTAACTCTAAAACATATGTAGATTTGAAATATGTAATAAAAAAATACGCAATTTTTGAACCTATTTTGATAAAAAAATTACGCAGCGAGAGGGTTGAATATCTACATTTCAACTAGGGTCCCTGGGTGCCCAGTTGGAAGAGCAAAGGATTAGCAACTGGAGGGTTGCGAGATCAAAACTATATCCAGCCAAAGACCTTCGTGGCCTCAGATGTCCTCACGTTGGCGTGGAGTGGAAGTTTGGAGAGTAAAGTGCCAGCTCAGGTGTTGTTCTCGTCATCTGACCCTGGCTCAAAATTACGAGGTGATGTCTTTGGATCTTTCCCTTCTGGACTGATTCCGGACCATCGACAAGAAGCTGTTGCGTTGCTACAGTGTGAATTTAATTAGCTAACCTACGTATATTTCGACTAATTGGAGGTACTTAAAAGATTTTGCTGTACCCTGCATTACCTAAATATACAGGAGGAAGAATACATGTAAAATGTCTATCCATAGTAAAAACTAGTTACAGTGAGTAGTTAGTGCGTAACAAATTTCTATTGGCAACGTTTCTAAGTGGATTCCATGAGATTATATTCCAAGATATATATATTCCACTATTACTAAGCTTTCTGAGGCCGAGAAAAATCATGGTAAAGGGTTTAGTTGCCTAGGAGGCTAAAAGGGTATTTATTTTATTTCCGTATAGCTTTTAATTAATCTTATTCAACGATAAAAAGAAATATTGTTTAAATATGTTAATCATTCTAGGCGTTTATTCTTAAGCTTCAATGCAAATTTAAAACA
Organism: Meta bourneti; assembly: GCA_933210815.1. Taxonomy (NCBI): domain Eukaryota; kingdom Metazoa; phylum Arthropoda; class Arachnida; order Araneae; family Tetragnathidae; genus Meta; species Meta bourneti. The sequence goes on along the minus strand of OW119922.1, from coordinate 56,682,124 downwards.
ATAAAGCGTAAACAATAAGTTTCGGAAAGAAAATCCTGAAAGTTGGACGATAAACATGTCATCTTGCGATACGAAGAAAAGTTTTATTCCTGCACAAAGTTTTATTCGAGATTAGACTCTAAATTGAAGAATAAAATTACATCGCTTTTTTCGATATTTGCATACATATTAAAAATCTCTTGTATATTGAAGTAACAAAACTGGATAAGTTGTGAAGTACTTTGGAAAGTGTTTTGAAAACTTAAACCTTCCTGACGTAAGACATATGAGTAAAATGTTAATATGTTGTCATTCTGAACCAGGATTTAGCCATCAAGAACAAAATTAAATTCAGGGAGTAAAGTATTATCTTTTACAGAAAATATTTTAATGAATATGGGAATTTAAGTAAACTTATACATAGAACACTAAGTTTCACATTGTAAAATTTATACATCAATGAATTGCTTTCGATGAAAAAAAAATCCTTATCTTGTTTTAAAGAACTTAAGAAACTATAATAGCATTATGCAATTCTTCCTCATTTACCAACACAAAAATGATTACCTAATAGTAAGTTTATGTTAATTAACTAATGTAAAATAAAGAAACGATGTTATTTTAAAACTAGATTAATACATTTTATGCTATTTAAACAATAATTAGTATAATAATTCAAACCATAGCCCTAGAAAGTCGTCTTTAAGTCTTTATTCCATAAAGAAAAACATCAGTGAATAATAATTCAATTTTTAATCAATACTTTCAAATTCTAAATTAATTATTTCACTAAAAATTATAAATTATTTTAAAATATGTTAGAGGGAAACTGCCAGTTATAGACTTAAAAAAGTACTCGGCAATTAATGTAACTTAAGAGGGATTTTCTTTCTTTCAACGAAAAAAATTAATTTTGTGTTTTTCCCTCAATTTTTATTTTTCAGTCTTAGCCCTCCTGGTGGTTATCTCGACGAGGTATCTCGTCATTAGCAAAAGTGTCCAAATTTTGATCGACGTGATTGATATCTAGTCATCTGGATCTTGATCTCGTCAGTTTTCTTTCATATTATCTTTTTGCATCATCAACAAATCGTCAATATCTTTATGACGAGGAATCTCGTCATTAGCAAAAATGGTCAGATCTTGATGGGTGAGATATCTCATCAAAACCACTTGGTCTCGACGTGACATCTCATCATTAGAAGAAAATTGACCAGATCTGGTTCTTGTCATAAAAAGAATCGGCAATATCTTGATGACGAAATATCTCGTTATTAACAAAATCGGTCAGATCTTGATGGACGAGATATTTCGTCGAAACCTCTGGGAGGGTTAAGATGTAGAATTTCGAGCATGTGCCACTTCATAAAGATGTAAATTTGTAGCGTCGATTTACAACGATTTTTCATCAAAAGATGGCCATCAAAATGCAATCACACTCTATGGCATGATAAAGCAGATTAGCGGGAAAATACTACAAATTTTGAATAGGCATGCATTAATTGTAGTGAAACTTTTAAAGCATTTTTCTAGGAACAACTTATTTTATAAGTACACTCACTGCCAAAAGTTAAGCACGGAGAGGAAAATGTTAATTTCCGGAAGCCAATCTGAATTTGAGAGGCTGCATTTCGCTGCAGAGGTAGATGGAAGTATACAAATATGTTCTGTAACAGCCAATCACGGTTTCGTGTCGAGAAATATGCAAAAAAGGCAGTCGTATAAGCATTGTGAAGGGTTAGAGGAGTTTCCAGCATTGTGAAGGGTTAGAGGAGTTTCATGTAAGTGCTGATAAAAAGTGTTTAGAACTTTCGTACGATTAGTTTTCAAGGCAGACGTGTTTCTATGGCTTACAGAAGACGAATGGCAGGTAGTGAGCGCTGGCGTTCTGTGGGACGCCTTGAAGCAGGACAATCAATCACAGATGTTGCTCTTTTCTTCGGCGTTCATCATTCCGTCATTTCACGATTATGGAAACAATTCCAAACAAGCCAAACAGTTGTCCGAAGACCTGTGGCCGGTCACCCAAGGGTTACGACCCCCGCGGAAGATCGATATATTGCTGTTTTAGCCAAGCGGAATCGAAGAGCGACCTCCACACGTGTGACATCTATGGTTGCAGCGTCCATTGGTAAGACGATATCTGCCACTACTGTTCGCCGAAGGCTACTCATGAATCGACTGTGCGCCCGGGTACCACGAGTTTTTGTTCCTCTATCCGTCCAATCCAGAGGGGCACGATTAAAGTGCGTCGGCAACATGTGAATTTGACTGTGTCTGATTGAGTTAATCCAACGTCTGTTTCACTTCTTCCATGCCCGTCTCTTCACTTATCTGTCGCCCATCGAAGACGGTCGATGATCGCCCAGAATTGGTTGACTGGCATACAACAGACCACTCGCTGCTACGCCAAATGAACTTTAGCAAAGCGTAGGAGCACCATAGACTGACATACTCCAAATACACATCTAAAGCCTCTTTCTTTCAATGCCGAGACGTGTAGCAGCAGTCATTACCGTCCATTGTGGCTACACAATATACTGATATCCTCACGTTCCGCAAATGGAATGGAGCTGCAATTTCAATCATTTCACTCTTATGCCTTATGTAATCTGTATGATAAATATGACTTTTGACATCTCTTGTCCTTCATGGTGTTACATTTTCCATGGACAGCAGTGTAATTGAAACGAGTTCAAGTAAATATATTCATCTTAAAATTTATAATTTTCATGAAAACACAGAGTAATCCATAGTAGTAACGTAGTAATAATTAATGGAGCATTGTGTCAATTGGTAATATTATATGTCATGAGCAGATTACTTCTAGTTCTTAGCAGAGTGTATACGTTCTCTATTTGTGAAATATATATATATATATATATATATATAAATATATGTATGAAATATATATAGAGAGAAATAAAATGTTTTGTTAGTCCTAATCTCCTTATTATCCAGCTTCACTTCTTAACACCCTAGACACCGTACCACAAGTGAGGGGTCGGCCGGGATGACCAGTGGGTCGTTCCATTTTTCTGCATGAACATTTGCAATTTTATATTGAAAAATGCTCTCGAAAACTAGAAAGGAGGATTTGATCCGCATCGCGGAAGAGTTGAATATTGTTGTTCCACCGGGTGCTAAATTAATTAAATTAAAGAAATTAATTGAGAGTAGTGATATATTTAAAAATGATAGTAACTGTCTCAAAAACCTCGTCGATAATGTAATTGAAGAAAGGCAGGCGAAAGCCGATGGAGAAAGAGCCGGAACCGAAAGTCGACTCCAATTAGAGAAAATGGGACTCGAGGCGGAAAAGCTTAAGCTAGCCCAAATCGAAAAACAATTAGAATTAGAAAGTTCTCGAAACCAATGGACATGGACAAGGAACTTGAAGAACCCAGCAGTAGTCCAGATGAGGAAAAAAAATGAAAGGGCAGAGGAAGGAGCTCGTCTAAAGGCTGAGAAAGAACTCGCCTAAAGGCAGAGGAGGAACAAGCTCGGAGGAAGAAGCTTGCCTCAGAGCTGAAGAAGAAGCACGCATCAAGGCCAAAGAAGAAGCACGTCTCAGGTTTGAGGAGGAAGCGCGTCTCAGGGCTGAAGAAGCATGCCTCAGGGCAGAGGAGGTAGCACGCTGAGAGCAGAAGAGGAAGCACAATTTAAAGCAGAGGAGACCGGAGAGCTGAAGAAGAAAACCGATTAAGTGCTGCTGCTATGCAAAAAGATTTTGAGACAAAGAGCAGCAGAGGCACCATTAAAAGCGGTGAAGAATCAAGATTCACAGAAGATTCAACGTTCTTAGCTGGAGGGAAGGAATCAAGAATTGAAAAAGAAAAGAGGAAATTAGAAGAAAATGAAAGAAGAAAAAGCAGATGAGGAAGAAATGAAAAGAGAGCAAGAAAGATGGTTAGTAGAACAGATGCATCGTGCTCAAGAAGAGCATAAAAAACGATCGAAGGCTGAAGAACAGAAAAGTATGATGGGAGAACGTCAAAGGTCAGCTCTTGAGGAACAGAAGCGTCTTTTAGAGGAAGAACAACTTAAAGCTACAATGGAACAAAATCGCTTAGTTGAAGAAGGGCGTTTAAAGAAGGCAGCTGAAGAACAGAAACTGTTATTGGGAGAGGATTTGGAGACAACAGACAGAAGCTTTGGAGGTGTTGCAGGAGGATCACCTGGAGGAAGATCCTTCGCTGCTTCTGACAGGTATGGAATTCTGACCGAGGAATGGACGACAGAGGTTATGATAATTACAGGAATGGTTGTGGCATGCAAGGAAGAAGTTGCAATAAGAGATGAAAGAAAGCCGTCAAGTATAAGATTGGAGAGTTTATTGCGATCCAAAGAACCCAGAATGGCACAGGGATGAAGCTTTATGCTAAATTCCTCGGACCCTATCGTATCAAGGCAGTCAAGTCAAATGACCGCTACTACGTCAAAAAGGTCGGCAATCATAAAGGACCCTATTTGACATTAACCGCTGCAGACCAATTGAAGCCCTGGTCTAGATGAAAAAAAACTGACTGAACATAGTACATATTTTTTCAGATTTTCATTTTGTGATGTAGATACTGCTTTCTTTCCTTTTGCATCTTTAGATGTTTTGAAATACCATAGGCACCATGAAGGATGTCAAGGACGCCACCTAGTCAGTATGGCCGATTTGTGGAATCGGAGTGTCCACAAGCCTCCCCGTTATATGATGCTGATGATCAACTTGACCACACATGCAGGTGTTGGCTGAGACGGAAACAGACGAAAGAGCAGCCCGTAGGTGTCCGCTGAAATCCGGTGACTTCGTACAAGTGCGAGAAGGCACTTGTTGATCTTCGAGCGTGACTAGTAGAACCTATTTCCTGACTCAGTGAGAGTTAAGAGTTGAACTATGACTGAAAGCTTCCACGCGCAGGTGGAGCGAGCGCTGTTTTATACAATTCATGCTAGTTGCAGCGTGTAGGCTCTTCCATCATTTTTATAACCGTTGGTGTACATAGTTTTTGGTAGAGAAATAAAATGCTGTGTTAGTCCTAATATCCTTATCATTATCCAGCTTCACTTCTTCACACCCTAGACACCATAGCATATATATATATATATATATATATATATATGATAAGTTGGATAATAAGGAGATTAGGTCTAACAAAACATTTTATTTCTCTACCAAAAACTGCAATTAACATGCTGCTTTTAAACAAAACTTAAAACATTTCAATAATATTCTCTAGTAATGACTTCCTTGGCAAACACCCTGATGCATTTCATAATTAATCAACACAGAGTATAAAATGTATTGATTAATCTATTACGTTGTTTTATGTTTGTGCTATCTATTTCGTTGTTTTTTACCAAGAGTAAGGCATTTATTTGTTTATTTTGAGTCATTCTAAAGTCATTCATAATATGCGCATGACTCTATCTCAAAATTAAAAAAATAATTGTTAGTACATTTCAGCCTTTTGATTACCGAAAACCATTTATAAAATTCTGATTAAAAGAATATTTTAATTTGAATTCAAACCATTTGCATAATTATGAATTTGGAAAGGCAACGCGCATTCCAAAGAGAACCAGGCATAGTTCCAAATGTCTTTTGTTGACTCAATGATAAACGGAAATGATTTAGATGGGAGGAAGAAAAGAATAAAAGAAATATTTAACTTTGCTTTTTACTCAAATATGATTCACCATTAAAAATGAATTAGCATAGCAGGAAAAACTGTAATGTCCCGCTTTGAAGTTTCGAAAATGAAAAAATCTCGTCATAAGAAGTCAGTTTCAGTAAAACTGAGATAATGCATTGGAGTAAACAGTAACTCACACTTCACATTCCCCCTTCTTTGTGACAAATAATGAATTCAGAGCTGAAAACTTTAAACGAATTTTCTATAATTTCTCAGAATTCTTTTCGAAGCATTATCATTTCATGTTAGGTCTGTGTGACTGCGAGTTCCAAATAATTACTTTGCGAACGTAAAACTTTTTAGTTTCTATGAAATAATAATGTTATGTCTGATATTTTTTCAGATTAAAAGATATAATAGAACTTATAAGTAAAAATACTAAAAAATCCAATTAAATTTAACTGGCACAGTTTGTCCTAATTTTGAACTTCCAAATAACCAACCAATCAATAAAATTTAAGTTTTATAATTATCAAAAGTATTAATTTTTCATTTAGTATTAATTAATTTAAAAAGTAATGTATGTGATGCATTCGAATGAAACAACGATCATTTATATTTACATCAGACATGGAAATGAAAATTATGCATACTCAAACGAACTTAAACATTATTGTTTCGACAAATAGGAACTAAAAATTATCAATGGAACATTTTGAAAGCCTTAAAAGTTTGAAGAGACGGTAGGTAGCTGAATTAACGTCGCACTGGAGCAATGGGCTATCAATCCTGAAGGGAAATATTAGAGGAAAGCTTGTAGTTTAAGAGACTGAAAAAGGGGATTTACAAATTGTAAATCCCTTTTCTACATAATTATTATGTATTATAATTATTGACTTTCAGACATTAAAGACGATGTGAAATGTTTCAAACCCAAGAATCAAATGGGTGTTATTTTTATCAATTAAACAACAACGAAAATGCTAATTATGTGCATTAACAGAGTTTAGATAATATTTAGTATATTTAGCACTTCATGGGGCAAAAGTTTTGACGTCAGCAAAATTACGACATAAAGTATCAAACGTCTAAGTGCCTCATTTTTATTTGTGAGAAAAACATGCTTATGCAGTTTCTCAATTTATGAAATTAAGAAACGCACATGGGGCGCGGTAACCTGATTGGAAAAGCAGCATATTAGCAACAGGAGACTTCCGAGTCGATTCAACCAAAGACCTTGGTGTACAGGGGAGTTGGTGTACGTTAAATCCCCCTTGGCCTCAAATATCCTTACGTTTTTGTGGTGTAGATGTTTGGTGTGCCAGCTCAGGTTTTAACCTCGTCCACTGACCATGATTCAAATATACGAGATGTTCTCGAATTTTTTCCTTCAGGGTTGATCCCCGGCCGTTCGATTTTCTTCTAATGACGAGGTATCTCGTCCATCAAGATCAGGTCAATTATGCTAATGACGAGATACCTCGTCGGACAAACCACCAAGGGGGTTAATTACTGTCCAACTCTTGCCCCTGGATAATTGAAAGCACTCATACTTGAAAACCCTCTTGAGTTTCATAAGTATGATTAACCTTGTCGCGTGAAAGTCACTGGTCTTATAGGTTTCTGTAGGACTAAAGCATCCTTCTTCGCAAGAAAGTAGCCACTTTCATTGCCGAAATGAAGTCAGTGGATCCCTGCACACTGCGACATTTTTATTGCCAAAAATGCCGCAGTGTGCAGGGACTCATTAAAAAATTGTGCTATGTCCTTTAAAAGTAATATACATTTTTTCAAGTATGGGGGTTCTCACATCATCTGATAAATGAGATAATTTAATAAGAGAAAGAATGAAAGGTCATTATAGTGTAAAATTGGAAAACAAAAACAAGGTTTTCATAATGTACGAAACATTGTATCTTTATTTAATGGTACCGTAGAATGCACATACTTGATGTTTTATCTCCATTAATCACATGATCAAATATCAGAGATAGATTTGGTTGGTTGTTGAGTTTTATGGCGCTTTGATAGTATTTGGCCAAGGCACACCAAACACAGGGTAGGCAACGTCAAGTAATGTACATGCAAACACAAGGAAACTTTTACTGGTCAGAAGAGAGTAATACATTCAGTGTAGTTACAGGAACGAAAACTTCCGTCGCTTGCAGCTCGTAGGCGGCTTGCAAAAGCGGCAAACCCATTGATACACGATGGATTATTGAGAAATAAACCATCTTACAATTGCTATAAAATAATAAACTACCTTCGAAGGTAAATTATTTTTTAAACAGTTTTTCTAGTTTTACTTGGTCCTTTCATAACAAAAATTTATTATCAACCAACTTTCAGTAACCAATCAGTAGATTTTACAAAAGCACTTAGTCTTCGTATTGTAGATGTCAGATTACACACAAGAGTATTAATATTCATTCTTTCTGAAGTATTTTATTATTTTACAGTACTGAAAGGATGGATGCGTGGATGTTTGTAACGATTTAAATCCACTCTCCCAAAGTATCTCCCAAGAAGCTTGTTTAAGTATCCTTTCTTAACATCGTAGAAGATTACTAATCCTTTAATCCGTCGAAAATAGATGCTATATTCATCCTGTAGAGGAATCGTGAAATTGAAAATTTGCTCTACTCCATGAAGAGTTCATTCCAACTAATAATTAATATCAGGACTGCAAGTGGAATTTGGGTAGTTTAAATTCAAGCTTTAATAATAGGGTGTTTTCTGTTTGCATTTCATTCGTGAAATGAAATCCCGAAGGAATAGATTATTTCAGTCATTTCACTCTAGACAAAGATGAGACATTGCTTCGTTTGACACTATACTTTGAAATTTTATTAAAATGCAAAATAACTATTAATTGATATATCAAAGCATTCTTTCATGGTTCTGTAGAGTTCAATAAATATTTTAATGTAAATTTCAAATAAATAGTTATGGTTAAGTGTTTTACTGCTGTGGAATCTTGGCCCTTGTTTCAAAAGGATCTAAGTTTGAATCCCAGTATATGTATGGATATTTTGTAGTAGCTGAGAATCCAATTTACCCTCTAAGTGGTTTCGACAAGATATTCCGTCCATCAAGATCTGATCACTTTTGCTAATGACGAGATATCTCGTCATCAAAAATTGCCGATGCTTTTATGATGACGAGATCGATATGTGGTCAGTTTTAATGACGAGATTTCTGGTCGAGACGACAACAAGGAGGATTAAAAGATTTGTGTAATTAACCCTCGTGTGTTGCAAATAATTTACCATATGGGACAAACCAAACCTAAACTAAAGCGGTGTGTACCTCATTAGCTGTTTATTCTTTTAATAACCAAAACAAAGTAATTGGATATTTTTCTCTGAATTATTCATTCAATTATCTGTCATTGCTTTGGCAGTATGAATTATTAAACTTAAATGTTTTCTTAAAAATCTTTTATCTTTTATCATTTTCTGTTCATTTCTCAGAACCGTGATTGTGCTTGAATTCCATCTTTGTAAAAATTTTCTTTGTCATTAAATTTTGTATCCCAAAATATATGGATATGATATTTGATGGAACCAATTATTATTGGATCTTTTCGTCTATTTATTAAACTGTCAAACGCTGTTTATATTATTTATTTGTAATTAATTAAGCTGTTAAATTGAATAATTGAACAACTTACGTTTTACTTCATCGAACTATGCATTATATTTCATTTTAATTTTAAAAAAAGTAAATGGAAAGAACAAATAAAATAAAATTTTCTGTCTCAGGCCGTCTCTAGTTGTGTTTGATATGGATGTTTCATTGGATTTTAAGATTACATTAGACGATGGATTAGTTCAATGTTAAATTCAAAATTTATATTATTTTATGAATATATAAAGAGATTTCATTGCAAGCAACGTTGGGGCGTTTTAGTAGTTAGGCAAAAATTAAACATGGAAGGATTTGATGATTGATAGATTAAATCCTCTTGTACACCCTTTTAGAAATCCTAGTGAAATATTCTAGTAATACTCGAGAAATTCTAATAAGACCGTGAATAAATCATGCATTCAATTGTATTAACTATTGTTCATTTATTTCATTCATCAAAAGAGAGCATTCAAAGACTTTTTAAAAGCCCAGTATTCTAATTCTAACCTTCAAGCACATTCTGTAATTAACTTATTAATACAACTTTGTGTTGATAAATATTCCTATTTTGCAATAGAAGATAAACTTAATGTTGACATTAAAATGGTGAAACGAAATGTCTGCCTTTGTTTGTAAAATAAATGAAGCAATTTTCTAATCTGTAGTAAGATTAAATATGGGTTTCCTAATTGTAAGACCTGTTTCCAGTAAGCTACATAACTTCCTGAGCTCCTAAATTAACTTGGAATACACGACTTCTAATTATTTCTCCAAGCAAATACCTTATGAAATTGAAAAATTCAACGCTACATGTTTCAAGAATTCCGATTGAATTCTTATTTAGAAAAGTGTGGAATAAATCTAGGGTTGTTATGGAATTTATAAGCGAATTGAATAGGGCTGCTAACCATCGTTGTTTACAGCGCTATTTGCTATTTTAATTTATACAATCGAAGAAAATATTAGCATCTACTTTTTTATTTTATGCATATGTTGAAATAGAATTAATATTGGATTAAGGATTCAGCTTTATATAAAGAATTCAAAAGTGTGAACATATTAATTGTTTAAAAAGGAGTTTTTCAAAACGGACGAAATATTTTATTACAGGTGACACCAAAACGGCGAGTTGTTTATTACTTTCTTTTAAATTAATTATAGTTATTACTTAATTCTAATTATTATAGTTGTATGCTACTTCATTTTAATTAAATTAGTAATTACTTCCTTTTAATTAAAGAATGATTTTGTATACGACTATACAATTTAGGGGCGAAACTTTCACTACTACTATTCGTGATAATCGGTGATTAATATATTCACCAGACAGCAGTAGCTCTCCGGTTTGTTTCAAGAAGTTTTCCATATAAGGTTTCAATTTAAATAATAATTAGTAGTAATATAGAAATCTATTATTCTAGGACATAAAGACAGCGAATCCCAAACTTTCTAATCTGGCAGAATCAGTTTTAAAAGATTTAGGATTCATTGTACCGTTTCACAATTAGAAACGCACTCATGAACTCTGAAAATTTTCTTTGCACAAAAGAATTGCCTTTTGTTTTTAAAATATGCCATATAAATCTCTTAAGCATTGCTATTTGTGGTTTTGCTTTCCAGTTTGAGAAATGAAAAAGCATGTGGGATTTAGTGCCAAAACAAAAATAATTTTAGTTTTACCGTAGACATACGTTGTGTTATATGCAACATTTATAAATTTTGCACTGATTTGATGAATTTATGAAAAGCAAACACACCGTTTGTATCACCCAGTATATGTATTAATGAAACATGGAATGATGAAGTAAGTTAAAATTAAAAAATAATTTGCAGAAAAATTTTCATTACACTTATCGTTTCTCATTGCTACTATTCCAATATCACGAGTATTTTTATTTGAATATTCGATATGAAAGGCAGGAAAACTGAGAACAGATCTTAAATGATACAGATTAAACGAAATGAAATACCTGAAGTAATTTGATAAAACAGAGTTAATTATTTAAAGAGTTGTTTCATTTGCAAGAGAGACTCAAATTGATTAAAATTTAAAATATTCATAAGTGCGAACATACATTGGGTATTTCTTAATATGCAATACATTTTTGAAAGAATTAATTAGTTTTCGTAGTTTTACATATGCATCAAATGATACATCATCCCAAACGAAATAGTAAATTAATAAGAACAATTTTAAAACATGTTTTTACAACGCACTTGTATTGTTTATGTTTGTAAAACTTGTAAACATAACTTTCGATTTTTGCAGTCTTGAAAAAGAGTTTCTCGTCTAATCCTTACTTTCATTACCATCTATAAATATTTCGAATAAAAAATATTTCTAGATGAGATCAATTTTCATATATTGAAGTGTTATTTACATTATTGTACATTATTATATCAACATATAATTGATATTGCACTGTATTAAAGTGTACGTATACACTAGAAGATGTTTTTTAAATTTGGACTTTAAAAATCCAGTTTTTTCCAACAAGTCATTGGCTTATGCTCAAAATTATTTTTGTAAAAAAATCAAATTATCCTAATTATTTAATTTAGATATAATAAGCTAATTAGCATGTTTTTTGAACAGTGATACCTCAAATCCTAATTTGTTGAGAGAGACATTCCTGTTGGAAATTATTCCTATTGTTCTTCATGTTTTGACCCTCAATCAAGTTGCTAGAGGGAATAGGTTTTTTACAATTGTTTTCACCAAGGAAGTCTAAAAAATCAAGATTTTTCAAAAAACATTTAAAAATTAACTAAAAATAAATTTCTTAATTAAAACTGTGATTGAAGTTCAGAGCATCCACTGTATTATATAAATTATAATGATACAAAAATAATTATAATAGATCAATTCATTGTTGAGTTATCACTGTTTGAGTATCACTGCATAGTATTGCAAAAACAGTTTTCATAAATTGAGTTTTTAAATTTTAGAAACATGTTTACTGGTGACAGTACCTAACGAAAAACCCTTGTAACTAGAAAAGTATTCCGAATATTTACAAGATATTGGTATCGTTTAAAAGCTCAGAAATTGGGCAATATTTTGAAGCAATAAAAACAAAATGGAAGTTCTGGTCGATTTTCGTGATTTCTAGTGTTGTATATACCTTAAGATATAATTTATCACAATTTATCTATCAAGAGTTATTGACTTATTAATTCAGTGAGATAGACTCCCTATATCGTGGAAATATCGTTATTTTAATAATAGAACTTTATGCAGCGCTAAGGGGACATCGCACGCGTTAAAATTTATTATTCGATATCATTTTCTCAAATCTTCTTCCTTACATTATAAAAAATATTGAAAGCAAACTCTAAGTCAATAAGTTGCCTTTTCATTTACTATAAAAATATAAAATATATGTGATAATATAGTTCATTTCTTAACGCACTTGAACAAGAAGTGGTGCATTGTGTAACCCAAAGTAAAAAAAATTGTGATGACAAAACACTGAAAGAATTATTACAAGAACGAAATTCATAGAACTTAAGCTAATATTTTAATAATATTTAAGGTATTATTTTAATATTGAGCCCTATACCATATTCTGGATGCACTAGAGCAGCAATTTCTAAGCGGTGTTCAACGGCACACTGGTATGTCTCAAGAATGGCACTCCGTAAAACTGTAACGGTGTGCGTTACCGTTTTATGGAAACCGTTTGAATTAATTCTGTCAGCTTTATTTCAATTCAACGATTTAGTTTTGAACTTTTAACAGGTGTGTTCACAAGTAATTTCAATATTTTCCTGTTTAACGAATTTTTAATATTATTTTTCCTCCCAAAGTATTATAAATAAATGTTTTCAAATATTTTCTTTTAAAAAGTCATTGGAATAAAACGGGTAGTAGTTACTAATATTTTTTGTAAATCAATCCAAATGATACTTATTTTTTATCAGGTTGACAAGAAATATATTTTTCGTATGCCGCATAATTTTAGTAGTTAGTTTATCTGGTGCCATGATATGAAAAAGATTGAAAATTTCTGCACTAGAGAGATAAGATATTAGTAAAGACAAATTGAACAAACTTCAAATAATAATAGAGCGAAGCATCTATCTTTTAAATACATTCTTTTTGGAACAAGGTATCGTTAAATTAGTTGTATATAGATTCATTTAAAATGCAAAGACTAATAAAGTTAGAAAAATTGTACTTTTAAATCTAGGAAGAGCTTTCACTTACCATGTCAATGAGTTGTGACAGTCGAAGTCCCATTTTTACAGTTAATCTGTCCTAATTGTTACCAACAGGTCAATATGTGAGTTCTACACATTAATGAAGTATGATTATATGTTTTTAAAATTTAGTGCTATCATAACATATGGTAGATGAACTAGGTAGATAACAAAAGCCCAATCAAACAAGTTTCAAATCGGGGTAGGCTGACGAACTAAATATATACATTTTGGTATAAAGTAATCGCTAAATAAGTTGCATATAGATGCATATTAAATGCAAACTCTAGTAAAATTAAGATCAGAAATGTTTTTAAATTTATGAAACGTTTCCACTTACCACGTCGATGAGCTGTGACAGTCGGAGTCCCATTTTAACAGTCAATCTGTCCGAATTGTTGCCAACAGGTCGAATGAGAGAGTTGTACCCATTAATGAGATCATCGTACAGTCTCTTAGCATCGTCGTTACCTTGTGTCGAGCACAGGAACAGGAAAAACAAAAGCGTAAACACGCGCTTATTGATCAACGCTAACCACATCTGTTCTTTAAGCATCTGCCAGGAAGTCCACAGGTGTCGGGAGAAAATTCCAGTCCCGAATCAGCTCACGGGGAGGCTATGCAAATTGGAAGAGAAAAAAGCAAAACACGCGACTCGGCAGTGTTGTCAAAAATTTCCAGCTCTCCTCTCCCGATTCCGGGATCCGCTTTCCTCACCATTCCGGGACAGGATCTTCGGGCATTTCTTCACGGATGGTGTGTGATATCTGCTGAAGAGTGTAGCATCGCAGGACCCGGAATTGGAGGGCTTAAAGGGTTCAAAATAAACACGTGCAAAGGGACTTACGATTCGGGATTTCTTCCCGGGGTGGATAGTTTGGGAACGAAAGCGCGCCAGTACGACCATTCCGAGCGATCGCGGCGCCACCAGGTGGCAAGCCCCGAGTCTAAGTTTGCCTCGCGCCTTGTTATTACTCTGGGTCGGAATTCTCATTCATAAGTAATTAAATGGTTATGGTGCTCGTTACTTTTTATCACTAATGATTCAGGCACCTCGTAATGTGTGCGATTTAAAAAGGCGCACAAAAATCGTTTTGTTAAATTGGTCTTTATGGGGTGTGGAACCTTTTTGTTCTCCTCGTTTCTGCGGCTGTGGAAGAAAGCAAGCATTTTCTTTGAAACTTTGAGGCTTTTCCACAAAGCAAATATAATGTAGCGGTTTGAGGCTTTGTGAGCCGGTTTTATTTTATTTTTATGGGCATTTTATTATTTTTAAGTTCACTCACTTCGGAGTTACGTAGAGTAAGAACCTGTGAATAAACAAGCTTTAATTTTCAGTGTAAATCTCAATTCTTTATTTTAAAAGTGCACAAAAATCTTTGTGTTAAATTTATTTGAGGTGTGAAATCTGTTTGTTTTCCTCGCTTCTGCGTTTGGAGAAGAAAAATGTACGCGTTTTCTTTAAGGCTTTCCCACGAAGCAAATATAATGTAGTGGTTTGTGGCTTTGAGAGCCGATTTTACTTTATTCTTATGGGTATTTTATTATTTTCAAGTTCAATCACTTTGGAGATGCGTAACGTAAGAAAAGTGAACGAATCATGAGCTCTGAATTTTCAGTGTAAATCTCAATTCCCTATTTAAAAAGGCACACAAAAATCGTTTTGTTAAATTCATCTTTATGGGGTATGAAAAATTTTTGTTCTTGTTTTCGTGCTTGGAGGAGAAAGAAGCATGCATTTTCTTTGATGCTTTCCCACAAAGCAAATATAATGTAGTAAAGCCACAAAGCAAATACAATGTTTGTGGCTTTGTGAGCTGATTTCATTTTATACGTATGGGCATGTTATTATTTTTATGTGCTATCATTCTGGAAATGTATAGCGTAAGAAATGTGAATGAACTATGAGCTCTGAATTTTCAGTGTAAATCTCAATTCCTTATTGAGACGCATAAAAATCGTTTTGTTAAATTTGTCTATATGGGGTGTGAACCGTTTTGTTCTCATCGTTTCTGTGGTTGGAGGGGAAAGAATTGTGCATTTTTTTGATACTTTGAAGTTTTCCCACAAACCAAATATAATGCAGTTGGTTGTGGCGTTTTGAGCTGATTTTATTTTATTCCTATGGGCATTTTATTATTTTTAAGTTCTCTCAATTTGGAGATGTGTAGCGTAAGAAATGTGAATGAACTATAAGCTCTGAATTCCTAATTTATCGTAAATCCCAATTCTTTACTTAAAACTATTGAGTAAAATAGCACTGAATAAAATAGCTAGCTACTAATTTCCATACTTCAACTTCAATTAAAAATCATTCAACTAGTTTGGGGAGTAAATTATTTTCAAAATCACAATGAAAGATATTTCGGATGGAAGGCAACTAAACAATTAAAACTTCTTAGTTCATATCTACATATAAACTAGACAGTTTATAAGAGACATTTGCACACATGCATATATACTTTTTCTCTTTTATAACTAGTGGGATAACTATTGCTCAGTGGATTTTACACTGCTCTGGTGACCTTCAATTGTGTGCGCCGAGGACTCAATTCATATGGCATACCCTAGATGTGGTTTTCTCTTCTGTGTCAGAACTTTCCTTGTTGATATGTTCATTGCTTAACATTGTACGTTTTGTGTCTATCTTAGATTGGCCAATTGCTTTTCTTGAGCACTGACACAAATGAATCAGACGCTTGTTATAACTTATAGCTGTCTAGTTACTTTGAAATACCTTCTTTTGATTGTTACTTCAAATGCAATTTTCATATTCATATTTAATGGAAAATTTGATTCAAATTCAGCTTATAATTATCTAAACTATAATCAGATTGGAGATCAATGCGATGCCATGAAAGAACACTTTATAGTTCTAAAGCATCGATGAATATGAATTTACATTCTAAATCAAGCACGCTTAAGCTTTTTATATTTCCGTTTAAATAATAGCGGCTGATAATCTTTTCCCCTCTACTACTAATATAAAGTTTCAATTTTAATTTTTAGCGAAATATTTTGTGCTTTAGAAAACGATGAATAATTTCAAACTCATTATTCAAAGACTGCTTAGTATCAAAAGTTTCTATGATTTTTCTTTGTAATTTTATCCTTACTCAGTGAACCAATACGGATAAATTTAGCCTTCTCGAATTCAATAGATCTCGTTAGAGTATTTTTGGAAGCTTTTCAAAACTATTTCTTTCTGCTCGAAAGATCTTTTTACAGTTGAATGTGGAGATCTCTTTTCTACTGACGCCTCTCCCTTTTCGCCGAGGAAAAAAAATGAGCTCCTATCGATTAAACTCAGCACATTTGCGAATTACTCTCTATCGTAGTATAGATCCCTCAGCATTTCAATTGTGGACTTCAAAGATTATAATTGGATGAAACTGAGAAGCCGAACTACACAATCTGAGTTTTATTGCTTCTATATTTGTCATTGCTTAAACACCATTTATTGTTGTAAAAATGTAACGCATCACAAAAATATTAAGTAAATTTTTAGTGTTTTGAGTGTGTGTTACAAAGCTTTTAAATAAATGTTAGAATTGAAGTTGGTTAAATGACTCAAATTGGAGAAAAATCATGTGTTTTTATGAAATAATTCGTTCAGGGAATTTAAAGAATTAATACAGAATGGAAAACATAAAAAAGTTTATTTGAAAGTATTTATGAGTATATAGTATAGCATATAGTATAGCATATAGTATAGCATATAGTATAGCATATAGTATAGCATATAGTATAGCATATAGTATAGTATATAGTATAGTATATAGTATAGTATATAGTATAGCATATAGTATAGTATATAGTATAGTATATAGTATAGCATATAGTATAGTATATAGTATAGTATGTAGGAGTGTAGTACAGTATGTAGGATAGTATAGTATGTAGGAGGGTAGTACAGTACGTAGGATAGTATAGTATGTAGGATAGTATAGTATGTAGGAGTGTAGTACAGTATGTAGGATAGTATAGTATGTAGGAGGGTAGCACAGTACGTAGGATAGTATAGTATGTAGGATAGTATAGTATGTAGGATAGTATAATATGTAGGAGGGTAGTACAGTATGTAGGATGATGGTATAGTATGTAGGATGGTATAGTATGTATGAGGGTAGTACAGTATGTAGGATAGTATAATATGTAGGATAGTATAATATGTAGGATAGTATAGTATGTAGGATAGTATATTATGTAGGAGGGTAGTATGTAGGATAGTATAGTATGTAGGATAGGATAGTATGTAGGATAGGATAGTATGTAGAATAGTATAGTATGTAGGAGGGTAGTATGTAGGATAGTATAATATGTAGGATAGTATAGTATGTAGGATAGTATATTATGTAGGAGGGTAGTATGTAGGATAGTATAGTATGTAGGATAGGATTGTATGTAGGATAGGATAGTATGTAGAATAGTATAGTATGTAGGAGGGTAGTATGTAGGATAGTATAATATGTAGGATAGTATAGTATATAGTTTCTTGCAGCGTAGAATAAGACTGACTGACAGAAATATATAATGTTATTTTATCCCAATTATTGCACACATGTTGAAATTGGCAAAAATATGCATCGTCTATACCTTTCATTAAAAATAATTTGCAACTTTGACATACACAGCAGCTGTTATTGAAAATATTTTAATAAGCTCGATATCTTAATCGAAGGAGTAAATGCATGAATATTTATTATTCCTGTGAGTAACAAAAATCCATAAAATAATAAAAGTTGCACTAAATCTGCTGATAAAAGTAAATCACTGAAACCTCACAATGTTCGAGCTTGTTTACATACTCTTATCTCGTTCGTTATTCAATACATTCATCAACACAAACCCTTAAAAACGTTTTAAACTGTCAAAAACAACATTAGAACGTACAAAATACTACATAGGATTCCCTATACATAATCAACAGCTGCACAAATTCAGGCAATTTAAATTATTTATACCCAAATGCATTTTCAACTAATATTTGTACTATTGAAACAATTCAAAAATACTGGTATCCTAATTTGCTTTCTTTAAACGTAACATTTACAAAAGGCTGAAATTTCACTTTTATTTATGGTATCCACAGTTACTACTTGGTATTAATAAGTTTCCTATACTGTAACCTCCAAGGAATTCATATGCATAAATCAGTTCATCAACCTATTTTGATCGTCTTGACCAATAGAATCTTTCCTAGGATTCTCTTAACCAATCAATTGGATTATTGAGACATAATGTTTGTGTATGTTGTGGGGAAAAGCATACTTGCACTACTCGAAAATTTCGTGACGCTCAGAGAGTTGATATAGAAACACGTATGGAGTGTCTGTATCTTTCATCATTCTCTTCCATTTCCACTGTCATTACTTTAGCCCTGGTATTCTAGGTATTCTAATTATTTAAACCTAAACTGGAATATTAATATGTACATTACAAACTAGATCGAAGAGTCACGCCTCTAATAAGTTATTGAAATTATATGTGTAGTTGGGAACAGAATATACAGAGACGTATCAAAATAACTCCTCCCCTTAGCTATATTAAGGTGTCAGTTCTGTAACGTCCAGACGAGTGATTGATGTCACCCTCTTTAGTTTGGGGATAATCTTGTAAAGGGATGGATTATTTAAAATTGCAAAGCTGATTTTGTGATCTTTCACCCTACC
Source organism: Meta bourneti (assembly GCA_933210815.1). Taxonomy (NCBI): domain Eukaryota; kingdom Metazoa; phylum Arthropoda; class Arachnida; order Araneae; family Tetragnathidae; genus Meta; species Meta bourneti. The sequence continues at coordinate 56,663,013 of OW119922.1, read as the reverse complement.
TAATCAGTTAATTTTACGCTTCTGAAGCATTTAAGGGCTTTATTTGGTAAAAAAGGCGATAAATATTAAAAACGAAGCTATTAATCAAGCTTTGAATTAGAGATAAAACTTTAATTATTATATCGTAAATGCATTCCCATTCGAGAATAGAAATGTTTGTTATATTTCATAGTTGCTCTTTTTAAGCCGTAGGTCCCGAAATAATTAGCCCTCGTGCAAAAAAATAACCATAATGGGAAACCAAACCAATCCATTTTGTTGCTCATACTTCCCAATAAAACACTTACTACAATTCACATAAATATCAGGAATTGCATTTCCATCTGCTGAAAAGTCAAGACCATCAGACTAATCCGTCATCTGTGTTATGTTCAGTACGAATAACTAAATTCGGAGAATTCTATCCGAATCGTCCTATTTTTCGATATCATGATCTGATAAAGGCTCATCTATAACGCTGGCAAAATTTGCTTCTTTTTCAGTCAAGATCAAAAAGATAGAATCAAGAACCTAAAATAATATTTACATATATTCTAGGGAATCTAATTGCTTATTGTTTCATCAATGATTGCTTTAAAAGCTGAAATACAAGCAAACGAACATCTAGCAATCATGATCTGGATGGAATTAGATGATAGCCAGGTTGAGTTTCATCTACCGAAATAAGTCTTAATCTTGTTTGATAGTAGAAAAAAGACTACATTTAGCCATTCATTTATCGAATCATTTTATTAATATTCTAGTATTTTATTTTTCTAGCTCAGAGAACTAAAATAATAGAATCAGAAAAGGATAGGAAAATAGGAGAATATCCCTATGAGCTAGAGAGGGGAGAGAATAATTGAATAGATTTCCGAGCAATCTAGAATATTTTTTTTGCACTTCTGTCTTACATTATATTTAATGACTAAACAACCATATCTATATTGGTCGAAGGAAACATAGGAAACATTCTATTGATAAAATGGTCAAAACTGGTTGGTCATACAAGGAAGACTGCCCATTGGTGATTATATATATGCTTGTGCACTCCTCAAAGGGATAGGGAGGTTAACAAAATATAGAGCTACAGGGAAGTGTCATCTTGGAAATATATACTAAAACATGCACTTATGGCTTTCGCAGATCCATACCAACAAGTAAAGGTTGTTCAAAAGTTATTCTTAACTATATTGATTCTTCAATTCTGACTTTACTGTTGAGTATATTTTAATTAACAAAATCCGGCGTAAACAAGATAGATGGTAAACGTAAAATGAAAGCATCAAAATAAGAATAGAAAATAATTAACAAAATATCAGATTCAGAATTTCTCTCATAGTCAGATCAAACCCATTGAAAGTAAACCTGCGCAGTAATAATGACCAAAATGAAAATTAGTCAGGAATATGTGCATGTTAGATCAAAAAGAATAATTCATATTTTCAATACAAAACTTTTAAGTGTAATTTCGGAATTTGTGCAATAGCCGTATAACAGTTAAGTATAGGAAATTGTAACTAAAAATGCTGAACTCTACATGCCTTTTGTTGTACTTTCTAAGATCTTTGCAATATTTTTATATTCAAAATTGGTACTAAAATAATACATTTTAAAATCATTCTGCTAGGAGGATTTATTTAAAGGATAAACATTTATTCCACCAAAATTACAAACATAAAATTCAATTTTTGTCTTAAAATTTGGGTCTCAGAGACGCAATCCATGTGACAGTGAGACTCTTTTCAGTTAGCATTATGATAGCTATTAAAGTATAGGAAATTGTTACTCTAAAAGTGAAGTATTCATTCTTTGGGGACACTTTCTAAAACCTTTGGTATATTTTTATATTCAAAATTCGTACAAAAATAAGACATTTTTAAATCCTTCTGTTAGGAGAATTTATTTAAAGTATAAAACATTTATTCTGCAAAAATGACAAACATGAAATTCAATTTTTGTCTTAAAACTTGAGTCTCCGAGACGCAATCCGTGTGATAGTGAGACTTTTTTCAGTCTCGCAACTGAAGTGCTTATGTAATGCATAAAAAACGCTCGTTGGCAGAAAATGATATTGACCCCCCAAACCTGTTTAAAATTCAACTCTTAACCTTCCTGCGTTTTTCAGCATCCGCATTCACGTCGCAATCGAATATTCTCGGTTTATTTTATGAGGAATGTGAAGTATTCTTTTCCTCATTTTTATATAGCTTTTCTAGAATATATTCACTCAAAAAAATATTTATATATTTCACTAACATAACGACATTTTTGTAAATTGGTGCATAGCGACAAACGATTTGCATTACGAAGCAACAAAATGTTATTAAAAACGTAATAAACACATCATTCTAATGAAATTCTTCCAGTCTGATGATATAAGGCATACTATGCATTTAAAAAAGATGAGATGCAGTTATTAGTTATCAAAACAGAATATCTAAGCGAACGAGGAATTCGCTTAACATTAAGACATTGAAAGTAGCATACAGTCTTTGTATAAATTGATGTGATGCAATTAAATGGACACTCGGAAACATAATTGAAGAAACGTAACTGAGTTGCAAATATTTTATAATACTTCACAAAAAATATGAATTAAACACGTAAATACACAAAATATCTTTTACTTTTGATAAATTTTATTTCATTTGGAAATATGAAATGCACAATAAAAGCATATTTGAATCCATTGTAAATGGTCAGGGGATTTGAATATGGGTTGAAATCAACTGAGTATACGTTCGTATGGATTCAAACCTTCTCCCCAATGCATATTTACATTCTGTTTTGGCTTGGTGCACGATATATCCTTTCTCATAAAAGTCAAAACTGCGAATCCATTTGACAAATGGGACACAAAAAATGATTTCTTGTCTCCAAATTATATGTAAAATTAGTTCATATTTTCAAAATCATTAATCATGTAAATAAAGCTTTTAAAGAAGTTTTATTAACAGAATAAAAAATTATAACTTTATAATGATAAGTGATTTATTTTCTTTGCTCTCTAAATTAAATCCAAAACTAACTTATGTAAGAGAGATAAATTATACTTAGCACTATTGGCAATAGATAGAAGCAATAGAACCATTAGTGAGCATGCCCTGCATGAATCGAATAATTATCGCTTATTAAAGAATAGCTACCCTGATTTGTAAGGGCCGCAATAGCTCAGTTCATGGAGTCGTGGTTTATCAATCGGAGGGTTGCGAGTTCGAAACTCAATCCAACCAAAGACCGTTGTGTACGTGGGGACTTATGCACATTAAATGAATAGTGGCCTCAAATGACCACATATTGGCGTGGTGGTGGAAGTTTGGAGAGTGGGCTGCCAGCTTAGGTCTTGACCACGTCATCTGACCATGATTTAAAATTTCGTGGTGATGTCCTCAGATAATTCCCTTCGGAATTGATCCCGGACCATCCCCAATAGTTCCACCGTTTCTCTACTTCGACGTAAATTCAACTATATACCCTGTTTTGTAGAGAACAAAGAAATAAATTTTGTTAAACCTCTGTACGGCTATGGATTCCGTAAAAATAGTATTTTAACTTTTTCAATGCATTTCATGATTATATTTATTGGTTAAAAATTTCTAGGAGGCATGCTTTTGATCATAGTCTTATATTGGTCAGAAGTGGTGCAGAGAAAACTACAGTTTACAAAGTAGAAAATATGCAGGGTTGATTAGAAAAAGAAAATGCGCTGTCTCCTCTGCCACAAGAACTACTCCGGATACAAAGTCTGCGCCCGTATGTTGCCGTTGAAACTGACCTTATCCTATATTCCATAGGAGATGCTTGAAGAAATATATTCAAATTTGTCACAATGGTGATAATGGTTGAAAAGGAATTGGAAATATATTTGTTGTTAAAGATTTTTACTTATCGCCGCGATCTATACTATAGTAAACTACTTCTTTCCATTATCAGTATTTGCGAAAAATAAAATAAAATTAAGTCATTCCTAAGTACCTCTTCTCAAAATGAGCGAGTCTTGTTTCTACAACACCCAGACTGGTATCGGGAGCAGTTCTTGTAGAAAGATCGTCGACATAGAACAAAATCTCATTAAATTACAAAACAAATTTCTACTGAACAGACTATTTAAGAACTAATTAGTTTTTAAGTAAAAAACTAATAAACGCATTGTGATAGCTTTATATATTTTCTTTAATCAGATAACAATAAGACTGGATTTCTTATCACCATGAAAATAAGCATTTAGTGTCTCCGAAAAAATGTCGGTTAACGAGTTTCTGCTCTAAGCAGAGTATACAGTAATTTTCATTCTTAAACTTTATACTTATACGTAGTCTCAGTAAATACGTATTTGGTGCGTGCAGAACTGGGATTTTTAATATAAGAGGGTTGTATGATCTACATACTTACGCCATGTTGTACTATAAGATTCTGCAAACATATATTCCTATGCATAGAAGCGTTCAGCCAGAAATGTATTTTTAGAAAATTCTACCACGCGCAACCAAAATACCTTTTTATAAATTTCCACCGCACAGCTTAAGCAGCTTAAGAAACTCCGAAAACCCTATTTTTTCAAATTCTCTCCACGATATACGACTATCTAGAATTCCTGGGCCTATGTGCTATCTCATTCCACTATCACGTATTAAAGCAAATTCTCATTTTCTAAAATACTTGAAGTGAAAGAAATAACGCGAGCAGAAAAATCTTTTTATGTTTTTTAAATCATCCTCCCGTTTCCACTTGACTCTTTAATTACTTTTTTCGCCTTATCTTTCATTCCCATGTTTGTCGCTGCATTTCTTCTCGCATTTTTCAAACTCCATAATGGGTCAAGTCTCCCATTCGTGGCCATTGCGGTGAAGTGTCTGGGGAAGTTGTGCTTCTTGTGAAAACTGGTGTTTTAAATGTCCTTCAGTCAGTTGTAACGCCGGGCGTAGGAGTCTAGTTCTGGAGTCTAGAGAGAGAGAGATGAGAGATTTTTTAAAATTTCAGTTACGGTTGTTGCCGATTTAATCCATTTTCCAGTCTTATGCTACTCATAAAGCGTAACTAAATGACAAGATATTTTTATTCTCAGTAGTTCTCTGAGTTTCTGTAGTCAACCTTTTTATCAACACTATCGTAGCGTAACCTTTACAACTGAGGATGCCGGTATTGAATAAGTCGGGTTGGTTTGACTATTTTCCTGTAGTTGTATATCTAGTCAGCCAAGGGGAGGTAGTTGAATAAATGTCGCAATGGAGCAACACAGTGGGATATTGGCGATGGTTCGTTATTTTGAACCATGGTCATATGACGAGGCAAAACCTGTGTGTGTGAGCAAGCATCTCACTCTCCAAACTTCCACACCAAGCCTACGTGAGTCATTTGAGGACATGAGAGATTTAATGTGACCCAGACCCTACGTTTACAACGGCCTTGGGTTGGAGTTTCGAATACGCAGCCATCCGATTGCTCATCCTCTACTCTTCCGACCGTGCGACGTGGGTACCTTAGTCAGTAGGAAACCTCGCCTACCAAGATAGAAATGTCAGTACGAGGTTTTTCATCCGGCCTTGAAGGATTGTGAAGGGAGTCTTTTGGTTTCAATCAAGCACAGTTCTTCGTAAGATAATTGGCTTGTAAGACTTGTCATAAAAATGTATTAAGTTTTCTTCCAGTATCAAGATAACATAAGATTACAACACTAACAAATTTTCTGTAAACGGTACACGAGGAATAAAAGAACTTTGTAATTAGACAACAAACTAATTAGCAAACTTTCGTGGATTCAATTTTAAGTTCAAAGCTCGGAAGACAGCACGCTGTCTGGATACTTGGAGACACTATAATAGCGTATCAATGGAAGACAGGTTTGGGTGGTGCTAAGGGTACCTACTGCGCATGATAAACACCACTGACCAATCAGGTACAGCAATTTCTGAACGCCAAAGAAATCAGGCATCAGAGTAGTTCGATGACAAGGAGACTATGGAGTCGTGACGATAGAGTGGCGTAGAAAATGCGCATTTGAAAACAAAAGTGATGTCCGTTAAGATTTGATTCGGATATCTTATTTTCTTGATTCAGGCTATGGCGTATTGACTTCAATGGACTTTGCAACATTTGTATTCATGAAATTCTATTAATCTACAAAATTAAGGATGGATGTTTTATTCGAATTTTGTGTGGACAGTGAAGAAAAAAAAATTATATTTTGAAGGGGGTACAGTACCTTTCAGCTCTCAAGTTTCAGTGAATATAGACGGAAGTTTCAAAGTTGTAAAAAAGTTTTTGGTTGGATTCTTTTCAAATTTAGTACTTCTATGGTATGCATGTTATACTTAAAAAGGAAATCACTTTAAAGATTCTATCATTTAAACTTTTATGTTTATGAACAAAAATATGAGACGTAGTTTCAGAAAAAATTATAAGAACCAATTTTGAACAAGTGTTACTTACAGTTCACCAAATAACTCAACAACTTATTACTCTTCAATAATGAAACTGTACAAATATTTTAGAGCTCATTACCTATAAAATGACTTATTCTCAAAATCTTAGCTTTAAACTTTCTGTGTTTTTGCAATTATATTCCGATGCGAAACAAAACTCCTTGATGTCTTCAACATCAATGAGTTTTCAAACTTCAGCATTTCTAAATCCATAAATCAAATAATAATGAACCGATTATAATTATAGGTTATTTTATAGGTAATGAGAGTTCTATAATAAGTGCGTAAAGTTTCATTTTTGTATAATAATTGATTTTTGAAATACCTTGCGTGCCTCAAAACAACGTGTTCAAAATTGGTTCTGATATTTTTTCATAAACATAAAAGTTTAAATGATAGAATCTTTAATGATTTCTTTTAAATATAGTATCCATACTATAAAAGCTCTAAATTTGAAAAGAATCCGTCAAAAAACAAATTTTTACAGAATTTTGTAACTTTTACTTCTTTTCAAGGAAACTTGAGTATTTAAAGATATTGTCCTCTTAAGTAACTAATATTGAAATTTTTATTTCCAATGGCTAGGGCACAATCGTAATACAAGATAAACGTAATACACAAAGAAAAACAACCAGCAGTGACAGTAAAAAGATTACAAATTAATTAATGCACACATCGAGAAACAACGAAGGAACAAAGAAAAGACCGAAATCATTGCTCTAACATCTTCCTTCGCCTCCCAATACCCTAGAAAGTCCGTGGAGGGTTCTATATCGAGGCAGGTGGTTTTTGTCCACTACTTTCCCAGAACTATGGAGGGACTGCAAGGCTCGGTGAAGATGCCTAAGAGATGCAAATCAGTGGCCAATATTAAGTATAAAAAAGAGAGTATAATAAAATATAATAATTGAGTCGAGTTTGAAGAAAGAAAAATAATTACATAATTTTTTTATTGTAACTAGTAAAAATGTTATTATAATTTCAGAGCAGCAAATATTAAATTAAAACTATGTTTTTTCGTGCACAGTACACAAAGCAAAGTGGTTAAGGGATGTTACTAGGGAAATTATTTTTCCAACAGATAAAGAATCATTTTAAAAGATGTTTTAACATGCAATTAAGGAAATTTCTCAAAATTACGATAATCAGTATTAAAACTTCATAAAATTTGTTTTTTGTGCTACTTTTAAAGAATTTTTGCATTTTTGCTGTTTTTAGAAAATATAACTATTGAGAGTGTTTGAATGTATATTATGTGAGATAGTCTTATTGGCATTTGCGTTATCAAATGGTTGAGTATCGTCTTTGATATTTGAGAGAGATGACGCACCGATTGTCAAGAAAAGATAACGCAGAAATATTCTAGTTTCGATAGAAATTTGACATAGAGAATTCCTATTGTCCTTCGACCCCATCTAGAATTTCAAATATTGTGGAAAAGTTGACAAACACGACCCGCGTTTACATGAATCTAGCTTTAAGCCTTTCTCAACACTTTTTGCTACTGCATAGCATTGTGTGTGTGTGGTTTAATAAACTAAAATTATTGATGCGTTCAATTTTGGAGGGTATTGCTATCACGTATAATCATACTTAGATTATATGCTTTGATTGGGGTAAATATCATAATACAATCTGTAGTCCATAAGTAATAAACAAGTACCTAATCGTTAAAGTTTAATTTATACCTACTCAATTTCACTAAGCTAAATTCTGTATACAACTGTCAGAACATATATATGGTTACGGTCCTCAAATAACAGGTACTTATTTTCCCTTTGCAATATGAATTCATTTCTCTGCATATATTTTGGTAAATAATTCAGAGAGCGGTGAATAAATAATGTATTTATATCTTTCATCTTGGGATATTAATGAAACTTTGAATCCACACACTTTTTATGATTCTAAAGACAAGTAGCATCGCAGAATAAAAACTGACTTAATTAGCTTATTTTTAATTGAATGATAGATGAAAGGGCTTAAACTCATTTTTCATATAAATACGTCCAAATAATTTATTATACTTAAAAAGCTTCCATTCATTTTTTACACTAATAGGGTTAATTTGGAAACCTGACACCCGCTCATCCGAAAAGACACACCAAAAGTTTTTAATCTCAGTAAAGATGAGTTTTTCCTCCAGTAAATAGTTAATGCAGAAAAGAGTTTTTTCACGTCAAATACATTTTAATCGTTTTAATAGTGTCGCTTTCGTAGAAAATTAAGATTTCTTTTTTTCAGATGGAAAACCAAAAGTTTTTTCGTTGTTGCGATGAAAAATTATTATTGAATTACTGTTTACGTATGATATACTTCCAAAGATTTTTTTTCAAAACTGTAATTTAAACACCTACTCCGAAATTCAATCTTTGATATCAAAATATACGAACTAAAGTGATAAAAAAAGCACGAATTTATTATATATAACCAAATTACCTGTCACAACTCGGGTTGAATTAATTCAATGTTGATTGAAAAGTTAACAGAATAATCTCTTATCTCTTTCGTAAAAAATCTAACTGTCATGCAAATGTCCATAGAAACAAATTTAATTGCTTCATTTTGAATATTTTAAAAATTTCCACCATTCACTTTAAACGAAATTACGTATATATATATATATATATATATATATATATATATAGATCATCACCACAAATCAAAAAGGAGAAACCAAATAAAAACAAAAACAAAATGCAAATAATAACAAGAACAAAAATAAGAACAAAAAAGGGAGCAAAGTAACAACAATAATATTGACCCTTTAGATGAACAGCGCTGAAAGCCGCAGAGAACAAATAAAGGGAAATAATAAGTAAAACTACCCTAAGAATAGAATAGATTTCCCCGAGAAACAAGATGAAATAAAATATGTAAATGTTAAGTGAGCCTGCCTACTTTTTCAAGGGGAGCAAGGCCAGGTTGTCACTTAAAAATGCGATGCTTTGAGTTTTTTCTGTACTTATGTGAGGCCAGGCCGAAGAGATCAACATAAGTTACCCCCCGAAAACTCAAAGTACTACCAGAGAGAAAAAAATCATGAAAATAATACCTGTTTTAAAAATTAATAGCTCTTTGTATTTTTAATATTCCATTAATAATCCTACAAGTCCCTTAGTTTAAAAAATTAATAACTTCAACCAAATCTTGATATCATTCAACATTCAGTATGTTAAAATATAATAAAATGCCTGGAATTCTACTGATTCATTTTTATTATTACTTTTGTAAGTAATCATAATTTAAGAAAAAATTATGTCGTTCAGTTATCTGATATTTTGTCTGAGAGATTAAAGTGAAACGCATTTGTACTGATTCAGTGCTAACTGCTACTATCTCTATTCCCTAATTGTAGCTTGCCCTGGTAATTTGTAATACCATGCTGCGTCACAGACTGTGTGACAGTTAGTTCTAGGGACCTTATTTACATGAAACGGATAACTAATTCCTTCGGTGGCACGTATTAATGGATATGTTTGCAACAGATACTGCGTGTTTACAACAGTTATCAAAGAGACTTATGCAAATGTGTCTACAGGTGATAGAGTGAAAGTGAGAGAGAATGTATAGTAGTTGATTGATTTGCATATAGCTAACTTTCGAGTTTTAACTGTCATGTAAAGTTTTAGAAAACCCATAATTAAACATTCTTCACTTAGGAACAATTGCGACCGCAAAGTCTTTTAAATTTAAGTTGCATTAAAACATTCTAAATTGAACGTAAGTGCTTTTATGATTTTTGAGCGTTTCAAACTGAATTGTAAAATTGTTTTTACCTAATAGAACATTTGCAACACTGTTTTCATTCATAGACTTTAGAGCAACATTTTTGTGCTCATTTCCATATGCTCGTTGTGTGGGACAAGATTAATATATCGTTAATGGGTTGAAACAAAGTTTTCATTACATAGCGTGTTAAAATTTCGGTCAACTAGCAATTCAGTATTGAATTTCAATATTTGACAGTTTAGTGCGGTTTAGAATGTATTTGTACACATTAAGACGTGCACTTACTCCAAAAAGTCACATTTTTTTAGTTGCACCACCTATTGCAGCCCATGAACGATATACCTCATCTTTGTAGATAGTACATATTTACTGTTATAAAAACAATTTTTCCTTTTGTAACATTCAAAACACATATGCAGGATGTTTTTTAGATTATAATCTTTAGGTATATATCTAGTTGTATTAACTTTTATTAATGAATATGAAAACAAAGTTGGGTCTACATAGAACGAACTCCTATTTACTGAATATTTTTTAAATAATGGGTATTTTACATGTAATAGAATTTCCTTTTCCGTTTATGGAATCAAGAGGAAATTTCTAGGTAACATGAAATATTAATGTCTCAGAAGAGAAATGGGTTTTGGTAAAAAATAAGTAATTTGAATGAAGAAAAGAAGGTTGGAAGGTTAATTTTTAGCTTTGTTCACTTTTATTACTACACCTCTTCTCGGATTTATCGTATATTTCAGAAAGAAACGTTGCCAGTACGAATGAACAATATTCCTGCGTCTGTGTGTTGTCTAATGTGGCTTCAACACGATGAAACGCACTTCAACTGTGATGTGCTTAATTTTTGATCGTCACCATTCGCGCCGATTGATTGACAGGAGTGGGCTTGTGGCATTTGGCCTCCATGATTACTCGATTTCACAGGTCCCAATTTTTTCCTATGGGGATACCTGAAGAGCCTCATTAAAGCGATTCCCATTAACTCCAATGATGATCTCGTTGCAAGGGTCTTTCTCAGATCCAACTGTTCGAGAAATACATGGTTTCTTTGCAAATATACGGTAATCAATTCATCTATGCTGCCAGGCATGTATGTTAGCGGTAGCTCCTCCTTTGATCAACTACCTTAAAATTAAATAACTGAAAATGTTGTTTCACTTCTGACTAATTCCTATATTAGTGCTTCTATGTGCAACAGTTGCGGACATACATTCTTTGACAAAAAATGTTTATTTCGTTTCACCCTAATAAATTTTAAAGATTGGCCAGGTAATTTCGAATCATCCTGTATATTAATAAAAATATATTAACAATGAAACTTATAAAATTTCCTATCATATTCCTCCTAACAAATGTACTGAACAGTATAGCATAGAACAAATAGTATAGTTATCAATCTAACTTTTAAAATATAACTACAACCTACTTTTTAAGTATTAGTACTCTGTTCCAGTGAAGCTTTCCTTGTGTGTATGTCCATTTGCTTGATGCTGTGCATTTTGGCCAAACATGTCCCTTGCGCTAGAAAACCTTACCCAACCAACCAATTTAAAATACTTACGAGACTTTAGTTTTTCTGTTGTGGATAAAACGCTCTCTTACAGACTTCTTCAGAGTTGGCTGTAGAAATTGCCCATTGAAAAAGTCTTCGACTATACTTGCGCAAACAGTGACAGAGTCGTTGCTGGTAAGCATGTGATAGAGTGAGGATTGGAGTGCTCCCAAACATGAGCACTGTGCATATTAAACACTCCTACATGTCTTAAATAGGCTTCATCTGTGAAGAGCACGTATGCTGGAAAATCTGGTTGTACTGTGCTCTGCTAAACATTGAGCGAATTCTACGTTCATAAGGTAATCCTAAGGCTTCAATGTCCGGATATTGTTAATGGAAGGGATGTAATTGCTGTTCATGCAAAACCATCCATTCAATGACTGCATAGTACTTGTTTTATCAAGTAAATTCAACTCTTTAAATAATGCGATATATTTAGAGTTGAATTTACTAGTTAATTTTATAGATGCATTCCTCATTGCTTGTTTAAAATGTAAGAAACTGTATAGCTAAATTAAAATTAACTGTAAAATAATGATTAAAAGAAATGTTCCTCCATAAGCTTCTTATTAGCGTTTAGAAATTTAGTTTCATAAGAAATTTCATGAAGCAATACTTTTTTTTCAAAAAATTGTGTTTCTTTAAAATATTTTGTCAAAAAATTATTCAATATTTTTCGTTATATGGCGATTCCAATGATTCACTGTAATTACAAAATATGAAATCTTTGAAAATTCGTCTTTTCCTTGAATCAGGTAAAAGTATATTGGGAAACATAAGATGGGTATTATGTTATGCTTTTTTACCTGGTAATTTGGGCAAAAATTGAGATTCCTGGAACTTAACTTTATTTACCCACTAGTAAAGAAAATATACAGTGTGTGCTTATTGTTTCAATCAATTTCAGTAGCCTTAAAATATATTAATTTTGACAAATAACGAATAGTTTTACGCATTTTTATTCTTTTTAATGTTCGGATGTACGTAGTGGTATGAATACAATTGGCAATACCACTCTTTCAAAAAATGTATAAAATTTAAAGAAATCGATTTTTATCAGAAAAAAACTTCATAACTTAAACAAAACACATCATAATTGAATCACTTAGTTCAAAAATTGAACAACTTTTTAATTTTTATTTGCTGGTGATTTTGTATTCTACAGGTCAAAACTCATACCTTAGCAATTGTGAGGATTATTTTCCTAAGTTGATTTATTTTTCGGTCAGTAATTGAGTGTCGACATATAAAATGCAAAATCGCCACACCAAAAAAAAGAAATTAGCCAAAAATCATAATATGAATAATTTTATTATATTATTTTAATGAATCGCCCAGTTTAACAAAACTGAACGATTCATTAAAAGAAAAATTAGTTAATAAATATTAATGCTTACAAACATTTTTCGCAACATTCCTCACAAGCTGTCAGAAGATCCAGACTCATCAAGAGAATCTCAGTACTTTAAAGACAAAATAGATAATAAAATCTGATAATGCGATAATCAAATAATGAGGGTCTCCTTGAATATAAAAATTTCCTAATAAATCAAACAAAACATCATAATCTGAATATATATTTATCTTATGATCTTTATACTGTAATATGGATATTTATTTGTCCCTCATTTGTATATGTGGTATGGCAACGATTGGAATACCTCTCGTAAATCGAATCTGCAGGAAGAAAATACACAAACCTTCTTGCTAGATTTAAAGGGACCATAGACTTTTAAAAAACACTTGCGATTATTATCCTATTGCAATGAAATTTGCGCAGACTGTTAGTTTTCTACTAAAAAGCCTATGTATAAAGTTTGCTACAAACATATAAAGCCATTTGGAAGGTATTACCTAAAACGTCAAAAACTTTGATAAATTAAAAAAAATTATAGGTTTCATTCTCTTCAATTTTCTATGTAGTCAAAATTTTTACTTACACAATAGTTCGCATGCATATAAATCAAATTAATTCTAATTGGGAGTGAGTATATCACTCAATTGTAAAGCCAAACAAAATTTGTATTTAAACACCTAAAATTTGCAAAACAATGTGCATAGGTTAAGTAATATTTTAAATCAAAATATCAAAAAATGGAAGCATGATGAATTTCTTCTTTGGGCTTAGGTACATGCAACAAATTTCAGGAGTTATCTAAAACATTAAGTTAATCAATTAAAAATAATTGCGCAGGGGACATTTTGAAAACAGAAATATCAGTCAAAATATCTCAATCGGAGAAAAATGCGTTTTTGCATTGACCTACTACCACTTATCTGCTATATCTTTGATGCTGTTGTATATGTAACTCCAAAATGATCGTAACTGGGGAATTAATTTTTCACCTACAGAATTTGATATCAGTCAATTTTAACGCTAAAATTTTAATCAATTTTTCGATCGATCTATATTGGTGATTTTGAAAGTCCACTATCCTCATAAAACAATACAAACGGGATGAGTTGTTTCAAATTCAAGTTCAGAAAAGATGAAAAGGTTAACTTAGAAAGTACTCTCCAAAATAACTGGTTCGTATTTAGATGCTTTAATAAATTTGATTTAGATGGTACAAAAATTTAAAAAGGTTATCGCAATATTTCTTTTATTTCTATGCCGCGGTCACTGACGTTGGCACAAGGGGCCGATATGATGACTATTTGTAAAGCAGTGCCCAGTGGGTTTACCGAAGTCGCTCCTAACTGGAAAATCACCAACATCGGTACACTTCAAAACCATAATTCGAACCCGGGACCTACTGACTAATAGACAAACACTATGTCCACTATATCAGTAATAGAAGAAATATAAGAATAGAGTGAGCAAAATGATAACCTTTTTATGGGCCCAAGTTCATGTGACAAAAACTAGTAGCAATGTGAGTGCCTTGGGCTATTTTGGTCTGCCGGGTGGAACCTAACATTGATCATCTGATTTGTCCACTGAAAAGCCCATCCTTTGATTCATTATCTTATTGGCCCTCGCGACATAGTTATCGATTTCATCAGTTTTGTCACCACTCTATAGAAATGCGCATTAACACACAAACGCCCTGTCATAAAATGTTATATCGCCAAACGAGGCAATAAGATGCCAACTAAGTAAATTTTTCACAGGGCAGTCATGTAACTATTAGTCAAATGTTGGTCACATTTTTTGAAGCTGCTTTTAATAGCAAGTTCAATTGACTTACATCTCACGTCTATGATACCAGTTAGGCGGCAAGTTATCACAATATATCAAGGAATAGAATGACGTAAATCGTTTGTCTTCATAGATTTTTCCTGCACATTAGACATACTATTATTTGGATACCTTATCAGTATATTATAATCAGTAATCTCAAATATGCAATTTATAAATTACTTTCTGAATTTATTAAATTATATTCATTAAATGTATACGTTTTATTTAACAAGATATTAGTCAAATGAGAACACTACTATTAGTGAGAATTACGAAGCAATCATAAGAGATTACATAGAAGAAGCCAGCTAGGGGTGTAGCTTCCTAGTTAAAAGAAAACTAGCTAATAAACACGAGTGAGACCTAAATTTTCCGAACCTACACTTCGATCATTGATCGTAGGAGCTCAATAAATCAGACTGTTTATCAACCCCTCCTCACAATCTGGCAGAACTCCCAAGGACTCATCAAAAGAATCCCAGCAAGTTCTGAAAACAATACAGATAATGAAATCCAGGGCCCTCTTCCGTGTGCTGAAAGCAATATATTACTAATCCCTGCTCAATAGCCACCAGCCTTATCAATGCACGACTGAAGCGCACACGGGGGTTGTTGCAGGATAGAATATATTGAGTTAGGAAGATTCCTTCCCTTCCAATTCCGAACACGATCCTGGACTCGGGGGCGATATTCGGAAAGCCCCTTTTCACCACCCTTTCCCTCTCAGCAGAGAGAGAGGGCTCTTTCTTAAGCAAACAGAGGTATGTTGGTTCTGCTGCAAGAATGGATGATAGGAATCCTTGTCTCTGGGACGGAAGGGGAAAAAATGGAAGGGAATTCTTGAGAGCGATGATGTGGCAAGAGGGTGAGACCCCAGGAATGCTGGAAACGTCGCACGGGCACCCGTGAATCGGTTGGTGTAATGCATTGAGTGGGAGAGGGGCTATCTGGTAATTGAAGTTATTGCGAACCCGGGAAACGAAATCCATTGTACTGATGGTAACAAATTATACGGATTTATTGATGTTTCTAAAGACTAAGAATATCTGGTATTCGTAATTTTCCTCAGATGAATTTGAACAGAAAATTAAAATATGCTTAACACGTTTATAACTAACACCTCAATAAATTTAAATAATTGTACAGCATAAATTTAAACGTCTTTACCATCCGGTAAAGACGTTTAAATTTTTTTGTCTATAATGAATTATCTACAGACATACGATGAGTTGGTTTGGTAAACCTTTATGTGTATACATAACCTGTAGTATATTAATGCGTAGAGGGTAACATGTCATTTCGTTTTATCGATGGTTTTAAAGACTAAAAATATCTGGCATTTGTAATTTTCCTCTGATGAATTTGAAGACAAAATTATTATCGAATGTGCTTACACGGTTTATAATTAACACCTCAATAAGTTTAAGTAATGGTAGATCACGAATTTACACTTCTTTACCAGCTAATGAATTATCTAGACGTATAATATGTTGGTTTTGTAAACCTTTGTATGTACCTATCGTATATTTATGTGTAGGTGGTAAGAAATCGTACGGATTTATCGATGGTTCTAAAGACGTTGGTTCTAAAAATATCTGGTACTCGTAATTTTTCTCTGATAAATTTGAACTATACAATACAGTGTTTACCATGCTTCTTAAATTCATGTTGTAGCACATTATTTGTATTGAACTTAATAACTAATATTTTGACACTTTAAAAATTTGTAAACATTATTCATCACTTAAACCTTTACGATTAGCATTTTAAAGGTCAAATCAGCATACATACTGAAAATTCAATTAAAACTGGTCAAGTATAAATAGATATATGACACGTTTCTGATTAGGCAGCCGCCATCTTTAATGGTATCATAACCACAAAATATATTATGTGAAAAATGTCTACAGTAATCAAAAATACTTAATAAGATCTATACAAAGCATTTCTGAAAGTTTCATAAAAATCGAACAATTATTAGGAGGGGTATCAGCTGTGTAGTGATCTAACTGCTACCATCTTGGATGACGTCATCTCCAGGAAGAAGTCCAGGATGGTGAACGTCCACTTGAGCCGCAAATGCTTAGTAAGGCGTCTCCAAGGCATTTTTGAAAAAAATTCTCCCTCCTCAAACCTTCCTGCAGAACCCTAGTCAGATCAAGGACTATACCTCAATAACTTAAAGCAATGGTACAAGACAAGTTATAGCTACATTAACAGATAAATAATTCCCTACGCTAATACAATGAGTTGATTTGCAAATCTATGTGCGTACCTATAATATACAGTGAATTAGTTTGCGGCACTCTGGTCATTTTTTGCTACACTAGGGCTAAGGCTATATTGACACTTCATAATATTGTTATGATGAAAGTATGGGTATTATCTAAATAACATTATGAGATATTATCGATTTCAAAAGATTGCCAAAATCTACATTTAAAATACAGCAAAGCATTAAAGGCACAGGATGCTTGAGCATTGTCAGTATTTGATAAAATTGTATAACTAATCGTGTAGATAACTAATGCAATGCTAACTGTATTGTGATTTAGTGCACTAGATTAAAAGTTTAGTACAAACTTGGTGGGTTGTAGCTCTACGGTCATATTTTGCTACACATGATCAATTTCACCGGGGCCTACATAACCAAAATAGATTCATCCAAATATTCCTTTTTTTGTTCAAAGCATGCAATTTGTTAACAATAAAACCATTGCGAATTAAACTGACTTTTGATTTTCTTGCTTTAAAATCTTCCACCTTTAAGTATTTTCTGGAATGTTAGTATGTAATCCATGTAAACTGAAAAAATAAATGTAATGAAATGGATTTTGAAATAAAAAATCTCACGATTATTGGACTAATGTACGGAGTGATTCGAAACTCGACGTACAAACTTTTCCGGGAAGTAGAGAACACAAAAACAAACCGTATTTACAGAGGAATTTATGAGCAGAAACTTCACCTTAGTGAGCTAGAGGATACATTAAGATGCAGAAATGACAAGACAATAAATGTTGAAAACTCTTTATTAGGTATAACTTAACAGTTTGACTGTTCTTGCACACCTAGTTTACAGCAGGTACACGGAGTTCCTATCATTAACTGTAATGCACGCAAAACTTCAAATGAGGAAGTCCGAACGGTCCAACTGCATCGCTGGCGAACAGCGCCCTCTAGCACTGTAGAGTGACGCCTCTGGTTATACATTCTACTGCGATTTTGGTTTGTTTTTGTGTCGTCTACCTCCTCTAAAAGTTTGTACGTGGAGTTTCAAATCACCCTGTATATCAAACAAATGACAGTCTAGTTTTGAATTACATTTTTCAAACTTAGTTTATGTTTTCATAGCATCTTTCATGCTTGAAGAGACCTTACATGAATTCTGCAATACAATATATGTGTACTTTACATGGATTTAGTGAAACGTACTATCTGGAATCAAGAATTCTTATGAATATTGAAACATTAAAGATTTAAAATAAATCTAAATTAAGAATTCTCAAGAAAAATCTCATTTCTATTGAAAATAAAGCATAAAATGTATAAAAAATTCTATTCAGTTCACGATGGAACTATTTCTACATTCGTGAGAGCTAGTAAGGAAGGTATATGTCAAAGAAAATTATTTATATAGCCTTCTCCTTGGGACAGGAGAGAAACAGCTCACACGCATTCGGACATCAGTGAGCCCTCACGGCCGAACATTTCTCTTAATGGGAATTTTATGTAACACTCAATCACACCCCTGATATCATGCATCTGACATCCTCCAGCGCCCTCCCCTTATGCCAATGATCTGAATACATTTCTGCATGCAGGGTGTGTATTAGTGTACAGAAACAGGAAAATAGCTTCTGATAATTTTTTCTCTGTACATGCTGAGTGAAAACATTTAAAAATAATCATTAGGGCGTATAAATTTAATTCAGGCGTATCTGGTTTAATTAAAACTTCGCGATAGTTTTAACTTTTAGAAAAAATTGAAGAAAAGATTCTCTTGTTTTTTCTGTAACTCTGTATAAATATATCTGGCATTAAAAGGAAGAAGTCTAGAGCTTAGTGGTAAAGAATAAAAAAAAATTATCAAGGCATGATATAGCGACCTTATGCACATGAATTATGAATAACGGACCCAGGAGTACGGAGGTTAAAGTCAGAAGAGAGAAAGAATGTGCGAAATGACAAGATGTTGGAAAAAGTAGTGTATAATCAGCAAATTCAGTGGTTTGATCAGAGGTGTCTGAGATACAAATGAAATGACGTCGAATGAGTAATGAGTTCGTACATAGGAACTCGGTCGAGAAATTAATAGCGAATACAAGTGTTTTAAAATGTTTCATAGTATTTGGTTACATGTATATTCTCATACTTCATTTTATTGATTAATAAAAATGTTGAACTGAAAATTTTTTTAACACTTCGATTCACTTTGCTCATAAAATGTGAAGTTTTACTAAATCTACTGCTACAGCACTGATTCTACGCTGCTCCTACAAGGAAATAAAGAACATCAGAAAAGCTTCTACAGTAGAAAAATAAGATGTTACAGTTTTTATTATATGTATGAAAACTAGTAATTTAAATGCTCCGATAGCTGATTTCGATTTCCTAAATACTGCAGTTATTTCCAATAAATGTGAAACCACTCATCTCAGTTTGAAAGCAACGAATATCACATGATAGATTAACAATTTAGAATTGTTTTATATCACCTTTGTGTGGTTTTTATTATTGCTTTTCAATAATATGTCGCATAATGCATCGATGATGAAATTCCTGGAATAATTAAACCTTTTGATGCTTCTGATATTATCCCATTCTACTAATGTAAGAGAGGAGACATTGACGAAGATGGATTGCTTAAGTTCAGTAACAATAGGTAAAAAGAAAGTTTTTCTATAAAAAAATTTTTCCATTGACGATATGCAAACAAACTAACTTTACTGCAAACTGTAATAAAACAACAAACGTAGTCGAAAGGAATAAGAAAATCAATCTAAAATGGGTTCATTCCCAACAAATCCATAACATAGTCATTGTCTACTTCGCTTTAACATCGAAGAAAATATCTGATAAAATTGGATATCATTTCATAACCAAAGCAAAACAAACAGCAGATTTTTATATTTCCAACTATGTGGGAAGAGTGAACAAAAAATGGATTTTCCAATGCATGTCTGGAGTCAACAAATGTAAAAGTATAACCACCTTCAAGACTGGATTTTGTGCCATTGTATTCCAGGGATATGTTGAATTTAGGAATTTTCGAAACATACATTCTTTGTGTTTATCAGTGAAATATATTTCTATTTTGTTGCACCTTGTGTGTTATGTGGTGATATTTATGTTCTGTTTTTCGAACATTTTCTTTGTACTCAATTATTTTTACATCTGTGTTTATTACAAAAACTGCTCACAGATTGTTCAACATACTAAGTAATATGTAGTATTAAAACCTAGCTGTACCTTCTATTCATTAGTATTTACATCATAACAAAATACCAAAAAACAAACCATACTTAACATTAACGACTGTAAATTTGGGAGTTCCTGAAAATTCATTCGAGTTTCATTAATCAACACCATATAGCAACACAAATGAACCTTAGTTCTTAAAGTTTGCCTGTGTTGATTCTTGTAATTTAATCAGTACGAAATTAACACAAATAAAGGTTAATTCTTAAGATTTCTCTATCTACGTCAGAATTTGTACTTACATACAACATAATATAGAAATCACAGTCCTCCAATTAAAGCGTCAAAAGAACTGGCTGCTACTTGGACCATTTTGCCTCTAAAATCAATTCCCCGAGATGGCCTCATTTCAAAGTAATGAATTCACTGGGTGCAAGAAAAGTCAGTAGGATTTGAATGAAAAGCTCTATTTTCCTCTGAAATCCGAAACCCTCGGTGATCTACCTACTCCATTCACAGAATTAAACTTGTACAGGCTTGATTGAAAAGGGTGGGATCTATGTGCTTTTTACTCGGTTCTTATTCTAAGTTCGTCTTAAACTTCCTAATACTCATATTTATTTTAATCAACAGTAGTGGGATTCGTTTTTTTGCTTAAAAGGGCTTTTGTGGGATGCTAGATTCACATCTTTTGCATTCAAGGTGAAACCATGAACGTTGGAAGGTAATTCCTTAGGATTTTCTTTCAGGAGACGTTTGAAAAGTGAAATTCATTTCTGTTTACTATCCTGATTAAATGTTCTTCTCCCGAATGCTTCCTGGTTAATTCTACTTAAGCTAGGAACAATTGTCACCATAACGTCACGTAATGTGATAGAAAGACTTACGTCATGACGTAAGTCCTTGTTTACGTGACGTCATGGCGATAACAATAAGTGTAATGAATTTATATTATTTCAACTTAAAATCCTTTTGCCATCTCATGAAAAAATTAGCAACAAAAGGTTTTTAATGCGAATTAAACATAATTTAATAAATTCGATAATTTCAATTAGGTTGTACTTCATTTTCGAAACATGTTATTTTAAAATAGATCTCTCATGTAGATGTTATACTTAGTTCTATTTCTTGTAACACGCACATACAATTGTTGAAATATATAATCCTTGTAAATTTCTATTTCACGACTTTTTAAGTTTTCAAAAAAATATATTTTTCTAATGGAAAAATATTTCAAGTAATTCATTGAACAGGCCATATAAAAGATTTCTATTGTCAAGGTGTTGATTTAATACACCGATTAAACTTTCTAGATAAGTATAGGATGTTTAGTTAGTATATTTGTTTCCCAGTCATATAAGAAATTCTGGAAATGTTTAGCTTCCAACTTACAATAATTTTTTATTTATATTAATTTTAAGTTTAAAAAATTGGGCAATTTTTCATGATTTTAGACTTACTAAATCTCTTGTTCCTCTGAACCTAATTGTTCAATCGTACTGAATGGAAGCTAATGTTGTAGAAACTGCACAACCTTTCTAATGACGTATCATATGACCTTATAAGTGATCTTATCAAATTTAAGATCATTCAATCTGACTTTTGACCTACAATTACAAAAAGTATTTTTTTTTCTAAAAATATATGTTAAAGGTACACTATTTATCTTTGCTTTCTGAAAGTTTCATAGTGGGACATGCATGGGTTCATAGTTAAAAAATATTCGAAGTAAATAGAGGTATGTAATCAATACCCATAACCGCCTATATTTTTTTACCTCTTTCTCTAATCATGATGAAAGAGAGCTTATTTTACAGAAGAAAGTATAATCTTTCTGATGATATATTACATGATACTGAGTGATATTTCTGAGATTTTAAGGTCACTCAATTTGATTTTTGACCTACAATTACCAGAAGTGTACTTTTTATTTTCTAGAAATATATATGTTAAAGGTACATTATTTATCTTAGTTTTCTGAAAGTTTCATAGTGGAACACGTATGAGCTCATAATTAAAACATATTTGAAGTAAATAGAAGTATGTAATCCGTACCTATAAATACCTGTATCTTTTGACCTGTTGGTCCAACCATGATGAAAGAAGGCTCGTTTTATAGAAAAAAGTATAACCTTTCTGATGATATATTACATCATATTATGAGTGAGTTTCTGTGATTTTAAGGTCACTCATATAATATATCATCAGAAAAGTTGCCTTGAAGGTTTTGAAATTGAAGACTATGACTTTGAATTTCAAAAAAGTATTTCATCGTTTTTCCTAAAATATATAATCATGCAACATGTCATCAGAAAAGTTATACGTTTTTCTATGAAATAAGCCCTCTTTCATCTCGATTGGACAGAAGTCAAAAGATACAGGTGTTTTGGGGTACTGATTTTCTTCTATTTGCTTCGAATATGTCTTAAGTATGAACCCATGCATGTCCCACTATGAAACTTTCAAAAGCAAAGTCAAACAGTGTACCTTTAACTTATAATTTTTAGAAAAAAAAATAAGAAATACACATTTTTGTAATTGTAGGTCGAAGATCACATTGAGTGACTTTAAAATCAGAAATGTTACTCATAGTATCATGTAATATACCATCAGAAAGGTTATAGATTTTTCGATAAAATACGATCTCTTTCACCTTGATTGGACAAACAGGTCAAAAGATATAGGTACTAGGGGTGTTCAAATGAAAAGGTACGAAACGACACTGTGGGTATAATTGAAGTCTTTATTCAAAAGTAATCACCAGAGGACTGAGCACAACTATCCTAATGTTTCACAAGCCAAAGGATTCCCTGTTCCCAGAATTCCTGTGGCTGTGACAAGAGCCAGTCCTCCACTGTGTCCTTCAGTTCGTCGTCCGAGTTGAAGCGCTTCCCTTTGAGATGTTTTTTAGCGGACAAAACAGATGGAAGTTGTAGGGCGATATGTCCGGGCTGCAGGGCGGATGCTCAAGCTGCTCCCTCTTGAACTTGGCCAGTACACTTTGTGTGACCCTGGAGACGTGTGGACGCGCGTCATCGTGGAGCAGAATCACTCCCTCCGTGAGCAGCCCAGGCCGTTTGCTCTTGATGGACTTGCGTAGGCTACGGAGTGTCTCACCTACCGGTTTAACACCTTCCGCAATCAGAAATCTGATAACACCTCGCTGCTCCTCAATCGTCGAATTTTGCAATGTGAACGCCATGATGTCCTCACACGCATTGCCGCGTCAATTGGACGGAACACACAACTGCATGCTTCTCTTCTGCGTCATGTGCGGGCGCCCGCGCATGCGCACAACCACGCCGGTACTCGTGCATTCGCTTCCTTAGATGTCTCACTACGTTATCCCAAAGCGGCATATTCAAATTTCAACCGGTTTGGTTTTTACGACGTTTCGTACCTTTTCATTTGAACACTCCTCGTATTTATGGGTACTGATTACATACTTCTATTTACTTCGAACATGTTTTAACCATGAACCCATGCGTGCCCCACTATGAAACTTTCAGAAAGCAAAGATAAATCGTGTGTACCTTTAACATATAGTTTAAAAATAATAATAAAAATACTATTTTTTGTAATTGTAGGTCAAAGGTCAAATTGAATTACCTTGAAATTGAAAAGGTTACTTAAAAGGTCATATCGTACGTCATTAGAAAGGTTGTACATTTTCCTACAAAATAAGCTTCCATTCAGTATGATCGTACAATTAGGTCCAGAGATACAGGAGATTTAGTAAGTCTAAAATCATGAAAAATTGCCAAATTTTTCAAACTTAAAATTAATATATATACAAAATTATTGGAAGCTTGAAGCTTAAAATTTCCAGAATTTCTTATATATGACGGGAATAAATTAGCTGAGTTTAAAAAAATTGGATGGGGTTTGGTCGAAAATGACCCTTTTCTGTGAGGTTTCACATGGAATGACCCATGTACGAAATTCAAAACAGATAGACCTGCTACACTAAGAGGGCAAAGTCAAGTACTAGGAATGACACAAGTCAGTAATTTATACAAATCTTAAGTGCTCTATGCTCCAGTTTTCTAACTTTGAAGTTAGAATTAATCGAGGTAAAGGAGGCTATATGGAAATGTTTTTTAAGTTAAGCTTGAAAACATTATTTAAACGTATTCATAAATTGAATAATTAAGGCTGATGTTTTACATTATTCACGAGTTCCATGTACTAATATATTACAACTAATATCAATTTAAAATTACACCGGATGTAAACACAATTGTGAATATTCATTTATGCTAAATTTATTGAAAACATCCATTTTAGTTCACTTAATTTCATGGGAAAATAAAACGACAGCGGGAAACAAATGCAATTTCTTTCAGTTTTATTCGAAAGTCATTGATTTCATCTCTAAGGATCTGGAATTTATTCTTTTGTGTAAGACGTAAGAACAAGAGTTTTTATTGATATGCCGCTATCCACTTGTATATTAAATTAATGCGGATCTTTTTTAAAGACGGTTTCGCCGTTTTTAACTTTGATTAATTTAGTACTTACATCCAGCTCTTTTAAACTCCAGTTGATTGAAAAAAAGGAACAAGTTCGGAAGCATTGCAGGAAAGAAAAAGCCTCACTAGAGAGTCAACATTTGATGACATCCGAGTCAATATTTATTCAAGCCTGCTGACTTGGAACTTTACAGGTCAGATAAAGCGGAATTTAATCTAAGTGTTAATCAAAGCGTAAGAGTTTCGAAACTTCTCAGTTCTCGTTGATTGTGCAATCAATTTATTTTCGGCAATGCGCTACTTTCCTTAATATTCAGAGCTTTTAATGTGTGTGTGTTTCTAACTAATTACATTTTAAGGATAGAGAGCGGGAGCGGAGGCTTATATAAATTAAAGCTGAATTTTCATTGACGAAAACTGAATATTAATGTTTTAAATTAAGGAAGAAAAAATTGGAGAATAATTTTGACAAACGTTTTAAGATTTAATTTTTATGCATTAAGTTTATAACAAATATTTGATTGTTATACTTTTATATCATTACAACCAGGCTATTTCTTTTTTAATTTGCTAAGCTGTAAATATTACAGTATTTTTAGGTGCTTTTAAAAATCAAATTAACTCGGAATGGCTTTGTTACATCACTTTAATTATGCTTATCGTGCTGTTTAACAAATAAAACATGGAGGGTTTTTTATAAGCCACACTTTTTCTTTTGAAATAAAATTTATGACTTCTTCCAGTTAGCGTAATTAGAAACAATTTTTCATTTATTTAGATCTTAAGATGCTTTGTTCAGCCGCCTACTAGTATAGTAATCATAGCGTTTGTCTGATACCCAGTATAAGTCCAGGATTCGAATCCGGATGGATGTTGGTATTAATCCCTGTTCGGTTGGTTTGTTATTCGGGTTGTATGGCGTAAGGTCAAAGGTTGGACAAATTGTATCAAACACCAGATAAAATTCATTTCGTCAGTCATAAAAATCACAATAAAATATAATTTTTAGTAAGTGTTAAAATTTAACTATTGGTCATTGATACAAATATTACAATGGATGTAACAAGTAACAAATTGTGAGAAATTAGAGTTTTATGCAAATTCTGCATAATAAAAATGGCAAATTATTGTAGAATTAACCCTCCAAGTAGTTTCAATGAGATACCTCGTCCATCATAATCTGATCAATTATGCTAATGACGAGATATCTTAGCAAGATATTGAGGATTTTTGTTATTGACGAGATCAACACCTGGTCAGTTTTCTTCTAATAACGAGATACCTAATTCATCAAGATCTGGTCAATATTTTTTGAATGACGAGATACCTTGTAGATACAACCACCAAGAGGCTGAAGAACGTCTTTACACACATTAGAAACATGTTAACTCTAGAAAAAACTACAGCTTACCCATTGGATGCTCCTTCACAAATAGCCACCAGTTCACCTCTTGTATTTCTGAAGGATACATTCCAAGTCTGTATATGAATTACTTACATAGTACTATGAATTTTTAAATTTATGCTTTCCGGTGTCTCTAGAGTACATATATGTGAACTTCCACGTATAATCCATCTGCTTGATCAGAGGACACTGTTTAGTTTCCTGCTAACCAAATTCTCTGAAAATGAACAACTTCTTATGCCATATTATTTTTCCATGAAGCATGTTAAAAGACTTTCTCAGATTTCTAAACTGAATTGGAAGTTAAGAAATTATATAAACGTTTTTAAGGGTGGGCAACTGTTTGTTTTTTGCAAACAACTGTTTAAGTTTTATCCAGCTAAATAGATCTATAGAAACTTAAGATTTTGAATATATTTATATATTTATGTCCCAACCAACAGAAGGAATTAGCTTATTATTTAATTATAGATATTAATCATTTTAATTTAAATGCTTTCGCCTTATGTTTGAGATAAAAACCCAAGCTATATTTCACAATGCCCTTTGTTGTATATTCCAAAGATAGTCGGCAATTCCAAAACGCCGAACGCCAAGATGTAATTGCCGTTTTTCTTTTCGAGAGATGTTATTGGTGACATTCATTATATTTGTAACGTTTAAATGTCTAAGTACTTTTTAGATTTATGTCTTAAAGCTTGATATAAAGTTGTATGCGACTTAAAAACTTTCTTCATCAAGAAAGATACATAAAACATCTATGAGTGATAGTTATAGACCTAAATGACTGTTTCAAAGTTGGCCTTCGTCCAAAAACAATTGAACGAAAAGGACGCTGTTCGAATTGAAGATAATCGGGAAGGAAACGATCCTCCACCAATCAGGTTTCATTGTTACTCCGTCTCGCCAGCATTTAAATAACCTTCAATAGTTTATTGGCTGTTTCCACACGTGAGGAAGCGAAATGATTTAAGTCAGTTTTAACTGCCATCTAAATTGATGACCAGATATATTTAGTACACATTTAAACACGCAAATTTGAGTTAAATATAATGTATAAATTCTGTTCATAATTCGTATAATCCTTATTTAAAAAATATTTTAGAGCTTATAAGGGAATGATATAGGAAGGAGAAATGAATTAGTTAATAATGTATTTAGAAACCACTATTGAAATAATACATATTCAAAAATGAACTCATTTAAATAGAAATACTTTTCAAATAGTCACAGTAACGGAAATCCTTATAGACTAACTTCTCTGTTCACATAAGAAATTGGGAAAGTGACGTAAGGCCTTCTATTTTGTATTGTATCACATAAAGTTATGGTGACACAAGTTTTAATTTTGTTGTTTTGTTAAAAACAGCTATGATCAAAATTTTTTCTGAAAAATTTGTCAAATTAATTATAATTCCTTACTTTTCAAAAATATATCTAATTGAAGGAATAACTTTTACTCTCTTTTTAACTTTAACCCTTAGAGGGAGATTTCCAAGTATTGCAGTATTTCTTTTCCCCCACAAAATACATAATGACTAAATAACCACAACTATTGATTGAAAAATTCTACAAAAGATTATATTAGTCACAAAAGTCAAAACTGGTTAGAAGTCATACAAGAAAGACTGAAGGCTATAGCACGGATATATGCCGTGTTGAAAAAAAAACAATCATTTTAGGTATATTTCAAACTTGCATTGTAACAACATTATTCGACGACACGTAATACTCACAAAAAAATGCAATTTTCTTGTATATTGTAATATGGCCTTTGTTTTTCATGTGTTATGCAAATTATAAAATATTGGTTAATATGTGTTTTCTTTAATCTTTGCTAGAACAGCCTGTAACTGTAAGTTCAATTTCTGGAGCTATCCTGGTTATATTTCTACATTCTGTGTCTAAAACTTTTCTTGGGTGTTTGTATGTCCATTTAAGTGACGGAAATACATTGCTTCGCCAGATATGACCCTTCACCATAAAAAACGACTAACCTTTATTTTGCTTAGGTAAAAATTGTTTACCTTAAAGGGAAAATAAAAATGTGTGAAATGCGAATGAAAATTACTGTTCGTATCTTTTAAAATAGCCTTATATAACTAAAATCATGAAAATATATTTGTAGGAGTGCAGTATTCAAGGAAACATATACAACTACAATGCATTGAATGCCAAACTCTACGGGTGCATAAGCAATCATTATTCATGATTGCATATTTCAAATCATTAATTTGATGGATATTTCAAATCATTAATTTGATGGGTATTTCAAATCATTAATTTGATGGATATTTCAATTAAGAACTTTTGGTATTTAAAATGAAAATGGTCTAGGTCAGGATTGTGTTCCATCTAAATTTTCAGGCAGTATAAAAGCGACCTGCATAGTAGTCATGATAAAATTGTAATATCCAGTAATTAAAATATACTGGGAAAGTATTTTTTATCATATTAATCGGAATCAAGCATAGCTTTAACCTCATGACTTTAATAACAGAAAAACATGAAATAAAATTTCGTGAATACACTGGATTACAAAATATAAATTATTTTGTTCATAGTGAAGTAATCTTTCATGACAGCAAATTGTATTTAGCTATAGTTTGAATTCGCTTTCGAAGCTTTCGATGATAAAAAATACATTTTTAAGCTGCTTTTTAGATAGAACCCATCATTTCGATATTTGATTTAACGTAATACTATAATGGAACTGCTTTGAAATGGAAAATAATTGGATTTTCAAATCATTTTATTTGGCATTTTTAGTTTGGGTAATCCTCAAAAAGACGCCTGGAAATTTTAATTTAAATCAGTTTTATTTTTAGAGTAAAATAGTAGATATATCGGCAAAAGCAAAGAAAAATAATAGCTTTTATGCTTCAGTTAAATGCGTTAGTTTAATGTTTAGTTACAAACAAATGAAATTTTACATATTCAACAAACTGAATGGGAAGCTTTTACTCTATACCACAGTAGTATAACGTACAATATAGTGATATTCTCTGACCATTTATTCTTTGGAGGGGTTTCAGACTAAGACATGAAAACGAAGAATTCATTCTTAATGTTTAATGTTTTTTTTGTACCAATCAATTGTTAAAGGATAAAACTATTGCTTTTCAATACTCTATTCTCTACAAAACTTTTGAAAAACTATAACCCATTTCCTTTCTTGTGATATATGAAACCTAACATTTTATCGAAAATATTTTATTATTCTCTTTTTGGGAATAGCATAATGAAATACGAAGATATCCAAATCATGCAACAAATATTCGATACTCGTTTGAAAAACTCGTTCGCATACACGGATGAATTTTTATGTTCAATGAAAAATATTCACATTGTTGCATTCATTTAGAACTTAATATTAAATGTATACTTATGAAAAAATGTTTCTTTGAATCCAAATATTAAAGCCCTTAATATTCAATAGTGGGAGAGATTTTTAGTCTAAACAAACCAGACGGACTCCAAAGATTTTACTTCCACAGCCCAAATGTTATCACATGATGCATATCAGGGTTACCTTAGAATGTAGTTTATCGACGTTTTGCCGACTTTGTTTTTAATTTAATTAGCGTTGACCACTTACCTATCATACATTAATTCGGAATTCATTCTTTGGAATTTTTATTGCCGAAATGCTAAAATCGTGTTCGTAAACATGTCCACTGATGTCACGTTCAGAACACGTACAGGATACAAGTATCTCCACAGAAACACTACCGCCACCTACATTTAGCTTGAGAGAAATTGCCTCATAAAGAAGTCTTAATGAAGAAGTCTAATGTATATTTGAATTCATCTTTTCATACATTAGACTTCTTAAAAACTCAGATTAATCGCATTTTTATTATATCGGATATATAAAAGTTTTATTTTTATTGTATTGACGTCGCTTTATGTAGGGAATATATTTTTACTCTGATTGGTTGACAGTGAACCAAAAACTTCTATGAATATCAATCAATAAGAAAACAACTTTGAACCAAAAAATAATATAAATTTAGCTCCGAACTTTTTAATTTTGTTGCTGTTTCAAACGATAATTTGTTTATTTCTAGAAAGCAGTGTTGAAAGGTAAAGAATGTGACAGGCAGTTAATTTTTTTATTTTATTGTTTTTGGTTGATTAAGAACATTTTATCAGCTTTTAGCTTCGTTTTTTTAGTTTAGGTGTTGCATTAAACAATAATTTGGATATTTTCAAAAGATAACATTTGAAATTTTGAAAAAATGTAGCAAAACACTTCTGCTTGCGTTATTAGTGAATAAACATATATTTATAAGCGCTGTTGTTCTCCCTAAAGAAGATGTATGGATGAATCCATTCAAATTCAGGAATAAAAAATAAAATGTTCACCACACCACCTTCGATTTTTTTTTAAATTTAGTATATGGTGGCCAGTGGCGTATGTTAAACTATGCCATGTTTATTTTTTGCAAAATAACTTTTTTCATGGGAATAAGACCCAATAAAAGGCGGTCAAAAATATTCAATTTTACTTTTCAAGAATGTCGCGTAGCACTTAAAATTTCGCTACGTTTAAACTATTTGAGATGAACTTGTTTTGTTTTTTTGCTAGTGATACTTAAATGTACTCATCGTAATAATACGTAAAAACGTCTTTTAAAGTTTGATTAGTTTTTTAACAACTTGTCACCGAACTTGCTGTCATTAGAATGTTGTTAATGTAGTACCTATATAGCTAATGCAGTTTCTCAAAGATTGATTTTTTAAGAGCCTTCAACGTAAGATATCGAAATTTCAGCTCCTAACGCGCGCTCAACGAGCGGGGCCAACCAAATAACTACTAGTAAGTAAGCTCTCGAATCTCCCCAACCAGCAGCTCAAGCACCTTTTTAGATGCGATATTTTAACATGATTTATTATTTCTATACATATATCAATAAAGTGTGTGGAACTAAGACTTTTGATGATCCTGTAATACTACAGTTGATTGTTTTAAAAAAGAAATCAGCCAAACTCTGCCTCTAATTATTTACCGGGAAAATTATTGGGCTGCATGTTGCTTCAGGGCAATTGAATGAATAGTTTGAATTAAAAAATTTTTCACTTCGTAATAATATAGCACCTGCTGCAACAAATTATCAAATAAGGTTACCAGATATACTATTCTGAGGGCTCTAGTAGTGTTGATTATTTCTATTGTACAAACAGCTGCTTTTTCATCCATCCAACTGCTCACATGGGGAGGATTATTTATATAGTAAAAGAGTAGCGTTTTATATATATAATGCACCAATCATCATTACCTTTGATTAAATCTTATTTCTATTCATTTTAAATCTTTGAGTATATAATATTCATTTACTCTTAAATCATTGTTGGATTTGGGTTTAATTCATTCTTGTATTTTGTGAAATTAGTCTCTCAAACAAATCTATAGTAAGTAAAAGCAATTTCATGGATTCAAAAGAGACAAACAAATTTAATTATATCTTTTAATGGAAGGAACATGAACATTTTCCTGCAACATCAAAAAATAGTTTTTAAACAACTAACAAGTTCACTCTTGTTGGGAGTTTTATAATGGTGCGTTCATACGACAAAGTCGGCCTTTTATACACAAAAATCCAATCTCCTAGTATTGTGACATGAGAGTGTAACTTTTATGGAATCGGAGATGATTGGAAGTAAGTTTATTTATTTATGATATTGGATTTAGTTATTAATTGCATTCGTGAAGTTTAACATTGAAATAGTCATTTATTGAAGTATACGTTGAATGCTTTCTTGGAGTTTTATGTGGCAGAAAGGACAGATTAAACACTTTCGCCGAATTTAGCGAATCTCTCAATTTATTTTAATTAATATTTTATTTAACGTAGCTAATATTGAAATCAGCAACTTTCCTTATGATTTTAAATAAATAAAAATTTATATCATTATTTTATCTGCTATGTTAAATATTACTGAGTTTCCACATTTTTCTTATCTATGCAGTTTTAGAACTGTTTTATGAGGATTTATAGGGTACTACGTTTTGTGCCACTAGTTTCAATACTGTTCAAATATTTTAATATAGTTATAGGAATTTATTAATATGTTAAATAAGTAGTTTTCCCTCTCTGACCCTTTTTATCAAAACAAGTACAGTGCAATTTTTAAAATTTGGTTTTGTGGTGAGATGAACAGCAAAATTATTATGTGTTTTGTAAAATTCTGTGTGCATGTTTAATATACAATTTTGTGATAGATAATTTATTCAAATTAAGTAAATACTGTAAATTATTATTTATATTATTCGGTTAGCGTTGAGTAAAAAATTATTTTTAAGTTAATACAGAAAGCGTAATTCCAACTGGTTGAAAGGGTATCCCGATTTAATTTAGGGAATTCGAAAAGCCTTTTGTCCTTTTATAAGGAATTTGACATGCGCTTAGGGATTTTTTGTACTTCTAAAGGGAATTTGAAGGTATTTCATTATTTTTTCTGATCGCGTTGGGTTTTCCGATCAGAGTCATTACACAAAATAATTTATTTAAGCTTAAGTATTCAAAAACTGTAAAAAGTGCTCAAACACTGTGATAGAATATTTATATAGGAACTTAGAAAAAAATAATCAGATTTTTAAAAGATGGCTTTTTTGAGAAAAATGAATTTAAAATTCATCAAATTGAAAAATTCATATTTCCAATACTATTTACGTACCACTAATGAAATTAGTATGAATAGTTGCTTTAAAGTCTTACAATTGTTTTGAAAGCAAACAAAATTGGATTATCTTAAATACTTTAGGAGATATGGGATTTTTAACTAGGTGATGTACACTAAGAAAAAATAAATTTTAATTTATGACGTCACTTTCACAGCCCTGTATCTCAAAGAAAATTTTTTTCGAGTTTATAAAAAATATATTGATTCAAGATGGCCCAAAATGTGCCTGTATGCAAAATATTCGATTCGAAGAAATTGAGGCGAACAGCCTTCCTGAATTTGAATGGTATGTGTATGAGCTACCATATTTCGCATCAATAAAGATACTTGAATTTGTGCCTGGTTTTCGGATGATTTAAAGATTCAAATGATTGTTCCCATTGTTACATTTGGTAATGAGTCAAATAAATTAACAAATATAGATGTTTCAAAATTGTCTGTCTCACAGCACTCTGGTTAATGCTATAACTTCTAAATGAATGTGCAAAGTTTTGGAGGACTCGTTAACACTTAGTGTTAATTTGTAACGAAGATGAAACATCTTAAATCGTGAGCACTTTACAGAAGTAATTACGCGTTGCAACTCGACTTTTACATCGATGTGATGGAAGACTATCGTAACGAACACTTTGAAAGTTCGCAAAACACTTAAACCAATCTTTCTCTCAATGGTATACAATAAAGTCATCGGGAGATTTGGATTACACCATAACCATCTAAGTTACTTAATAGAGGAGCGTTAGCTAAATATTTATTATATTCTGAGTGTAATTGTTTTCTCTAACGGGGCTGTGCAGTCTCCAATTTATGTGTTCTTGGGACTAAGGATATCTTTCGAAGTCAGCATTTACGAGTTGGTACAAATGTAATTGATATTAACGGACATATAGAGATGCAGTGGGTCACAAACGAATTCGGCTAGCTGACGTTTATAACAATTCATATAGTTTATATTGATGTAGCTAAAATTATTATTTAAAATTAAACCACACAAAAAATCCATTTTGCTATTTTAGTTTCCCATCAAAATAATCGAATAATTGTAAAAATGTTTAGTAAAAGCATTTAAAGTGAAGCGTAACCCCTGAAATCAGACACACCAAAGTATTCGACCACCTCCAGTAAAAAGTACAAATGTTAAGTAACACCATGGAAACCAATGTTTAAAATCATTTATGCAATTTGATTTGCACGTTAGATTGCTTTAAGTCTAAATACCACAATTTGCAACATATTCGGTCGAATTGGATCCCATTTCATTCAATTTTACTTGATAGATTTTCAATAGATTTCACTGTTTTCTAACAAAAAATGTGTAATGTCCTTAGATGTCTTCATAAGGGAATGACAGGATACACATATTTGAACAGAGGCAGATTTCAAGTACAATAGTTTTTATTTTTTATGTACCATCCAGACCTATGCATCTAACTGGTTGTTTGGAGTTATTGCCATGTTCGACAAAAATCTGCTTCTTAATTCAAATTTACTCAAAAAAAATTAAATTTATTCTTAAAAAGTCAATATATACACGTTGAACAATAGACCTAGAAATAAATTTTAGTTTATTTACTCCAGCTATTATTTAATATCAAGTGCCAGCAATGAAAGTGTACTAAATTTTAAGCCACCATTAATATCTAAACTGAGATCCGGAATCTGGACGGTGGCATTAGAATAGCACTTTTCAGCAATACATCTATTTTTTTATTTATTTTGTGTGCTGGAGCTATTTTCTATCATTTAACTTTCCTAACGTCCATTTACGGGGACATTCCTGTCTGTGGCAGGTTAGTCTGGAACTAAATTGCACGTCTCGCCGGTTGTTAAAGCTGTCTGTACCAAAATTCAATAGTGTCATATATGTATGCGATGACACTATTGATCCTACGTCAACAGATCACACACTCTTTGATAAGTCCCAGGCTTGAAATGGAAGTTTTTCTGCTATAAAAGGTGAAGTGAAAATTTTACCAGTGAATCATATCACGCATAAAATATAGCTCCTGAAACTGCTGTTTATTTTTCCCAACATGAAATTAATAAAAAGTATTATAACCAAATGTATTTAAAACTCAAATATTTCCAAAAATGAACTTAAATGATAAAAATTCAAATAATAGTTACAAAATTTAAAAGTTACAGGCATAACCAACTCGTGTGCATTATTTCAGTTCCACAATGATAATTCATGCATAAGAAAATAATTTTAATTTATCAATCGTATGCTACTTGCATAAAATACTATATCATCTGTGTGATGATATACGTATATTATGCATGTGTGTGATCCTACAAAAACCTTTATGTAGGAGTGCATGCACTCTTGTGACATAATTATCCCACTTCGCAAATAAAAAATATGAAAATAAGTTTATTAAAATCGAATTCCATAATTACCCAGCTTATTAAAAACTAAAATACAGCTAAATCTAAATGTTACAAAAGTAGACAAACATTAACGTCATCTATTGGTAATCAAAATTTAGAATAACACTTTTTTTTATTTCCTGGTAAGCAGAAAACAAAATACACAATACTAAGGTTAGCAGCAAAAGAACGCACAAACAGTACATAAAATTGGTAATTAAAGGTAAGACGAGAAAGAGAAATAGTTATCTGCCTTTCCGTCCTCTAGCTTCCCAGTATCGGCAGCAGAGGTTCCGATTAGAGAAAGTAAAAAATATAAATTTGCAGGTGTTGGATGTCTATTTCTTAAGATTTGATCAAAAAGGGCTCTAGAATTTTAATGTGGTTGAGATGTTTAGCTAAACAATTTCTTTCTTGATGCTTTTCTTTCTTGATGCACATTTTTTTGGAATAATATGAGATGAGTCAATTTAGAATAACATATAAGGGAGAGTTAGAGGAGTGACATATGTTTTTATAGTGAATAGATGTTAATCTTCCAATTTATAAATATTGTTCATGTAGAGGTTAACACTCCAAGTGGTTTCGACGAGATATCTCGTCGTTCAAGAACTGGTCAGTTTTGTTAATTGCGAGATACATCTTCAAGATAACCAGCAAGAGGGTTAAGACCTGGTGTATCACACGTGATACATCAGGTTCGAATTACAGTGCCCTTTAAGGAAAATGATTCGAAAACATATTTGTGCTTATGATCCTCTAATTTGAAAATCAAACACACTTTTGGTACACATTTGAGGACAATAAACTAATCATTTCACGTTTGCTTACCTAAAATACAGTAATTACTAAAAGCCATCACTATATTTTGCTTTTCTCAATATGAAACAAATTAAAAACCAAATTAAATCTAAAATACTCGTTCCTCAAAGCCTAGAGAAAAATTTAAATATTAGATACCGTACCAAAATATAACTGGGTCAAATATATTCGAGTCAAATTATTTTCGACTTACTAGTTACAAATGTCGAAATATGAAATGATGAATTAAATATCTTCTAGGACCCTATAAATTTAATAGCTCGCTTATCTATAAACGGAAAAGTTGTGATAATTAGTTCCCACTCCGCAATTATACACAGGGTATCTACTAATTTCAACAGGTTGAAATGCTAGTCGCTTGCCAATATATTACTACGATAAAATAGCATATATTTACTACCAAGGCAGATCGTAAAAGAAACTCACCGTAAAATTACTCTTAGATTTTTTCGAACTGAATTATCTGAATTTTTATAGCGTATCTTGAACGCTGAAAAAAATGTGCCTTCTTACTGCGGAAGAATTTTTTTTTTTCATTTATGTTACATTCTTTTTATTGCTTTTGACAGAAACGAGTTGCAGGTTTTTATGACTGCATCCTGGAAGATCATAGACCAACACAAATTTTAATCTAAACAGTGCTATCCGCTCAAAACAAAAGTGGCTTAGAAGTTCTTTATTTTTGGAGACGGCAGGCTTTAATGCACTCTAATTATAATTTTTTACTTTCCTGACGCTCTTGCTTTTATCGAATTGCAAGAGAAATAGAGTAATTAACATTTTTCGTGTATATATTCTTTAAACTCAATATTTATTCTGCTGCTAAATTTTCTTAAAAATGGATAATTCTCGTCTCGCTCTCAAGTGTCTGTTCTATGTTTTATTTAATGTCGTATATTATGAAAAAGCTCTTTAGTTTGGGTTCCAGAGGAGCTTATAAATTTAATTCTAATCAGATTTTAACACTTCGAAATGTTTAGGAAGAGGTTTCAAAATAACAACTATTTCGCTTTCTTTATATTTCATTAAATGCAACTTTAAGGTTCTCGTTAACCACCATCTGTTCAAGCAAAATTCTTTTTATTACGTCCATTGTAGGATTATTTCTAACCATTTTCATCTAAATGACTTCAATCACTGCAATTCAAGCTCACGAATTCCTGTTTGTATTTCTATTTTAACAATACCATATGCAACATATTCATATATGTAAAGCAATTTATAATTTACAGCAATAATTATTTAATATTCAATGCTTTGATTTTGCAATAATTTTAATGTGATCAATGAAGAGGAGTCCACTGGTAGGATTGCCTTGAATAATTCCAGATTTTACTCGATCAGTGGCCTCAGGTAGGTAGGCAATTAATTAACGTTACACTGGAGCAACAAAGCGAAGTATCTGTGACCGTGCGGGATCCATTCCGAAGGGAATGAATCGAGGACAACACCACGCAATTTTTAACAAAGGTCAGATGAGGAGAGCAACAACTCAGCTGGCACCCCTATCCAAACTTCCACAACACGCCAACGTGAGGACATTTAAGGCCACGACAGATATAACGTGCACCAGCCCCCGTGTACACGACGGTCTTTGGCTTGACCTAGTTTTGAACTCGCAACACTCAGATTGCTAATATGTGACCTTCCAAACGGGCTACCGCAACCATCATCAGTAGACTCAGAAGCAGTGGCAATGGTGGTCGAGGCATTAAAATATACAAATATTCGATTGTGTCATCAAACTGCTCACCATCATCACCTCACCAGGAGGAAAGGGCAGTAGGGATAGCCTTCATAAAGGAAAAGGCATCAGCAATGTCCAACCAAGCATTGAAAGGTCTGATTTTGAAATCCGAGCGTTTTTGTAGAAACTTTCAAGAAGGAAATTATTTTCAAAGACACCATCAAACGGCAGAAAACTTTCTTGCTCTGGGGAGGATATTTGGATCTTCCATTCAGTTGATGGGCAGCAGTAGCCCAGTTAGTAGAGTCGCGGATTAGCAATCCGAGGGTTGCTAGTTTGAAACTCGATCCAATCCAAGACCTTCGTGTACGTTAGAGCTGATGCATGTTAAATCTTTCGTGATCTCAAATGTCCTCACGTTGGTGTGGCGGGGAAGTTAATAGCAAATTGTGTTGCTCCAATGCGACGTAAATTGAGCTACTTACCCAGAAACACGGAGCTCAGGTGTTGACCTCATCATCTGACCGTGATTCAAAATTTTGAGGTGCTGTCCTTGGATCTTTCATTTCGGGATTGATCCCGGTGAGTCACCAATAGCCCGCTGTGTTGCTCCAGTGCAATGTCAATTCAACTACCTACCTACCTATTCTTTTGAAATTATGGAGTGGGTGAAGATTATACTTGCTGTCCCTCAGAGAAGATACGAACGACTTGCTGTAACAGTATGACTTTGAATATAAGTATCGCCGTTCCTAACGTATTGTACACCATTGGTATGGAGAACAAAGACCTAGAGAAATATCCAACTTTAAGTTATGTAGAGAAGATAACCAAAGCTATAAAATAAATAATAAAGCTATAAAATGCGTAGTTCTGACCACGTCCTGAAGTGTTTCGGGGTGTCATGGAATTTCAGTCGCGATATCTTTCGGATATTTTTCGCAGGAGAAACATCATAGAACTGATACGATTTTTTCCCCGGGATAAGAAATCTAATCTTAAGTGTCTTAAAATAAAATTGCTTTAATTGCACTCTTAAATGTATGTAAATTTTCAAGAGCAAACCTACTTCGCAAACTTTCTTCAAAAAGATATAACACCGTTTGAAGATCCTAGAAAACAATTCTTAAGTGATTGGACAAGAATGCTTGGACGGCAATCAAATTGTTTTCAGAAATGACTTGAATATATTTAATAAATGAAATTCATAATATACAGTTATGCCAATTGGTTTTGTTAGATTTCAGGCCTTAAAAATCAAATTCCTAACAAGATCTGACCACATTTTGCCATAGATAAAATAAAAATTTAACTAGGAACAATTTTATTACGTATAAAAAATTGGTACTTACATGTAATAAAAGCAAGATGGAGATTCTGAATGAATTCAGAGATATGGAAGTAAATTTTGAAGCAAGAATCGAATTGATTCCTCCCTTCCAAAAAGTTGCATTCAAATTCATACTTGAGCTCCTACGATATCCTGCGAGATTTGTTATTACTTTTTCTCTTTTGAATGTCATACCATTTTAAAAATTTCCATAAGACGTTTTTGACAAATCAGTCCGAAAATTCCTTACTAGGCTCTTTTTCCAAAGTTTCTAATCCCAGAAGTCTTGTGTATAAAGGCTTGGTTGAGGCACTTTAAAAAATATTTTCCTTCCAAATTTTTTTTTGTTTTTCTGCATTTGAAGATAAACAGAAAAAAGAAAAGAATTTCCACAGTTTACTCCCCTTCAATTTCTTTCTGTTATTATTTTGCTAAAAAATAAATGTTGTCAGTTTTTCTGCACATCTATTTCTTCTCTTATATACCCTGTTGTTTCTGTTTTCTCTTGCCTTTTCTTTTTACACTCATACTCCCCATGGAAACTTCGGGATATGTCTCTTACAATGGAGAGCTGCACTATAGTTTCTCCGCTGCTTTTCCTCCTTGGCTGTTACTCTTTTTCAACGTGATATTTTCCACCACCAGCAAATTTTGTATGACTGTCTAGTTTAGCTTCCGAAACATTCTGTACAATTTCTGCTGTCTCTATCTTTGGACAAATGTTATTTGTTTCCTTTCGCCTTTTGTTTTCGTGCAGCGCATACTTCTGGAAAGGCATCCGTGAGTTGATATCTTGAGAAAATACGTTTCCAAGCTTTTCTTTCTTGAAGTTCCAGTGTAATACGAGAAATGATAATACGTTTGTACTTAAAAGAGGCCACAAAGTCAGAAAACAAATTACAATTTATCAGATAGGATATAATTGAATTAGAATAATTAGCTAGTTTTACGTTGAGGTGCATTACTGAAATAATTACCTGATAACGAAATATTCACTTGTTATATGCTAATTTATAGCATAAAATTGAAAGGTTTGGTCAACATAATGATGAGCAACTTTTCAAATCTTTCATGCTTACAATATTTAAATTTTGAAAAATTCCAAAATTATAATTGTGTATTCATTATTCAAGAGGTCATGTTGTCTTAAACTTTCAAGTATTGCACACTCATTCAAATAATAAGAAATTCTTTTTATTCTTTTAAATGTTTAGTTTTTAATTTCTTTCATTACGAAACATATTTATGTGCCTTATGACTATGTTGCCCGGATTTGATACAAAAATTTCAACTCTGTATGAAATGGATAAAATTTTATCTTTACATATTTGGATTAACATTTCCACTATGGTTCAACATTTCCACTTTAAATATACACTAGATGAGTCTTATATCACAGTACAATTGCAACGCTCATTTATTGTCACCACATCAATACGTAGTTCACTATAAGACCTTGTGTAAAACTGAAAGCTGTTTGTTTGCTAAATTTAATTTGTCTGTACACACCGAGAACAACCTTATATATTATCTCGAATTTCTGTCGAGATACCACGAACTTTAAACATACGAATTTGGAAGTCATATCCACAGAGCGAACACTTTAATACTAGCATTATATTATGAGTGTATGAGGATGTTAATTCTCATATCCCATATGAAGATATTCAATGGTTCAGTGAATAACGAAGGAAGTAAAAACAGTAACTTTAATAAAAAGTCATCAAACGTAAAATTAAAATAATATGCTGATTAGTCTACCAGCATAACGTCTTTTCTCAAAGTGAAGAGACAAAACAACTTGATCTAAAAATCTCAATCATTTTATTGCTGCAACCAAACGACATCCGTATTTGCAGTGCGCATGCGCAGTGCAACTGAAAGAAAACGATCATTTAAATTTAATCCGTTGCCAGATCCACGCCAGTTATTTTCATGCGTGGACTGATGCAACCACAATATTAAACGGCCATATACTCAGCATTTGTACGCTTACTGATTCGGTCAAAAATAAATTGAAGACAGTCCGAATATATACAAGCCCTTTTCAGAACTTCGTCATGCAAGTTTTGAGAATTCATTCTTCAGCTATGAATCTTTCGTTTAAAATATTTATCTCTTATTCACAAATGATTTATGCATTACAAAATACCAATGTAAATAAATAAATTTTAAATGGGTTACAGTTTATATTATGGGGATTTATAAAAGTATATCTCCAAGTAAAACAATTTATAAAAATCCCATATTTCTTTTTGGTATTGCTTGGAAATTTCTGGTAACAAATATTTTAAGTTGCGTGAGCAACAGTTTTTAGATAATTATAAAATAAACAATACAAAATATAACTCTAATCAGCTATGCGCTTAAAATGCATTGGATGGATAAAAATCGAAGGTTTTCGGTTAGTAAAATCCGTTCGTGATAATATGCTATGTATAAAATTCCACCTACTTCTTTTGCATAAAATAATTGTTCCAGACTCAGAGACTAGTTCAGAAAATTGTTGATAATGTAAAACTAAGTTTGTAAAGTATATATTTTTTATTAGTTAAAGTTTTATTTTAATGCTACCTCAAATTTATTTATTGTTACTTAATATTCGAGCCCTGGACCAAATGCTTTAAGTAAATTAAACAAAAAATTAAAAAATATTAAAGGTCGCTCAATCTATTGTGTTTAATGTCAGGGAAAAATCTAAATACTATATATATATATACATATATATCTATACATATACATATATATATACATATACATATATATATACATATATATATATACATATATATATACATATATATATACACACACACACATATATATATATATATATATATATATATATATATATATATATATATATATATATATATATATATATATATATATATATATATATATATATATATGTGTGTGTGTTACAGTAAAAGACCGAAATCTGGAGAATGTCGGCTTTCACCGGTGAATGTTGAACATGTCGGAGATTTATATTTTCTTCTCCGTATTTCAGTCGCGATAAAACGTCACAAGGGTGACGTAACTTTTTCGCCTCTCTTTTTCCGAGAGGAGTGACCAAGAACTTAAAACAAACAGTACATTCTAAATGAGGAAAGAAAATAATGGAAATTAAAAACTTACTTAATTATGTATTCAAATCTTATTTATTGCAACAACTTAAACTATTATGACGCTTTGAGACATAAGCAAGGGACACACAAGAGTCCCTTGCTTTTACAACTGCATTTATTTGGGGAACACTTCCTTTTGCAATGACAGCGTGTATAGCCTTGCCCCCCGCTTCTCGAATTAGCTGCAGCTGCTTCTCTCAGCGACATTTCTTGAAAAGAAATCTCATCTATGGAAAGTAACTTTTCTTTACAAATTACGAACTGATTACGTGTGTAAAGCTGCTTGAGGGTACCATTTTTATTTGCCAGTTTATAGAAGTTGGAGTCTTCTATTCCAAAACAACCGCTAACACATTTCGGCTATCTGTACGACCACGGTCGACATCAGGGACTTGTATTCGTACAGTATCACCAATTTGACCAGGAGGAAATTGTTTTTGTGAGGTTCGTAACATTTCAGAAAGTATTTTAGAGTACTTTTCTTGAGAAAAATAAAAACAATTGTCTTCTCGTTTACCCGCAATTAATGCATTTAACTTTTCAAGAAAAAGATCACGATTCACTGCAGTATCCATTCAGTATAAATTAGGGTATCGGAAAAAAAAACCTCGGCTCCTCTCTTTTCGACCTCCACCAGAGCATATCTGTGATTGTCGACATACACCGGTGAGGGTCCGAATGTACAAGAATGTAATGAAATATTCGATCTTTCACCGACGTATTTGGTATGTGTCGACATTCACCGGTGAAAGTCGACATTCTCCAATTTCGGTCTTTCACGGTAACATATATATATATATATATATATATATATATATATATATATATAATATCCAATTACTTAAATATGCACATTATTTCGTAAAAATCTGGCAACTATATATTTAATAGTTTTAAGAAATGAAAACTATTTGTTAATTTTATATAAAGTTAACTAATCATTTTAATGACATTTTTATGTCCGCTTTTTGTCGGAAAGCCTTTGAATATTTCATTACAACATGGAGATCCACAGTTTAACGTGACTCTCTAGTGTTCTGTTATTTTGGCCTCAAGGGCGTTTTCATTTGGATTAGATAGGAGAATGTAGATTCGCAGCACTGTACGCGGTTGAAGATGCATATATACTACTGCATTTTTCCATACTTCAATCGAATATTTACCATCAAACTATTTCAAAATGTCATATACTAAGAGCTCAATAAATTCCACCTGTAGTTATTGAAGTGCTTTGATGACATCAACTATGTGAGGTTGAAATTTTGAATTTGATTGTGATGTCATGGTCCTCAAAAAGTCAATGAAACTTTCATTGTATTCTCCAAATTAATAAGTCTATTAACAGCTGCTTATTCTCCAAATAATTCGCATATATCATCCTGCTCATAAATGACCTTTATAGTTGGGGAAAATGTTTATCCGAAACTTCCTTTTGAAGTATTTTAAATAAAGATTTTGGAGCTTGAAATTTTTGCAAACATCTCAAGTATAGACTGTTTGCTTTCCAAACAAATATTCAAGTCGTTTTGATTTGAAATTGTATCACACAGAAATGCAGCATTCTTATAGAAATCTTATTTCCACAGCTGGCATTGCTGATTCTGTTCTTCATAAAATTTAACAATCCTTTCTTACTGTGAAAAAATTTTGAATAATACCTGTCTCTGAGATAGCACACGAAATTTAGAATAATATTATTCGTGCAAATCCACACTGAATACCTCATTACTCAACTTTAACATGTTACAAAACTGACGTTGCCGTGTTGCATTTGCACGAATATAGTTATAGCTTATGCAAGGTGACTTAAAATAGTAGCTTTAGCACAAAGATTTTCTGATGCAAGTTATAATGAAACAAACTGAAAGCATCTGGATACGCGACTACTTGTTTTATCTGAGTAATAAACGCTTTATGTTCTCCTGCCATGAAAAATGCACCATTGGTATATACACTCACTAAATTTACCAACTTCACTACATTTATCTTGAAAGTTATTGGAGATATCTATTTCCCGTGTTGTGCTTGCAGGAGTGCCCAAAGCGAGTAACTCTTCAAAATAAAGCCATCTTCTGTTATGGCCCAAATGAAATATAAAACTTGCTCCGAGTCAATAGTATCAGTTGA
Source organism: Meta bourneti (assembly GCA_933210815.1). Classification (NCBI taxonomy): domain Eukaryota; kingdom Metazoa; phylum Arthropoda; class Arachnida; order Araneae; family Tetragnathidae; genus Meta; species Meta bourneti. Next base: position 56,618,674 of record OW119922.1, on the reverse strand, counting down.
TTCATCCAAAGCGATTAAATAATATATATTTTCCTTTTGAAGTATTGCATGAAGTTGTTCTTCTAAGTTGAGGGTTCGTTCATAATGCCGATTAGTAATGGCTTGGCTCTCCTTGAATCCTTGAAATAGGCAGTTATTTGTACTTTGAAACGTTATCGGGTCTAAGTTCCTACAATTTCGACAATGCATTCTTTCACAATTTACACATCACTGAATGGCTTCCCTTTTTCCCGAGTATATAAGCTAATTTATAAATTATTTTCAGATCCTATTGCTGCCTGAAAGAATTGTCTTTTTGCTTTTACTTTTCATCTTTTAATTTCAATACAAACTTTTTGCATCTCTCTCTTTAATTTAAAATATCTGTTGTTCTTATGAGTGTTATAACGCAAATGAACGTTAAATTTTCTTAATGTTGATATTGCAGCATAACAAAGCAATCAAATCATATCTTTAGAAAACACTATATATTATTGCAATTCCCAATTCTCATCAAAACAATACGCTTTCTTCCTTCATCGTTCTCTTATTCTTTGACATGATGGGCTGTTAAGCAGGCAAATTTAAAAATACTGTCGAGCTGTGCAACTATTCAGGAATTCCACTTCAAAACAAAACACAATGCATCGTTATCAAAAACTGATAACAGACTGACTCAATCGACCCCTATAAACTCTCGTCAACCAGATTCGAGCAGTAGTGGTACCAGTCAGGCGGGAGAAGTTATCAAATATTTTAGAATCGCATTAGAAGTAAATCATGAGTATAGCAGCCGTCAATTTATTCTTATGAATTTATTCAATTTAGTCAAAGTTCTAATTGTGCCGGTCAATCTGTGAGGATTATTTCGTTGTAACTTATTTTATGCTTTGGTATTTTAAATTTAAAAAAATTTTTGGGTATTTTAAATTTAAAGATACTGTCGAGCTGTACAACTATTCGGAAACTCCACTTCAAACCAAAACACAATGCATCGTTGTCAAATAATGATAACAGACTGACTCACTCAATAATAATGTAATATAATAATGTAAAAAATAATAAATAAATATAAAAGACGAATTAATATGTATTAATAAAAACAAAAGGATTTGCTCTGTAAAATTCGGATTCAGTCATAAGGCCACACTAAAGTACCGTCGTACGCACGATGTATTGCGCAGTATTCGAATTTGACTCATGCTGTCTATGAATATTTTTGAAATGTTCAGTTGAAACCACTGTGGAATATTCTTCACATATCTGAATAGATCTCGTCAAGAGTTTTAAGTCATATTGCGCTCCCGGTTGCCGAGATAGAGTCAAATCAGGAAATATTGCATCATTTCCCACGTCTATGAGAAGGGAGAGGCGGGTCACACGCACTATGTATTGCGCATTGTGCTAGACTCCATGCTGTTCATGAATATGTTAACACATTTACTGCTTGGATTTTTAACGATAGATCCATTTTAATTGAGACCTATTTTTGTAACAGGAGGTAGGCTGTATATCGCTTCACACTATTTGAGGAGAAAGAAGTAGCCCTGCGTCCAAATGAAAATAAGTTAGAAAGAAAGCATGTTAAAAGTAGCTGGTAAAAATAATCAAAAAATTTTTCTTCAAGAAATTTCCTTCATCGATCACAGTTCTTTTTTTGTTGTTGTTCAGTCACCCCAGGACAGTTTTTTATGTACATGTTTTCCACGTTCCTGGAACTTAACACGGTTAATTAAAGACCTGCTCTATTTAACACGCTTAAAAGTGACCGGCTTGTAACGTGTCACTACACAACACGCAACTCAGCAAAAAAAATTACTAGCATTCTTTTCTTAATAAAAAAAAGAAAAATTCTTCTTAGAGAGTTGACGAAAGCTAGATTTCATAGGAAGCCCACGGAAAAACGTACTTCCCTAGGGTAGTTTCCGCTTACAAAATTTAACTTTAACGGGTAATAAAATAATGAGGAAACCCTTAAGTGCTGCCCTTTTAGCAGATCAGGTTACCTTCTAATTAAAAGGGATGAAAAATTTATATTTTTTCTTAAAAAATGGTTTAATTTTTTATCTTGTTTTGCAGGAGATTCTTGAGTAAGCCTATTTAAGCTCAGAAAACTGCTATTTGTAAAACATTGTGTGAGTTCAGAAACAAATATTATAAATTTATTTGAGTAATGTGTTACATTCATTTGATAAAACAAGTTAATGTTGAGGTTTTGAGATTCAGGAAAATTCCTTTATTTATGGTTGAACATAAATTAAGTTTCTTTTAAAACTAATATGTATGTAAAATGTTTATATTCTTCTCATAATTCGTTAATTTATTATTTTTAAAGCCCATTACACACAATTTAAACTATAATTTTCTCTCCTTGAGCATTTTTGATCAGAAAATGTTTTGTTATGTCAAAGAATTACATTACTATTTCTCCTGTTTCGTTCAAAATAAATTGCTTTAAACATGTGTCGAGATCAACAAAATTATATGGTCTTATTAATTGTAAAATCCTTCCTAACTATTAAATTATATTTTGTTTCATTCTTTTGTATATGGGACAAACAAGATTTTAAAAGTTCCATTTATCATAAAATTACTTTGAAATAATTTAATTTTTAAGTTTTTAAATAATTATGCGTTTTATCTTGTTATGTTACTAAACACAATTAATTTTTTCTTAATTAAACTATATGTATTATATAAATATCGTTTTGTCATGTGTGTTTATTTTAATAATAGGTTACGTCAAGAACAATTATATTTTCTGTACAATAGATCATAAACGACAGTCATGAATTGCTTTTTTAGTATATTGCTTTCAAAGCTGCAGCTTAAATTGATTTTAGTTTCGAAAGTTTAGTTTAGTTTAGAAAGTTAATGTTTCCAAAACATTAACTTTGAATAGTACATAAATGTCCTACATACTCTTTTGGTCAATTAGGTTATGCGTATCTGGATTTCTACATTACTGAATATCCTTTACATGCAAAATAAATTTAATAAATACTTTAGTGCTATTAAGTAAAATCCACTTTTCTCACTTTTTATTTTAGGGATAGTATCACTAGAAAAATGTCGTATATTTCTGTATCTTTCTACAGTATACAGAACTCTTTAAGTCATACTGTTAATTTTATAATATTTATTTAGTTGTAGAGTCTGATACCACAAAATTCGTTAACTTTTTTCATGCCGATATCTGTGTTTATTAAATTTGAGTATTAAAGTTTGCTGCGTTGGACTTTTACGAGTTGTTATATAGTACGTTTACAAAAGGAACATGAATTTTTCCAATAGTTAATGTGGCCTTGGTGGATAAGTAACGGATTAGCAACCGGGGGTTGAGAGCTCGAAACTAGATCTATCCAAAGACCGTCTTGTACGTGGAGGATAGTGCGCGTTATATCTGCCATGGCCTCAAATGTCCTCACGTTCGCGTAGTGTGGAAGTTTGGAAAGTGAGGTGCCAGATCATGTGTTGATCTCGTCATCTGACAATGGCTCAAAATTACGAGTCGTTGTCCTTGCATCCTTCCCTTCGGGAATGATCTCGGACAGTTGTCCAATGTGTTGCTCCAATGCGTCGTTAATTTATCTACCCTTCCAATATTTAATGACAGAAGTTTCTAACTGAAGAATACACCACTTTCAAAGTTCAGAGTATTTTAACTTTCACATAAATTCACATTTTGGATTAAGAAGATAGATAATTCACAATTCCAAACATGTATCTTCTTGTCTCGTGCTTTTTATATCAGCATGCTTTTGGTGGTGCTGATTATTTTAAATTCCTAAGTATTGCTGTAGGAAATTTTTAATTTGTATCAATTCTGTTAAGTTGTTTATTTAATGTATAGTTGTGAAAACAAGAGTACTTTGTTTCGAGAATTGCATTTGCATCTAACGCTATGAGCAAGGCTCACGTTTGAAATAAAACAGTTTAAACATAATTTACTATCTTTGAAATCTGCCTTGATCCGTCCTTTTGTGTAAATTTTCAGTTGGTCCTTTGAGTGAAGTCAATTGTTATTTCATATTATGCTGGTCGATGTGTTATTCTAGTTTATATTGTATGACGGAAGTATTCCTCACATCGAATTTCTAATGAAATATATGAAGTATGAGCACGCAGATGCATGTGTTATTTTCCTGATAGCTTCGTTTGAATATCTGTCATGTTGTATTGGAAGAAAGCACGAATTCTAATGTAGGTCTACTTGAAGTGGAAACATGATGTAGAATGCTAGTTATCGCTTCGATGGCCAAACGGCCCATGCGATTCCAATCCCATGTGACCAACACTTCTAAAATCTTCCTATAGTGACTGTAGCAACATGCTTCATCTATTTCATCAGTAGTTCGATGATTCCTCAGAGTATACGAGCCCTCTCGTATATAAGATAAATTTGCTTTCTTTCCATAAGTACTTAAATTTAATATAGCTGTTACCAATAAATGCATTTAACTTCATTCTCTGGGGCTTTGAATTTACACCACCAAACACTAACTATGGACACCCCTAACTAATGAAAAACGTATCATAATTGTATATATTGGAAGAAAAATTATCCAAATTTCAATTTAATACATTTTAAATTGAGCTAGAATATAACAACTATTGATTTTGAGCTATAACCCATCAGTCTTCATACAACAGACTCTAATCCCTAAATTCATACAATGGAAAGGCATATTAAACTACGAGTATCAGATGGATTCAACTTAATAAATGCTTATAAATATATTCAATTTATGATATTTCAGGTACTTGCATCTTGAATAACTCTCAAATTTCTAATATGCAACTGCCACGCAGTTATTATTTTAGTGAAACACTGAGAATTTTAGCTGCATATCGCATATGACTTGCTCGACAGATATTCAGTCCAAACCCTCTTGACAATTCGACTAGGTTGAGACGCAATAGAACAATAGATCTCGATTGCGTACATTTCCTAATTTGAGGCAGTCGAATTACTTCATTAGAGTAGCCTGAGGAATATGGACCGTACCTTAGACTGCGCGAATTTAATTCAGCCTGCTATAATCAGTAGTGCTTTTATAAATAGCTCATTGGCAGAATATCATGGACTCGCGTCGTTTCCAAATTGCAGACCTTATTAAGGATTGTGTAACTGGAGTATTATATTCATGGATACTTAGTTTCAACCCACATCGACTTTAGGTGCTTATTAAATACAATGTATATTAAGCAAATCGGTAAAATAAATGTGATATAGTTATGAAACATAATCATTATTGTCTAAAAACAAAATTAGGTTGATGGTTACTTTTAACACTAGAAAGACGGGAAGTTGCCTTGTACAAAGAAAGACGGAAGGGGCCAATTTGGCCCCTGGCTCTTATTGAACGTTAGGCTTATTTTAGGTTTCAAATGATAGATAATAAGTAATAGAATATATACTAGTATTCAAATTGAAAATGAATAACATTGACCTGCTTTTTATATCATTTTATTTTGTTCATTCGTTGAAGCAATCAGCACGTTTTATTTCTCTCGATGAGAACTTCCCGCATACTGCCTTTTTGCAATTTGCACAGCTATTTTTTGTGTGGTTTCCCATGCAAAAACCCCGCATTTTTAACTTCTATTTTTTATTGGTGATTTCTTCTATAACTATCTTGGACAAAATCTGAGTATTTGCTGCATTAATTTTACATGCCACATATGGAATACGCAGCTATTCACAAAGTTGCAGGAGGAAATACCTCGTGCTAAGTTTCTGCTTTCCCGTCACTTCTTTATACAAAACCCAAGCATTTACAGCAGACATGTCTAAAATATTAAAAAATACTTGCATAGGCGAGTTACAAGATCCCGATTTCGTAGTGTACAGGAGTACCATTTGTTCTACAATGTCGACGACGTACTTAGTCTGGCTATAAAAATGTACAGTTTCTTTTGTCTTCTCATTATTATCGATGGCAACAGTACGGTGAGAAGTTAATAACAGAATATTTTTGTTCATCTTTCCCTGATAAGCAGTAAGCGTTATATGAGCCTATCCTGAACAATATCGTGGAATGAAGAGGTTGTTTTCCCAACTTTGCTGGTGGTGGCACCTCTCTGCGTTTTTTCTCAAAATTTCTACAAGGCTTTTCCACTTCGATTTCAATTGTTCACAATTTTAAGGATGTAAAATAGTTATATATGTGGTTATGTTTCTCCCTTTTCCCAAAGTGTGTCGCCAATCACTACTAAATCACATTCACTGTGGTACTAATCTTCGCTCACAGTTGGGGAGGGCTTTTAATGCTTGTAAACAGGAAGTAGAGGGGGAAGACAAAATAAAACTACTTTCAATGTCGTTATAAGGTAATTATAGCTATCAATTAGGAAACATTTCGTGTCATCACTGAAATGCGATGGGAGCCATTTTGGCCCCTTCCGTCTTTGTAGGTATACAGTTTATTATCCCCGCTTCTATAACAGCTAGGCCAAAGTGATTAAATACATATTAAGTATGAGCTAAATAATTAAAAGTCATGAAATATCTCTCAACTTATTCAATCCATGGGGGTTACAGGGGGGAAACAACGCGAGGGGCCAAAAAGCCCCCTTCCGTCTTTATAGTGTTAAGTTTAACAAATGAACGTTTTTCAATATCCTCTAGCCTAATTTTGTATGTATCTACATTGAATAGATGAAAATAAATTTATATTCGTAAAATAAATTTTCATGAACAAAATACTTGAACATAGATTTAGATTTAAATATGTATAAGCCAAAACACAAGTTGCTAATAAGAATGGTACTTTTAATAGGAATTGTAATGCTACAATTTTATAATTTTTCAACATATCTGTTAAAAGAACTTAGCTCTATGTAGCAAATGCATTTGTAAATTAGAATATGAAGTAAAGAATATTTACACTAAAAAATCATCTCCAAATGTGTTATTCTTTGGCATAAATATTCATAAATAAAACACTTGAAGATATATTTAGATTTAAATATGTATAAGCCAACATACAAACTTTTAATAAGAATGGTACTTTTTTAAGGAATTGCAATGCTAAACTTTCGTAACTTTCTAACACATAAACACTTAAATGAACGATAAGCCATTTAGACTCATGTACTTCCAAACTAGTGTATGAAGTAAAGACCTTCCCAAATGTGTTGATTCTTAGATTTACAGCGTAAACGTTGATTGAGTCGGTATGGCACAGTTAGTGGCTTTACGTGAATTAGATTGGTCAAAAGACTAAAAATTGCAGTTCTATTCCAGTATGTGAGTGCTTTCTATCGAACTACTTTAAGTTGCTAAAATCGTGATAATTCAGAAACTTGCAAATATAAAACTTGTAACAAAAAAATTCTAATAAAAGCAAGAATCTTGATTATCCAAGCTTCAATAAACCAAGTGTCTGAGCTATCCGAGCCGAATTTTATATCGAGGTTTTTTTTATTTAAGTAAAGCTTCGAACACAAGTGTGCTTCACGTTTTACAAAGAGGTGAGAAAGTGCTGCAAAACAAAATCGCTAAGGACATTTTTAAGCGAGTTTTAAAAGTACGTTAACTCAAGTCTAGATTTATTGTAAAATCACAATAAATACAAACTGTGACACAAATTAGAATATATATCATTCTTAATCCTAGCTGTATGAATCTCTCAGTAGCAGTAGAAGTAACATGTTAGTACAATAAATATTTCTGTATTTCGTAGACTATTTTGTGTTACTGCGTCCGTATTACCTGAGTTTCTAGTAATCCGAGGTGGCCTAGGTCTACATTATCTAGAATAATCAAGATTCTATTGTATGTATTTTGTTAATAAGATTTTTATATTAGATATTTTTTGACTTGCTACATTTTACGTCAAAAGTCCTCATTTAATATAAAATTGAATATTCTATAGGCTATACAGATATCTAAATAACAAAGAAATTACTTTATATTATTCTATATAAATACAAATAAACTGTGATTGTTTATATTCTCAATATTCTGAGCATTTCTGTAGTATGAGTTTCTGGCAATAGCTTTTAAGAATGACTTTTCGACTGTTTATTCCCATTGTGTGAATTGCTAAAAATAATACATCGCAGCATCTCAATACTGAAACAACTGTCGAGTCTTCTATCTCTGTTTTACTATATCACATTCCAATTTTATTGCTTTCACAAGCATATACGAAGACTCGGATGTTTAGAAGTGTCTAGCAATAAATCAACGCCGATCACATCGATATCCGCACATTAGTTGATTTCGTTTTCCCCAAATCTCATGAGATTGATTTTATTTCAGGTCTCCAAATAGCTAAACTCCTTTGATTTATTTGATTTATCCATTCTTTTACTCTTTCCTTCACAAGAATATTGGCCCCATCCAAGTGGATTCTCTGCTAATCTTCGAGAACATGCCGTATTATGCTTGTTCTCAATAAATAAGTAGTTTTATTCTGTTTGAAAATTTTTTAAAAACTCATTTTGCTCTCTTTTTCCAGTGCTCTATTTTATCATATTTTTACCTTTATAATATTAAAAAAACAATGCGTAGAAAGATTTTATTTTTGAATAAAAAAGAGAACTACAATCCCCTTGCATCTGTTGAGATTATTTCAATGGTATTATAGTACTGTACCAAACGTACTTATTCAATCACAATGTTTTATACCCGCAGATCATAGGGCATAGCACCTCTCTAAATTACCTCAATTGCTTTATCTATTTGATGGAAAGTGTTATTACTCAATTTCATATCTTATTTCAATCCGCTTACAATGAATATAGCATCCATATTCATATAAGTGGGATTTCCCACCTCTAAATTAAATTAAAATTATCAAAAAATATATAACAGCATTTTGCTTACTTTTAATGGTATTAATTCTTAGTTCCAATAAAATGCATAGCAAAAAGCACACTCCAATCATGTTACCACAATTAAATTATGTGTTTATTTCAGTTTCATCTTGTTCCCTTGTTCAAAGGCGATATGGTATTTTTTTATTCGAAACCAATTTTTGGTCATATTTTTTTATTCGAAACCAATTTTTGGTCATATTTTTTTATTCGAAACCAATTTTTGGTCATATTTTTTTCTACTCTGATTTTTACTTCCGGATTTATTGTTTTCTCTCATCAGACTGTTTAGGAATTTGGAATAACGAGCTCTTCCGTTTTCTTATGTATTAATCAGCTCCGTAGCTGAAATCAAGTATATTTAAACTGAGGCAAAATTGGTGAATGAATCCTGTAAAAATCGAGTTTATACAATAAACAAATAACTTCGATTTCTGTGCCATGTACGTTAATGAAGATTTATCTCACAACTTCAAATACCTAATTTGTTACAATATGATATTCAAACTAACAAATTTGTATAAACCTAACATATGAGCGGATAATAACTTGATTCATTGGTTTCGGAATGCAAATTCCTGTCAAGATATGAAGAATTTTAATTCATTGCTCCTAAAGCATAATAAATCTTGCGCTTCGATTTTGACGCAACCAGTAAATAAATTAGATTTCCGTCGACGCTATTTTATCATAAGCGAATCTTGATTTAACCTACATTTTCAAAACACGATTTTAGCTTCTTAAAAGTCCTTCAGTCATGTTCAAATTGTTACATGATTTAGAAATCCCGAAACAAGATTTTTTCAGATTAAATTTCTTTCAGATGTTTTGATCTTTACTTTTCCAGCAAGTTTACGTTTTTATTACGGTATAACTTTTCAGTTGGCATTTTACGTTCCTTTTATGTTTGTGTAAATTCTATACTTGACTTGAAAGTTTTTAATATTTTTAAATTCTTTTGAATGTAATTTAAATTAAATATTACGGATGGCAGTCGCATTCTTCTCACATGCTCATCACAAAAATATGATTTCGTTGATTTTTTTCCCTTTAACCTTTATACTTTATTTTATCACAGCATAACGCAGTGCGCAATATTTTCGCTATCATTCTTTAAATTTCCAAATATATATTTTACTACATAGTAGTGTATGCAAAATCTTGTGGACTCGGACAAATGACGTGTTTGCTCCATGGAAATTTTATTTTCGTGAACCGTACAGAACTTTTACAGATGATATTTGACAAGATTGTGCTATTCAGCCTATTACATCTATTTTATCCCATTCTTATTTTATGACCCTTTCATTTCATATGTGTAGAGGACACCTAGAAATTATAGCTAGAAGTTCTGGAATCACAAAATAAAGTTTTATTGTATTATTGTAACATTTTCAATTTTAAGCACTAACCTACATGTTTACATTTACTTTTACTTATGCATTATTAACTTTCGACTACATTTCTCTTAATTTTATAACACACCCATTATAAATTGTCATTATCCCATTAAAAATTATTGAAACCCGAATAAGAAACCGCAGTTTTAATCTCTTTAAAGGAATTCCAACTTTCAAAGACGCTAACTGCTATTTGACTTCTTTAAAACCATAAAAGATTTCAACTTTGAATCTGAATGTGCCTGGGAACGACTTCTGAGAATTATAACTCATAAAGTTTCGTTTCTCAAGTAATTTCCCTCAAAATGACTTTCTAACTTAAAAAGGAAGGGAGCTTCTTATTAAAGGAAAGTAAATTTACTGCGTCGCTCGCGCACATATTTTTCCCTCCCAGAACTGCTCCGCGAAGTCGAAATTCCGAATCGTAAACTCCTGGGACGTCGTAAAAATATTAATTTTCACCGCAACTAATGTTTCCGGTCCGACTAATGCAAAATTCAACTCCACGGAATTTATTTCTGTTCTTCTGATTCCAATTCTTCTGCCGGCAGATGGCGCACTTGGCACTGAGCAATGATGGCCGACTTGAGTCGGAGGAAGAGTGAATTTCGAGCATCCGAATGATGCTTTCGCGTCCCTGGAAGATCGAGATAATTTCGAATCGAAGCAAAATAACTCGAATACTCCACCACAGGCAAGACGTGAGCGCTTCGAGATGAAACTGAAAATCGTCAAGAACCTCGAACTCTAACTCGAATTCTAAAACATGCGGGACGCCAAGTATTTCCGAGCTCTTCTGCGGTGGGAAAACGTAGCGTTAATTGTTGTTTTCATAAATACAACAGTTGTCCAGGCTAATCCGGACGCTAAAAGACTGTACGATGATCTGATGAGCAGTTATAACAGACTTATCCGACCCGTCGTCAACAACAGCGACACCCTAACTGTCAAGCTGGGACTCAAACTTTCTCAGCTGATTGATGTGGTAAGTTTTGTTTACCTTTTTATATTTTACCATGTTTCAGCGGATTTAAAAAGAGGAAAATATCAATTTTCGATTCCGTCTATTCTTTGCATAGCCCAAATCCATGATATACATATAATTCAGTATATTTTTCCAATGATAATATATTACTTATGAATAAAATATTTATCGATATATCGTCGTTAGTAATATCGATTATGAGTGTCAGGGAGCGTGGTGAAATGAGCCCATTTAGTATTGTTTCTGATTCTAACAATTATTCTATGCACATAAATGGCCTTTGACTAATAAAAGATAGTGATGTATCGAGCATAGTTAAATAACTCAGATAAAGAAAGAAATATAAGTGTTCATTCATTTGTCTGATTCGGCTAAATTACGTAGCCCTATTCACTTTCTCTACAGGAGGTTCTAAACTCTATGTAGTAAAGTGATAATTTTTATCAGTAGTGTCTTATAACCGATGATAATAATTATAATTCACAAAGCCAAATATATCTGTAATAAATCATAATGCATTGAAAATGCATGTGATCCAGGAATTGATTAATTGGAAGCTACTTTTTATCACTGAGTAATGCTAAAAGCATTACATAACTTAGAAATACTGCGTGTACCAAATTCACTTCCAGAATAAATTTTTATCATGAAGTATCAAATGTTGATACATTTAAATAAATTCATCACGTTAAAATAGTCTAATAATAGTTAAAATAGTAAAAAATATTCGTGATTGCTCAATTAATAAGTTTTTACATCGAGATGCAAATGTTTTTAATAAAAAATGCAATATGGAGTTGAATTAGAACAGAAAAAGTAAACAAGTATTTTACCAAAAGCAAAATAGTAGCCAATAGCCCGTTGCGCTACTCTAGTGCTACATTAATTAACTATCTACCTGCCAACCAAAAGTAAATTAAGTACCTTTAATGCCTAACTTATAAACGAAACTTCTCGCAACCACAAAAATCACAAGATGATACACATAAAATTTGCATTTGTTCCTTTAATTAAAATCTAACAGTAATTCAAGAGTGTGAATTCAAGGAGCGTTCTTAAGTTTCCACAGTATATATTTTTCCCGAAATAGTTGAGAGAGTTTTTGGTTTTTTGACGTGTCACATATCTCCAACTAAAATATTTCAGGAAATTGATTTATGTGAGGGATCACAATGGTAGATATAGTGTAGTAGTTATAGTTTGAATGTTATATTTGAATTTATCTGAAATTTGGTGTGTTAGTCAGTATAAAGTCTTCGGTATATACAGGGTGTCCCAAAAAGGTTGTTCCACAATTTATCTTTTTACCATTTGGAGATAGGTAGGCAATGTAAATTGCAAAAGTACACCAAATAAGGTAAGTAATTAAGATATGTGAATAAAATTATCATATGATAACAATTTAAGCGGATACAGTTTTTAGTTTGTATACAACCCCTCTAGATAAAAATCCGAGATAGCAAAAATGTTCCATGCCTGTATCCCTATCGTTAGTAAAAACCATATTTCTGTAGGTTGAATAGTAACGGAAATACAAGAGTTTCCATTTTAAGGGGGCCGTATCTAATAAAGAACGGAAACTGACCCATGGCCAAAAATGAAGAGCTAAGTTCTGCATTGCTGCAGATGGAAAACATTTTGGACATGCGTTGTAAATTTCCTTTTATTTTTATTTAAGCCATTTTTTATACAATATTTTTATTAAAGATTACATTGTCTACTATTATTCATTGCGATTTTCATCTGCAGTTGCAATACTACATTACTTTGCACAATGTTGCACTGTCTGACCAAAAAAAATGCTTTTAAGCATTGTGTATACGGTCCCTAATCTGACTGCTTGAACAGCTGTGCACAAGCAGTATGTCAACTTTTTTGCGTCATTATGCCTCCGTTACGGTTCAACCTACAGAAATGCAGTTTTCTGCTAACGATAGGGATGCAGGTAAGGAACATTTCTGCCATCTCGGATTTTTATCTAGAGGGGTTATATACAAATTAAAAACTGTATCCACTTAAATTGTTATCACGTGATAATTTTATTCACATATCTTAATTACTTACCTTATTTGGTGTACTTTTGCAATTTACATTGCCTACCTATCTCCAAATGGTAAAAAGATAAATTGTGGAACAACCTTTTTGGGACACCCTGTATAGTGTAGCAAGTTGCATCGTGTTCTTGTTTATTAAACAGCTTTAATCATCTTTTAAAGATATGGGTGTACCAATTACCGTTCTTACAGTTTTTAAGATATTATTTTGATGCTAGAATAGTACGAAGCGATAATTTTCAGTTGTTTATTTCTATTAAGAGTGTTTAAACGTGTATTATGCGAGTTATTCTTATTGGAATTTACGTTATCAAATGGTGAAGTATCGCCTTTGACATTTTGGGAGAGATGACGCACCAATTGTTAAGGAAAGATAACTCAGATATATTCCATTAATTTTTCATAGAAATTTGAAATAGAGAATTCCTATTGTCATTCGACACCATCTAGAATTTCGAATGTTGTGAAAAAGCCGACAAACACGGCTCGTTTCATGCATTTCTCAACAGTTTTTGCTATTGCAAAGCATAACTATTGCTATTCTTTTCGTCACTATTTAAGCTGCTGTGAAGAATTGTACTATTACCAGAAATGAATCAATGTGATTTATAGTAAAGGAAATACAGCACGGTTTTTAAAACACTTATAAACACACCGTGTGTGTGCGTGTGTGTCAACAAAAGGTCAACAGACCTCAAGCGGTCAACAGACCTGTTGATAAGGTCAACAAAAGGTCAACAGACCTGTTTGTGATGCGTACCATACCATGACTTACGATATCTCATAGCTGCCACGCCAGTTCTTGCAGGCAAGCCAAGATAATGTGATGACGATTTCCCAAAGTTGATCCTTTTGAAGACCACCAAGTTATATTCTAACCAGTGAAGATAAATTAATCACCAGGTTCCGCTGCTAAATCAATATGAAGTGATGATGATTTCCCATAATTGATTCTGTTTGAAGACCCCAAGTTGTATTCCAACCAATTAAAGGGAATTGATCCTCGGCGATTAAAGTATTTTATCTTTATGCAATCCTTTAATGGTCTGTTGTGTGTACCAATGCATTTCATAATACTATGTTCTAATGTGATTAGTCGTTTAAACTTTTTGCTTTAAGGATTTGATTGTGAAATCAGTCTTATGAAGAAGAATCATTTGCAAAAGTCGCTTCAAACAATAATGCAAACTTGAAAAGAGAGGGTAATGATAATAGTAATTGATTAAACTCACACTGGAGCAACACAACGGGCTACTGGAGACGGTCCGAGATTAATCCCGAAGGGAAAGATGCAAGGACAACGACTTGTAATTTTGAACCACTGTCAGATGACGAGGTCAACAACTGAACTGGCACCCCACTCTCCAAACTTCCACACCACGTCAACGGGAGGACATTTGAAGCCACGACAGATTTAACGTGCACCAGCACGTGTACACGACGGTCTTTGGACCGAGTTTCGAACTCGCAACCCTCCGATTGCTAATCCGTTACTCTTCCAACCGGGCTATCGCTTCCCCGAAAAGAAAGGGATGAAAGAGAAGAAAAATTTACTGAATGGAAAGAAGAAAGGGAAGAAAAATAAAATAAATAACATGAATTGAGGATTGAGACATCAATTAGTTCCGTCTGGGACTAGTGAAGAAAACGGAAATTCTCACTGACTTCCAATAGTCTGAGCAAAGATGAAAGTGTTATCAGGCTTTACATTTTCATGTTGAACGTTAAGCAAGGAGACTGAATTTGAATAAAGTGTAATGTGTATCACTTATTTAATACCTTTGCTTTGCTTCCTATCTATGTTGCCCATCCTATAGCCAGAGTATCTGAACAATTTGCTGCAAACAGTGATTATGTAAACGATGTGTTACTTAAGAGGTTTAAAATTAGCCTTGAGGCATTTCGCTTGAAGGTTGAGTCATCCAGAAACTGATAGCACTTTGAAAGGTTGATTTTGAATTCAAGAATTTCTTTGAAGAGGAATTAGTGGTCTTCGAGTAAATGATTTTGAAGCATTAAAGAAATTATTATGGATCAATTGAAGTGTCGGATGAATTTCGAGGTGCAGATCACTTCATTGATGAGTGGTCTCAGATTACACGGCTTGAAAAGCTTAATGAGAAACGTGGTGACTATGAAGGTGTCAAGAAATTTGCCAAAGCCCCTTCTAACGTTGTACATCATAAACGTTCAAAATTTTCTAGAATGCCAATGCAGAATTTTTAGGATAAATACATGAGAATAGAGGTGTTGACAGAACTGTTGTAAAAACACTGCCTCATAACAGGCAAAGTGGAAGATTGGAGAAACTGAGACCCTTGAGATGTTTCGACTGTGGAGAAATTGATCATTTGAAACCCCGATATCCCAAGTTGTATCAAAATAATGGCAATTCATTCGTAATGAACAGAGTTAAGATATATAAGGACAGAAAATATTTTAGGTATACACATCGCACAAACGTGTAAATGATCTAAGAAATCCCTGTCAGACGAAAGAAATTAGGTTAAGTGATGTGTCCGTTACTGTTCTTGGTGGCACAGTCAGTTCTGTTTCTTTCATGCTTGAGGATATTTTCCACAAGATTACTAGTTCTCCAATATTTACAAATAACTCTTTGATATTATCCGGTATTGTTGCAATCCGAGATTGGACTAAAGGCTCTTCTGCACAAGAAGTTGGTATTGATGGTTCACATTTTTCTCTTCTACTTCATGTCGTACCAGATAATCAGTTGTTTTGAAGCTGTTAGGAACTCATATTCTTTATCAAACTTCATTGAATTTCAGTAAATATTTTAATATTTTATTTTATAATATTGTATATTAAATATTCCAGTTTCATTCCTGAAACTGGAATCCCAGAACTGGTTAATACAAATATTAGAACTTAGCCAAGAGCCTGAAGAAATGAAGATGAACCATAATCACGGCATGGCCGCGTGTGTGTGTTTTGAATTACTCTTAATTCTTATGAAACGCCAATATAGTTCTTATCAAACACCACTTGTGTGTTTCTGTAAATAAAATATTGCACTCTTTGATTAAAATGTATATTTGGAATGTTTTGCATCTTGAAAGAGCAGGAACTGTGTGCCATCTCTCCCTAATATACCTCTATATATTTTCCTGAAGTATTTGAGACAATATTTCCGTGGATCCTCTCTCTTTATAAATGATAACATCTACAAGCGAACGTTTCGAAATACAACAGAAAATTGTCTTTACAATTGCGGCGAATTTTAGCAGTAATCAGTTCCGTCCATTTAGCAGTAATAATTTACTGTGTGAAACTGCGTGAATAATAATTTGCCTCTGAGACATTTGGTTGGCATTCGAATTCAGCTTTCTCTCTCTGCAACGCATTATGCGAAATTATAGTACCCATTAACTGAATAAATATGATAGTTACATTCTTATCAGAGACAAGGAAGTGGATCACTAGACTGCGTAATGTTTTTGACCGTTACCGTGATTGTTTGTGATTGTTTACGGATGCATCTTAAGGGGATTCAGTAAACAATCCCGGCTTTTAAGATCATCTACATCAAATATGATTTAATTTCAAATCTAAGCATTTCTATTTTCATTTGCATTTTTGTCAAAATTTCCGATGGTTTAATAGTGCAGTTCGGGCAAAAATACTCTATGAAAATTTTAAAAAATATCTCGAGCGAAATTGGAACCGAAATAAAATCGTAAACCATCATATTTGTGAATTAACCCTCCAAGTGGTTTTAACGAGATATCTCGTTCATCCATATCTGACAAAGTTTGATAATGTCGAGATATCTCGTCATCAAAATTCCGATTTAATGCCGAATGAAGACATTACCGGTTTTTTTTATGATGACGAGATCAATATCAGGTCAGTTTGTTCTAATAACGAGACAGCAACCAGGAGAGTTGATGTAGAAAAATTAAAAGATTTTTTTTATATCACTGTATAATTTTAATACTTTTGTGAATATGTCCCAATGTGAACAAGATTTGCCCAATTTTGACCCAAATTTTGCAAGGCCTTGATCTTCCTTGTCTCATTTGGTAAAATTAGGAAAATTCAACTGCACAGTAATGACTACCTTGATCAGATATTATAATTTTGGTAAGAAACACAAATGACAAAAGGAAATACAACAAAAAATGCTAACTTAACCTTTTGACTACGGGCGGGACAACAGTCATCCCAAATTCAGATAGCGGAATAAAAGCGCCGTAGTGTAAAGGTTAAGCGAGCTTACAGCGCATTATTTTAATGCTAAATCCTTAAACAGTTGAGTCTCGCGATATTACCGAGTAATGTAGTGTTTCTTTTATCCCATGACGCACAAAATGACTCAAAAGGTAACTCAACATCAATTGGATAACAAAATCCTCGAAAAGCTTCTGGTGATCAAAAAGGTCAAAAGTGGTTGAAAGTCACGCTGGAAAGACTGTGTTGTACAACGAATATATGAGTGGGAACCCATCAGATGGTTAAAATACAGATTCAAGGATAATAGTTATTTTCCGGATTTCATTGCATTGTAAGAAATGTCTTTTATAAATTTTCTGTGGGGCAAAGTACAAATTGTGTAATTCCTTTACATTAACTGCATTTCAGAAATCCATTCAATAGGACAACTAAAATTCACTATACATAGTCGTTACTACATCGTATTTATAATCACAATTCATTCTCTATACAAAGTAGACTTATTCATTGAAAGTCAGTTCATTTCAATCCTTACAAATCTCTAAATTTTGTTTACTTTTAAATACGTTTCTATCTTCTGACTCGGATATCTCACCCTAGATCACTGTACCTATATGATTAGCAATGTTCTCGACCTCAAATTTTCCTATCATTTAATACCTAAACCTACTTACTTTTTAATTTTTAATCATCTCGATCGTGGCTACTTTTTAAAATGTAAGTATGTAAATATATTCTTATTCAGTAGACAGTAGACTTTTCAAAATCACCAAAATCTATCCAAAACATTTTAATTTTTATTTTATGTTAAAAATTAATCGATATAAAATTCTGTTGATGGTAAAACAGATTTTTCAATTACGATCATTTATGATGAAGTTATGTGTACAAAAATCAAAGATAAAGTAGATAAGTATAGTAAGTCTACAACAGAACCGAGTTCTCTAATTGAAATTTTTTGTTATTTTTCTTATTTCGAAATGTTTCCTACGCATATGGTTTTAATTGATTTACTTGAAATTTATTTTGGATAATCCCTGAAACCTGTTGTACATATCTAAGTGCAAATGGGAAATTCATCATGCTTTCAAATTTTGAAATTGTGGTTTAAAATGTTGCTTAACCTATGCTTTTTTACAAATTTTTAGGTATTCTAGTACAAAAACTTATTGTGTTATAGTTAAGTGATGCACTTACCAAATGGCTTAACTTTATTTACATGTTTACAAACTATAATGTGAATCAAAACTTTGACAATTCATGAGAAATTAATGTACATGGAACCTGTCAATGTTTGGTAATTTATCAAAATTTTTGCTTTGTTTTATATAACTTCTGCATAACAATGTTTTTCACCAAACCTAATATGCAGCCATTTTGTATGTTTCAAACAGTCTGCAAATTTATATCAATCGGATAACAAATGCAAAGGTTTATTTTGAAAGTCGATTGTCCCTTTAAAGTTATAATTTCTAAATAGCAAATTTTTCTAAGTTGGATTAAAGAAAACTTTGTTTTTCTGATTCATGTCCTTAACTAAAACAATTTAATTTAAGATATTTTATTGAAAATAATAATTTGTTGTGAGTAACACTTTTGTTCATTCAATTATTCGTTATCCACTCCTTAATTTTTGTTGATAATGAAAATGTATCGATCAGTTATAAAAATCAGTGGGTATTATAAAAATGGATAAGATTATTTTGTGATGAGACTGGTTTTCCCTACAAATAAAATACTATTAGAATCGGCGAGAGGCATTCAACAACAAAAGCCAGCAATTTCTGCATTAATTCTCTACGCGTCACGAGATTTCTGAGTAATACTGCTTTTCCTCCATAATAAAAAGTCCCATCTATTGATTGAAAGGAATCCTAGGAAAGATTCTATTGGTCAAGAAGATCAAAACAGGTAACAAGTCAGGCAGGAAGACTGCAAGTTATAGTATGTATACACGTGTTAGAATCCCTTAGAGCAGTGGTTCCCAACTGGTGGTACGCGAGAGCATTTGGGGTGGTAAGCAGAAGGGTTCCATAATAATACAAACCAAACGTACTGGATTAAATCTTAGTGAATGTTTCATAGAACTAATCAGTGACAGTTCAATGAAAGACTCTCGAGGAGAAAAGTTGTTTCTCTCTGGATGTCTACAAGAAATGAGTATCCTGCTCTTTTTAGTCAAGCACTAAAATTCTTAACTCCATTTGTAACAACGTATTTCTGTGAACGTGGGTTTTCAGAGCTAGTGTATGTGAAAAACAAGTACATTAATAGACTGTGCTTGGAAAACGACTTAAGATTAAAGATAAACTCTATTGAACCTGACATAAAAGCTCTAATAAGAAATAAGCAGCAGCAAGTTTCTCATTAAGCCTAATGATAAAGACATTTTAGTGTTGGGAAATTGTATTTGCCATTTGTTAGTAAAACTTACATATAAACGGCATTTTCTTGTTTTATGGATTTATTTTCTGTATTTTGTTTTATTAATATTTAAATACATTTTGTGAAGTTATTCATATGTGTATAGAATTTTTTTTTTTTTTTTTTTTATTTGACACCCTCAAAAATTATAACATAACTAGTGGTACGCCACGACCCTACAAAATTCTCAGGTCGTACTCAAGTATAAAAAGATTGGGAATCACTGCCTTAGAGGGTTAAAGGAAATGAAGAGGCATCCTTATACATTTTTAGAAGTAAATAATGTCTCAATGAATGGATTAGTCTGACCGATTTGAGCCTATGTATTTTCTTTATTTTGCTCATAAATTATACTTATGGCCCTTTTGCCTCCAAACCCAACCAACCAACATCATTGATATTAGCTGCAGCTCTAGAGCTCTTCGTTTACCTCCATATATTATCACAATAATTTACAGTATAAATTTTGAATAAGTAGAGTGTGATTTTTCTAAGAGTGTTTTGCTTCTAAGAGTTTCCTCTGTGAGCCTGCAGAACCTCGTCATCTGACAATGGTTCGAAATTGAGCTGCTGTCTTCGGATATTTCCCTTGGGGATTGATCCCGGACCGTCGCCAGCAGCCCGTTGTGTTGCTCCCAGTGCGACATAATTTCGATTATCTACCTCTGTGAGCCTGAGAGATATAATGGCTGTAGGCTTCGTGTGATTGCACAATTTTTTTGTGCAAGCTATGATGTTTTGAAATACATTTTCAAACAAATATATTATAAGTTTTTAAATCTAAAGCTACTGTATAGTAGTTGAAATACTCAATTTTAACAAGCAATTAAGTTTCTCTTTTACTTTATAGGTCTAAAAACATCGATATAATTTTAATGAGGCAAATATGTATCCAAGAGGGTGCTATTGCTTATAAATGTAAATCTCTATCGAATAATGAAGGCTATTCTTGCAATGGTAGTAATAGGGATTTAAGAAAACCCGTAATAATAATTTTTCACGACCTAACCAAAGGGATAAATTGCGAATATAATATAATTGCTTTTAATAGTGTACCAAAAGGCTCGCAAAGTGCTGAAGCAAGTGCGTATTTTTCGTTAAGCTAAATATGTCAGTCGTGAACTTATTCATCATTAAATTTCAGCAACGCAGAAATTCTAGAGGTAAATAGAATGGAAAAGTAGAAGGAATTTCCATGGAGAAACTTTCCTTTGAGCTTCGAATAGAATAAGAAAAATGGAGAGCTTTAAAGTTGTATTGTTCGAATCAAGTAGAAACTTCTAAAAAGGCAACTGGCTGTAAAGATGGAAAACTAGCTGATAATAGGGATCTTATTTCAACAGCAAAACTCGTTGTTAGGGCAACAATTTCCTCAAATATCTTTCGCGAAAATTTCCTAGATAATGACTGATTGATACTGGATACTTGAAAGATATCGGAACCCCGCTTGTTTCTTTTAGAAATAATCTGTATATACGTTAATTGTACTTCAAAATCACGAAATAGTTTACTTGTTTTTGCTGATAACATGACGCTTAACAAGAGTGTATGCTTTGAGTCAAAAGTCTTTGTCTTGCATTTGTTTCAGCAAATAAACAATTTCAATATATTTTTCAATACATTTGCTAGGATATTTGGATGTTTTCCTTTTTCTTCATTCAAAATTTTTAAAAAATTGAGTTCACAAAGTATGCAGTGCTGTCAGAATCACGAACGTACAATAATCATGACACATGATTTTGTCTCGAAAACAAACCCAAAAGAGCTGTCCCTTTTTCGATTGGACGTGACTTTCCAGATATATTCGTGTCGAATGTTTTATGACGACACTTACGGTCACATAAATTTTCAGCGCTAAGACCAAGCTATCATTTTGGCATCTATGGAGTTAACGGTATATCAGAGTAAAGTTAAACACAAGTACAAAAATTAAAAAAAACGATGCATATGCAAATCTCAATGTGCTCGTTAAATTATCAATTCCAGGTACACATATACGCATTTCCGGAATGTCCCGTCTAATCGAGAAACTGGTAACGCTTTTTCAGGCTGGCTAGGCTTTCTAAGGTATATTTGGTAAAGTTGTGTCAAACACGACAGACATCATCACGTAATGGACATACACACATAAGAAAATTTTTATTGACACAGTAGATATATTTATACCAGAGTAATTGTTTTCGAAAAGGAATCGTGGCATAACTTCTAACCCGTTTTGACTTTCTTGACCTATAAAATTTTTCCAATTGGATTCTTTCAACCAATAAATGTAGTTATTTAGTCGCGCGTAATGTGAGTTGCGGGGTAAAAGCAATACAATTAAATACAATTGTTTTTAATTGGGTCTGCGAGACCCAAACCATGCATTCTTAAAAGTTTTATCGCCTGTGCACTTACGGGTTAAATTGTTCGCATCTTAAAAAAGTAATATAAAAAATAAATACTTAAAAAGTAGCAAATCAGATCCTAATGTACTTGTGAATTATATGCACAAATTTAAACGTAGCTATTTAAGAAATAACACTAGCATCTGCCTCGCTACTTTTTTAACCCTCCTGGTGGTTGTCTCGATCTTGGTGGACGAGATATCTCGTCATGAGAAAAAAACTGACCACAAGTCTTCATCTCATCATCATCAAAAAATCTATAATATCTTGATGACGACGTATTTTTTCATTATCAGAATTGGTCAGATTTTGATGGACGAGATATCTAACTTTGGAGGGATAAATATTTATTTTTTATGAATGAGTAATCCTCCAGGAGTATCTGGTATCCGTATCTAGTCCGTGGACCACTTGAACCTAATCAGATAGCTTTATCTCGACGACAGGCAGAGAAAGACAATTTGGAGGACCGTATCTGATCACTTGGCAGGGGAAATGTTTTTCAGAGGGCCGTATTTGATCTGCGGGCTAGATAAACCTGTCCGGTGGGCGGTATCTGGTTTGCGGGCCAGGTAAACCTCTTCGGAGGGCAATATGTGGTCTGTAGGCCTAAGGTAAACCTATTCGGTGCAGCTTATAAATCTTAAGCGTACGGTTTTATGTGGACGTCACCTAACTCCAATGAGAACAACAGCTACATTTCAAATAGCTAATAATTACTACAAATTAAAAGGAGTCTTTTTTAACTTACTTCCATCACCCATCCCAGAGAAAAATTACCTCCTCAATTCGAAAAATCAAAATCACGAAGTCATCATTAACCTCTAATTTAAAACAAAATAATTCCCACTCGTTTCGAGTGATCCTAACATGATTCAGTGCTCAAAAAGTAACGCGATTTTTGACTGAAGCCCTTCCACATTCGTAACTTCTCCGAATCATTAACTAGGCTTAACCGGGCCGAAACTAATTAAAACGTCACGAGCAACGGCTGAAATGTCGCGCTTAATCAAATGAGCATCACAGCCGACTGACGTCAGACGTCACGTGATTGGTAGGCGTAGCCAGATGATTAATCGCTTCATTGCTTTATTGACATTCACGCCATCTCTCTCTCTCTCTGCTAGTTCCTTAGAAAAGAAAAGAAGAAAAACAAAAAGGAGGTAAAATGCTAGAGCTCAATATTTGCATATCGAATTACTATATTATTGACTAAGAGTATTCGAGATCTCTTCAGCCTTCTCTAATTTGTTACTTCTACCGTTTACGAAAAGAGGGCTTTTTTATCTTTCAAAATTGCTCCTAAGATAATAAGGGAAAGTGTGCGCTCAAGATGAGGCTTTCTTCTAAACGTCCATTACTTAAATTATGAGACTCTTCTCTAGCTGGTCAAGGTATCTAATTATGTTTAGTCATCTGTTACATGCATTAAATTCTAATTTTGCAAAAAGCGATCGATTAAAATATGGGAAATACTGTCTCGGTCCCTTCAGTGTATTCCAGTGTAAGGGGGATTAGAAATATTGGCGAAATAATTTTGCTGGGTTCAAATTTGAAGTTCGACAGTTGAAAAGCTTTGAGTATGTTAATAACTATGCAAATAGCATATCCTATCCATAATGTAATGTATGTAAATGTTAAGATATGTTCAAAAATACTTTTTAAATCTTTCAGAAAAATGAAACTGGATCCGCATTTAAAAATTTGCTCCTCGAATTTCCTACTCATGCACGTTACTTACTTAATCCTGAGGTGACATTAATAAAATGGTTAATGTTATTTTAAAGTATTACGCTTTAATTGAAAGGAAAAGAAACATGATTAATTCAAAATTTTCATGAAATGCATTGTAACTAAACATTTAGAAGAAAATCATTTCAACGAATACCCTTCCCAAATACTTTTCTTTAATATTCATTAGTCGAACAATCTCTTTTTATTTTTATTTATTTATTTATTCATATTGTTTTTAGAAGCATGTGGAAAAACTTGTTCGGAGTTGTAATAATCAAATAACCAAGCAAGGTGATGTATTACATTTTTATTGTTCCTTTTTGCAAAACCAATAATACCCAATTCATAGTAAAGCTAAGCTAATATTCATCGCATAGTATCCAAGAACTTGAAGAGAATAAAAATTGGATATTAATTCCATGCTTTTGGTTATTCAAACGAAATTATAAGTCAAGATTAGAAAATCATTTATAGAATACTTTGGAAAGAGTATAATACCAGAGAAATTCTAAGAAACAATTGGAACTTGTAGCAAAAGTAAGATATACTTCAAGAATCATTCCAATTAGCTAAAATGTTCTCCTAATGCTTAGTTTATTGAGTGAAAATATCAAGAGCAAGGAACATTTAATTTTCTAGAATAATACAGAACAAGTCATAAGTATTTCCTTCTCATATTCCAAGAATACAACTAGAGATCGTTACTGAATGCTTTTTCGTGTATCTCGTATATACTCGCTAATATACACTAAAGTTTTATTTCCCCCAATGTATACATAACTCAATTTTACAGTTTATTATTTGTGGTGTAACTAGTTTTAATGACCACTAAGAAAGTAGTTAGCAAAGATGTTAATGCCTGTAGTAACATTAGATTATGTCTTTATGCATTGCTAATATGGTATCTAAAGAGCTTCAGTTCTTAACAGCTTTAACTACATACCTCGCAGGCAAATAAAATTGTACTCGGATTAGAAAACGGTCATAAAAAACAATATTTGCCTAAATGCCTCCTGTGAGTCGTAAAATAAGTAGTAAATATGATACTGTCAATTATATTTTCTGCTTGGTTTAGACAAAAATATGGAGGACTTATGTAAAGTAGTACTGTAAAAACAATTTTCGTTTTATTGTTTTAATTTTTTAATTAAAATTCTGTTTTTTAGTTCATAACAAAAATACATTAGTGGCTGCAGGGCATGAGTTTGTCAGATGAAGAATTGCGATTGGGAGAGTTTATCAAAGTTTGAAACAAATATCAACTTCAAAAATGTTTTAAATAAGTTTGTGAAATACACTTAAAATTGCATTGATACCCAACAAGTACTACAATTTATGATATTTTTAAAAGCTTGTATGCTTTAAGACACAGGTTCAGATTTAATACTGATGCTTGTGTGGACTTCTAATCATAAGTCTGTTGTCAGGTTGTTGCTTGGAGATTTTACGGGTCTTCTGCTAAGCTATGATACTAATGCGAGACAACTCCCTCTTTAAAATATCCCGTAGAATCCACTTACCCACTTAGTCATTCTGTAAAAACAGGTTTTGACTTGCAAAAACCCTAAAACAGTGAACAAGATAACAGGATTGTGATTAGCATAACTTTTATACTTCAAATATTCAAATAAATATAGGCAGCAAATGATGCAGAAATAGCAAATATTTTGTAGGATTACGTATGTCTACCTATGGCAATTTTTCCCCTCTCAGGCAAACAGATCAAATTAGAAAACATTTTGTCCAATGTTATCTCGATCCAGCCTAATGTGCATGTCTCTTCTCACTAAGTATGTATAATTGTTTCATTTCTTAACCTTTCGGTATTTTTCGAATAGGAGGAAATACAGCTATGCCAGACATAAAGGATTCCCTTTGCTCAAGCATCAAATCTATTGCTTCGGTCAAAAGCAATGAGGCTCCTTCCAATCTTGTAATGGTTGAAGCTAAATTGCTGTAGTGTGCTTTTATGAAAGCTAGAGCATTAATATTTGAAGTGACATATAAAGCCTCTTTTGCGGAAGAGATAGGTATTGCTTCTCTTCTGAAAGCGACTCCAATACACTTGTAATATCCACACGGTAATTGGCATTATAACATGCTGTATACAACCAAGTTCCCGTCTGGTAATTATTGCCCTGAAATTTATTTATTTTAATGAGATAAACTATTTTAAATAGTTCAATTAAAATAAAACCATTTAGTTGGGTTCGCGTTTCTGCTCCTTTCCACAGGGGGAAGAAGTTGTAAACTTCGCGATGCTTACAAGGCGAAGTTTATCACTGGAGCCACGGTGATATTGTTTAATTAAAAGTCTAACGATACAGTTATTTTAATTCTAATGAGGTATACATATTTTTCAATAAAGTATAAGGTTTTCCATCTTGATTTATCTCTATTTGAAATAGTTTGGAAAAAATTTAAATTTTAAACATGTACTAAAATTTCATATCCTTTTTACTGTAACTTGAGTTTCGCTGCTATTTTTATAAGAAATAGGTATTTAATATTAAAATATTTCTTAACCATTTACCGTTTAAACCTACCTAACAAAATTAAAATTACAACTCATTCTTTAAGAAAATCTTCAAATGTAACATGAGTCAAACTGATAAGCCCACAACATTTGAAATTTGCAGCGATGCAAATAATGTTTCATTGTACAGAATGATATTTTAATGGCTCAATTTATTCATCCAGGCAAGCTTCTTGTTAGATTAAATGCCAACTGTTCAGATAAAGTAATGGTAATTTTTACGTGATAACTGAAAAAGGCTAATATTAAACATAGTTGCATTTAATTTCAATGTATAGTTGCTTCAGAAGCAAGTATAAAATGTTGTAATACGAATTCTCTCTAATATTAAATAAAATACATCTCCTCTAGAGTAAAAATGAGGATAAGAATATTTAAAACTGTGCAACATTTTTATATAAAAGGTAATTTTATTCCAAGATGTTCGGAGTCATCTTTATCGGAACTTTATGTCAAATAAAACAAATAGTTTACCATCACCTTATTTTGCAATATTTCAACTAAAATTTCATAATTGACTTTTATATAACTGAAATTGTTGTCGATTTTAAAATCCCTTCATCTCAAATGCTTTTCTAGTCATAAGCCAAAGTGGTAAATGGTAATATGTGGGAATTCCTCTCAAAATAAATCTCGTAGACTATTCAAATTCATATTTCAATAGGTTTTATTAATGTAATTAATGTGCCACTAAAGGATGTGTTGTACTAATTTGAATATATTACTAGCTAGACACTAACTTGTTTATTCTTAACTACAAGATAAATTTAGATATCCATGAGAGACTGGAAGATATTATGTATGGCAAAAATGGGAGAATTTGTCCTAACTTCAACTCACAAAGCACTCTCAAAGCAATGACAACTCGAAGCTATTCTAAGCACTGATAATCTCCAAATAGACTCGCTCTCCTCCCACCAAAGAGCCGGTAAAGATAGAGTAATATATGTCCTCCTTAAGGAAAACTCCCCAAATAACCAAACAAATGTTTTGATTACTCATGTCTCATTCTAATCACAGCCTAAATGAATAAAAAAAGCAAAGCATCTCGTAGCATAGGTTTATTTTGCGTGCTATCATCTCATGTACGGAGGACAAAAAAGAACCAAAGAATAAAAAAATCCCCGACAGGGATATCTTAGGCATAGAGGCTGAATAAACGTAGTTAACAAAAGAAAAGGAGCTCTTGAGGATCTTTTTTTACGAATGCCTGATTGGAACTCGTTGCTAGGCAACCGAAATGCTGGTACTCTTGTGCCATCTGACGCTGGTGCATTCTTTTTCCTTTTGCTTCTTTTTTCAATATTTTTTTAACTTCTCTTCGCATTTTCTTTTTGTCATCCACGGCAGCTCTGGAATTCTCTCTCAAAAATGTTGAAGTTTCGCAGTGTTATCGATAAATGGAATATCGACGTTCGCGCATTATCGATATCTAAAGTACCTTGGAGATATTGGAAAGTGGAAGTCTTTGACCATCTTGTTTCCGTTTTGCTCTTCAAACAGTTCTCAATTGTATAAGAAAAAGAATCCGAGCAATCTATTTGGATGGTATAACCAATCTATTGGGTGAAGGATGTTACAGATCCCTTTTCGGAGAAAGAAATCACTACCTTAGGAGTACTGATTTAGGCTTTCCTCCAGTTCTATTCCGAAGCTTTTCTAGGAACATTCTTTCTGTTTGGCTAGATTTAGATTGTGTTTTTCTACGGTTCGGATGTCGCAAGTTTGAATGTATTGACTCACAGGATTCATGGAGATTAATCTACCAGAATAAAATAAAGGAGGAACTACACGAAATAGATTATTGTAACACATGATACGTGTATCTTTAAGTGTATTTACATTTCATGAAATACTATGATTCTAGAATTCACTAAATTGTAAGGAATCCTAAGAGTAATCTCTAGAAAAATATTAAATGTAAATAAAATGCTGTAAAGCATTAGTTAAGCTTGTTTATATTTGAAGACATCTTATAAGTATTTCTAGTGTTTACGAAATAATAAGGAACGCTGTAAGTTTTCCCTCTAGGGAAAGATGAAAAGGAGAAAATATAATCATTTATAGTTATAATTGTTTCATGTAGCTAATGAAAAGCGATCTATTAATTTACAACACGGTTATGGGGCAAATAGAAACCCATCTACACACTTTTCTAAACTGTAAAAAGATTTTTAAATGTATATTGAACTAGCAGATTCCCCCGGCGTTTTCCGGGTTGAATTGGTTAAATGTTCAATGAAAGTCGTCAGAATGATCACTTTTCCATATCGTGGAACAATGCAAAGATAATTCAGGTGAGCGGGAAATAATTTTTAAACTCCATACTGACATTTCTAAAGCTTCTACAATTTACTTTGAATGAAATACGTATGCTTGCTTTTTCCATCCATGTAATCCATTTCACATACATCGTACAATAGTGTAAGACAAAACTACAAAAGAGGATACTAAGGTTATGCGTTTTGTAATGATTTGAATCCCCATTAGATTCATTTCCTGTAAAAATTACAAACTTATAGCGTAGTATTGCACTTAGTTTTCCTATCAATATTCTTTACCTAAAGCACTCCTGCACCAGGGATGAGGCAATCATCATTATGAAAGGATGACATAACATATTGATTTATTATTAATTTAATTTCAAGCAAATACATTTTTTGCTTGAAAATTCCATTCTGCATGTGAAATAACAGCATGTTTTAAAATTAAATATCTTCAGTACAGAAGAAATAAAATTAATTACAATTAACAATTTTTTAAAAAAGTCAATTTTACAGCGTTTTTTAAAAAGAAAATCAACACTTTGAAGGAATGTTTCAGATAGCAGCGTTGCATAAGAATAGCTTCAACAAGTAAAGTAAACAACCTCGATCTTCTGTCACTTAAGAACAAAACTTTTCACTTTTCAAAATTCCTAGTTAGAATATTTTATAACCGTGATATTATCCCAAGATCAGCAGTCTAATTTAAAATTCAGTTTACTCCAACTGGCAAGCAGTTTTAAATCAATTCTTTGTGTCACGTTGTTTCTGTCATATCATCATTCTAAATAGGTACGTGGTTTCTAAATGAAAACCACGTACGTATTTAGAATGATAGATATCTCTTAACTAAGTACAACTTTCAATACAATACAATATAATTTGAAACTTGAAAATAAAATGTTATTGTTACTGATTTTAATTGTCTTATAATCGACACCTACAACAAAATTTTAAAAATCTTTGAATTGCAGTGTATGGTTACCCGTCGTTTTTTAACGTTACCGGTCTTGTTTTAGAATAGGACTTTATTTAACGTTAACTTCCTTATTTTAGAATTAATTTATTTTAACATTACCATCTTTAAAGTAGGACCTTATTTCGAAAGATTTTGACACTTAATTTATTCATATGAAACATAATTCCACAAATTATTATGCATCGAAGGAATGATTTTAATGGAAATTTGGTCTAAATATACACATACAACCAAGAAATAAACCCACGTATATGGATATTTTTGGTAAAACATATCCGTACCTTGGTATAAAAAAGGACAATGTCCAAATTCGCTGATATTATTTCCATAAGGTACTTTAAGGCAATGAAAGTTATAGAACAAAAATATGTCAATGTCCTCCGGTAAATGCTTTATCAAAACACTGGAACGTATTTTTTTGTACGCTATATTAAAAACAAAAGTTATTAAATCATCTGTGTAACAAAAACTTGAAAAATGGGCATGGTCTCTTTTCCAACCAGATACAGAAATAATTCTTTAAAATCTAATTCCTAAATAATTAATTTACAACACATGAACAATAGAACATTTAAATACAGCAATAGCAGCTTAACAAACAGAAATGAAATTCCGATCGTTCGAGAAAAGTAGATTTCTGAAAAATCAAAGATGCGAACAAACGTAACGTGCCAGATTTTGACTTTGAATCTGCTCAGAGAAAAAGCTGTTCGAGATTGCTAAAAAAACTAGTAACATTTGATTTGAAAAAAGAGATTCATAATACTTAGAAATGTTCAAACATGTCCGCATCATTTCGCTGTCTTAACTCAGATACCTAAACTCAGAAATCTAAATAAAATTAAGCAATCAAAATGAAAAAATTAAGCTGATGAATGGAGCATTAATTTTGGAGTTGCCTGATACCGAGTAGCAAAATAACACTTTTATTATCAGTGGGTTTTTTGCTTGCGCTTTTCGCATTAAACAGTTTCCTTATAAAATGTACGTGTTGCAAAATTAATTATTTTTAATATTTTCATATGATCAGTCAAATATTTTTAAATTTTTGATATTTTGGAAAGAAATAAAAAAATAAGTTCAAATATATAAATATTAGAATTTAAATGCTTTAAACATAATTTTTATGGAAAACATCCCAGAAGTTCAGGTAAAACAATCCGAGTTGCAAACACCAATCGTAAAAATATACGATGTTATTACTATGAGCATTTCGAATAGTTTTTAGCCCCCTCTGTACCCCCAGGACAAATAAAACGGGAGGTAATATGTAGCTTATGTTACCCACAGGGTTCTAAAGCATAAGTACTAAATTTGCTGTAGGTTGTTCAAATGGTATAGATTTGTACAGAGAAAGACAGACGGCAATTCTGCTTGATACATATAGATATGGAAGTATAAGAGAACTTATTTTTTCTGGAAGGAAGTCCACATTGTTGAGTCCATAAGTACTAATTTTAAGAGTACATTCAGAGCATAAGGATATTTTAACAATATCACTTTCTAGGAATTATGCATAGAATAAAAATTTTATTTCCTTTTTTGAAAAGTCTTACAAGAGTCATGTAAACATCCTGGCAATATGAATAAAGAAGTTTAATTTCGTTTCCTCAAATTCTGTTTTCTGTATCCAAATGACATTAATGAAAAGCACCCCAATTTTCGTTAACTAATAATAATATGCAATTATAATCACTAGTCAATAATAACATCACGATGAGTAATAATGGAATCATTGAAACTGTCAAACAGTCCCATTCCATCCCAGACATAAAGGTAAAAGGGGCATTACAATGAGAAACAAATTACCAGATTAACGCTCTGAGGAGTTCGCACGCATACATCTGTTCTGCTACCCTGCAGTTTTCCATGCATGATTTAAAACTACTCTACACCTTGACCAATATAATCTTTCCTATGATTTTTTAAACCAATAGATGTTGTTATTTAGTCATTCTATGCTGTGAGGGTAAAAAAAGCAACACTACTCTACTCTGAAATCTCGTGAAGGTCAGAGGTTTAAATAGTTGAAATTGCCTAGATCTTAATAAAAATACCAACTTGTATCTGTAAAAAATAGATACAGGATAATGTACGACAGAGAAAAAATTTCAATTGAACTGTAAAGGTTAAACCGGTCATTTTAGTTGCAAAATTTAGGTTGTGAGAATACTTCATCTCATCATGTTTAAACTACTACAATACATCAAATTGACATACTTCTAACGATCATCCGCAACACGAGAAAAAGTAGAAAATGTGCCCGAATTATCACAACTTTTTTACCACCAAAAGCTTTACCAAGAGAATCCGTCAATTTGTAATGGAATATCTGATGAACTTCCAACGAAACACAAAAAGACGAAATCAGTCTTATTAGCTTACTTTATTGCTAAAAGTCGCCACAGTTTTGCAAACATAATCTGCTCATCCCCACATGATGTCTATCCAAAATAAACGCAAGTGTTCATCCAAAAGACGTCCAACGTCAGCTAAAAGGACAAGTTTTCCGTCTCCCCGACTCAAATGATTCCTTTCATTTCCTACGAGGTCTAACTTTTTTATCCGCTTGATTAAATCTCCGCATTTCTCTACGTTGCTGCAGGAAGGGAGAGAGGGTAATTTCCCATAGGTCCTGGGTTTGGTTAATGAGCTGTGCACCGGATTAATTCGGAGTCGTGAGAATGGTTGTTTGAAGACATCTGAAGACGAAGAAAGGAATGCAAAACTGAAGACGGCGAATGCCAGGAAGAGAAGTCTTCTAATATCAAGTTGTTTAAAAATAATGATTTACCCTTTACGTATTCATTCATTCGGAATATATATCCTTGATCCCAGAAGGAGGTATTAAACATTTGTGTGAGCTAAAATCTGCTGTTGTTCCAATGTTTCTTTCGTTGACTTTGGCTTTTAGTTCTCCTGGTAGCTTTAAAGTGACTACAATAACCTTTAAAGATTAGTAGTCTCAGTGATCATAATTAATTTGTCTTATACTCTTCTTATTCTTTTGCAAAAAGAGACAATATTTTAAGTTCAGTCGTCTGGAAAATATTTTTTTATTTTTTGTGTTCGTATACAATTAGATGACTAACTTCGTTTATCTCGTGTTGTCGCTAACACTATTTTTGTAATATGTGAATGTTGTAACATTCCATTCTTAAAAATTCCTTACAAACAATGAAATTTGTAGAAAGACTGAATAACTTTTGAAGACACCTGAAGACAAAAAAGGAATGCAAAACTGAAAAAGGCGAATGCCGGAAAGAGTCTTCTAAAGCAGGCTATTCAAAAATAATGAGTTATCTTTTACGTATCCATTCGTTCGGAATACATATACTTGATCCCTCAAATTTAAATCCTGTGGCCGCTTTAGTCCAGTTGATACAGTAGCGGATTAGCAACTGGAGGGTTTCGAGTTCAAAACTCGATCCATCCAAAGACTTCCGCGTACATGGAGATTAGTGTACGTTAAATCTGCCGTGGCCTCAAATGTGTCCTATGGTGCAGTGGTATGGAAGTTTGGAGCCTGGGGTCCAGTTCAAGCGTTGACCTCGTCATTTGACAGTGGTTCCAAATTATGAGGTGTCCTTGGATCTTTCCCTTCAGGATTCATCCCGGACCATAGCCCTTCATATTTCTCCCGTGCGACGTAAATTCAACTGCCCACCTACCTTATCTAAATACATCTATTATAATTTTTGAATCGATTTTCACATTTCTTTTTTCCAAATTAAATTAAATTAATCAAAATCTAATACACCATTTCATGCACTTCTTACTGGTGTTAATTCTGATTTCCAATAAAAAGTATTGCAAAAACTCCACATCTCAGTCGTCTTACCATGATTAGCTTCTGAACATTTACTTCATTGCATGATACCCAGTTGCTCAAAGACAATTCGGTATTTTTCGATGCATAAACCCATTTTTAATCTGATAATTTATCACTAATATGAACGTTAACTAGTTTAAAACTAACTCGAACATATGTAGACAGAAAGCATTCCTTGAAAACGCTCTATAAAATAATTTCATTCAGAATATCTATTAACAAAGTGAATGCAGCTCAATGAAAAAGTTTTTTAATCTTTCTTTCAAAAGGGGTATCTTAAAGAATAAATCATTAATATCCACGCTCGCTTTTCATGTATCCTAACTCAGACCTTTGGAAAAGACAAAAAAAATTCTGCAAAGAGTGCACGTTCTTAAACAATTTTATTCCATAAACAGAAGCAGCCTCAGCAGTCTTCGAGATGATGGAATGATTTTTTATCAGCAACTACACCTTTTTAAATATTGCACCGCACTTCCAAACACTTCTATCTCTTGTCACTCCGCAGTTCCTGAAATTTTTTTCTGCCAAAAAAAAACCCTTGTTTTGATACAACCCGAAAGAGAAGAGACACTGGAATTTAATTAAAGTTGTGAAAGCATCCAGCTATTTTTTCTATGGAGGAGTATTTTTTGTCCTTGCATTTTTATCCATTTTTATGCTTTAACAGTAAAGTTCTTATTGCATTTTCGATGTCAGGATTACTCAAAGTTAAAGATCCAATTTTTAACAGCAGGCATAATTTATTCAAAGATTTCAAAAGTTTCATATTTTAATGCAAAATTGTTGGTAGAAGTTTTCTCAAACGATGTGTTATGATAGTAACTTTCAGAGAGGCAATGTCTTTAAATATTCCGATAACTGTTTTTGTAAAATTAAAACTACATATTAGGATCGCTTTATGGTTCCATCACAGTTCTGTAAATATTTCATTACGGTTTATAGTTGACAAATATTTTTATATTGGATACAATCTAAACATATAACTAAATAAACTAAATTTTGTTTTGGCTGAAAAAATTTTAAAAACTTGGAAGGATAATTTTATGTTTCATTAGTTTTTCCAAATAAAATTAGAAAGCATATTCATTTACAAAAAGTAACTTAATCATGAAATAATTTAACTTGCAGATGCACAGAATTTGTAGTATACAATGCTTCGTATAAGAATCTATTTTCCTGAACTTACAATCTCTAAAGTCTATTAGGTTAAATTTACATTTGATTTTGCACAACAAAGAGCTTAACGTCTTGAATAGTTTTATTGTCTTTAACAGAACCATTTGTAATTAACTAAAATATTATTCAATTCAGCACAATCATATAGAGTGTAAAGCATTTCTAATTTTAAGAATTGCTCTTTTTAGTAATGTTGAACTAGTGAAAACATCTTGCTATGTTTACTTTTTGGATATACAGATATGTATTTCATATGCGATTATAAATTACGTAGTTGTCTAATATATTTCACAAACCATGCATGCCTAAACTATAAAAACTGATCCAGGTTGTACAATTATATATAATAAAGAATCTGGGTCTTCTAATTAATGATAAAATGCCTTTTAAATTTTTGAATATTGTTAGCTATATTAACCTAGCTTAGAATTTTTTGAGTTTGAGTTATGGAGTATAATCTTGTTAATCCTGTATGTTATGAAAGACAGTGAAAAATGTGATCTTACAATTAAATTAAAAGATAATGTCAACATTTATGGTGAACGTTTTGTGTTTTATCTATATTCAAATTTTTAATGTGTGTAACGACTTTATAATTGCTGTTTTTATTTAGGTTTTCTTAACTTATTAGATGAAATAAATATTACTTCCTTTAAAACTGCAAAAAATACTGCAGCTCATAATTTTATAGAACTAGTATGTCTGAAATGTAGCTATACATTTGCAGTTTACCAATCTATAGGAACAAGAATTTGATAAAAGTAATTTTCACTTCTTAATCTTTAAAATTTCGCGCAGTAGATAATCGACAATGGCGTCAGTCATATTAAAGAAACACTTTCTTTCATAACTTTTCAAAGAGGAAGCCACGAATTGGTCGTACATCAATCCTACGACACAAAAAAAGCTGATACTTATTCAGTAGATAAATGGAAAGCATAACGTTAATGACTAGAGAAAGACTGAATTTTATTTTTTGATCTGTCGTTTCGGGAAAAGAAATTTTAAAATCCATAAAACAACAAACATTTCACAAGCATAATCAATTGATATCGTGAAAAATGACAGTATTTTTTCCTCAATTCACGTAACGTTTCTTCTAAATTATGCTTTGTTTCAATTCTGAAATGAGACGTTAGTGAATAAAATGTTATTTATAAAGAATAGCTTTGTAGAATTGTTGGCGTTAGAAGCTTCTAACAAATTTCTCTTTGCAGATTGAAGGTGAGGTATATATGATTTTTTAAACTGTTTTTTAAGCTCTAGTCACCTTTATTTTTCTTTATTCCATCGAATTAGTGGATATCTTATTTTGAAATTGGATATGTAAATATATAACTCTAAAATTAAAAGTGCTAGCTGTGAATTATAAACAAATAATTTATAGCCCTTTACGAGATCATTTTTTACAGGTTTCTGAGGTGAATAAAAATTGCCTAATCATACAAATCGGAGTCTTGAATGTAGACATCGAACCATAATTTTGAAATACACTGTGACAAAAGAATTGTTACACCCGAAAGCAAGTATTCGATCGTAATAAAATTTAGCATTTCTGATGTACATGAAGATATAAAGAGTCTATCACAATATCACATCTAGAGGACACTACTATAGAACTACAGCAGAAGGATCATAAATTAGAAAGTTGTATAGCCCCACTGGTGTTGATACATATCGATATGATGCGTGGAAGACAGTTAAACCAAATCCTTACAATATCATAAGGTAAATTATGCCACATATTCTGCATTTGTTGTTCCAGATTCATTGTATTAAGGGGTGGCACAATTGACGATCTAGCATATCCCAAACATGCTCAATGGGAGACAGATCCGGGTATCTCTCTAACCAAGGAAAAGCTTCAGCACCACGAAGAAACTCTTGGGTGAGACGAGCCATGTGTGACCTGAGAGTTATCGAGCTGGAAAATAGCCTCTTAGACACATGACATTAAAGATAAAACAACAGTCTGTAGGATCTTCTGGATGTTTTGCTGCGCCGTCAAACTACCTCTACGAATACTAGATGGGACTGGTTGTCAAAAATTATGGCTCTCTACACCATTACACTAGGCGTTACAGTACTGTGCCGCTCGACACTTTTCAAATGGCAACTCTGGCCGAGTCTGTCACGCGCGAGTGTGGTGATCATCTACCTCAAGGCAGAAGCGGAATTCGTCATTAAATATGATACGCTGCCATTCCATCCCTGTCCTGGACTCTCTGGCATAGCATTACTCCAGACACAGCCAGTAACCATTCTCAGTTTACTGTAGAGCGGCCATCATTGTAACTCTTAGTGTTATGAAGTGGGAAGTCATCAGCCGGTCCTCTCTGGTAATGATACGAGGTAGTATGACAGCACAGCAGTACTTATTGTATGTCCTACAACTAGTTGTTTTGCCTTTCATACCACTCGTCAAACGGACTGTTTACCAACACGATAACGCCTGACCACACAAGGCTCGCTTTTCCTAGTTGTGCATAAGGGTTTTGTTTTACTCCATGCCACGCTGTATATCGGCATGTATCGCCACAAGAGGGATATTTTTAACTTACTAATTTATATAATTCTACAATAATGCAGTCCTCTAGATTTCTTCATATCCTTATGTTATGCATGTATGTATGCTAAGTTTCATTCCGATCGAACACTGGTGTTTCAATTTTTTTATACGTCATACTTCATACAGCGCATATTCAAATCATTTTTTCCTCACATTTTGTAAAATTGGTGACTCTTGGTCAAACTTGTATACATCTTAGTTTAGCATCAGTTGTCCCATATTGTCTGTTGTACGCAAAAAGAATAGAGACAAAAAATAGTTAAACATATTGTAATTTGGTGTTTCTTGTAAAACTATATCGTCAAAGTTTTGTGAATCTAGTGTCATTGAAAAAATTCTTGGATAGGCATTAAAAAAATAACTAATCAACAGCATAAGACTGAAATGCAACTAAAACGAACAACGAAATAGTCTGCGAGTTTAATACGGAAATTTCGAGATACGCCCAGAAGAAATTTTTAAAGAAAGGTGCTTTAATATCTTGTAAGCGATAACTTTTTTCAAAACTATTTCGCAATCACAACCGCATCTAATTTTTTCGGTGACTCTTTTTAACCAAGAACTTTACAGAACCTTGAGTGAGGGAAAGATGCATTTTCAATTTCCTATTCCCGACATACTTCCAATTCCCCAGTAGCAGTTCATATTCCTTTTTGTTTAGTTCCTTTTTTTAAATATTTTGAGCCTCTGAAATCCGAAGCGAAAAAATGCAACTAGTTGAAGAATTTCGAAAATAAGAATATACTTCCTAGAAACTTCAGCAGTATTTGATTGATCATGGGGAAACTATCCTCTTCCTAACTTTAATTACCTTACACGTTCCATCATTTTGCTATACTATTTTTTCTTTCGCCTTCACTATCCTTCGGGCTTCTTCGAAAGAATTTCCTTTCATCCGATTCCGAAATATATAGTAACGAAATTGATGCAACAAACTTAATGTAAATTATGCCACTGGAAATTCAATAAGGAATTGCTAGGGGTATAGAGTAAGTGGAAGCTAAAAGTAATCACTTTTCATGTATTAGATTGAACACAAATTAACAGAAACTTCACACACGGTTAAAGAGTTCTTGTAATTTACCCTTATAAATTGGTTGTTACGTACCTCATGAATTATTTATGAAACACGAGTCTCATCCTATTTAATACATTTCATTAAAGTGGAATTAAATTGCAAAACTTTCTTAGGCAAAATTTTTTACATGCAATTTACAAAAGTATGCATATAATAACACATTCAAAATTTGTTTTCAAGCTTTATCTCACGCTATCATTATAGATTCTTAAGCCCAAAGAAGAGTCACTTTTGAGATATTCGTACGTAAACAGACCAACCAGAAAAAATTGCCTGCATAAATGTTTTTTGCAGATAAATTCAAAATTCCGATATGTTACCTAAAAGAGACATACACTGACAGGAATTGAAAACAAATGTCACATAAGGCTTTTGTAATGTTTCTCGCGTGGTTCTTTTGGGTAAAAGAAAGAGAACAATTAAAACTCGAAAGGCATTCATTGAATAAGCGTTATAACAACAAATAAAACAAAAATGGACAATCTCCCGTCTGAGGGATGAGCCTTACGAAGTACGTTCGGTCTGCTATACCCGATATCTTCCTCGCTCTTTCGTTCCCTGTCCTTATCTGACCTTTCTTCTACCCGATTACCCTTCCGTCCAACCCCTCACAGCGTCACCACGTGGTCATTCTGACCATGTGACACTTACGCCTCTGCTTTCCCCGTCAAATAGGGTTGGGTGAAGAGGCAGAATATTACACTACAGATTTCATCAAATATATAAAATTTATGTATTGAGCAAAAAACGCTTGTTGAGGAAGGATGGTGCCAATACACATGAAGCTTTGCAAGGATTAGAATGCAATATCTATGTACTTAAGAGTGGATTTCTTTTCGTTCTTGTAAACATCCTTGGCCCGTTAGAACCTCTATAAAAGTTCTGCTCATATTCAGTTCTGCTCATCAGAAGCTCTATAAAAGTTCACCACCATATTTTTTATACATCGATCCTCTCTAGGGTCTGTGTGTTAACAGAAACCACGTGGAGTATGTGAATGACCTGATCATTCCATTGACTTCGATCCTCTTAGCAGAAGTAAGGAAAAAGAGGAGTCAGCTTCACTCTCAAAAAATACTGCTAGGCAGTTGCTGATGCATATCCTTCCTCCATATGGCCAAATAACCTCGCTCAACGAAATATGAATAAACCAAAGACAATCCAAAGATTCTTCTTAAAAATATCTTTGGAACACTCCACAACGCCCCAAATTAAGTCACTGCATTCTTACTGAAATACCTTCTCTGACAATGGAAATAAAAAACGGGCTTCTTCAGCTGAAAGAATCAGCTATTCTCGACTCAATTCTTAATTCCCCAGGAATGTGAAGGAAATGCTATTAATGGTCCGTGCACCCCCATTATTAATGCCAAACCATCAGGATCTCCACAGATGCTGCATATGTTTCATCACAACAATACATCTACACTGATGATTCCTTAATAAATTCTTG
Organism: Meta bourneti; assembly: GCA_933210815.1. Taxonomy (NCBI): domain Eukaryota; kingdom Metazoa; phylum Arthropoda; class Arachnida; order Araneae; family Tetragnathidae; genus Meta; species Meta bourneti. The sequence goes on along the minus strand of OW119922.1, from coordinate 56,578,801 downwards.
CAATTAGAGACAAATCGACTTTTTGCTTCATCACACAGAAAGAAATATATCAATGGGCAGCAAGACTACCTCCTGGCAACAATATTCTAGGCAAAAGCCAGTGCTTAGAGGTCATCAAATTTGCTCCTCCGAGCACCGCCATTTATACAAACAACCCGACAGACCTAAATCTATCCAAAACACTTCAAGAGAACGACAAATTAGAGAAATTCAAGACTTTCTCCATGAAAAGCCCACAGTTATTCTGAGATGGATAAAGATCCATTTGGGCCACGAAGGGAACGAGTTGGCAGTCGCGTTTGCAAAAGGGCCAACAGAAAGTATAAAGTCACATGTGTCTATCATACTGACACTTAAATATGATATAATATATCCTCCCTGGACGGATGATTCAATTCACCAATTCCCGACCACTTCCTTAAGTTCGGAATCTCGGCAAAAGGTACTACCACCTGTACTTCAGAAATAACCTCCTTCAATACACCACAGATTGCTTGTTCATAGAACCATTCAACCTGCACAGTTCCACGATCCTCCACTAAGATGTTTCAACCTGTTCACCATGCTTGGAACTTATATGCATGGTGCAAGATAAGTGCAAGATAACATTTACAAATGGACACTCGGCCAACCCAAAGTCAAGACTTAATCGCAGCAGCGCATTATTAGAGACTTGTGTCAAGTTTCGTGCAATACCTAAAGACGTATTGATAAACTCAAGCTCTCCTTCGTAAGATCCTGGAATACCTGGTGGTCTTACTCTAAATATATATTTTAATCTCTCCAATCCATGCTAACTGACTCGACTCTTCCCCAAAGTAGTCTACCAAATTGGTGAATACTCATAAGGATAGTGACGGTCTTCGGTAGGGCTCTGGACTACCTATGGACATTATTGTTGTACCACTACCAAAACCCATTTTTAGGGATAAAACGTGACCAACCTATTTCCTAACCACCCACGATGAAATCCTGCTCAAAGTATACTAACTGAAAAAATATCCGTCGTCCATGCATGGTTGGTAAATTTTCCAAAACACTAAACAGCAGAAAAGCACACGTTCGCGAATAACTTCTGTTTTATACTCTAGTCTTTAAACACGTTTTGCTTACATTTGCATATTTATGTGCTATTATTATTTCATCAATAGATTTGAAGCCTTTGCACTGTTTTTTATATCCTAATTTATTAACATATTAAAATAAGACGTTCTTGAAGAAATATTTTCAAATATTTTGTTTCAATTTCCGTCTGGTTATGTTTTATAGAATAAAGAAGGAATCCAATTCTTCAAATGTAAGTTTCATCTAATCAATCTTCATATTCCAGTCGTTATAAAAATGTATAATTTTGTGTTGAATTGATTAAGATTATGAAACAGTCTAAGACTGATACCAAATATATTAGAACCAAAAAGTATTCATTTTTGAAAGACACAGATTTTTAATTTTTTACATAAAAAGTACAAAACAGAAATATTGCGTCAAATTTCGCACATGATTACACTGCAGACGTCTACTGAAAAATTAGTTTCGTTGATCACTAAGTTGACATCATTTTTGTACTAAGTGTAAAAATCTAAGGAGATTCTATAATGATACCTTATTAAAAAAATAATCTTCTTCACTATTCCCAAGTTCTATTTGAATAATATATTTCTCTCACCCACACCCACAGTCAAAGAGTATTAATAATAGAGAATACGAGTTAATGGAAATTGTTCCTTTGAAAAACCAAATCGTAATGAATGTGCTTCTTAAAAAGAGTGAGTGATAAAGACTCACTTAATGTTCTCAAGATAAGCCTTGCACAAAAGACAATTCCTTAAAAATACAATCGTATTTCAGTAATCACGTTCATATTAATGAACCATGAAAAGATAGTCTCATTCAAAAAACTGCAAATGCTAACATTAAAATAACTTATTTGAAGTTCGATGTATTTATATTTTTTATGATAAAGAGAGAGAGACCAATAATTAAGTAGTAAAAAATAATTTTAAAATAATAATTGCTTTATAATCAATGGGATGTATGTATCATATTTAAAAGAAGCAACCATAGGTCTTGTGATTAAGACATGCAAAAGCTGATTTATTTACATAACGTAGCAACATTATGAACATGAATTAAGATTAGATGACCCAGGGATGAGCCGTTCTTGTGTGTGGAGGTTAAAGTCAGAAGAGAGAAAAGTATGTGCGAAACCACAAACTGAGTGTGTGAGAAAATCACAATCATCAAATTTAGGTGTTCGGTCATTGGCTTCCGAGATAGTATTGCCTTGAAGATGAATTAATAATGGGTCTGTATGTACTCGTCAGAGAAATGAATAGCGAATAATTTTATGTACCAAAAAGAAGTACTTTGACATAGCTCTTTGAAGCTACACATATTTACATACAACTTTTAAAATCAACAGTAAGATAAATTATAATCATAAAATAAAATTTATCTCAATTGAATCTAGATTTGCTGGTTGGATGTACAAGAGCAATTTAAGGGAGAATACTAAATGTTTAGAAATTAATATTTTGCTTCAAGTCCTTTATATTTGTATAACCTTCAAGTTATATATTAGAATAACCTTTGAATATCTTACAAAATGATTTTTGAAAATATATTGACGCACAATTACCGAAACAACATCAAAATAAACATTTCCTCTTTCAGTTACATTTAGCAACAAGCATGGTTTGCTTCTCTTGGAAATGAATAGGGCAAGATAGTTTTACTCGGAAGTATTTATTTAATGAAAGAATAGTTGCGCGTAACCCGCAATAAATTGCTTGGCATTTCTATCACCGATACCTTTCCACGAGCACTTGTGTAGAATGTCCTTTTCATTAGTTTCAACCTCTGAGTGAAATATTGGAAACCCTTCCCCATAGAATGCATCTGAATTATTTCTCTTGAATGAGAATGTGCCTGTATTTAGACACTTCAATCGGATTAATTTTAGAGTTTTGAAAACGGAAATAATCATGCTATTTTTTTCTTTTACAGGATAAAAATCATTTAAAAACTGCAAAATCCAACATCGTAATTTCATCACTTTCGTAACCAATCTGTCTTCCAAGCAGCTATAAAAATTAAAGACTAGGTAAAATGAACTCTTTTAATTAAACTATTTAAATAGGTTTATATATTCTATCTAAAATACTAAGATTTCAAATTCAATTCTTAGATCACTTACAAAACAACTGAGTGATATTTACTGAATTAAAGTTTGGCAACAAAAAATCATATTTTTCAGTTATAAAACTGTTTCTGTACTGTCTTTACCCATTATTTTTGTCACCGCTAATATTTAATATTTTTTAACAAATAACCACTAAATCTCGTGTAAAACTTCAAAATACGAGCTACTGAGCTCAAAGTAATATGCTAAATTAAATGCCTTACTCTTAAAATATATGACGATATTTTTTATCAATCTCCATCTCTGTATACAAGATTTTATCACATTTAAATTTGGTTATTATTACTATAATGTATCAAGTTATCTTTACTGTTCTAGTTATCCATTTAAAAGCGAATATTTATCTATTCATTTTTACTGAAAGTACAATATATATATATACACACATAGATACGGTTAAAAAAGAGGCCTGGCAATTTTCTTGTCATATTCCTTAAATTACAGTCTTCAAAATTGATTACTGCTCAGCTGCAAAAAAGGGGAAACTGTTCTTCGGATCTTTCAAGCGTAAAACTCCCACTTTATTTTTGTCTTTTTGAACAAGTTTTTGAGTAAGATCAAATCATACATTACCTCAAGCATCTTTTCCGTAATAAAGGCTGTTTTCAGTAGTCTTCAGCAAAAAAAGTAAGATTCTGTTTGATCTTTACGAGAAAATAAATGAGTATGCAGTACCAATGAAATGGTTACGGAAGTCCATCATTTGGTTGTTATGAAAGTCATTTTCTGATAATGGATTGTGCTCACTGTCAATGGAAAAGATACTAAAAGTGGTTTCAGAATTGATAGAAGTTCAATGAAAGTCTTTACAAAACTTTAGATCCCGATCATAATCGAAAAAAATTGTCTTATGTTAGATCCGTACAATAGAATTCAGCGTGCACAGATCTATGAAACAGCTTTAGAATAGATCATTGAATGCGAAATCTTGAATGAATGTTAATATGGAAGAATAATTATTCCAAAATTTGAGTGATTTCATGTTCAAACAATCAAATTAAATGGATGAAAAGTATAAAAAAGTCGAGGCTCATAAAATAAGATTTTAAAATGCCTGTATGTGGTATTTGAAACATACATTCTAAGTATATTCATTTTTTAAAAAATGTACATAAAATAAATAAAATAGTAATGCATGTTTAATGTAGTCATTATACAAAATATTGTTATTTCAACCGAAAAAATAAGCAGTTTAACTGCATTCAAAGTAATATGAAATAAGAGCAAGTCAATTTAAAATGCATACGTATTTGTTCTTTTCAAATATGCACCAAATAATAAACCTCATAAGTATTGCTTGTACATAGGTATTATCCATTTTTATTTTCTTATTTTAATCGCTGTAAATCCTGAATAGATGTTCTTTCAATTCTTGCTAAATATACAAATTCCCTTTTTTCCTTTCTGCATTATTATTTGATTATATTGATTAATCTCCAAGAAACAGAAATACATTACCACAATATGAAAGGTAAAATGTGTAGTTGCATTTACGGATTGCAAACATACATTATATACTGTTGAGTATTAAAACATATCGTTACCTGAATAAGAACTAGGTAACTAGTTATTTTTGGTTTTGAGATAAAAAGGGAAAAATAGTTTCCACGCCAATGCCTGTTTCATATATATCTATATTTTTCATTGGCTAGAGAGAGTTTAAATGGTCGAAAAAATTATCAATTAATGCATTAAATTCAATATGATCTCAGCTTTATTAATTACAAAATACCCATTTTTTGAGTTGACTAGTTCTTGCATTCAAATGACGATATTAAATACAAATGCACACTTATAATGCAATAACAGATTATAACTTAGGCAAACTAACCCACGTGTGAATATATTTTTCATGCATTTAACAATTTTACTTCAAATAAAAGGGATTTCCCCATGAATTAAGATCCTTTATTATTTAATCTGGATTGAATTTATCTATCACTTCATTAATTCCTAACATATACTATATTCTCCATATTCAAATAATTATTTGGTTTTTGAAATAAATTTAAATAATAAAAAATAAATTAAAAACAGTTTGCTGTCAAACCAGTTTTATATATACCTACATTTTTCATTAGCCTATAGATAGAGCATAAATAGTCAATAAAGTTACCCAGTGCTTGCATTGAATTCTGTATGATCTCAGCTTTAAAAATTTAAGTATAACTAAGTACACCATTTTTCTAACTACCTAGTTCTTGTGTATTCCCGTACGTTATAATCAAGTAACCTTACAATAAATTTTCAGTTTAAGAACTATGAAAGATAATAAATTCACCCTCAGAGATTTCCGTTTAGTGTAATAGGGTTTCTATCCCCACAGTATGTATAATGACTTAATGACTACATCTATTGGATGAAAGAATCTTGGGGAAAAATCCATTCGACAACTGGATAGAATTTATACAGGGAAGACTGCAGGATGCTGAGCGGATATATGCGCGTGAACCCTCTCAGAGAGTTAAAATCGTGCATAAAATAATCTATTTGATGTTATAACACAGATCTTCAAATATAAATCATATTCTGATTTGCAATTTTTAGAACTCAACTTCAAACGATTCGAATTTCTTTTGCAAGTTTTAACTTTCATTAACACCCCATGTAAAATACGTTCTTTATCAGCAACTCATTTCATTATATTTTCAACATCACGATTGCAAAATATTTGGTAGTGCTTAAAATCTCAGGAAAATATAGTTACCATACATCCTCCCATTTCTATGGGTATTCTATTTTGCCATATATACAAATAGCTTTAAACTAAATTACCTGCTTAAGTAGCCACGAAAAATAGATTTAATTAAAATAGTACATAAAATAATCTAATTGATGTTCTACAGATCTTTAAATATTTTAAACTCAGCATAAATTCTATTATCATGTTCAATTTTTAGAAAATTATACTTTATATGCAAATATATTTCACTCGTTTCAAGGAGAAAGGAAATATTACAGTCAGTATTTAAAGAAAAAAGGGACACTACTAAAAGGCAGCCCCGATTTTTTTTGAGTAAACTATGTTGACATGAAGAGGTCTTAAAAGCAGACCTCTTGTGATCAATCATCCCCATTAATGAATTAGGCAATGGCTGATTGGCTATGGAATGCGATGTTTATTACTTCCTAACACTATCATTACCAGTGAAGTAGCTGGTCATTAACTTGCGAATTATCATTACTTCGGATTTTTATGTGCCACGTTCCTTTCTTAATGGATTAATTACCTGGAGCATTTGTCCTCACAGAACAAATCTCTAGTGTATATCAAACACACCACTAATTTATTCCTTGAATTTCTGAAATCAGTATAAATGCATTTATGCCAGCTTTTCTTTCTTTGAAACGCTTACGGGACAGCTTAATAGAATGACTACGCATTTTCGTTTTATAGTTCACTCATTTCAAGAGCAATTTAATTTCAGAAATTAATTATTGATGTTGGGAAATGTGAAGTTACTAATTACCTCTAAGCAAGCTGTACTGTGTACTTAATATAACGTAAATAGAATGCTTGGAGTTCAACATTTTTAGTTGTTTCTGAAAATGGGAGATTCGTGTATTTATTATTTTGATTGGATTTTTCGGCATTAATTTCATAAATGGTTCAACAAATTAGCTTTACGAAAAGGATTTATAAAATCACCATGACTTTTGCAGATTTAAATGCATTCGAATAGATCAGTACATTTCGAAACATTCATTATTTTTCATTACTTATCCATTTTACATGGAAAAAGTTAAAGATTTAGAATTTATTAAGCAAAAAGTAAATTCTCTTTTACTTCTAAAATCAAAAGCTTTTAGAATATCAAGATATGTACTATCAAATACCAAGCTTTGTCAATGTCATTTAATAGTTAAATTATGAAAAAGTGCATCTTATACAATTCAATTATTACAGAACAGATAAAAGAAAGGATTGTCATTATCATTGGGTATTAATGTTTAAAAATCAATGCTTGATTTAATTTTAAAATGTATGACTTAATACCAGATATTTCTTTTCAAGTCAACATATAGCAAATAAAACCGAGTAATATTTTAAAGAAACATAGCAGTGAATAAAATGTATACTCTAGCATTCATTTGCTAGCATGTTAGCAATCTTTTCATACCTCAAATGCCATCAAAAGCTTACGAGTTCATACATATTCTATTTTATTATATAGCATGCGATAGATAACGTAACAGATAGAGATGACATATTAAATTTTTACTCAAACTTTTATCCACAAACGCATTCTTTAACATTTGAAAATTTTGTTTTGTATCAGAGTGGAAAGATTCTTGCTATTATTCAAATAATCTAGCATTTTCGTGAATATATTCAAGGCATATAAGGAAAAAATTGCTTACGCCATTAATAAGAATTTTACAGTCATTATTTCAATATTTTAAGGAAAGTCTCTCTTAGGAAGATGTTTAATCGATTCAGTCTATTGCCACAAAATAGTTGGTGTCACCATAGTGTGACAAGATGAAAATTAAAGGACGTCATAAAATTAATAAACCAATACCATATGGAAGGACTTATATCATTGTGAACATAAGGAATTGGTAGGGCTCAAATAGCCGCATTGATTGAATATCGAAGAGTGTATTTGCTGGAATTGGTCAGAACATTGAGTATGAAGGTGGATTTTATTGGGAATGAAGCAACCAACAAATGGCAGAAATTTGGTATACCTCGGGAAGCACGTAGGTTTTGAAGAACCTGAAAGTGCGTAACCGGCGAAGAGCGAGCTCATCCACAACCCCAGAAATGAAACCGCCCAAAATTATCCCAAGCCTCGTCAAATTGTCGTGATAACAATGTTCACTGAATCTGCGACACTCCAGCGCCCAATGATAGAGACCATTCGGTGAGTATCACTCTCTTGAACTTCCCATCTATTCATGTTTGACCCCTCACCAAATTATCAATGTCCCTGATGTTTCCGCGATATCAATGCAACATATGATATGAACTACTTATGGACAGTGTTTTATGATCAAAGAGTAGAACTCAATTAAAAGAAAACACAGTTTCTTTAAATGTATCGATAACTTTACTGTGTATGAATAAATTAAAATTTTAACTACTCTTGTACGGCCTCTGCCACAATAAGGAATCTTATATAAACTGTGTGTGACTTTTCAAACAAATATTTCATTACGTTTTAATTAATCTAAATCTGAAAACCAGTTAAAACAGTTTATTAGCATATATATAACAGCCCCGTTAGATAGTCACATTTTTAAATGTATAACATTTTTAAATGTTTAAATGATTTTTTAAATATATCAAGAGCAAATATTTGATTCCATAATTTCGAACTTTCCCTTTTTTGTACACAGCCTTAAAGAAATAAAAAAAAATATTAGGTAAATTTTCTCTCTAGTTGACGGTACGGTTTTAAAAGTGGAAATATTTTTCTTTCGGTGGGAGAGGCTCGCCAAGTCTTGCAGCTCCTCTTCCCTCTTGCTTTGAGGTTACCAGAATGAAGAATGCATCATCCGTACAATAGCCAAGTTCAAGGCAGTACCATCAACTACTGATTAACCAAATGTTGGTTTTATATGAAGCCTAAATTAATGCTATACTTGTATGACTAAAATTTACATTCTAAGATTACTTACCGATTGCAATTTTGCTTGTCACATTCTAATAGTTCGGTACTAAAACATTTTTAAAGCTTTGTCTGAAAGAATTCGGAATTTTTATATGGCATTCATAACAAAGAACCAAGAAACAGACAACAAAGAAAATTGCTGTAACAATGCCAGACAATGATTTTTAAAAAATAGCTGTATATTTATTCTTGTAAAATATACAAGCTATATTCCATTCTTTGAAAAATTATGCATAGTACAACTTTTCGAAAAACTTATTTAATGTTTGCATTGGTTCATAATTATTTCAAGTTAACTACATCTGCATTTTTCAGAATACTTATGCACTCATATTATAACCTCCAGGTTAAAATTTAAGATCTATTTTGGTTTTGTTATTTGTTAACGATGTCTGTGATAGATACAATTGTTTTCTGAAATTTTGAGCTTTTAGTGATGATTTAAAAATATGCAGGGTTATTCGTGTCTTAAATGACTATAAGAAACTTCAATTTGATTTACAAAATTTGAAGTCTTGGTCCTTAAAATATTGCTTGTCCGTAAATGAATCACTTTGTATTAAAAGAAATTATATAAAGAAGGTATATTATATTAAGAATGAGCCATTAAGATAAAATTATTTTGTTGATTTAGGTATACGTTAAGATTCGATTTTGGTTTTCCTTCGACTATTACATAAGAGCGATTATAGAATCTGCATACTGCAAACTTCGTTGGATCAAGAAAAAAACAGAAATTTTTTGTTATACTAGCACGATCGTTTTATTGTTTAAAATTTGTGTTAGTTCAGGACTGGAATTTGATCTGCAATTTAGAATTCTTGTTACGACTGGCGGCATCAAAAATATTGAAAGAATGCAGAATAAATTTTGAGATATATTTCTTTAAATTATAAATCTTCAGGATTCTTCTAAATTGAGAAATCGTTTCCGTTTCATTACTTTCAAGCTCTCCTTAGAAACATTGCTTTAACAAAGGTCTTTACAGCCTCCTACATGATTAAACTTGTAGTTTCTTAAATTTATTTTAACGTCCCCTGGTATATCACCAGGAAATTTTAAAATGTTTTTGTTAAACCTTTAAAAAAGAAACGGTGTGCTACAAAAAAACTATAAAAGTATGCTACAAATTTTACTCCAAATAGATTTTTGACCCTCTTGACGGTTGTCTTGAGAAAGTATCTCGTCATTAGCAAAACTGATAAAACCTTAGACATGATATCTCGTCATGAGAAGAAAATTGACCGAATATTGATCTCGTTATCATCAGAAAATCGATAATATCTTGACCACGAGATATCTCGTCATGAGAAAAATTGGTCAGATCTTGATGTACGAGATTTCTCGTCGAAACCACTAGGAGGGTTAAAGAGAACAAATTCTTCCTTTGGGATTGATAAATTTTTGTAATAATTTCAATTACTGTGCAATCTGCTTCAATAAAGAATTTTGTTTTATCTCTTACCGAATTGTATTTGCGTATCATATATTTTCATATATTTTTGCTCTCTTATTCAATAATAGTTATATAAGAAAGGACACATATAGCATACACCGCTAATGTCTTACATTTTATGAACTCCTCATGTTCCTTTATTATGGAAAAAATGTAAAATTCAATTCAAATATTCAGTGCGTTAAGAAATTCAGGTTTGACCCATACTGAAACAAAAACTCATTGCCCGCAAGTCGCATCTTAAACTAAATAAATGTAGATATCTCGGTAAAATATTTATTATAAAATCTCTAAGATCATTAAATTGAATATTATCCACAATTTATCCATAGATGACTAGAGTAATCCTGCAATATGTGTACACTTTTAATTTAGTTACATCTATATATTTCAGTTTGTCTAGATTTTCTTTACTTCTAAAACTGGAAAATGAAGTTGGTTCATAATTAAATTAAGGGTGATCAACATTTTATGCAATGAAAAATTAATTTTAAAAATGTGCGTATTTTTGACTCATCTAAAGTAATGTTTTGTGGGTGCATTTAAGAGATAGTTTTAAAGTTTTAGTTCTCGTGCACCTACATATTTGGTATAACTTTATTAACCCCCTTGCTCAAAAAGAAAACTATCTCCCAGAATTTAATCAGCGACCCTAAAAATATATACCGCACACAACACCCGTCTTCATCGCGCAAATTGTTGCTCCACCACTTTGATAGATGCATCTGAATTTTTCACCCTGTTTTCGCAAAAGCTTACAAACTGGAGGAAGATTCTCCTCTCTAAGATTCTAAGTTTCTCACCAAGAAAAAAAGCGTTTCCCTTCCACCAAAAGAATTCAATCCTTCCTCTTTTTACGTCTTTTTTCTTCTTGAATAAATTATCGAGAACCCCTAACCCCTGCTGTTCCATCCACCCCCTTGAAAGAAAGCGGGGGTGGCGAGACATCGTAAACTAAAAACAATAAAGAAAACACCTCGGAAAAAAATTACGCTTTGATCAATAAAACCAATTACTTTTTCTTCGGCTATACCACCCACTACACTTGGTTCTGTAGCCGCATATTATTGGCTGAATTCTCTACCATCCCACACATTCTTGTCATCAAGATAAAAAGGAATGGGAATTTTTTATCTCGCGATATATTTACACATTACTGGGTTCTTTTTGGGGTCGTTCTTTTCTTGCTCCAAGTTCTCGGGATCTTTGTTTTTTTATTCGGTTATAACCAGTTATTGTTTATTCTAGATCGGCTTGATAATGCGTATTGTCGAGATAATTTTTTAGCTTTTTTCCAGTGGAGTATGAAATTTTCGGAGCCGAATTTCTTTTTGCAGTTCTATGAAACCTTCATATGGTTCGATGACGATAATGTTTATCGTTTACGGTATTAGATGGAACGTGAGTGTTTGGATTCTTTCGGTAAACATTTCATCACGTTAAGCAAATACAAAAGCAATAAATATGGATTTAAAATTGCTCTTTTCGAAGTTTACTGGGTCGTAAATATACTGCTTTCAGTTTTTCATACAAGCGTTTGCTTTCGGTTTCTTTTGACTTTTTCTACGGAAAAATTTTGAAAAATGGAAGTAAAATATAAACAACAGATCCTTCTATTGTGATTTCCCTTCAGAATCAAAATCAATACAAACGAAATATTCATTCCATGGAATTTATTCAAATATCAATAACTATTTGTATACGGAGAGAAATAATAGTTTTTTAGATAAATCATTCAATATGCTTCTGACTTTATTCACTATTTCGTAGCCAAGATTATATTTTGAATCACTCATGAAAACACACTGAAACCCTTTCCTTCCAGATTCTGAATATTTACCATGGTACCATTCTTTCGTAATTTCATTACTAAATAATTTATTGTAAAATGTTTAATTCTTCGATTCATATGATTTCTTTAATAAACTATAGTATTTAATTGAAGAAATTCTTACATTGAAGATTTTATAAAGAACTTTAAGGGAAAATGTAGAACTTCAATTCATAAATCTGTACTTGGGTATTTGATATTTTAAGTGTCCGCCTTCTGATTAATACTATTGAAATTATAGTATAGAATTATTTTTGTATACAATTCTAAATCTCAAGTTCTTGAAACTATAATATAATTTGAGGTATAAAGATCGTTCGAAAAGTTCAAAATTCTCGAAGTGAAATTTTAGCAAAATGTTTTCTTTAAAAAAAGCGTGATTCCATTCATATTAGTTTTAAAGCTTTAAACACCAACCTTTAAACTATATTCGAAAAAGTTATTTTCAATTTTCATATAGCTCCTAATTTTATATTGTAGTTTCCTGATTTTTACTATTCGAATTAGCTTTATTAGTTTTTAATATTCGATTTATAAGCATCATCCAATTTTATTATGCATATAATTTGAAACTAGATAGTTTCTATAGAAGTAACTTGCAATGATGTAAAATTGAAGTTATTTTAATTAATTATTTTTTTCTTACAAAAGTCATTGTTAGGACACAGCAAATTTAATTTTGCAAATACATGTTTCTCAAATTTTTATTGAAATGTATTCGAATTTGTCTGAAATCCATTTTTTGCATATAATCTAAATGTAAATCTAATTAAATTTTCAGTGTATAACGATTAAATTATAGTGCTATTTTACAACCGAAATCTGTTTAATAAAGACTGTATGTTGACCTTTTTGTGAGTAAGAATTAAAATTATAATACATCGGTTAAATTTAATCAACTATGCAAGCATTATTTTATATCTCATATGTTTATTGATCATATATTGATATACCCAAAGGTTTCTCTCTCTCTCTTAACTTTATTTCATAACTGCTCGCAAACTGTCGCTTTACAACAAATTCGAAATTCACTTTAAGCCATAGTTCCTCGTCTAATCTGGGAGTTGTAAGTGGTGGAGGTTCAATTCTTGCATTTTATCTTCGATGTATTTCTCCCTTCTGTATCAGTAAAATTCTTTCTGCATGTTGGTCCATTATTGGACGTTGTATGTCTTGCATTGGGTGTGATTTGGACAAATACTTTCCTTTCACATTAATGTCCAAGCAGTCAATCCGGTCTAATCAGCCCTCGTGTAACAAAAATAAATAACAACAGAGCGTGAAACCAAAAAAATCTTCGTACACACATATTACACTAATTCTTACAACCCCACAAGTTATGATTGATTGACTGATTACACATATATATAGAATTGTGTGCTTGATTGTAAAGATTGAATTAAGAGGTACTTTCTGTAAAGCTAAATACAGAGAACGTTAGTGTTTTGGTAAGCTCTTTTTAAGTTGAAGAGTGAATTCGCATACTATTCGAATGCAATTTCAGAAAGTCGTTTATATTGAAAATTAACGTCATACTTCTCCAAAATGGCAATAACTCAAATTAGTTCTTGACCCGTTAAGCGTCACGAGATTTCTGACTGGTATAATTGCTTTTATCCTGCATTCCACTTAATGACTAAATTGCAACAGCCATTGTTTGAAATACTAAACACATCGCAGACTGATTAGAAGCCACACAGGCATTTAAGTAGGTAGGTATTTGAATCACTGGAGCAACACTGGACTATTGGTGACAATACGGGATCAATCCTGATGGGAAAGATCCTAGAACAACACCTCGAAATTTTGAACCATGGTCAGATGACGAGATCAGTATCTGAGCTGGAATTCCACTCTCCAAATCTCCACACCATGCAATGAGGACGTTTGAGACCACTACTGATTTAACATAGAAGCCAAGCAAAGTTACCTGCACATATCACATCCGAAAGTATTTTTTTCTCGGTTAGTTTTTTAATGTTCACACTGAAAACCTGTCTCATAAATTGTCGAAAGTAATGGACATATACACACGAATTAGAAATAATGTTTTATTAAATAAAATTTTAATGACAGAAGTTTAGTTTCTTGTTTGCGGCTTATGGCGCTGGGGTCATATTTGTCATAGCTGCCCCAAATACAAGACAAGATTCAAGACTCAGAAGAAGAAAAGGGCTTCTATATTCTATCTGTTGGAATTATCCCAAGTTGTATTAGTGCCACGGTAGCCCGGTTGGAAGAGTAGCGGATTAACAACAGGAGAGTTCGAAACTCAATACAATCAAAGGCCATCGTGTACGCGGGATTAGATGCACACTAATTCTGTGGTGTCCTTACGTTGGCGTGGTGTGGAAGTTTGGAAAGTGGGGTGCCATCTCACAGGTGTTGACCTCGTCATTTAACCGCGGTTGAAAATTACGAAGTATTGTCCTCGGATCTTTCCCTTCGGGATTGATCCCGGACCACTGTCAATAGTCCATTGTGTTGCTCCAGTGCGACGTTAATTCAACTACCCTACCCAAAAGAAGGGCATGCATCCACTGTAAGTACCAGGAATCGAATCTGAACCTTTTGTTAGCGTAGTGAGCCATGAAGGCTCTTTTATACCTCAAATATTCATGCTGTCTTCTTCGCCACCTTTTCGTCTTACAAGAAAGCACAAAATCTCCCTCCACCGAGTAAAATCAATGCCAGTACCAAGTCCTTTCGAGAATGCGGCTAAATAGGTAAAATGGTATACGATATCGATTCAAATAATCGTGTAGTATGGTGCATTGACTGCATCCTTAATGACGACCATCGGGCTAGTGCGGTGACAAACATTCTCGATTTTCGACGACCTCCAGCAAACAAAGTGTCCCATCTATTAGAGCCATCCACGACATGACCACATGTCAGTGATGAGCATTAGCCGTCGTATTGCAGTTTCGTGATTGGGGAAGGGCCGGGCACGTCACCGATCCTGATCGGTGGATTTCGTGTCTCCAGAGCATGATTTTAAATCGACATACCAACCAGATGTAGAATCTGTGATTCAATAGCAAATCAGAATCAGGGAGGTAGTCAGTGATTGAACTCGAAATTTTGTAAACATTCGACTACTTTATAAATAAAATAGTCGTTATATAATATAATAATATAATATAAATATAATAAATCGTTATAAATAAAAAAGTATTTTCAGTATTTTTATTTTCGGATGTGATGTAGTAAATGAATTGGGAATAGTAAACGGCGTGATTACTTTCACACAGGTAATTTCAAAAATTTGAATGACTGAAATGCTGTCGTTATTTATTGTAATCTTAACCTAGATCCAATAAAATGTCTCTGGATAATATCTTTAATTCAGATAGCTAATATGGGCTCACGAAAAAAGTCTTTTTTTTCTTTTTAACGTTTTAACTAATTTCATAAACCGTACTAAATGCTGTTGATTCGCAATATTTTGACTATAAGTAATTAAATAGACAATAAAATAGTTTTTTTGAGAAAATTGTATTTTTAACAATATATGATCATAGGAACTTTGTTGAAATCCGAATGATTCACGTTCAATAAAAATTTAACTGCTATAAAGGTTATTCATGAGTGTTCAATTTATATAATCGTTTCATCGACTTCAAAAACTTCATTATAAATAATATTGGTTTATTGCATTTCAAATTCATCGCAACCAAATAATGTAACATAACAAAATTAAGCTTGAACTTAAGGCAGATGTTTCATAAACCTTTGGAATCGTCAGAAACATTTTGGTTCATATATTGCAGCCTCACTTTTTTGAACGATCTATACTCGAATGGTGCATGCTGTACCGAATGACCTTTTGCCAAGGGCAGATATTGGATAAATTTAAAACAAATAAATCAACATTTCAGCCCACTTTTCATGAAAAGAAAAACTTATTTTGTAAATTTCTTAATGGTAATTTCTCCTTTGATTACATTAATTTTATTACTCTATTGAAGACACTCAAAACAATATTTCACCATACTTTTTATTTAGTAAGTCCTTAGAATTTTTCATTATTTTCACAAACTTTTATTGTATTTATATTTCCTTGGCTTAAGAACTTACGTGTTCACATATTTTGGACCGATTTTAGGTAGATCTCCAGTTTCTCTTGAGCATCAAAGGGGAATACTTTGCGCAAAATATCGACGCCTTATTTCCGAAAAGAAATATTACTTTTCCAATGAGTTTTCTGTCATATTTTTTTACTTTCTTAATTAGTTGAGATATTTACCATGAGTCATTATTCTTTTATTTTAATTTTCCTTCCATAACCTATATCATATTTTATTACATTAAGTGATAAGCCACGCAGAGTAATAATTTTGTTCTACAAGATAAAGCTCTTGAAGATTTATGTACTACTCAAACTTTAAAAAAGTTTTGATTGCAAGTAAAATACCGTCGTTTAATATATTCCTTTCCCTTGGGAATACGTTGGAGCGTAGCCAATCAAAAATTCATCAAACATCTCGGAAATATTGAACTGTTTTCTTCAATTTTGCCAAGAGCAAAAACAAAAGAATTGTCTTTCCCCTAATCCCCTTCAGTGGTAAATTAATTTGAATTTAGTGATAGCTCTGCCCTAAAAATAAATTATTTTGCCACAACCGACTACATTCTTTTTACTTTCTAGGAAAATTGATGAAGCAAAAAATATATTAAGGAAACAGCTGGTAGAATGAACTTTTTTGAAAAGCCCCAAAGTTCCTTCCAGTTGATCTCCCAGACAAGTTTTTTTATTCTTATTTTGACTAGCAATCCTATACATCGGAAAGTCAAGAACTCGATTCACGATTTCTAATATAGCACCAGCTGGTTTGCAGTGAAGCAAAATGTAGCACCCCCACTGCGAAGAAGAATTCATATATTTTATTTTTATCTATCTACCATGACGTGCAATAATAATGGATGCATGACGACAAAAAATATCGAAATAAACACAGCAGAGACATTAGAGGAGTGAAAGAAGCTAAGATAAGAAATTAAATTTGAAAAAGACCGTGAAGTCTTTTTTTCGATCCATTCTTTTTTTCGGTATTTTCATTGGATAGATTTATATTTACGTTTCATATATCCATATCCATCGTCAATTTCAGATACCGTATCTTTTTAGCATAAGAAAAAAGTTTTCTCTCGCAGTTTAAAAACAAAACAATTGGGTTTCAGTTTTGTTTTCATACGCGCACACCCACATCCACTCATCCCCTTGTCTCTATATGCATACAATTTATAAATACGGATATTAAACGTTAAAATGAATTCCTGCTTTGGCTCAAGATCTATTTCAGAGTGTAAAAACTGGAGATATTATTTAAATTTGCATCTTTTGAAGGCATGCAAAATATAAATTAAATTTAGGCATAGCATCTTTTTCTGTTCCGTGGGGATAAAGTAAATAATGTATCGATGCGAAATTCGTTGTCTTCTCAATAAGGAAATTTATCAGCGACTGCTACTGTTACTTTATTTTCTCTTTCAAAATCGATTCGGTATTTCATTGTTTCCAATTTTGTTCATAATTAGTTGAATGAAAAGGGTGTTCATATTTGTCCACATTCACTGCACATGATTTATTTTGTTACTCGTTTTTCAGTTCCTTGATCTATAGTTATTTCTTACAACCTGAGGACTAATTGGACCAGAAACTACTACTTAAATTAATACTGAACAACTGCGAGCGTTTGTACACAGATCATATTTCAAACTCGATCTTCTGTACCCAACCCATAACGCTAACAACTATTATGATTTGCACGGTTCTATGTGAACATTGGGCCTCCATACCTCAGTGGGGTCGCCCACTGCGATGGTAACGTGTGAGTTTTAAGTGGGGCATGTTCAATTCCTGTAAAGGGTGTATTTCTCTCTGCCGTTTTAGTAAAAACTGGCCTTGTGTTGCATATCCATTACTTGACAGGGTCTATCTTGTGCTTGGCACAGGTTGGCCATCTGTATAAACAAATCTGTAGAGTACTTCAATAGAATCGGTTATTTCAAGAACAGCATCTGTCATGTTTTTACAAAATGTGACTTATGATGTTTTTGAAATGGCGAATTCAAAAGTAATATCTGAAATCCGAACAACTCAATGTGTTCAATATAATATAAGGGGCCCATTTCATATATTGAAACAGTAGCTTTCAAACTTTACTTTTTCTTTTTTTTCTACCTGAAGTATACTTGTAGTGTGATCTAGTGATGTTAAGTTAAATGTACATTTTGGATTTTGGCTGGTGTAAGCCACACTTCATTTTGTTTTGCTTGATTTAGTACTTTGCAGTGGAAAATAAAGTACATTTATTACTAATTATTTTACCTTCCTAATAAAATGTATGCATCTTTGTCTTCTTGAATTTACTAACATATGAATCCTCTATAGAATTATATAATAGGATTATTAATACTTCTGTTTATTCAGTAATATATCGTAATTTCCTAATCTTGTTCACTTTTACATTTTAAATTTTGATGTATTTTCTAGAGCTTATGAACCATATTTCCTCGTCATTTAGTTAAACTTTGTAATGCTATTATTGAAAATTTTCCCTCTAATTACCCCTTAAGCTTCTGAGCATTACGACATTTCGTGAAGAATTGTATTTCCTTTTCCCCACAAAACACACATAATGGATTAATATCACTATATATTCGTTGATAGAATCCTAGGAAATATTATATTGATCAAGGTTAAAATTGGTTAAAAGTCAAGCAGGGAAGACTGCTGGTTGTAGAACGAATACTTGCGATTAAGAACGCCTAAAAGGGTTAAAATTAAATCCATAGTACATAATTGATATAGTTGGTGATAGCAGTTGAATATGTGTTTTAAGGAAGTCTATATAAGTGAATGAAAAAACACTTTACTTGATAATTTCTGATGCTATTGATTGCTATTCAAATGAATGTCAAAAATTGTGATTCAATTGAATGTTAAAAAATAATCTATTTCAATGAAAAAATTTTAACGTCTCTAATTAAAGGTAAAGTAAAAGAATACGTATAATGTACTCAAATATAATGCAATGCATAATAAATAATGTATTTAATGATGAAGTATAATTCTGTAGCTATATTTATCAAATTCTTAGAATAAAAGCCTAGTGATGATTAAGAATGGTCCATTGAATCTTTATTTGATGGCACTCTGAAAAAATTTTCATTTTTTAATGAAGTAATATTACACGATCGTAAGACTAAAGGGACACAAAATGAAGTGATACTCTTCTGTTGAAGAAGAAAAAGATACTTTTCACTTCGAAGAACAATATCAATAAATCTCAAACTTATTTTGCAAAGATCAAAGCATTTATATTCGACTAAAGAGAAATTCCGAACATAAAATAGGGACTGTGGTGTACCACTGTTTGAGTGAAACATTTTAATTTAGCCAGCTCCATATTATCAGGAATATACTGAATAAATACTTTCAGATCTCTGGATGTCAGAAGAGTCAAAACAAATAAATGGAGAAACAAAAGTGCTCGCAGCTGGAAGTAAATAAGTTTTTTCCAAACAAAGTTGGGATTTTTTAGCACTACTGGGATTTCGAAGATGGATGAGAGAACGAAACCTAATGGACATTGGTATTTTCCGATCAATATGCATCGTTCATCACACAACTGACCAATGAGTTCTATTCTAAGATTAAATTCATTTTTCCACCAGGTATACGATATATTTTCTCACATGCAAATCTTCTCTTCTCGAAACACGTCAAGAATGTATCATCGCATGAATATTTTTCAACTGCTTAAGCATATAAGTAACTAATGTTGTTTAAAATGCTCCCTACTAGCTTACTAGTGCCATAGTAAAATAATAGTTAGCACTGCTGAAAGAGTTTAGATTCTGTAAGCAATACAAATTTGCACCAATAAATGTGAACTATAAGTATTTTTTAAATACTTTAAAGAGATATCAAATTTATGTACACATAAAAAGGAATTTAAAAGTTTCTCTTTCAATAATTCTCTATAGTTGTTTAAACTTCCCTTCACCGGTTTGATTGGAAGATTATCTTAGCTATTTAGTTACAAGAAAAGTATACATTTATTTAAAATGGCCATTGGCAGCTAAAATGTGGTGTGGTTTTGAAAATTGTTAAGTTCGATTATCGTACATTCTTAGAACATGTTCATACTGAATTAATCTTTGACAATTTATTTAACATTTTGCATATTGTCCCAAACTTTTCTCTTGTGTTTACTGAAACAAAATAATTAAATACAAATTTCAAAGAAACATACTAATTATTCCTTTCATGTATATATTTTTAGAACATTACATAATTCATATTGAAAGTTTTTGCAGTCAATGATAAGGCATAGATAAAACTTCTTAGACGACCGAGTTTTCAGTCTTTTAAAAGAATTGTTGATCTTGTAATGAAAAAAGCTGTTGTATTTTTGCTTACAAAAGTAAAGTATTTATTTTGAAAACTATTATGGCTTTATAATAAGAAACTGATTAGTTTTATTTTGTCTACTCAGAAAACATTATTTTTCCTTCAAATTCCGAATATTTCCTGTTTAAGTTGACTTATGTGGGATATATAATAACATATAATTGTTAGAGATAATATAAAATGTTTGTCTTTAATTGTAAAACAAAACCATCAACTCAATCTTATTATCTTACGAAATTCGATTTCTAAGAGTATATCGAAGAACCGATAGTGTAATGATTCGAAAAAGCGTCGATCTGGAGACCACGACTTGAATCTCAGCATATTTCAACCTATAGATTTTGTGTTTCAATGCTAAACTGGCACATAAGATACGAGGATTTTATCAAGATATTCCCTGTTCAAATGGCATATTTTTTCATAGATGGCATACTATCCTAAGCATAAAATTTCTAAGAAAAATGAAACTGCGCTTTGGTAGAAAAAGGGCCCCTGTCCAAATTCGCTGATTTTGAGTTAAGTTCACAAATCACTTCAAGGTTATGAAACTTGTAATGGAAAACAGTCAAAATGTACCTGTCACTACATTTAAAAACAATCACAACATTGGAATGCAAAATGGACAGTGGTCCTTTTTCTACCAAGGTACAGAAAGTGATTGCTACTACTTAACAAATAAAAATAATTTGATTCATGCTTTCTTTGGAAGAAAAATTTGAGTCCTAGTAAAACTGAACTACTTTAAAAATCTGATTACTATTGATTTTGAGGATTGGGAATTTTTGGTTAACTTCTGTATCTGTAATAATTTTGTATTTAAAGGTGAGCATTTATTTATTAAAGTTAAGGATTAACCCCACAGGGTTCCAATTTTTCATCCATTCTTGCTAATTTATTTCTTCATTATTATGAAAAAAAATTTTGCCTGCAAATTAATTATGCCTTTAGATATACTAATGATTTTATTGTTTTTAATGATAGTAATTTTGCTCACCTGTGGAAATCGATTACCCCGATGAATTATATTTAATAAAAACTAATTCAGATAATAATAAAACCGTCTTTCTGGACCTGAATATTTGCACTTCGAATGCTAGAACTGATATTGGTGTTTATGATAAGAGAGATGATTTCGGGTTTCCGGTTTTTAAGTTGATATATTGGGATTCTAATATTTCAAAAAGAATTTATTATAATACAATTGCTAGTCAACTGGTGCGTTTCAATAAAATTTGCAACTCTAAATCTAATTTTCTTTTGCAATGTAATAATCTCATTGACACACTTCTTAATAATAAATATCCTCACTCCTTTTATAGCGTTATTTTTGAAAGATTCAAAAGTGCTAATATTGTTTGACTGAGTATTCGAACACTATCTTTTCGATTTCCGGATTCGAAATCGGAATTGCTATTCCGATTTCTCAACTCTGATATTTGGGTGCTATAAATGGCATTTGTTGGCGATCCTCATGTAGTTTGCGCGGGTTGTTGTCGAGCCGAGGTATATTAATTTGGGTAAGTTTGTTTTCTCTTCTGTGGTTTTGATTTTATGGTCTTTGTTTTTTAGTTTTGCCTTTCTGTTTATGGTGTTTGGAGGGGTGTATGGGCTACTTTTATTGAATTGCCGCTCACACGCAGAAAACGCCATATTGTGTTGACTGGGTGAGGTCCCTCCACCCCACCGCCACCATCCACCAACACTTCATTTTTTCGAAGTTTTCTTGGCATTCTGGTGTTTAAAATCCCTGGATATGCGTCTGTTTTGCAATATTGAAATATATATATATATATATATATATATATATATATATATATATATATATATACAATTAGGTACACTCAAACCCATCAGGATACGTAAGTTACATATTAATCCCCGTTCGATTTGTCCTGGGTGTGCATTGAGGATAAAATCAATTTGAAATACTACAGGAATAACTGGCTATTATTACGATTACTGTTTGATTTACACCAAATTTGATAGACATGCTTTAGATCCCTGGAGGAAGAATAGGCTACATATTAACCCCGCTCGATTTGTCCTGGGCTTGCAGAAGGGCTAAAATTGAATCGAAATCACCATAGTAATAACTGAGTATTATATTGCAGTAACTGTTTGACCGATCCACTCCATATTTGGTACATTTATGCTTTTGAATTCTGTGGAAAACATAGACTAAATATAAACTCTCATTCGATTTGTCCTAAGTGTGCAGAGACGGTAAAATCTATTTGAAATCACCATAGGAATAACATTAAGCTATTCCTATGGTGATTACGATCTATTACAACCTAGTCTACCTGAGCAAAATCGGGTAATTCTGTTAACTGATATCATGAATCAGAAGATAAATTAGTTTTACTAAAAATATGAAAACTTTAGTATAATGGCGTCCTTCTCGGGATACTAGGACTGGTTTAAATAAATTTTACTTAAAAAAACCTCAATCCTCTGCTTCATATAACCTCCCACCATCATTTTTTTTTCAAGGTGGCAAATTTCAGTTTTTCTTGTTCTTCCCCTTGTTAGCATACACCGCAAACCTCCCTCCCAAGGAAGGAGGTCGGTCTTCATCTCAGTCAAGTGGAATTAACCCACTGCAAGAGTAACCGACCCAACCACAAGTGATAAAGCCAAACGCTATTAAATCTAACAAATGTCTGACTGAAAGCGATTTCCTATCGAAAAATCACACCCCCCGTCAGTGAAGGATGGTGCCAGAACTACCAGCCAGAGATACTTTTTTTTGCCTACTTTCTGCCTCGATAAGGAGTCCAAGAGGGACATTCGTCAACTGCCATTTTGTATCGCTGGAGAGATCCACCGCGTATTCAGGATTTAGGATACATTTTTTCCTCTTCCCCATTTTTGCTTCAGTCCCTTTATTTCTTTTTCGTCGTTATCCTATAGGAAAAGAGCACTTCTTTCAGATAAGGGGAAAGGAAAGAGGGTTTAAATTGTCTTCCGTGTCATTCTTTGGCCGGGAAGTGAAGCTTTATGCGGTCGCTTAGGATTACGAACTAATCCGAAATCTTGTGAAGCAGAATATTTTAGCGAGGGTCTAATTAATTTTTACCACCATAATTATAGAAATGCACCAGTTTGATGCAAACAATTTCACGAATTTCATAAAGATTTCTGTTTTGTGTAATGTGAGAGACTTTTCTATTCAGCTAAATGTATGTAGCGGTACGTTTTTTGGAGCTTGGTTTCCTGTGCGCATTACGAATGTGACATCATTTTTCTTGTTTTTCGTATACGACTTCAGCACGTCATCGTCAATAAAAATTCCAAATTACTTCCGAATGTATATGTGATAATTGATTAGTCAAAGCCAATTATATTAAACACCAAACGTCGCTAAAATGGCAATATGACTCATGTTTATTTAACCCTGATATATATCATGCCAAAGCATTTGGGTAACAAGGAGTAAAATCTCCTTAAAAGAAGAAATAGTGTCCAAATACTTCTTTCCTGAAAAGTAATAATATCTCTTAACCATTAGAGGAGTTCACAAGCATATCGTTCTGCAATCTGCAGTCTTACCTGCATAACTTCTGACGAACTTCTTGTTGTTCTTGACCAGTACGATATATCCTGAGATTCTTTGAACGAATAGTTGTGCTTATTTTATTGTTATGATGTTGTGGGAAAAGAGTAATACTACTACTCCAAAATTTCCTGACCCTCAGAGAATTATACTATATATAAAATCAAGGGAAACACTCTTCAACGCTGTCTTAATTAAATTTCGTAAAATTGATGTTATGAAACTAAGTATTATAGTTTCAATAGTGCTTCTCAATAAGCCAGGTTTTACTTAATTAAAAAATTATAGTTCAAGAATTTTTACACAAGTTCAATTATTAATTTTCCCAACTAAAATTGTTTTTACGAAATCTTCATGTTTGCTAATTGTTATGAAAAGCGAAATAATATCTATTTTCACCAAAGTATTGGGTCGGTGCGTATGAAATGTCAGAAAAATGACCATCACACTTCGATGGCGATAACTGAAAAATACAGCACCTGACCTACTCCAAATAATCTCCCTCTCAATTGATTCACTGTTGCCACTTGTCTGACAAAGCCATGATCCCGGAACGAAAAAAGTCTTGTGGCGGGATGCGAAGCAGCCATCAACTGCACGATGAACCTCCGTATCTTGGGTGAACCCTTTGCCAGACAGAAAGCTATCAGGTGACGAAACATGAAAATCTGTTGGTGACAAGTCAGGGGAATAGGGTATCAGGCAGCGCTTCATTGCCCAACTCGCGTAGTGCCAGCATCGTCCGTTGTGCGCCATGAGGAAGGCATTATCTTGCAAGGAGAACACCATGCATGAGTACCAAAGTCGGTTGTTTCACCATCAATTTCTGGTACATCTGTCGTAATTCATCACAATATCGTTCTGAAGCGATGGTTTGGCCACTTGGCAGGAAGCTGTCATGAATTATTCCAGCTGTAGACCACCATACAAGAAGCATAACCTTCCTGGGATGTGAGGGTGGCTTGGGATGGCGTCCAGGAGGCTGTGCTTTGCTCAACCATTGTTCAGATCGTTTCCAATTGTCATAAAGGACCCATTTCTCATCGCAGGTAACTATTCGCTGCAGTAGAGGTTCTCTTTCATTCCTGGAAAGGAGCGATGCACAGACTTCCAAACGTCTCATCTTGCTGGCAATTGTCAAATTCATGAGGCACCCAAGAATCCATTTTTTTTACCTTACCCAGTGCAGCCAGACGGCGAACAATTGTAGTGTGGTGGACACCTAGCTCGGCCGCTATCTCACGACATGTTTTCCTCGATTCAGCTTCAACCACACTTAGCAGAACATCGTCAGAAACTGCAACTTCTCGGTGATCACGGGGTTCGTTTTTCAGGTCCATATCTCCACTTCGAAACTTCGCAAACCATCGCCGAATGGTTCATTGGATGTATTCTCCCCGAATGCTGTGTTAATGTTCCGAGCAGCAACTGCAACAGAATGTCTCAGTTTAAATTCGTAAAGGAAGATGACTCAAATCTGAGTTTCCATGTCGAATTTGGAAGCACCTTACGCTCGAACAAATTAAATCTGGAACTTGTACTTCACACGCGTAATAGCTATTTGTAGTAGCTCTGTGACGTAAGATGCTGGAAACTTGTAGGTAATTACTTTTAGCTGTATGGGGGTCATTCCCAAAGCTATTTCTCATCGGACATTTCATTCGCACCGACCCAATAGTTTTAATAATATGAAAGTTACTGCTTCGGTTACTTAACTGGAGTAGTAATAATTTCTGGTGTTTTTATGCGAACTAGATTATATTCTTTATAGGTATGATTACATAATTATAAAGTTTTTATTTAAATTTCTTAGACAATCATTTGTTTAGAAAAAATATACATGACAAAATGTTCACTTTTTGCTTTTCTTAATATAAGAAATTTACTTTTCATTATTTTTATTCCGTAACTGCTTACATCAGAAATTAAACAATCTGTGTGCAAAAAATAAAAATAATGTTTTGAAGAATGTGTTTATGTTTATATATTTTTTAAATTCAAAAAGTACTGAGCCGAATAAAATTTTAGTCAGCCTAAAATAAATGTTCACGAATTTTTTAAACTCGTTTAAAACGAGATCGGTTAATTATTTTAACCCTCTGGGGGCTAATGTCCACATATTCGTTCTGCAACCAGCAGTTATCAGCTCCCTTTTCTAATCCGTTACGACCTTTTTGACCAATAGAATTTTTACTAGGACTCTTTCAAACCATCGATGTGGTTATTTACACATTTTGGGCGATGTGGGGAAAACAACATTACTCTATTTGGAAATCTCGTAACTCTCAGAGAGTTAATGCTTTAATCGACGATTTTAGGAAATGAACCACATCTATCACAAAAAAGAACTTTGGAGAGGATGCATCTGAATAATTTCCTAATTCCTTATAAATTAAATTATTTAAAGAATTTTCGTTTTGACCGCGTTTGTGGTAAAATTCGCAAGTAATTTATCACAAAATAAAAATAAACTGAATCAAATTTAGTTAGTTACAATATATATATATATATATATTAGTTACTATATATATATTAATTTAGTTAGTTACAATATATATATATATATATATATATATATATATATATATATATATATATATATATATATATATATCTGGATGTCTTAAAAATTCAAATAGCAATCTATTAAGTTGCGATAAGAACGGTAAATAAGTTATTTGGGTATCTCTATCACTTTAACTGATCGTAGACTAGCTTTTACTTGGATGTAAAATAAATTTGTAGAATTGAGCATTTATTTTTTTAAGTTCACGCTTTAGGATTGTTACCGCTTGTGCATAGTTACAGTTTTACCATTTTATGTAATAGCTTGTATCTCGGCACAAAATATAAAGATTAATAATTAATTATATAAGGTAAGTTTGCTTCTCTGTAAAGAATCAAAACTGTGTTCGATGTCCATTTATATGTCACTTAGCTAATGTTTTATGTATTTATTGTTATGTAAATTTTATTAATAAGTGGAAGCTAATCAAATGAAATAGTCACTTTCAAGTGAATAAAATTGGAGATGGAGGTATCGAAATGATATGAAGATATATTTCGTACATTTACTGAAAAGCTACGACAAAAAATGGGAAGTACATTTGAAACATAATTTACAGAAATTAGTAAATTGTTTGGTACCATTTGAATTCCATTGTAAAATTCCATATTATTCCTTCAGCAGACTATTTGTATTCCATTGTAAAATTCCATATGGTAACTAAATAAATTCAAAAGTTTAACAACTCAGAAATTTTAAAGTTTCTCGTCAGAAGATGAGTCATTTCATAAATATATTACTGTTTGTGAAAATTGCAACATCATGAAGGACACATGCAAATTAAACGAAACTTGCAGAAAATGCAAAACAAGTTAAGATATGCAAATAATTATAATTGCAAAGCGATCACGCATGTGAGGGCCGAGAAACACCCTCTAAACTTCCAAGTGAGCCGTGTATAAAAAGCACTGTAAAGGTGCGTTAAAATGTGTGTATCGTCGTTTGACTGCTGTAAATGATCGATTAGAAGTCAATATGCCACGCCAAAAACGCAGTGCCATTCGAGCAACTAATGGAATTCGAATGGAGCCGCATGATCGTCCTACGTGAGGGTGGAATTTCGTATCGTGAAATCGCCCCTCGCACGGGGCGTAATGCCACAACAGTGATGCGTGTGTGGAAGTGATGGACCATGGAGAACCGGGCAAGTCGACACCCCGGCAGTGGGTCACGCAATATGACGTCACCACGGGACGACAGACACCTCATCCGTATGGCGGTGATGGACCGTACAGCATCCTCTCGTGCGTTGGTACAACATTGGAGCACGTCTACAGGTGTGTCATTGTTTGCCCCCACATTTCGTCGACGACTGCTGTGCCATGAGCTACGTGCAAGGATTCCCCTGCGCTGAACCAGCGACGCCTCCGGCTACAATGGGCTCACCAACACAGCCCATGGCGTGCCGATTAGCAGCAAGTCGTCTTCTCAGATGTGTCCCGCTACAATCTGGACTATAAGGTTGGACGAGTACTCGTCAGACACTACAGAGGTTAACGCCTTCTCCCGGAGTGTCTTATTCAGCGTCATACTGGACGAACGCCTGGCGTTAAGGTCTGGGGCACTATTGGATATCATGGGCGATCCCGCCTACTCCAAATTGTATAGACCCTGAACAGCGGTCGCTATATCAGGGAAGTTGTGGTGCCCGAGGTCCTACCCTTCCTGCAACGCATTCCCAGAACTGTATTTCAGCAAGACAATGCCCGTCCACATGTTGTTCGGAATGTACAAGCCTTCTTCCGTGCACGACAGGTTCCGCTTCTTCCATGGCCTGCACGTTTCCCGGATATGTCGCCCATTGAGCATGTCTGAGATTACATCGGACGGCGACTCGCTCGTACCGCTCGTCGGGCAGAGAGTACGGCTGAACTTTGGCATCAGATAGAAACCATCTGGAATACCAGTCCTCAGCATGACATTCAGAATCTGTATTATTCGATGCCACGACGTGCACAGGCTCTCATCGCTGTGCGTGGCGGCTGCACAAGATTTTGATTTTCGGCATTATATTTGTTTTATTGCTCTGTAAATTTGATCATTTATTTAAACCCCTATAAGTAATATGTGGAATAAATTTCATCTATTTCTGATAATTCTTTCATAGTGTTGCAATTTTCACAAACAGTAGTGTATATTCCAGAAAGATTCATGGAATTTACTGTTTACCTTCATATTTAGAAATTTAGAAATCAAAGATTTGTAGTTAAAGCACATAAACATTTTATAAGTCTAATATTAAATTAAAGAACTTATCACAAAAATAATAACATATATAAACAAATATGCAGTATTTTATTTGTGCATTGAATATTTTCTCCCCAATTCGTTATTTATCCATTTTGGGCCATTCGAAAGCAAAATCAGTGGTTTCCGCATTCAGTGTCTGTTTCTGATTATAAGTGTATGCCCGCACTACATCCAAACGGCTGGGTATATTTTCAATACTGCGTATATTGTGAGTACTTACAGTAACTTAGTGACTACTTTCCTGCGTCAGTATCTTTCCGTTGTTTGTCAGTTTAATCACCTTTCTGAAGTTTGTCTTGCAACAGGGATGCTGTGTATGTGAAATGGATTATTTGATTAATACACCTGTATACGACTTGGGTCCAAAGTAAACTGTAAAAATTTTAAAAATGTGTTAAAATATTACTTTCCAAATACTTATATGTTGGCACTTTTCTACGAAAGAGAAAGAGATTATTCTGGTCACTTGTTCGATCTACATTTAACTAATTCAACTCGAGTAGGGTCGGGTAATTCTGCAAGTAGAATATTCAAATCAAACATTCAAAATGCATTACAAAATACTGTACATT
Source organism: Meta bourneti (assembly GCA_933210815.1). NCBI lineage: Eukaryota > Metazoa > Arthropoda > Arachnida > Araneae > Tetragnathidae > Meta > Meta bourneti. The sequence goes on along the minus strand of OW119922.1, from coordinate 56,549,328 downwards.
TAAAAGTAACATGGATTGCAAAACAAATAAAATAAAATTATGGCCTAAAACATCTGGGCATCATAAAAAAGTGGTATGCCCATGTGGCCGAATATTTTTCAGTGGAAACACCTGTTACTTAAATAAAAGTGCATTTTAAAATAACACGTATTGTAGAGAAAATAAAATAAAATTATGGCCCAAAACATCTGGACATAAGTTGCATGCCCAAGTGGACAAATGTTTTTCTGTACTGACACCAGTTACTTGAAAAAAGATAACTATGATGCTCTTATGTTCTTTTCCTGCAGCGTGAGTTTACTAGCAGTAAAAACTGTTTTACAGATTTTTAATATCGTTTTTATAATTCTCTTTTCACATAAACGCCTCAAGTTATGAATCAGAAGGTTAGGTTTGGAACTCTAGGTATGATAATTAAGATCATTCATGGGAAACAAAAAACTAATACATTTTTACATACTTTAGTGACAAAAGGTAAAAAGGTAGGATTTCTCGTCTTGGAAAGATTAATGAATATATATGAAGACATTTCGATAAAAGTACTATCAACATACTTCAATACCTTTTCTACACATTATACATTGCACGTTGGAATTCACTTATTCATATTCCAATGGTTACATTATTAAAACTGGCTGCTATAAATAATACTTTACAATGCTATGATCATATTATAATTACAATGGTAACGACAGAATAGTTTGAAATATTGAAAGTCGTCAATGATGCTTCAATAATTAGAATTAATGAATGTATCCAATGACAATTCGATGAAAATACAATAGACACTACTATTTCTATTCTACCCTATTAACTTAATACATTGATAATTCTATTCATTTTCCAATGGCTTTTGTTTGCTCCAAGCTGTGTGAAACACATTAAAATAATCCTGTTTCATAAGGCATAGTGGTAATGCTTCATTAACTAGAAAATTGATGGCTATATTAGATGATAACTCAATAAAAATGCTATCAACATACTTCGACATCTACTATTGGTGTGCGCCATTTACACAATACATTGAAATTCGCCTATTCAATAGCCATCACAGAATCATGTGAAATGCATAAGAAAATCCTACTTTACTCAGCACGTAGTGATACTTCAATTAGAAAAATTAATGACAGAATCGTGTGAAATGCATAAAGAATCTTGCTTCACTGAGCACTATGTTATGCTTTATTAATTACAAAAATTAATGTCATAATCATGTGAAACGCATAGCAAATCCTGCTTCACTCAGCATTATGGTAATTCTTCATTAATTAGAAAAGTTAAAGAATATATTCAATGAAAACTCAATGAAAATACTATCAACACATTTTGATATCTTGTGTGTGTAACCCATTTGTATATACATTGAAATTCGTCTATTCATATTCCAATAGCTGTCATTGAACAATGTGGAATGCGTAAAAAATCCTGCTTCACTCAGCATTATAGAAATTCTTCATTAATTACAAAGATTAATGAATATAATCAATGACAACTCAATGAAAATATTATCAACACACTTCGACATCTAGTGTATGTGTACAGCATTTATATGTTATATTGAAATTCGCCTATTCATATTCCAATGGATATCACAGAATCGTGTGAAATTCATAAGAAAATCGTACTTTACTCACCATTTAGTGATGCTTCATTAAATACAAAAATTAATGACAGAATCATATGAAATGCATAACATATCTTGCTTCACTCAGCATTATGTGTTAATGCTTCCTTAATTAAAAATATTAATGAATATAATCAATAACAACTCAATGAAAATACTATCAACACACCTCGATATCTTGTGTGTGTAACCCATTTGTATGTACTATGAAATTCGTCTATTCATATTCCAATGGCTATCATTGAACCGTGCGAATTCATAAAAAATCCTGCTTTACTCAGCATTATGTGTGGTAATGCTTCCTTAATTGCAAAGATTAATGAATATAATCAATGACAACTCAGTGGAAATAGTATCAACACACTTCGACATCTAGTGTATGTGTACCCCATTTACATAATATATTGAAATTCGCCTATTCATATTCCAATGGCTATCACAGAATCGTGCGAAATACATAAAAAAATCCTGCTTCACTCAGCATTATGGTAATGCAGCGTGCTGATCACGAGTTCCACTGGGCACCGGCGCATAAACTGAGCCGAAATTCTGCTTGCTGCTCCTTCGAACTGCCCGAACACGCGAAACGCTTTATCTGAATCATTTGCGTGTCATTTACCACCGACGGCAAATGGGTCCCGAATGTTTAGCGGCCGTGACTATCTACCCACTACGGCACCGACAAACGCAGGTTAGAAGGGGATGGGTACCCCAAATATCAATTGGTGGAACGCTGGGGAATGATGGAGATTACTCTGGATCAAATAGAAACCGGGATAAATCAACTGACTGCTTCAAATGAATCGGCTACGTTATTTATTCCAATAACACTTTGGTTTCATTGAAATGAGAAGTTCCATTCGGTTGATGTGTTCCGTTTCGAGTGGTGCGGATTTCACGTTGCGATGATTTGGAGCTCTCCAGAAGACAGCAGATTGCGATCGGTTTGAGAATTCGATTGACTGTCTCTATCCAAAAGGTTATACACACATATTTTTAATTAATATTTACATTTGTGCTTACGATGGATTTTATTTTACCTGATTCTATGCACATTTTGGCAGTAGTACTAGAGATTAATATTTTGAAGGTATGAGTTTTCTAGTTTGTAATGTAAAATAGTTTTTGTGAAGAAAAATGAAGATGTAAACTTATTTTGAGCAGTTCAGTTGAAGTGCTTCGCTTCGAGTGGAGTAGATTTTTAAGTGCTATTTTGAGCTCTTTGGGAGACGACAGACTTCGGTCGATTTGAGAGTTCGATTGACTCTCTATCCAAAATGTTATACACACGTATTTTTTAATTTACTTTTACTTTTGTGCTAACGATGGGCTTTATTTTACCTGATTCTATGCGTATTCAGGCAGTGATACTAAACATTAATACTTCGAGGATATAAATGTTATAGCTAAAATGTAAAATGATTTTCGCTCGCTTCTCAAATAAAATTATAATAGCTATCGCAATAATAATTATCGCGAATTTAATTTTTTTTAATTTGACCAGCACCCTGACCACTGCCGACCAGTAACCAGCACAATTCCACTAGACGACTAATTGGTCTAGTGGTCATTATTCTAGCTTCTAGATGGAAAGTTTCCTGGTTCGAATTTGGTATAAAGCATGGATGTTTGTCAATCTGGAATGAATGTGTGGCCACTATTAATGGGCTGTATGTGAGGTCTAACATGAACTACCACCATCCGTGATGTAACAGGGCAACCTAAACTCATTCACAAATCTGTCTTTGTGGTACCACAATGAGTAATGTTCAATTGCCCGTGTATTTGAAAAAAATTGGGTAAGATGATTTTTGTACTGATTAATCATTCGATTTGTCATTAAGTCATCGATGTAAAATGTAACGTTAAGCGTATTTTATAATACATACCTGTATAATGCTTTTGAACATAACATAATTCATTCATTTAAATGTGTTGTTATATTCAAAAATAATTTCAATTGTGATGACAGGATTAATAGGTATCTGTGTTCTATCCATTGTGTAACTGCATTACACCCCAGAAAAATTAAGTTCCGTGGCTCAGTAAAAATCCAACCTTGACTCGTTAAAACTTTTCTGAATGAATTAAATATATCTGGATTTCTAAAATGTGAGACATGCGAACTCATTGAGGAGAGATACGTCAAATACAAAGGATATAGCGTAGGTCTACATATATGTTGGAATACTGGTTTCTCTCTGAATATGACATTTAACTAGACTCTAAAATGGACCGAAAATTGTCATTAAATGGATAGCGTTTCAGAGAGTTGAATACTGTTCATCAGTATTCTCAAAACTTACTTAAGATCATCCTTCGGATGAATTTTTCATAATTTTTCCATTTTTATCCTAAAAATATTATTTCTCTGGAAGCCTTTCATTTCAAATACACACTTGTATTACGTTTACCCTTACAATTTAAACCTTTCATTATTGAAAAAGAAGAAACGGTAGGCAACACCACTGTATGGATATTGATGAAGTAATCACATGAATGTACTAATAAAAAAGCGAAGGGAAAGCAATGATTTTCGCTTTTGATCTCAAATTTATTTGATTAGTATAAGTTTTAAAAACACTAATCATATAATAAGTCTATAAGTTTTAAAAACACTAATCACTTTTAATCACTAATAGATAATAATCTTGACAAAGAAACAAGATGATAAAACTGGTCCAAAGCTACTTCGGAGAAATAAAGTGTCAGGACCAAAATAAACAAGAGAAGAGGCTCAACTACTCAACTTTGACTACCTTGGGCTAAAGTTTTTATCTTTTATTCTACCAAAATACACGGTGGTCCCTTCACATTTGAAAATGTAATTTTTTCCTTTTCAAAAAATGTATATACTTTTTATACAACTGAATACATTCATTGGAATATTACGAAAAAATAAATCTCTTAAGTGGCTGCCATTTCCATAATGACGACTGCATGTTCTCTGCATAAACACAGAACGTCGATGTTCTAATTAAAACTCGATTATTTTGACACGGTGATTGGTCGTGCATTTCTTAGAAAATAACCAGCATATAAATTCAGATAGTCTGTAATAAAAAAATGAGAAAACATACCTGAATTCAATACATTATTACCCGAGTCCGGAGCTTTTAGTCGTGGTGTCTACTATTAAATCTAAAAAAAAAATAGTCGTGAAATAAAAACTAGAAAAAGTAATAGCAATCGATTGGTTAGGTACAAAATCTAGTAATAAGCTCTTTAAATAGTCCTTTCCTGTATAGAAAAATGAGATATTTCCAACGTCCCCTCTATGTTCAGACAAACGTGGGACTTTCCCAAGTTCACAAGATGAAATCTGTACAGATACACTTGAGTAACAGTGTATGTGACCCAATCTGTCCTAGGCGGCAAAAATACTTGAAAAGTTATTGAATTTTTGAATATGATAAAGTGACCGATGGAACCCCCTTGTAAGTCTTGAAAACTTGTAAGTCTTAAACAAAAATTTTTAATAAAATAAACATAACGTATTATGTCAAATAAAATTGCTCATTATAAATCTATACTTCGAACATTGGCCCCAGTTGGTAGAAAAGGAGCCTATTCTAAATTCACTGATTTTGAGTCAAGTCCACAAATCAGCTCAAGGTACTGAATGTTATAATTGAAAAAAGTGCCAATATCCTGCTATTAACACAATGTGAAAGAATCAAAATATTATAAATTATCTTTGTACGTTGCATTAAAAATTAGAATAATAAAAATTACTAAAAATCAGGTGTTAGTAAAAACATGTGTGTAATAACGGCTCTTTTCCTACTCGATGTATCTCGTCATTAGTCAAACTCACCAGATCTTGATAAACGAGACAATTCGTCATTGACAAACTCCAGATCTTGAATTCACTTGAGAAACAGTTTTTAACAACAAACTTCGAAATCACTTGGAGGATTACAAACTTCATAACCTTTCCAAGCAGAAATTAGCTAAAAGTCTCACCCATTAAACGATCAGGACACTCCTTCTGATCAAGTTTTCACAAGACTGCCAGAGCTATTTATTACTCAAAATATCCACTGCTCGACCCCGTTTTGTTTTGCTTTCTTCCAGACCGTTATCGTCGCGTCCTGCACATACTTGAGACGACCTCCACGTGTCGCCCGAAGATCGAAGAGTCCTGGATATATTACATACGAGGGATCTCCGTACGACATATGCTATTGTCACATCCCACTGATTCCATCATTTCTTCAGCGACAGAAATGCCTCGGGGGATTCACTTCCATTTCTTTTATCGGTAACAAACATTTTATTGCGAGGTCGTGATGTACAGATGTTGGGTGAAGAAAGGAGTTTATCCGGGTCACGCAATCCTACTTGATTGATTTGGGAGCTCACGGCTCCGGCGATTCCTTTTGAAGTGGTGAAGTGTAATTACTTCGATGCTGGACTCCCGTCTGTTTATTTTGCCGAGGTGACAGTTCGTGGCAGGGTGAGTTACGCAGGACATCCACTGGGCTGTTGTCTTTGGTTGAATGTCACTGTGAGTTTGTTGTTGAATATTTTCCTGATTTTAAAAACTGAGTAAAAACACTCTGATAAGTTTTACATATAAACAATACCTCATTGGACATGGGAAGTACGATAGGATGAGTAAATCATAGCTCCTAGTACACTGTCTTTGGTTGGATGTCGCTGTGAGTTTGATGACATTCAATATTTTCAAATGATTTTAGAAACTGGGAAAAAACACTGATAAGTTTTACATTTAAGAAATATCTCATTGGACGTGATAAGTACGATAGGATGAGGAAAGTAAAATGAGTACAAGAGTAACACGTACAGAATGAGTAGGAGTGGATGTTAGAGCTTTAGAGCGCAAGGTACAGAATGAGTAGAGTACAGTGCCTAGTATACTGTCTTTGGGTGGGTGTCGCTGTGAATTTGACTGTCGTACAATATTTTCATGATAGAAAATACGATAGGATGAATAAGGCAGAATGGGTACAGGAGTAAAGTAGAATGGGTTCAGGAGTAAAGGGTACAGGATGAGTAAAGAACAGCTCTCAGTCTATGGTTGAGTATTCACTGTGAGTTTGACTGATATTCAATATTTTCATATGGTTTTAAAAACTGAGTAAAAATACCCTGATAAATGTTACACTTAAAAAACACCTTATTCACATTGTAAATACCATAGAATGAGTACAGTAAAGCGTGGAAGACGAGTAAAGCACAGTTCCCAGCAGACTGACTCTGATAACTGCAATATTTTCATGATTGAAAGTACGATAGGAGATGAGTAGAGTAAAATTAATACAGAAGTTAAGTGTTCAGGTTGATTAAAGCAGAGAATGAATACAAGAGTAAAGCATACAGGGTAAGTAGAGTAGAATTAGTAGAGGAGTAAAATATACAGGATGAGCAAAGAGCCCAGTAAACTGTTTGATGATTGAGTGTTGACTATGAGTTTGATTGTCATTTAATATTTTCATATGATTTTATAAACTGTAAAAACATCATGATAAACTTTTATACTGAAGAAATACTTCATTGGAGATTGTAAATATGTTAAGATGGGAAAATCAGAATGGAGTATAAGAATAAAGCTTATAAGGTGAGTAAAGCATAATGAGCAGAGGAGTAAAGCATATAGGATGAGTTAAGCACAGATCTTTTTTTGATGGTTGGGTGTTGACTGTCGTCAATATTTTCATGACTTGAGAAACTGAATAAAAACATGACAAATTTTACAGATAAGAAATACCTCATTGGAGACGGAAAGTACAAAGCTATGTGAATAGATTTGAGGTTCCACTTATCGAATGAATTTCCTAGCTGCAGTGATAATGCTTGAGAAATCCACTATGTTTCTAACTGTAAGTTTTTCTCAAAAAGAGAAAAGAAAGATTTCTAGAGCTGTCGAAGTAGCTATTGATTGCTACGCTATTTCAAGATTTAGAACTTGTCAAGACTGAAAAACTTCTACTTGCTTTCTTTACTTTGGTTTCCGACGTTCTCTGGTTCTCTCTCTTCATTCGTTGCTTAAGTTCTTAAAATTAAGGTTCTGCTCAAGTGTTTCGTAACATTATCGTACAGCTGCAATATTTTGTACTGTCTAGTTTTCTCCTTTTGTCTTTGCAATTTTATTCATTTGTTTGTATTTATCTGTATTTTTTGTGTTCATTTTGATTGAATCGGGCGGCTTTGTGGTATTTCGAGATTTCCTTTCGTAGAGTTTTAGTTATTATGATGCGTAAAGAGAGAGATTGGAATCTAATTTATTTTTTATTAATTTTTTTCAATTACGTTGTATTATTTTTACGTTGTAATAAAAGTGAAAATTAATATTAGAATCATTGAATAAAGTTACACTCATTTTCTTCAAATTTCAAATTCATTCATATACTTTTATGAAAACTCCATTTAATAAGATAAATCTCAGAAAATAGATATTAAGAGCAAAACCAAACATTTTAAAGCGTGGAAAAATTAGACAAACTAATAAACATATGAAACATACAAGATAACTTACAACTTGTCTTGTTCATGAATACATTGCATTTTTTCTGTTCGGTAATTAAGTGCAACACACAACTAATTTTTTAATGCACAATATTTCGAGTAATTGCCTGTCTGAGTCAGATATTGAAATTTACACCTTTCAAACTGAAAGGTGTAAATTTCCTTTAGTTGTTCCCAATGAAAAGTAATCTACAAAATATTCCAGTTATTTTCAGACATCATTCATCATTACATTGAATTTCACTCATCATTCATCATCATCACTTTATCAATACTACTAATTAATTAGTAGTATTGATGAAGTGATAAATAAGTTTTCAATGCAAAATAATTCGATATTTTGTAAACAAACATTTTTTGGTGTACATCAAGCGAACATTTCGTAAACCAAACGAAACTTTTAAATTTACATAACATATAAACAAACAAAAAATAACACACATAATGTTATTTTCCATATTCCTTATCTAGACTGTTTTAAATTTGTCCTGAAAATTAATTAAATATGAGGAAGAAGTTTAAAAATATAGTTGTTTCTTTTATGCATTCTCAACTTTAAATACAGCGCACATGACATACAAAATGTTAGAATTTACCGAGGCTAAATTATGTGTGCAATGTCCATCTACTTGATAAAAAATACTGCTTAAAGCAGCTTGGTCAGATCTGGCCCTTGCGCCATAAAAAACCAATAAACCGAGGCTAAACGTCCTGTTTCTTAAAAATTAAAACTAAGAACTATCAGAAATATTCTGTTATAGAGGCTTGCAAGCGTTGTGAGGATTTAAATGTTAATTTTAATTTATGCATTGCAAAATTATATATATACAGTATTAAAATTCTCAATAACATTAAAGAAAATATCTCGTACAATAATTTTTGTTCAATAGAACTCGAAACAGTGACCATTGAATTAAATCATTGATGGCAAATTTTTTAGGACATTGTACTCACTTTTGGTCTTTGGCATTTGGGCTTAGGGGTGTAGTTGACTCGACTGCGATCTTAAAGGGACGATGCTACCAGTCTCGAGAGGTGCTGCTATACATTATATTCAAGGAGATATATGTATATACATTCTACGATTCAATCTTATAAACAACGGTAATTCAATTTTATAATGAAGTGTTACATTATACCTTTAATCGATATCAATTTGAACGTGGTAAATATAGAATATTATATAAAGTACTCATTTATGATAGAGAAGTACATATATTAAGTAATATTTTGTTTGTTTGATAACTTGTAAATCAGTAAAGTTATAAAAGCTTTATAACAGCAATAACACCACACAACGGAATTTAAGATGGATTACTATGGCGATTTATTCTTATTGAAATATTGCACGCAACTCTAACACGATCTTTTAAAACAATTGTATAGATATCCTAGAGTAAATTATAATCCAACTTTAAATTTATATAGCTCGGAAGTACATGACTACCCTTAAAACTAACTTTTAAGTTACAGATATTTTCCTATTCTGTTTTTTTCCAAAGAACACAAAAAGTCTGCATTTTAAAATTGCATAATTAAGAGAAGAAAACATGTAAAAAGGTAAAATATGAGTTACTAGTATTTATGATTCTTTCTTTCGTTTTTTAATTTGCCACAAATAATTTAAGCTGGATAAAAACTTCAAAGAAATCTAAGTTTCTTTGGTCTCAGCTCGTTACGTAAGAGAGAGTTAAAAAATAAAAACTTCCCAGTTACCAATTTGCATATTATACCACTGGTTGGAAGATTCCTAACTCCTTAGGAAGCGGGAAAAGGAAATTTTTGATTAAAAGGTTTAGAATAATTCAGGTTTTTCGAGAAAATTACATAATTTTAAATTTTCAAAACGTAGATTTTATATACTGTATAGAGTAAAATCTAAAACATTATGAATTGCTTAGAAATAAGTGATAAAATATCAATATGTAAAATATCAATACTACCGTGATAAAACAGTTTTATCATATCATGAGTAGTTTTTAACTGTTCATTTTACTTATTTGGTGCATTATAAAAACATCTCGGATAACGTAACAAACTAACAGTAAAGAGGAAAGAAACCGGGGGTTTAATGTTCCTCAATTAAATTTCAATTAAAAGATATAAAACTCCTAAAATATTAAATATATTTTCCATTATAAACTTTTTTAAATTTACGGCACATAATTCTAAAATCATATGAACTAACTGTAAGGAATTTTAATATAAAGAAGGTATATTTAATTTACAATTCTACAGACATAAGTAATCTTTTAAATATTTGATAGCGTTTTCAACAATTTTCTTGAGTAACATATTTTGAGAAATCTGCATATAAATAAGTAACGTAAAATGCATTTACTTTCCAGATGCTAAATTTCTCAACAGTTCAGGAAATGTTCTTTAATAGTACGCATTTTAATGATTAAACTAGTTTTCTGTAAATAGTTTTCATCACTTAAAATATTTATGTAAGAACCTTAAAAGCTGTATGAGTAAAAACAAATCCAAAATTTGATTAGTTTCGTTTCATTCGGACTTATGTCCTCTCCCCATTATTCATTTTAGAGTATAGAAAGTTTTAAAAAATACACTCAACAAGAAATTTATATACATATCAAACTATCTCTTTGAATGAGCACAACTCAAAATTTTCCATTTTCTAAATAACAAAACAGCCTCAAAATTTCCCTTAATTTTCATACACAAAATTGAAACGAGGTATTAATATTACAAAAGTAGTCACGTGATTTATTTTGGCAATTCTACATGCTTCTAATCTTAAATAAAAAAAGAAAAGGCTTTATAGTCTGTATGCAGTAAGAAAGTTTTTACTCTTCCAAAAGTTCTGATAACTTTCTTTCATAAACGCCACGGTAAAAGCTTCTTAGATTTGCATTCTTTTTTACGAATTGTAAAACTTTGTGTTGTTACTTTTGAAGCAGTGGTGTGATGGATTCAAATGGGAAATTTCAGGTTTCGGGGAGCATTCATTGATGACCAAAACCATAACAATGATGAGAAAAAATGTTGATGCTTCTTATTACAGAAATTTGAATTATGTACATAAATATTTCATTCTGGCGATGTGTACATTTATCTCAAAATTTTCTGGTCTGGTGTAATTAGAATTGTGAAGCCTCATCGAGGCAGTCGTCCGTCTCTAAAACTTATTGACTAAATCTGAAACAATGACGTAAAGTTTTTGGATGCTTTTTTAAATAAATGAATTCATAAATGAGTTTTTTATTCTATCAAAGAACAATTTCATCTTAAAAATCTGATCGAAAAAATTTCTAATGCAACAAAATTAAGTATAATTTTGACTGATTTACAAACAAATAAAGGTAATAGCCTACACACTTGCTCCAAGTGAATTTTTAAACAATCTCTTTGAAACAAATTATTTATGATACTTTGTAACAAAAAATAATTCTCAAATTCATTTGTACCGATATTAAAAACAGGTATTATTTGAAATAATTTCTAATCGCACTTGTCAAAAGTTCAAAACTAACTAAACCATTAAAATTAAATAAGAATTACACAATACAAACAGTTCTACTATCCGTAAGGCATACCACATCCATTCTTGCGGGACAGCGTTTGAAAATCCCTGCTATACGGAAATTCCCACATCTCTTAACACCCAAAAGTGGTAGCAAACTCAACCATTCAACATACTATTCTTTCAAATCGAAAAATACCACACCACAGCACAAGGAAAAGGAAGCGATACCCATCTGCGGGGATCCCTAAAAAACGCAAAAACCCACTCAACAGCAGTTCCCTTAACTGAAAAGTCAACCCTCTCTCTCTTGGTTGATTAGCTCTCGCAGAATTCCAGCACAATTATTAAAACTTTCACAAAATATCCCCCACAACACATCGATTTAGGGACGACGTTAGCTCACCCCAATCGTTAGCATCTTCGCATCATTGCCATTCTTTCGTCACACCGGCTGAAAATCGCTGCTATAGGGACATTCATTCATCTATCTCCAAACAACCAAGAGCTATAACAAACAACCATTTACCGTATCATTCTTTACAAATCGAAAAATACCACACAACTGCACAAAGCAAACGAAACGATACCCACTAGGGATTCTTAAAAAACCTACAAAAAGCGATCCCAACAGCAGTTCCCCTAATTGAAAAGTCAACCCTCTCTCTCTTCGTTGATCAGCACTCGCAGAATTCCAGCACAATTATTAAAACTTTCACAAAATATCCCCCACAACACACCGAGGGACGGCCGACGTTAGCTCACCCCAATCGTGTTACTATCTCGACCGTTTACGAGGTAACTCCGCAATTAGATGAATTTGCTTTCGTCCCCTGCCCTCCAGGGAGTCTAGAGATAATTGAGAACGACTACTAATGGCATTAACTAGGGCGATAATTCTTTGCAGTGCCCTTCTACTTTCATTAGTTCCGACACTCCTCGAGCGGTGTTTATTCTGCCTTCTCGCTAATTAAATCACGTTTTTTTCGCCCACTTCTTGACCTCGAGCTTGGGATTTCTTAATGAAGCCCCGAAATCGAGTTTCATGGGAGGTTCGGAAGAAAGCCTTTTCCATAAGAAGGTTACAGCTTCTTCCAATTGTGCTGGTTGGCGAAATCAATATAGATACGTGTTCTACACAAAGGCGTCCCAGTATTCTCTACCTATTTTTGATAGTCCATTATAAAAGAGTTCAGACAACTGAACTCCATCATGGGATACCGACCCTACAAAGGGAAAAAAATTTTCGCACAACTGTAAGATGGCTAGATGAGGAGGAATTTTTCTTGTGATAGGAAGCAGAAACTTTGAATTATTAATGCACAGTGGAGCAGCTGTTGCTCTTAATGGGCCTTCAAAGTCACATAAATCAAAACATCGAAAATTTAGATTTTTGAAGTTTTTTACAAAATATATGTAGTAACCCTAGAAAACAGGGGATTACTATTTAGCAGTCATGATCGAGAATCGCATATAAGCAATTTGATCCAAATGAGATGAGTATTATTAGACAGTAATATAGTATTTGCAGTAGTAATCCCAAAAAACAGGAGATAACTATTTAGAAGTTGTGATCGAGAACCACACACATAACTTTAATTCAAATGTGAAGTGTATTTATTAGACAGTAAATGAGTATTTATAGTAGTAACACCAGAAAAAAATATTACTATTTAGCAGATAGAGAACAACACATAGACACTTTAATCCAAATGCGATGAGTATTTATAAGACAGTAACGGAGTATTTACAGCATTCAGTGGGATGGTCAGATCCGAGGAACGAGGATATATGCCTCGTCGACCGAATAACCTCTCTCTCTCTCTTCCATCACCCATATGACGACAAACTAGTTTTGACCGTCTCAACCAATAGAATCTTTCCTGAATTTCTTTCAACCAGTCGAAAACCAGTTCAACCACTTAAAAATTTTAGTAATACCACTACCAAAATTAAACTGTTTGCTGAAGCAAAAAACTTGAAATTGTTTTTATTTTACTATTTCAAAAATGACTCTAAACGTCATAAAACATTTGAAGAATAAATATTTTTTATTCGTGAAGTACACATGCCATAAATATAAATAAAAGTATTAAGTCAAAGCGAAGATTTTGATTCTTGATGTTCAAATTTGAATTATTAAGTTGAACCAAGAATAATTAGGTTTAAGCTTATAATTTATCCGTATAGATTTATTATTTAGATATTACCGATAGAACGTATATATTTAATCAACGACAACATTTTCGAAATTTTCCTATAAGAAAATTATTTTTAGTTTCCATCAATTCCTAACATTCAATTCATGAAGTTTGGATTTATCTTTATTTTACGTGTTTATAAGTAACATTAAAAAACGTCAAAATGATAGGAAAACATTGATGTTTCTCTTTATTTTGTGTAAAAATCCATTTTTTAATGTATGCAATGTTCTTTTTTTAACAGTAGCACAAATGTGAAACAAATGTTATTTGCTTTTTACAAATAGCACGAATATTTTTACAAAAGCAATCTTAGTGTATTCGTGTACACACAAACACAAGAACCTTTACTTTTAATTCTAAATTGATCCTCGATTAAGTAATAACTAAAATATTCTAATATTTTCATACCATACAAATCAGTGAAATTTGTGTGGGTGCAAGCTTGTGTTTGTGTGCGAAGAATTGCATAAGTAGGTATTTAATTAACGTCGCACTGGAGCAACACAACGGGATTTTGGCGAAGGTACGAGATCAAACTCGAAGGAAAAGATCCGAGGACAATACCACGTAATTTTGAACCACGGTCAGTTGACGAGCGAAGAATTGCATAATTATAATGCATTTTGTCTTTCAATTAAAAATAAAAATTTACAATAGACTGTAGGAATATTAAGTTTGCATACATTACTCAAACTGACATGCCTGTCTCATATGCTAAATCCAAGCAATAAATATATACTTAAAAATATTAATTAAAGTACTCATGACACTGAAATCGTCTCAGTTGCATTTATAGATATGTTTTTGCTGCTATCTTGTGATCAGTGAAAAGTGAAGTGAAGTGAAGTCAAAATTCTATAGTTCTAAAAAGTTTATATATAATGTTAAAATATAGATACATAACTAAGCAAAAGCAAAAACAAATTGCATCAGGTTAAGCTTGAAGCAATATATCATCACTCATATCAGTGCATAATTGCATAAGCTAAAGAGTTATCAAATTTTTTCTACTTATGTAGCACACAGTAGATTAAAAACAAAGCATAAAAAAGCTTAAATAATAGTTTTCATAATAGTTTTTTGTCACTATACCAGAATTTTAAAAGACTCTTAAGTGCATTTTAAAAGTATTATAATAACGAAAGGATAATTATAAAAGGACTTTAACGATTTTTACAGCCCTTTTGATCGTCTCTGCTTCAGTTTATCCTTTTACCGACTTCTCTGATAAAATGTACAAGTCAACGTTGTCCTTTCTATGCAAAGCGTTGTCCTTTCTATGCAAAGCGTTGTCCTTTCCATGCGTAGACGTTGTCCTATACTACTTAGAAGAAAATATAAAAAAGATTAAAAGTGCTTCAATAAAGCGTTGGAATGTTATTTCAGAGTGTTACTAATACTGGTATATAATGAAAACTTTAGATCTTAGTATGTACGCAAACTCGACATAAATAATGCTAACAATTAAATTTTGCAATTAAATATCATCGACTTAGAGCAGAAACTCATCAACTGACAATTTTTCGGAGACACTAAGTGCTTACTTTTATGGTGATGAGAAATATATTGTCACATTGTAAACTGTCTAGAAGATACATAGCAGCTTTAAAATGCTGAACATTTTTATTTTTTGACGAAAAACTAATAGTTAGCTGTAAAGTAAAAATTTGTTTTGTCAGTTAATGAATTTCTGTTCTAAGCTGACGATATATTTTATACGAAAGAAAAATATTGGAAATCGTTCATCGTTTTCTGATTTCTGAACATTCTAGTTTTTGTTCCATTATGCTTTATAAAAATTTACTGTGTTATTTTTGCTTATTCCCCTGATCTAGAAAATGCTAGACCATCCATAAGATCTTGACACCTGAGCAAGAGAGAAGCTGCCTCCTCTTGGTCTTTCACCAATAAATTCAAGGATGCATCGATCGTAGTCAATGATATTAGAGGGAGGGCGATTGAGAGAGTTGTAACTTCATTTTGATAAGCCCCCAAAGGACTGAAGTTTGACTTGTCCTCAAAGGATACCTGATAGCGTTTAGCTGGGAATATTGGAATTGTCTTCATGCCTAGGGTGACCATGCCAGGAGAAAAACTTCCAACATTACTTCGCCCATTCCTCCCAATGTCACCACCTCGCCACGGTGAGATTGCCTAATAAGAGTCGAGGGGGTATTGTACTTATTGTAATTTTCATATTCCTTCGGGTATTTAAGCCATCTGCCTACATGGTAACAGAACTGAAATTTAAGCACACTCATGGATAAGTCCCCTAGCTTAATATTCTCCACGAAGACTTTATTGGGACTAGGTAATCTTTTATTAGTAGAGTGAAAGATAAAAACCTTAGCAATCTACTAACAAGACTAAACTAACAGGGGAAAGAACTTTGGTGTATGTTATCTTTGAACAGTGTTTCCAACGATTGTTTTTCTAATTAATTCCTTTCCAGGCTACATTTAAAGGTGCGGAAATACATGTATTTTTGTATAGTGAGTCATAAAATTTGATGTTTATTTTGGTCATGATGATGGTGAATGTTTTGTTCCACCAAAATAGCTTTTGACCAGTCTTATCATCGTGTTTTTATCTTGTTTATTTGTCGTTTTTAAAGCTCCTAGACTATTGACTAAACATTCATTAATTTTTGTTATTTACCAAAAATTTTTATTCTCTTAAAATAGTATAGAATAAATTAAACCTTGTGTTTGGCTAATGACTTTGTGAAGCCATCGGATGGCTTGTAACTGTGATCATGACTGTAGTAACTGTTTACTCTAATATAGACAGACTGTCAACAGTAGAACGATAATGTTAGCTAAAAGTACTGATATCAACACTATATTGAAAAATTCTCATAAGGCTAACCATTAAACCTTTTGTGCTTACTAAGATGTGCCGGAAACATCGACCTTCTTATGAAACATATAGAGCATGTGGGCGGAGTCGCTGTCGTAAGATCTCAGAATGGTAGGTCACGTGATCTTACGAGTAGTATTGGGCCGATTGGATATCGAAGTGAAGACTTGTGGTTTTAATCACGCTCTTTTAAACCAGTCAATAATTTGCCCCACTTTAGAATTCATGCTTTTCTCCACAACCACGTGACCCATCTTCAAACTGAGCTACCGGAAGAAATAGCATGAAGCAGCTCGCACATTCTCCGTCTATTTCATTAGAAAGTCGATGGTCGGCAAAACGTTTGAATTCGTATTCTATGTTGTGAGCGGGAATAGCATACAGATCCTATTCAAACGTATATAAATATACTCGGAAAAACACTTCGTTTCAGGAAGACAAAAACGGGAAAATTTTAATACAGCAACTTTCGCAGTATCTTTTATACGACCTTTGTGTATAAAATTCCAAATGCCAGCCCGGCAATTCAGTTTGTACTTGTCCATGCTCTCCACGTGCGAAATACGATTTCGCATTTTCTTTTCAGTGGCAGGGGAAATGGAATAAGACGGGTCACCCGGCATCATTGACAGATGTCCAAAAATAGCGATTTCAGCCTCACGAAGTGGCCATCTCGCACGTACTCCTCGAGGTATTGATTCTCCTGTATGGATAGGAAATAGTTTTGCGCTCCGTCAAACACCTAAGATTTTATCTAACCTTTCCAGCGCCTAACCCCGGCATTCGATCTCCGGGTATTGGACTGCTGTGAGACCGCCTCTATCGGTTTTATTTACATATAACTGGAGAGCAATTTCTAATATCGAAGATGAAAGTGTATCGAGGATATCTGGAAAACGATCCGTCCATTTGGTGGCAACTTGTGAGAAAAAAGAAGTGCCCATATAGATATGAGTCAGTGGATGAGTGAGTGTGTGAATCTAAGTCTGAATGTGTACGAGTACATGTATGATTATGAGTCTGAGAGTAAGTGTGTGTATGAGTGTGAGTCTAAGTATGTGACTGTGAGTCTGAGTGTGAGTATGATTAAGAGTGTAAGAGTGTGAGTATGATTGAGAGTGTAAGAGTGTGAGTATGATTGATAGTGTAAGAGTGCGTGTATGAGTCTTAATGTGCGACTGTGAATAGGAGTGCGAGAGTGCGTATATGAGTAAGTGTGAAACTGAATATGTGACTGTGAGTCTGGGTGAATATGATTGAGTGTGAGTATGAATGTATATCTGAGTGGGTGTGAGTGAGTCTAAGTTTGTGTATGAATCTCTCACTCAGACAGTCTAACCTGATTGTATGATTGAGTGTGATTCTGAATGTGAGAGAGTCTAAGTCTGAGTGTGAGTCTAAGTATAAATGTGCACGGGTGCATGTGTAATTGTGAGTCTGAGAACATGTGAAGTGAGTGTGAGTCTGAATGTTAATCTGAATATTATATGTGAGTGACAGATGCATGTGAGTCTAAGTGTTTAATAGTGTGTGTATTAGTGAGTGATAGACTGAATGTGTGAGTGTGAGTCTGAGTGTTTAAGAGTGGGTGAATGATTTAGTATGAGTCTGAATGTATACCTGAGTTTGTGAGTGAGTATAAGTCTGAGTGTGAGTCTGTGCACGAGTGCATATGTGACAGTGTGAGGGGGTGCATGTATGAGTACGAGTCTGAGTGTGGATCTAAGATTGAGTGTGCACTGTTACATGTGTGACTGTGAGTCTGAATATTTGAGAGTGGGTTTAAGAATGAGTGCGAGTCTGAATGGGAATGCTAGAAAAATCCGTACGAATCGGAAACAGAACGCATTGTGCCTGGAATTCATTGAAAAAATTACTAGCGAATATAAATAAAGTGTTTTGAAGAAAGTATTTCGAGATTTCGGGGGGCCACATGTATACTTTCATCGATAAATAAAATTTTGAAACTGTTAAGGAGACAATGGACTTTCAAATCAAACTTTTAGTTATCCGATTGTTATGAAATTTTTATCGACTGTTTAATTTTTACTAAAAAGCATATATATAAAGTTTGGTTCAAAAATATTAAATCATTCCGAAGTTACATAAAACGCGGTCGAAAATTTCGATAAATTAGCAAATATGTATATCCCATGCATATTAATTTTCCATGTATTATCAAAATTTAAATTCACATAATAGTTTGTACGCACATAAATCAAATTAACTCCATTTGGTTAATGGATCGCGGTGGCCTGGTTGGAAGAGTAGCGGATTAACAACCAGAGGGTTGCGAGTTCGAATCCAACCAAAAACACCGTCTACAAAGGGGGCTGGTGCACGTTAAATCTGTAGTGGCCTCAAATGTCCTCAAGTTGGCGTGGTGTGGAAGTTTGGAGAGTGGGGTGCCAGCTCAGGTGTTTCCTCATCATCTGACCGTGATTCAAAATTACGTCCTTGGATCTTTCCCTTTGGGATTGATCCTGGACCGTCACCAATAGCCCGTTGTGTTGCTCCAGTGTGACGTTAATTAAAAATTCCTACCATTTGGGTAGTGTATCACTTAATTGTAATGCAAAAACCATTTGCTCTGAAACATCTAAAATTATGCAGAAAACAGGCTAAGCAACATTTAAAACCAAAATTTTGAGGCATGGTGAATTTCTTATTTGCATAAACATATAAACAACAGAATACAAGGATTATCCGAAAAAATTTTAAGTAAATCAACTAAAACCGGATTCGCAGGGAACAGTTTGAAATCAGAAGAAAGTCAAAAAATCTCAATCAGAGAAAAGCACATTTCTGTAGTAAACTTATTATACTTATCTACTATGTCTATGATGTTGTATTTGTAATTAGTCAAAAATTATCGTAATTGAGTACTTTTTACAATCCACAGAACTTGATATCAATTACTTTATTTATAGCGTTAAAATTAAAAATCGATGTTTCGATCTATTTGGGGGATTTTGAAATTCCATTATTAAGAGCACCAAGAAATGACTTCACTATGACAGGAGCATATGTTTTTACTGCTTAATTATGATAATATGGCAATGCCAATGGTATCAAATAAATTTATTTAGACTCTAGAGATGTATTGGGTCTTAAATAACTGAGGCTCGATAGCCTCAATCATTAAACCCAACTCGTGTTGCCTCAAAATACTACCAAAAGCGAAGCGCTTGGAGCGAAAAGGGCAAATGGTCAACGAGATTTCATGGAATGGATTTGAAAGTAGGAGGATTCCTTGGAGGATGGGTCAAAAGAAATGGCACCACACCTAAATTTGAATGTAGTATCATCCTGTGATACTATCTGAAATAAATTTCAATCGTGGTGGAAGATGCTGAATATCTGAGTTCTTTCACCTTTATTTTTAAATCTCTAAATATTACACGTGTGTGCGTCTTTGAATGTGTGTGTGTGAATTCGGAAATGAGCTTATTTTTTAATGTTGTTTTGTTACAATAGATATTAAACTCTTTTCTTCTCAATTTATACTCAGCACAAGGGAAATATACGAATTTGTATGTACTTACTGGGGGACAATTAACTGCAGTTAAAAATCAGAAACTATCCAGCCAATATCTGTATCGATTGGGGCCACTTTTATAAAACCTCACGAACTCCTACGACCTCAAATATTTCAGGAATTGAATGCTTTTAAAATATCGAAACCTCGGATTGTGCAAAAATTCGAGAGAGAAAATAACCTTCTGATTAAACTAGAGTAAATTTATCCAAGTAGTAGGGGACAGCGGTATAAGAACGCTATCTTATGGATAGAGAAACCTTGTGCTCCTTTTGAAAATACGGATAATGCAATTATTAATGAAATATGTCAACATAGTATTAAGTTAGGCATATAGCGGTTAAACACGGTGGTAATTTTTCTTTCCCAAATTTGAGTTTAGAAATATTCTGAGATATTTCCAGTGTAAATAAAAACAAACTTCCGGAAAGGGGGAAAATCCGGCTAAGATCTTATTTGATTTATCACTTTTTAGACAATATTTGACGTTAATTTTTAATATAAGATACATGCTGAAGTTGTATTCGAGTAATATGCTAAGTTACTCCTCGAGACACCAAAGGGGTTAAACAAACAATTTCTCTGCATTTAGTTTTACAGAAAACCCTCTAATTATTGGTTGAGTGGTGCAATTATCCCAGACCTTTATGCTAAACGACCTACTGAAACATGCGCATAGAAATGGAATTGTAATACTTTTAATTGTTCTAAATGGTAAAATTTAATATTTAAATATGCTTTAATCTATCAATGCATTAAAAGCTTCAGATGTCCTTGATTTAGACATTTCATGGAGCTCTTGCATGATTCAAAATTTATATCTATGTACGATAACGAAAACAGATGTAATCAAATATTCCTTTTTAAAAGTTTCATTGGGTTTCTGGGGATTGCTGAAAAACTTCCTTTTCCTCAAAAGCAGTACGTTATAATGTGTATGCAAGATATAAAAAGTAATTTGGTTCATTTTTAATATCGCGGCTTAGTACTTCTCATTTCATTATCCTTACAAATAGTCTAACAAAAAATTATTAGAACTGTCTCTTTTCTTACAAAAAAATACTGCCGTAAATTGTGCAGAAATAATTTATTCAGTTGTAGTCATAATAGTGCGTCTCCCAGTGTCAACGCCTTTTAACTGCTGCGTTTTCACAATTAATTTCTAAAATTAAATAAGTAAAAAATAAAGGGAGATATTCTCCAAATAGCACATTTTGAGCTTTCATTTATGAAATCAGGTATGCATCCGGACTCGGAAAAGCACTTTTCCTAATTCAATATCCCCAAGTTAATCTGGGTTACTTCAAGCTGTTACATATGCAAGAAAATTACTAATTAAGTGAAGTTTTAAATGTCCTCCTCGAACATAATTTCCTTCTGGCACAATCTAGAGTTTGAAATATCAAATTAAAAGAACATGCGGCACTCACTGTGCCAGGTTTTGCTGTTTTGTGTTTGAGAACAGCGAATTATGAATGCGCTGCGTTAACAAGATTTCCTGTATTGAAATTAGGCCTCTCTCAAATAATTATGACCCCATTCTCTTTAAACATAGAATGGTATTTTAATTTGAAAAATATGCGCTTTCACCTGGAAGTAAATTTTATTGAGTGTAGTCAAAAAGACAACAAAACAGCGGATAGGCACGCTTTTCTGAATAAAATTGAAAAGACTTATAAAACTCGCTATTTCCTCCTAAAGTTCTTTTTTTCCGCCGAAATTACTTTCTTAAGTTTTACAGCTCTTCAACATAAATGAATCTCATTCTCAAGTTTTATAAAAAGATTGCGTAATTTCCTCTTACAAATGTGTGTTTTTAACTCGTTAAAACCTTCTTCGGTGCAATACGGAGTTTTAAATGCATTCGTTGAGAAAGTTAAAAATGCCTTTCTTACTAACAATGTGGATAATGCTAGGGCATTAAAACTTCACTTTCCCCCGCTCCTTTGAAATTTTCAAAAACTGAAAAAACTTATTTCTTTTTCGATAACAATTTTTCAGTTCATTTCCGTAAACGTTCAGTAATGGCACTAGCTCAGGGCGTTTATATAATGAGAAGTGACACAACTTTGCGGTTTTTTTACTTCTTTTAGCCCGAACTGAGGAAACTTTGGTAAATAATATAATTTGCATATCATTATAATCGGGAAATTTCTCCCTTAGCAAAAAAAAGAACTTCTAGACAGCGTAGGGGAGAAATTATAAGGGAAGTTTAAAAAATGAATTTGTCTTTTATTTTAAACTTTAATTCATTTATTGAGCGCTATTAAAGTGTTTGCGTGATTTATTTTTTAAAGAGCTTAATTGAAAGGTGTTGGAAAAAATGTCATAGCCATCAGATTAATATTATTTTTTCTTGTCCAACTTAATTTTGGCATCTTTAGGCGAAGCGTAAAATCTTTTAAATTTCTTAATTCGGAGCCTTAGGTGTGAATTTAAATTGTGAGATAAAATACATTTGCTTAGAACATATCTCCTTTTGTATGCGTTAATGGGAAATAACCTAATTTAACACATGAATATTGTTTTAACAAGAATTATATTCAAAATGGTTTAGTGAACAAGGATTTTGTTTTTGTATACCATTTTATAGCGTAGTTGAAAACTAATAACTAATTGTAGCTCGTTTACATTTTAATGTTAATGTTTAAATTACTTGCTATTTTTAATGACACGATATTGAATATTTAGTTGTGGTAGGAAAGTAACCAAGTTTACATCGCATTGAAGCAACATATCGGGCGATTGGCGACAATCCTGGATCAATCGCAAATGGAATTATGTTTGATCGAATAATTTAGTATTTATACTATTGTATATAATTCAATGAGTCCTTGAAAATACTTTTAAAAATACATTTACTATTTTCTGCTAATTACACGTGCTTTATTAGTTATTTCTACTTAAATAAAACTCAGCTTATGTTCAATGTATTTCACAAACATCGATTCTTCTATATAAAATTCGCCTCTTGGAAATAACCAAGTGAAACTCTAAATCATTAATAATTCTGTAGTAAAGGAAATATGTAGTTCTTCTATAGCTAATTATATTTATATAACAGTTTTTATACAATAAAAATGACACTATTATTGTCAAATAGAAATAAATTAATCTTCAAACACCAAAAAAGGTTATTTCAATTTCAAATTGTTTCGTATTTCAAGATAATTTTTCATGCGCAAGGAAACAATACGACATTATTTTTACCTTTCTACGTTTTTTATGATGAAGGAAATTTTAAAAGTAACTTAACATTCATTCCGTTTTGTTTAAAAAATTCATTATAGAATATTTTCTGGAGGGGAAGCCTCTAAAAGAATGAGCCAAAAGTAATATAAAAGCAGGCACATATACTTAAAAGTAAAGACAATACCGAATCATAAGTACTTACAAGTATCTTCACCTCTTATTAAGAGTTGAGCAAAATAAACTGTTTAATGATTTTTTTTATTTTCATGACAGAAAATGAGAGAAAAGAAAGAAAATAATGAATAATATAAACAACTATTTAAATAAATTTTGAGGGGCAGTAATGAATTCATTTTTACTCAAATTAAATTGATAAAGCCATACCAGCCGGCCGAAAGTTTGAGAGTGCCATTCTCATATATGGTTATTTAGTTTTTTTTATGGCTCAAAGAGTCATAAATATATGTGGGTCTAAAACATATCTGGTAATAAACATATCAAGTAATGTTTTTGTGTCAAGTAAATAGATATAAAAACAAGGAAAGTTTTACTTAAACAGCTGTAAAAAACTAACCTGCGTCGAGTACAGCTCGCTGGCTACTGGAGCAGTGGGCAAATTCGCGCTACTCATAGAAGCTGATAGAATAAAGCACTAGTTCATGAGTTTGATCCTCATTGCTCCTCTCTGATTTTTCTCGGGTTTTCCCTTCCCTTCGCATTTAATAAACTGTAACCAATTCTTTTCAATTCAATTACATAATCGACATGAATATTTCGTTAACCCTTACGAGGAAAGTTGTTTCTCCGCTATTAACCACATTTTGAAAATTTCTAGGCTAATTGTATAGTGATTTTCACGGGTAACCACGTGATAGATGCTCTACAGTACCGCCATCTATCGATCACAACCACCAGCCAATGCCACAAGATAGACGAGAAATATCGTTGGGTGAGTCGTTCTTGACTTCACTCAAGGCCTAGAAGGAAAGGGATACCACACATATTTTGATAACTTTTTTTCACAACTGTAAACCTAATACGCATTGCTGCAACAAAAAAAGATTTACTCGTGTGGCGCTTTGAGGGCCAATAGGCGTAATTTGCCAAACAACATATTTTTAAGTGGTTTATATTCTGTGCTTGAAAGGGTTGATAGAATAAGTAACTCAAAAGTAAGTTCTCAAAGTAGAATAAGTAACTCAATAGCATTCAAATTAAACAAAGCTGGTGAAAGCGCATTTATTGCAGAATGAAACGATAAAATAATTGAAATGGTGGAATTTGTCTTAAAAAGTGCAGTTTTACTGTATTTATTGAAGATGGGAATTATTCGCTGGTTTTGTTAAACTTTTATACTTTAATTTTATGCATGCTATTTAATACTGTGTACTTGTTTTACGTTGTAGTTCATTGAAATTTTACAAAATACATGTCAAATACGTGTTTTTATCACCATAAAAATCAGGTTAGATTGTGTCCCAGATCTGTGTCTCATTAGGAATGTCTGGAATCGGCTAGAACACCCCCTTGGAAATATACGATCTGGAGCAACAGCTGTATACTGCTTGGCATTATTTTAGCCATGATAGCATAAAAATTCTATTTAATTAATTTCACGCTGTGCATCGGCATGTATCGCCGCAGAGGAGGATTTACAGCTTAATGATTTGTGACCTTCCTGATGTAATTCTACAATAATAAAGAATCCTTTATATTTGTGTGTGTGACATTGCGATCATTTATCTCTTCATTTACATCCCTCATACTAAGTTTCATTCCGATAGCGCACTGACTTCGAGTGTTGCGATTTTTTTGACACAGAATGTACGAGATTCGTATATTACCAGTGTGTCATTATATTTTATGTTGTATATTACCAGTGTGTTGCCATATTTGTGGTTTTAATCGGGCATGATGCTCCAAATAAACTTTTGCAAATGTTTATTTAAAACACTTAAAATAGAAAAAGAGCAATGAAATTTTATATTTGAATGATAGTAATTATATGTTTATTTAAGTGACATGCGAGTGTATATAAAATTATGCACATTTATAACAAAATTGCTATATGACATGAACTTTAAGTCATTTCTTATGAAAAAGGGACGTAACAAGCATAAGTAAACATGCTACTTACTGTAGTCTTTCTTTTTCACATATTTTTAACTTGAATAATGTATTGAAAATTAATTTTTCATTTTATTTCAGAATCTCAGAAATCAAATAATGACAACAAATGTTTGGGTTAATCAGGTAAGTCGATTTTAAATTAACTAGTTTTTCAAATTTTTAAGACATCATCTCTATTTAATAGTCTATTTAATAGTAGACCAATATCCTTGATACATCAGTTAACTAGTTTTTCAAATTTTTAAGACATCATCTCTATTTAATAGTCTATTTAATAGTAGACCAATATCCTTGATACATCAGTTAACTAGTTTTTCAAATTTTTAAGACATCATCTCTATTTAATAGTCTATTTAATAGTAGACCAATATCCTTGATACATCAGTTTCATACAGAGAAGTAAAATTCAATTGAAGAACTTGGCACAACATGATAAACCACACTTTTGGTGAAAATAAGATTCCTGTAATACAAGTTAGTTTGATTCTGTCTTAACATTTATTTCATTATTCCATTAAATTTCAAAAAGATAGCATCCGTATTCATACAGTTTTGTTAGTGCTCCATGGCTTTTTTAGCTGTTGTTCGTGAAGAGCATGATGGGCCACTGTCAAAGATGGCCTGCAACAACCATGTGTTTCAAAGAAGATAATTATTTTCTGTTAAAATTTCAAATATCAGTAGTAAAGAATGTTTTCAAGAACAACTGTTATTCGGCTTACAAGTGAAACATTACGTCAGGAAACAATTTTGAGAAAATTACTATAAAATTCTACTCACTAAGTGTTTTCTTCAAGAAGAAATCTAACCTCCATGCAAAGAGAAAATGACCTAGTCACACTTCACCAGTCTAAAGATAACCACATTCTGGTCTAGAAAAACTAAAAACTAAAATCTTGATAGTTTCGACGGCATGTTTACTTGTGAATCGACAATGCATTCTCCAAAAAAATACTCTTGTTTAATGGCAACAATGCTACAATCCACTAAAGAGGGAACAATATTGTTAAAAGAAACAATTCATTAGCGTGCCATAATACTCTACATTCATGAAATTGAGTACAGAAATATAGTTTATTTTATTGTAAAAATTAAACATAAAGTAGCTTATAACAGACTCAATCCCCGCATAATTGACCAGGCCTTCCATAATTAATCTTGTTCTATACTTTATTCCCCACTTAAGATATACCATTGCACAAACCCTTAAACATTTATTTCAAACATCAAAAGTGGTTCATTCTCCGAGATCTATTCTCGAGTTGAACATCAGAAAAGTCAAATCTATTTTTACGTTGGCGAACACACTAAAGATTGACCTATTGCTTCACCGCCCATACACGTAGTATGGAAAGCTTAGTTAAAAAGTTAACTGTGGAAACACTATTAAAACAACTTATTTGACCCTTCTTGTGGTTTTCTCGACGAGATATCTAGTCATTAACAAAACTGACCAGATCTTGATGGACGAGACATCTCGTCATTAAAAAAACTAACATGATCTTGATCTCGTCAGACTTCAAAAATGGTACTATCTTCATTCGAAATTCAATAGGCATTCTTGATGACGAGGTATCTCGTCATTAGCAAAATTGGTCAAATCTTGATGGACAAGATATCTCGTCGAAATCACTTGGAAAGTTAAACTCGCATTTCTTTTTGTAAGTTACTTCTGTCCTGATAATGGTGGACATCTTCCTAATGGCCATTGACGAAGTTTTTAATTAATCATTGTTTAATGATTTTTAACTTTTACTATCAATTTCGACTAAGGTTTCCATCTGTTTATCTAGATAACTTATTTATTATCAATGCAGTGAAGTATGGATAACAGTGCATTCTTCAGAAGCTAAAAATTGATCTACTGAGCATTTTGTGTTACGTGGCTTGCCATGTTGTTGCGCCAAGCCCTTCAATTGTAAATTGAAACTATCATAACAATACCGGAAGCCTATTTGTTTTCAGTAACATAAAAACAAAGCAACTCAAACACATTCTTGAAGAAACTGAAACTAAGAGAAAAATTGTCTCCTCATTTGGCTGGATTTTGAAGCTTCTTTGTTCTCACCCCACTGTAACAAGTAAAAAGAAGTTTGTTCTCGAAAAGCTGTCAAACACTAAAGCCGCCGATTCTCTTTTTATTTAGTTATTTCGCTTTATACCGAGCAGCACGAGCGCTCTGGGAAGTGCTTTCTTTTTCCTCCCGAAATCGTTGCGTTCACATGTCTTTATGTTCGAATAGTGAGGTTTATTAGGATGGAAGCAAACCTTTTCTGTGTTTTATGGTGGATTTCGCAAAAGTGCTGCTCGGGTCTGGGGTGGCGGCGGAGGTAAAAGTTACTGCAAAAAAACAAGAAGAAAAAGTAAAACGTTGAAGGAAAAACTCATGTAACGAACTGCATTTGAGGAAAGTTTCCGAAAAATTTGTCAACATTGCAGGCACAAAAAAGATTAGTAAACTTTAGACTAAAAATTCGCTAACAAGCTACTAGCAGTTTGGGAAGTTTTCAAGTTCTAACGGGGTACAATTGAATAATCGATTTTGTGGAGGAAATTAAATGCATTTGGAATGTATTCCAAAATACAAGAATTCTGTTTGGCTTCAAGAATTTAAAACACTTTTTAACATATTCCATTACAGAGTGTAATGACTTCACAGTTCTTGCATTTAACCGCATTACTATTCTAACACTATTCTATCACTTAACAATCGACATTTATTAACTAATGAGTGTCTCGAGATTTCTAAGTAGTATTTCTTTTATCCGACATCACACATAATGACTAAATAACCACATCGATTGGTTTAAAGAATCCCAGGAAAGATTTTATTGGTCGAGAACGTCGAAACTGGTTAAAAGTCACGCAGATTACAGAACGAAGATATGCGTGTCAACCTTTCAAAGGATTAAAATCTTAATTTCCCTTGGATGGAAATTGTGTTATAAGGAGAATACAGTGAGACACTATGGTATAAATCAACACTATTTAATGATTGAATGACAAAAAATACAGGATGAACAGTAATATGTAGGCTATTTACAAAAAAGAATGATACAGTTTACATAATATCTCATCGTCTTTTCGAGCTTCCGTCTACATCCGTGGAGCATTGTCGTCTCTCTGCATACGCTAGGTGTAACTCAGGACAGAAATCAGGAGCATGCCCTTGCGCATATCCCGCTTGTTCAGGCATTACTCCTGTGTATGTAGATCTCTACAATTACTTGCTGATGCTCCGTTCGTTCAGTCTTTATATTTTTATTCGCCTTTATATTTTAGTCCTGCACAATTCAATTGCTCTCTGGACACGCGTGGAGTAACTCAGACCGGAAGTTTTAAGCATGCAATTTTCTCAAGACTTCCGGCGTTCCGGTAGATTTTAAGACTTCCGAGAGATGGCAGGCTCAATCAGGTATTAGGTCAGTGTGTACATCTCCACAATTACTTGCGTACGTATCCTCCATTTGTTCAGTTATTAGTCCTGTAAGTACATCTCCACAATAATATAAACAATCCTTAAATACTATACGTAAGTATACGCGTAAATAGGGGTAAATTTAAAGTTTTCAAAATTTACTTTGGACCAAGAGTTATTCGAGCTTATTACAGAGACGCTGTTCTTAGAAACTTAATTTATTTTCTCAATGTCTTCCTATTTTGCTCTTGATTTACGGAAAAAAATGTCGATTTAACTATTTGCTACTTTACTAACATATACGCATACCTTCTTAGAACACATTTTAAAATGTAAAAATATTTCTACAGATAGTTTTTAAAATTCTATGCTTTAAAAAAGTGACAACTTTTTCTCGTTCCAGCGAGAATGACTCGTAGCGTCATCCTTCTCTTAGAACCTCCAAAGGGTGAGGAAAAGTTTCGGTTTGGAGTCAGAAGGCTTTGTTCTGCTTGTATTTATCTGTAGAATGATTGTTCGGAATTCTGATTCTTGATCTATCTATCCGATTTTTGATCTATCTTGATCTATCTATCTATTGAATTCTATCCTGAAGTAATTTTATTATTGAACACAAAGTGAGGTCCGTTTTTACATAAAAAAGATTGAGGAAAATAAAAATGAAAGAGAAAAGATTAATATATAGTACAAAAATAAGACATAAAATCATGGAAAGACAGATATTGTAAACCCCTCATCTCTAAACAAAGTTGAGATCACCAAGTACCACTAGCAGTTTTGAATAGTAAAACTCGCGATCACTTCCGAACGTTTCACTCATCTTTCACGATATATTTTTTCATTTTTAGCATTGTACTACAGAGTGTATGTGAGGGACTTCTTGTAAAATCACTTGAAGACGAAACCAAAATCGTCTCACTTCGCATTGAGATTCAATTTATTCATCACCATATCACTTATAACTTCCATGAGATTACTGTGAAAAACATCAATGGTATTATTATTCTTGTATTTCAATCTTAATTCTGGAAGATTTTTAATCTATTAGTTTCTATTAGGAGAGTAACACTGTTATACCACGCCTATTAAGTGTGTGGGAGGCTGCTTGTAAGATCACTTGAGGACTGAAGCATAATCGTCTCATTTCGAGTCTAATGCACATAAGGACATAATTCATAAGGACATTCACGTCTTTAAACATGACTCTGGTAAGATTATTTGGAGCAAAACGGTCAACGGTTTCTCAATCTTGCAATTCTCAATCTTGCAATTCTGGGATATTTTTAATCTGTTCATTTCTATCACAGGAGTCCAATTCTGTGACACGCGCGATCTACAAAAGTTCGGAAATTCCAAAGAGGGAGAAAGCGATTCAATTATATGGTGCGTTGGTGTGATCATTATGGCCACAGTTGTTTCGATAACGCTGCTGCTTCAATCCCTGGAGATCAGAGATCGTAGTTGAATTCCGACTGCTCGCAACATAATCACGATCTCCATGAATTTCATAAATATTAATAGCCAAGAGACGGCTCTAAGCAATTCCCCGTGTTTGCAAGTTTAGGTGGGATTAAACCTGGTAGTGCCCACGTATGCATTCTATAACTCTAGTTATCATATGGAACTTAGTAAAATTATTACTTGCTTATGAGGATAACGTGAGCTAAGCTTAATCTCTTAAAAGCTGTACTTGTATTTCTCTCACTTGGAGCGAAAAAGAGGCCTCATTCGTATTTGTTGTATGGCAGACTCGATTAAGCATCACGTGATTCAGCTCGAATTGGTAGGTTTGTTGGTTGGATTTTGTAGCGCAAAGGCCATATTTGGTCAATCTGCGCGAAACAACGGCAAGTTAATACATACACCCACAGGGAAAGCTTTTACTAACAGAGAAGAAAGAAATACACTCAGAGAGGAATCGAACTTGTCAGGAATCGAGACGATTCAGCTCGATTGGTGGATTGGTTGTTTTTGGTTTTATGGCATAAGGGCCATATTTGGCTCAACTGCATCGAACACATGATAACGTCGAATAAAGAATGTCATCAAAGGGGGAAGGTATTGGGAATAGAGCAGTAAGATGGAAAACAAAGAAAGATAGTATCCCGGGAGCACGACCCCATGTCTATTAAAGACAGTAAACCACATGGGATAAAAGAGATCTCTAGAGCACCTCGGGCCCGACCGATTCGGCTGGGGAATCAAATCTGTTGATGGAAAACATACAAAATGTTTTACTGACTAAAATAGAACAAATGGGATGGGTAGTTTGGAATTCACATTTTAAAAATAAATAAGAAAAAGGTGCTACCAAATATTGCATTCATATTGAACGAAAGGGTTATTTACTAGCAAATGTATCCTTAGAGGAAAGCTACGAAATATTTATAAAAAGAGAAGAGTTAATTTATTACAATTAAGGTACTTCCAAAAAAACCGGTCCTGGTGTTTTAATAAGTTTTATTTGACCAATCGGAAGACTTGAAATTATATTAAAAAGTTGGTTTAACCCAAGAACACGGTACCATCGCCAATTGGCACTATTACCATCACCAATTATCGATAATTTTGGAATATGATAACCCGGTACATGCACTTTCACTTGCACGGTAGTGGATGGCAGCCAATAGGGCGGCCTATCCAAATAGTCGTTTGACGACGAACATTTTTAGTCGCCAATTTGACGAGGGACTGGTACCGTGTTCTTGGGTTTTACGAAAAAGTAATTTGCAATTCTTCAAGGAATAAGATGTCGACATGGCTTTTACCTCCATAGGTTTCCTTGGAATCGGGTCATACAGTTGTTCGAATATATGGTCGGTATCTTGAAATTCTTAATATGCAATTGTGAGTGGGATAAGTTTCGTGAATTAGATTTGCAGATTTAACAAAACATTTGTCAGGTACTTTGATGCTAGGACTCATTACGATCGAGCACAGAAAGCATACTTCACGCAGAGAACCAATGAAGATTCCTTAGCAATCTTTAATGTTTACCGATCGGGTACAAAAAGGGTGATGGATTACTATTAATACTTATTATTACCCAAGCGCACTCAGATTGAATCGATTCGACATGCATTGAAAAGGTATTCGAATATAATTTCCTCTCACACTCTCTGGTAACTTGACAGTTACTGTATTTTTATAAATATTAATAATAAAAATTTAAAAATACTGGTTAGGTTTGTTTATGCTGGTTTGTTTTTACTGGTTTAAATTATGTTTAATTGCAAATATTGAATCGCAGTATTAGCATTATTTACACAAACTATTTTTATACATTTCTACAATAATTCAAAAGCATAAATATTCACAAGTATTTGGACGTCCCCAGACCCGTTAGTATTTTAACTCATATTTCCTAATTTTGTTTCTTTATTTCCTTTAAAATAGTTCCGGGTATCTTTACTTCCTCTTACAAAATATAAAAGTATCAGTATTAAAATTAGTTATTGTGTAGTATCTTTATTTCAACTCATTTTTACATTACATATTTTTTGTATTAGAATCAAATTCTAGTTGCAGGTTGTTCTTACCCAAGAAGAACGATTTATTTATATGAATACGTTTTAGCCCTACAATACCACTTGATTTTTTGAAATTTTCACAAATCTGCTGTGCTGGAAAAATTGGTAAAATATATGCATTCTTAGCTATTGTTTTTCCAATCCCAGTGAATAGTAGTTCTTAGCCTTACTAATACGTAGACGTATGATTGTTATAAGGCGTTTCTAATATACAGGGATGCATGGTCGCTCATATCTATTAGACCATGGAGACACACGCTCCATAGCAAATCAAGAGGAAGGTGGAATAACTCAAGCAAATCTATTCTGAAAAGTATACCACACGCAGTCAGCCTAGTGTGCGTATATTATAATTATAGCTTATCCACCTAACCATATCACCTTCCGGCTGATTTCGCTGTAAAAGCGCTGCAATTTATTGCGTGTCTTAGAAGTTGCAAGATTAATACTTAAACACATTGTCTGGCACACCGACCTTTAATGTTATTGAGATGTTTCAATGTCACAAAATGTTTTTTATTTCCAATGGCTAGGGCACAATCATAATATAAGATAAATGTAAAATAAGT
Source organism: Meta bourneti (assembly GCA_933210815.1). Classification (NCBI taxonomy): domain Eukaryota; kingdom Metazoa; phylum Arthropoda; class Arachnida; order Araneae; family Tetragnathidae; genus Meta; species Meta bourneti. The sequence continues at coordinate 56,516,285 of OW119922.1, read as the reverse complement.
ATAACGCACAAACAACGAACAAGGACAGTAAAACAATTTTAAAAATGAATGTAACGCATGACCCATAGATAAACGATGAAGAAAAGTCCAAAATCATTGCCCTAAAAATTATCCTGCCTCCCAATACCTAAACACCCCAGAAAGTCTATGTAAAGCTCTACATCTAAGCAGGTGTTATCTGTCAATTACTTCTCCAGAATAACAGAGGGAGCAGCAAGGCTCTGTGGAGATATGTAAGCGATATGTCACAGAATGCAATTTTTAATAACTGAGTCACTCTTTTATTATTTGTAACATTATAAGTGACCCAGTAATTAAACTTACTTAGTATGAGATAGATTGCTATTTATCCTTTTAGAAGTTAGGATACCTTTGCGATCCTTTATTATTCCTTTTTGTGTTCTATAAAGGCAACAATGTACATTCATTTGTTAATGTGAGTTTTAACAAAACTGAAAAAATTCAGATCGATGTGGTGTTATTTTATCTGTTTCTATCTTTAAATTAAATGCTTTCGTCGCAAAAAATGGTCAGTATTTGTGGATAGCAAATTTATAATACGTTTTAAACACCGTTCTGAAAAATTGGGTTCCTTACTTATTGAATTTTTAATGGATGACCTGGCAGTATTATGTCCATTAACCCAGCTGTTATAAAATATACATGGACGAATCCAGTATACATTTATAGGAGGAGTAAAAGTGATGTGCTGAAACAGGATATTAATATCTCCGAAATGGCGTGTAAATGTTCATTATGAAATGGTGTGATATAATGCGATAATATAATGATTGATTGATTGGTTGGTGTTTTTGGCGCATGGCCATATTTGACCAAGCTACGCCAAACAACGTCAAGTAAATGGACCTACATACATAAGGAAACTTTTACTGATACACAAGAGAGAAATACTCCCTAAGAAGAATAGAACCTGCGATACCTATAACTCGCATGCTGCTAGTACACAGTGGGAAAACTCACTGAGCCTTGGAGACCCCTAATATAGAATGGTCATATGTTGTGATACTATAGAATTTCATTTAATTCCTTCCATGAGAAAATTTTTCATTTATATATTGTATAAAACTATACATTTATTTCATATAAAATTATTTAAAACAGATTAAAGATAAATATAAACGTGAGCGTAAAGAAAGTTACAAACTATGATGGGTCACCTGACCATTAGATCCTTCATTGAATCGAATTCTAGAACTACATTACAAAGACGATATTATTCTTAAACGTCAAGTGGTAATTAAATAACATGTTATTTTGAAAAATGCATACAGTACTGCATATCGTCATGGGTTAACGTATATAAGAACTCTGTGTTAATACAACTACCCAATGAAAAAGTACCATTTCCAAATTTGTGTCCTGGAGACAGGTTCTCACAGTTATATTGATGTCTTCTTCCTGAACAGTATTTTTTCAGCTATTGATCCTCCTCATCTGAAAATGAATAAAAAAGATGTAACATTGTTCTTAAACATTAAATGTTTAAAGAGTATTTCTTTTATTTCTAATGCCCGACCATTGACTTCATCGGCCTTCGGCACTACAAGGGAACAGAATGCTATCGGTGAAGGAGCACCTAGTGAGTAAGCCGCTGCTATTCCTAACAGGGACGATCACCAACATCCATGCGACGCTTACACACCGGGATTCGAAACCTGGACTTACTGGGTGGTAGACAAATACTATGACACTATACCAATTAGGTGACAAACCGTATTTGTATATCGTAAGAAGGAACGTCTGCAGGGGCCTCGCTTGTTTCAAGTGTCATTAACAAGTGAAAAATAATCAAAGTAATATTTTTATAACAGAGGTAAACTCTCTTAACCCTTCTAGTGGTTGTCTCGGCGAGGTATCTCGTCATCATCAAAACTGACCAGATCTTGACGAACGAGATATCTCGTCATCAGAAAGAACTGAACTGATCTTGATCTCACCATCACATCAAAAAATTGGTAATATCTTGATGACAAGATATCTCGTTAAGTATTAGCAAAATTTATCAGATCTTGATAGATGAGATATCTCGTCGAAACCACTTGGAGGATTGTCTTCATCCTCAAAATAGTATTTCCTTCGTACGGAGTGAGACTATCTGGAAAAAGCATAAGCAAGCTATTTCAGCTCACCGTACATCAAACCGTCCGGCGTGATGGGACGAAACAATTTAACAGATCGGGTCTGACTAATCATGGTCCGCCTGTAATGCCCTAAATGTATAAATCCCCTCATCACCATCGCTCGGTCCGCAATTCCTTACACCCCCTCGGAGACTCATCTCTGAGGTTTCCCACTTCATCAGAATAGCCCCGCTTAACGCGCCCGTAAATTCCTTTGCCACAACAATGACGCAGATAACAATACGAGACCTTTTTTCGCGATCGCGGTCATTATTTCCGCCCGGCTTCGGCGTCTCGCACTGAGCGTCTCCGGCCACAATGCGACCCACCCACCCCCACCCACTCGAATCACGACGATTCTTGTCGTCCATTCTACTTCATGTCTCTGCCGCGATGTGGCCCGTGGGAGTGGTTCGTGACATTCAGTGGATGTATAGCACCGGGACGCAATTAAAGTGCTGAGCAGGAGAAGAAATAGTTTTGCTTCAGTGGGTCCTGTTGTCTCTCCAGGGCTTTTCCGGCTCCTTATGAAGAAGGGGGGAACACGTTGTTTGGTTTAATTTTTAAGTAGCTGTGTCAAGAAAGATTGGGAGAGAGAAGCAATGGTTGGTGTATAAGGAGGAGGGTTTTAGTTGTTAAAGAAGGGGATAGATCGAAGCGTTTGAGTCGTTTGCGATTGTCTTTATTTAAAAGTATGGCTTTAAATCAGAAAAATGTCTCTTCCGACAGTAAGAAGGAATTGTTTTTCGCTAGATTGAGTTTCTCGGGAGTTATTTGATTAGGATATACGGGATTCGTCACTAGTGCACCTCCTTAAACAGAAGTTAAACTCGAACTTAAGCTTAAACACAGGACAGGTTTAAGTAGCGCAGAGACATGCCGAAATGAATAAACTACTGTAGTGTACAAATACCACTCTTAAGTAAAAATTTGTATAGAAAGTTTTCTATTAATATTAGAGCTCTGGTATTACTTTTTAAATTTATGAATACTATTGTGAACAATCTTCGCATATAAATTCGTGCTAAAAGCAAATTGTTGACTGTAGTTTCCGTAACAGACTTATTGGATTTTTAGTATATGGATAGCTATTCAAATTTTCTAAAATAGGAATGTTATTAACAAAATTAATTGTTTTGTCTTTTCATATATGATACACTGCGATGTGGCCCGTGGGAGTGGTTCGTGATATTTAGTGGATGTATGGCACCGGAACGAAATTAAAATTCTGAGCCGGAGAAGAAATAGTTTTGCTTCAGTGAGTCTCCGGCGCTCCTTATGGAGAGGGAGGAACACGTTGTTTGGTTTAATTTTTAAGTAGCTGTATAAATAAAGAAGGGGATAGTTCGAAGCGTTTGAGTCGTTTGGGCTTGTCTTTATTTAAAAGGACGGCTGACTCTAAATCAGAAAAATGTCTTTCGTCAGTCAGAAGGAATTGTCTTTCGCTAGATTAAGTTTCTCTGGAGCTAGAGATATAAACTGTTATTTGATACGCGATTCGTCACTGGTACACTTCGTTAAACAGAAGTAAAACGTAAATCTAAGCTTAAACACAGGAAAGTTTTATTAGGGCAAAGACATAACGAATGACTAAACTGCTGAAGAATACAAATACCACTCCAATGTAAAAATTTGTTTTGAAAGTTTTCTACAAATATTAAAGAGCTCTGGTATTACTTTTTGTATAGTATTGAGCAATCTGATGCAAAATCTGCGTACATAAATTCGTGTCAAAAATAAATTGTTGATTGTAGTTTCCGTAACAAATTGATTGACTTTTTAGTATATGAATTACAAAATAGGAATGTTATTAACAAAATTAATTTTTCATCCTTTCGTGCGATAAAAATTCAATTTTTTATCATCTTGACTTTTTGTATCTTGAATATATTTGGTAATAAAAAATATGTTTACTTTTGTGTTAAAGCACTTGGTAATTTATTGGTGCTTCTAAAAATATTAATCATCTTATGGGGCAGATTAAAAGAGCCAACCGTGTATACTAAACCGCAAACGGTCGATTTCTCAGAAAGAAAACTTACTACACCGAAAGTAAACAGTTATTTTATAGACTGCTGTTTTATTAATTTGAGTGATTAAGTACTTTCTAACTATGCCTTGTTATTAGAGTCCTATCCATTCATTGACAATTAAGCAATGAAAAATTGAAATAAATTATCGTTTCAGAAGCTTTGTAAAAAGTTTTATTCCTCCAATTAAGTACATTCTCATGTTTAAATCGTTCATTTTTATTATCGTTGCGTACATTTTTTTGTAAAAAATGTATCTAAATAAATTGCTAATATATTTTCTGCGCCTGATAATGTTGAATACTGTGAAGAATAATCAAGAAATCTGTTTCAAAAAAAGGGGTACCTAGACACAGATGTAAGTTCAATAAAAAACTACTTTTTGCTTTTCTCTTTGACTTTTACGGAACATTAAGAAAATAAATGTAACCCTAATCAGGTATTTTAAAAACAACAGATAATGACTGTTTATGTGATCCTTTAAAAGTTATACAAATAATGAATTTAAATAAGAGTAATTTAAAAATCAGTTTAATAATTTACCATACATGTACCCACTTACTCTTTTAAAGAGTGTGCTGACATGTTTTTGCGATACTTAATTTTGGTTCATATTCACATAACTTAACTATTTGCTAAATTTCAGTTTTAGAAAATTACCACCTTGCTCCCACAAACAATTTACAGAAGTAAGTTGATTCAACAAAAAAACAGTGGAAAACAATTTAACTAAAATTACAATATTTGATGAACAATTAAGTCGAGGCCTCAAATGTCCTCACGTTCGCGTTGTGTGGAAATTAGGAGAGTGAGGTGCTTGCTCAGGTGTTGACCTCGTCATCTGACCGTGGTTCAAAATTACGAGGTATTGTCCTCGGATATTTCCCCTCGGGAATGGTTCCGGAATGTCGACCCGTTGTGCTGCTCCACTGCGAACGTTAATTCAACTACCTACCTACCTCCGATTTAATTAAAAAATATACAATGGCATGATAAACATCTATGAGAAAGGCTGCGCACATTCCTGCAATGCGTAAAAATAGTATTCTGCTGAGCGACGAAAGGTGGAAGTGCAGCATTCAGATGTACTGAGTACGGAATTTCAAATGCTTATAATACTTTGTGCCACCAATGTCATGTAGAACTCATTCTGTTTTAAGGTAAAATAAGAATTGAGGAACTAACCAGATGTCTAACAGTGGGGGACAACGCAATGTGGTCTACCCATTTTCGGAGTATAAATCTATACATATAAAGCAGAATTGGCATATGTCTGTTCTCTATACAAATCTATACCGTTGGATCAATCCAAACCAAATTTGGTACACTTGTTATTTGGAACCCTGCGGGTAACGTAGGCTACATATTAACTCCCGTTCTATTTGTCTTGGGTGTGCAGAGGGGTGTAACGTCCCGTCATCCTAGACAGAGCATTTGCTAGGGGTGCTCTCTCCCGCTCTGGCTGTGCAGATAAAGTCAGAGTTAATATCTAGTCGCCTCTCCAGATGATCTTGGAGGTGTTTTTAAAATCTTAAATTATGGTGCAATTGCAGATGGGTGCAGTTGCGCTGAAAATCGCTCAGTATCATATCGTTTATGTATCCCGTCTGTAAATTCTTAAACTAGCTTTATTATTGGAATGCAAATTTTTATGACAATATAAGATTATTTTTATAGAAAGTGGTCTTTCTTTTAATCTTCGATATGCTACAGGGGCTAAAGACAATTCGAAATCCTTATAGGAATAACATTGCGTATTTATACGATCAATGTCAGACCAATTCACACTAAATTTGGTACATTCATCCTGTAGAATTCTGTGGAATACATAGGCTATATATTAACCCCGTTCGATTTATCCTGGGTCTGCAGAGGGGCTAAAAACAATTCGAAATCTCCATAGAAATAATATTGAGTATATCACGATAAATTATAAACAATTCAACACGAGCAACGCCGGGTAATTCAGCTAGTAAAGTAATAAAACAGAAAATAATACCAAACATTAAATTAAATACAAATTATAATTCTGGTTGGAAGTTGAATTAACATCGCACTGGAGCAACACAAAGGGCTGTTGACGACAGCCCAGGATCAATCCCAAAGGGAAAGTTCCGAGGACTACACTTCGTAATTTTAGACCACGATCAAATGACAAGGTCAATACCTGAGCTGGCATCCTACTCTCCAAAGTTCCAAACTATACCAACGTGAGGAAATTTGAGGCTATGTCAGATTAAACGTGCATCATCCCCAAGTACACGACAGTCCTTGGTTAGATCGAGTTTCGAACTCGCAACCCTACGTTTGCTAATCCGCTACTTATCCGACAGGGTTACCGTAGCCTCAATTATAATTCTGAAAATAATACTAAGAAATAATAAAATGTTCAATTCACTTGTTACATCGTGCCTCGGAAAAAAGCAGTGAACTTAACTCTTCCTATGAAATGAAAAATTGGCCTTGAAAATGGCCAAAACTAATTTTGTAACAGACGCAAGTGTATTTCCGCATTGGAAAATCCGTAATAGAGCAGCATTGGAAGAATGAATGTGATACCAAAAATAAAAGATATCGAACTCCCTCCAAACGAATGCCCCTCGTAATAAAGCGGTTCTAAATTCAGAAGTTATTGGTCGCATTAAATTCAGCTGAACTAAAAATTCGGTATTCCAAGAGAGCAATAACTCATCTATTCAAGTGTAACTAAACTGAAATTCGAAAGCACAACATACATTTTCATCGGATCATTGAATGCCTTTTCACGGCTAAATGAAGTGTAGCATGCTCATGACAATCAATTTTGATGATGTAAAATCGTTCCTTTTCCCTTGTTATTTTAAATTACCTCGTCTTTAGATTTAGCATCTGTAATTCAAAATGTATTTATAATCCACGCATACTTTGACACATGGCTATAATAAGCTTTCATTAGCTTTAATGGATTAATGAATTTCTTGTCTCAAAAGAGCAGAAAGTTTTCATTTCGCAATCACCCATAGGCATTAAGCTAATGAACAAAAAATCGATTGCGGTGTTTTCCCAGGAGATGATATTATTTCTCCTCTTATAATGTGATATGAACTGATACATTTTATGAGGAATAACAGGAATTACAAGTACTGAGATTCAAATTGAAAACCTAAAAACCATATTTCAGTTGAAATCATGAAAAACTGCGTGAAATATTCCCTAAAAGTAATTGTTAAAAGAAAGGTAGTTTATGAAAACTAGGGAAATTACACTGCGGGCCACCCAAATTGCAACACCAAGAAAGACAAGAGATATCACAACAAAATTTATTTTGTAGATAACATGTTGACCAAGTATCAAATGATTAAATTTATAGACTTCTGTGAAGTGTGGTTCCTGCCAAAATCAGTAGCCAGAGTATCCGCCATTGTTGGAGATCACCGCTGCCACACGCCTCGGCATTGATTCAAAGATACTTTGGATGTGTTCTTGGGGTACAGCAGACCAAGCAGCTTCCACACGTTGCCAAAATTGATCTGGTGTGGCAGCTGGGGATGTATTCTGGGTCAATCGTTGAGCAACCATGGACCACATGTTTTCTATCGGCGAAAGATCCGGAGAGCGAGCTGGCCAGGGAAGCAATTCAATCTGGCGATTGACGAAGAACCCTTGGACAATGCGTGCCACGTGTGGTCGCGCATTATCCTGTTGAAATATGGCTGTGGGCAAGCCCTGAAGGTAAGGAAGGACAATTGGCTCCAACACCTCGGAGATGTAGCGCTGGCTGTTTAAAGTACCGGCAATGCGTACTAGAGGAGTGCGAGAGTGATATCCAATACCATAATACCCGGTGCAGGACCAGTGTGGCGGTGCATAACGCAGCTGTTCAGCATCCTCTCTCCACGGTGTCTCCAGACTCGAATCCGACCATCGTGGTGTTGCAGACAGAAGCGTGACTCGTCAGTAAAGACAATTTCATTCCATTCTGCCGTCCACATCCTTCTTTCATCGCACCATTGGCGGCGGAAACGTCTGTGGTTCTGCGTCAAGGGTAGACGAAGCAATGGACGTCTTGCGGACAGACCACTCTGCTGTAAACGGCGTCGAATGGTACGCGCAGACACTGGATGATGCGGTACAGACTGAATGTGCTGTGCTATGGTTCGTGATGTGGCTGAGCGATCCGTCACTGCCATACGCACAATATGCCTGTCATCACGTGAAGTGGTGCACTGAGGTGGATGCGATCGAACACGTCGGTCCGTCGTACCCTCCTGCATCCAACGATCACATATCCGCATTACAGTTGTTTGGTTTCGTCCAACACGACTACCGATTTCCCTGAAAGATAATCCACAATCTCGGTAGGCCACTATCCTTCCTCTGTCGAACTCGGATACTTGATCGAAAGATGATCGCTGTTTTCTACGAGGCATAATTGATCGTTTTTTTGAAAAAACCACAAGAAAAACACAATTGCCGTACTTGAAATCGTCGAAATCTCCGAGCCTTAAATAGCGCTTTGAAGTGGCGCCACAGGCGCGCGTGATGTGCGTCTGCGCTGAAATTCTAATCATTTGCATATCTCACCTCCGCTAATGCATGTTGTAAATTTCATATTATTTGCATGCTTCCTTCAGGGTGTTGCATTTACGGTGGCCAGCAGTGTACTTTGTGAAACTGTCTTTAATTTAATTTTAAAACTACGACTTAGGATAGCTCTAACAGAGACAAAAAATGAGCACCAGACTCGACAGTTTTTAAAAAATTAATAATGTTTAAATGTTTAGTTGAATAGTTTAGATTTATAATACAAGAGATAACTTGACTTTTATTAGATTATTTTGTTTATTAGGTTTACAGACATATTTTTAATTACGATGGGTTACAAATAAGTATTTGTAAGCTGATTTACTCATTTCTTCAAAACTTTGGAACGACTATTCGAATTACAAGCAACGGTAGTTAAAAGAATTCCAGTTATTGCATTCAACATCATTAAAAGTTTTTTAGTGAATAATAAAGGAAAATTTCACTGATATAGAACATTGGATAGTAAAGATGAACAATCAATGCTAGTTACTCCCAAAGTTATTGAAAAATTATTAAATTATTAGGAAGGAAAGATAACCTTAAAATTATCAGAAATGTAATCATAAAATAAATATTCATTATGGATTATATAGAAGATCGCTAGGCACACAACAAAATCATCAGTAAAAGCACTTAAAATTTAGAAAATTAAATGGAAAAACGTTTTTTTTTCTGAAATAAAACTCTCTACCGACAAAAACAAACTTAATTTGTTTTGATTTGACGGGAAAGTAAAAAATATGAAGTTTGCCGTTTTTACTTTTAGATCTATCCATATTTGTTTTTCAAATTTCATTTCAGATTTTATAAACACAAATTGTTTTAAAGTTGTAAATTATATCATTTAAATACGTAATGAGTTACCTATAATTCAAAGTAAATCATTTTTTAATTAATTTATTGTTCCAATTTTCCCAACTACATCCATCAATTTCACTCTGCTCTCATTTTGTTCTTTTTTACTTTGGCTCACCTTGTATTCGATACTTTATTTCTCTGATAGACATTTACTAATTTAGCATTCATTAAGACCTCAAAGTAATTTCTTTTATTATTTAAATGTCGTCTGGTAAGAGTAAATGTATATTAACCTGAGTGGTACCTAATCGCCATTAGTAATAAAGGGAAAATGAAACTGGCGAGTTCGAATTTCAGCTTTTCAAAATTATTGAATCAGTTGCGGTCGAATCAACATTTTCTACCGAGACATTCATTAAGTTGAGATACAGATTTCCAATGTTGCGGATGGCGAAGCTTACATTTACATGTCATTACATTTACATCTGAACAATTTTCGCCGATAGTATTTTTAATTGAGTAATCAAAGAGTATATATGTTTTGAATAAACCTGTACACACGTGCGTTATTTGATAGAGTAACAAAATTTGCAGTTTTTATACAATGTATTGTTAGCAAATGCCGAGCATTTTACTAATGTCATTGGCATGCGGGTGCTTGAGTACATTTGCACAAAATTGAGTCTTTAAATTCTATGTACATGTCCAAATGATCAACGTTGAAAACAGCGTATCTGAAGTCACAAAGGAAACAGTTTGGAGAGTCGATCAGACCAATTCAAAAGAGTTGAGTAAACAGTTGTGAGCCGTTAAAATTCAGAACTGCTGCAGATCTTGGATAGTCCGGGAAAATATTCATCTTGTCAACAAGTGTCCTGCATCTCTTATCATCTGAGATTTGGGAAGGTCTAGATTTAGTTCTTAAGTTGAATCCCTTGGTTGTAAGTAATTTGGACGAATAAAAGGACAAAGTTCAAGAAGGGGTTTGGAAGACAGATGTTCACTTTTTGCCTATAAGTGAACTTTTTGCCTGGATAAAACAATGGGTATGGGTGCATTGCAAGGCAACTTGATCTTTAAACATGTGTTTTAAATTTTTAGTAATTAAGTTTGGGTACTTGCCCTCGTCCTTATACAAAATTTTTGCTTGTGTTTTTTAGAGAGTTCCCCTGAAGCTAATAATGTTTGATTTTCCTATCCCCACTTTCAGCGGATGATTGTAAATATTGTGTGTATATCTTTGAAAGGAATATAAATAAATACTGCCCCTGACTTTTGGGGATATCGCTGGTCCTCTTATTGCTGGCTACAGTGGGCCAAGAGTCCCCCCCCCCTGACCACCCCTTGTCCGGTCTTAAGCCCTTGTTGGCAGGCTTAGTAGTCTGGATCATAAAAAAAGGCAACATGGTCAACCAGGCACCTCATTGTTCTTCTACAATCCAATTCAATTAATTTCATTTTTCCTTCGACACGCTTGCGGCAAATAAGTTATTGGTATATTAACCAAAGGTGTTAGAACTGTAAAAACAAAATTCTTAGATTATTTAACTTTAAACTCTGGATAAAAGGTTATCTGTTTTTCGCGAAAGACCAACTGAATGCAAACCATAATTCCTTTATAAACTCATTTCTATGGTTAAATCCACACATACAAGACATCTCCGGATCCATACTTTTAAAAGACTTTGCTAGACAATGTCCCAGAGCCATGAAGTTAGACATAATCTAAGGTAAATAATACCTACGAGATCCCACAAATAAACCAATATCTCGAATGCGTCGCCCAAAGTGCCAGGCAACATATGGGAAAACGACGAAACGTTCTCCTCGCAATCAATTAGCATAAAAGCATACAGAAGAACAGGAAGAAGCCCGTCCTTCTGAGAGTAGGTCCTCGGAAAGCCCTTGAAGGCTCTTGTGGGAGGAACTTCAATTTGCCGTTGAATTTGAGAATGGGCTGGCTGAAAAGATCTGATGGTACACCCATCTATATTGACGGTCGAATAAAAGCTCTGGAAGTGAGGATAGCTGCCCTCAGAGACTTCGGCTCTGTATGGAGTCCCGCAACATTCCGGCGATTTCCCAAGATGGGAAGAGGCCGTTAAAGATTCGAATTCGTTCCCAGGGGCCCACTGGTTCCCGATCGCTACGTTCCAATTCCATCTGCCGTTCCGAGATCTTATAAATGGATCTGGATGTAATTTCGATTCCGGGCGGAAGCTGGAGTTTGAGGTTGGCAATTGGAAAAGAACGATCCCTAACCAGACGAAGGTCGGTGACATTCCGATTTGTCATGGAATTCTATAAAGAGGGAGGATGTTTGCATTGTTTATCCATTAAAGGTACAAATTTGTGATTTAATTGTCTTTTACGACATGACCTAAATATTTAAATGTAATAAAAAAAAAGCTGTACTATGTTTAAAAATAAAAATATAAATACATATCGAGCAAAATATTTTCTTTTCTAATACTTATAATACACATCTACGTGTCTTGAACATAGCATCTGAACGGAAGATTAGCATTGTTTTTTATAGTAAATTTAAAAGTATCTGAGTCCCAAAATATCTTTTTGCTAGATAATGCATAGTTTTTTCGCTTTTTCTTTGGGTGGGTAGGTATTTAATTAACGTCACACTGGAGCAACACACGGGCTATTGGTGACGCTTTTTCTTTGGGAATAAAACTTCATTAAAAAATCTACTTTAGTTTTGTTATACAATGCATTATTATTTGTTTAGAACCTTGTAACAAATACTCATCATTTAGGAATAAATAAAGCTCTATAGAAATCTCTCTCTTATCTTAGTTTTACAATCCATCCAATATTATTTACCTGTATTTATATAAATAAAAATGAAGTGCTTATAAAGAATATTTCCCAGCCCCCATTTCTTATAAATTATTCGTTTTGTGTCAGTTCCAGTTGTTACTCATGGATTAACAACAGGAGATTTGTGACTTCGAGACTCAATTGAATTAAACACAGTCGTGTGAGTGGGGGATGGTGCTCGTTAAATCTGTCGTAGCTTCAAATGTCCTCACGTTGGCGTGGTGTGGTTTCGAGAGTGGGGAACCAACTCAGATGTTGACCTGGTCTTCTGACCGTGATTCAAAATTACGAGGTGATACCCTCGGATTGATCCCGGACAGTCAGAAATATTCCGTTGTGTTGGTCCAGCGTAACGTAAATTCAACTATCTACCTACCTTTTTCATTCTAGAATTTTAATGGTTTCCTCTTTTCCTACTTGTGCGTATACATGTGCACAAGTATCACTCCCCAATGGATGAAGGTTTTCACGAAATTTTGTTTATTTTGCAAACTTCAGTAGTTTAGTGATAGACTTTTCAGCATAATGCCATTCAATCAAGGAGTTTTGTTTGGCGAAACCTTAAATCAAACTTGGCTGCAATTTTTAAAACAGCTGGGAAAAACTACGTGTGATATGGTTAACAACTTTATACTTCATTTAAAATGTGAAGTAAATGCTTTGATAAATTCATATATTTCATAAAGCAATTCATATTCAATTGTATCTAAGTGTCTTACTGAATTTAGCATATGAAAAGAAGACTAGTACTGTTTTAATGTGTTTAAAGTAATCAAGGTCAAACATATCTTCTTCGCTATGTAGTAAATAAATTATTTTTTCTTGATAAAAACGTTTCTAAAAGCATTTTATCATGTCTTGAATAACATCTTGTTCACTGGAAAACAAAAAGTTGCTTTCAATTTTTAAGCATGAAATCTCTACATATATGGTGAAAAATAAGATAAATTCAGAGTTAAGTTTTTGTATTACTTGTGAGATTAAATGAAGTTTGTCTAATAATATTTTATAGCCATCCAAAACCTTTGAAATAAACATTGTTGAACCAAATAGGATCATTGCCTGATTCTTAAAGGTATAATTACCTTCTAGAACCCACAAAAACACAGTTACTCTGAAAATTCGTGCCAAACTGGCTAACATTATAATCGAAGAATCAATTTCCTAAAAACAGTGATGCCCATAGGAAATATCTGAAACTAAATAATAACAAAATTTATTAAAATTAAAACAACAATACAAACTATTCGCATTCCATTATTTTTAACAAAACAACAAAAGAACAACCGGAGAATCAAAATCTATTGAATATAAAACAGACAGAGCGCCTTCCTTTAAGAAAACTTTCCCTCAAAAACCCGACAGTTCTCTTTTGTTCCGTTCGTCTTGTGCTTGGCACAAAGAGCAATAATTAATCGAAAGAGGTCAAAACAACCCCCAGCGCTGGCATCAAGGAGATGCTATTATAAATGAGAATCGATTTTGAAGCACTATTTCCATCTAAAAGCTCCTCTCTCTCCCCCGCAGAATCGGGAACGTCGATCAGGAATGGGGAAAGGAGATTTCCATTCATTACAATAACGGAGTTATCAAGACTCCACCCGGGGAACCAAGAAAGATAGACGATGACAATTTTCTCATTAGCGACACCTAGCGGAAGGTGGCAATTTCTCTTCAAAAGTGGGAATGACGGTTTGCTTACCCTGCACTCCCTCCAAATGTTTTTATCACAAATCTTTTGCTGCATTGTTTCTTACCACGGAGATTAAGCAAGGTACGTAGGTAAAAATAAATTAAGCAATGCTCTCTAGGTTAATGCTACATTCGCATGTTGCACTACCAAGTGGAAAGTGATAATTCCTCTTCAAAAGAGGGAATGAAGGTTTGCTTACCCCCCACTCTATCTTTTTTTTTATCAAACCTTTTGTTGCATTATGTTTTTTTCCCACGGAGCCTATGCAAGAAACCTTTTGCAAAAATAGATTAAGCAATGTTCTCTTGGTTAATGCTACATTCGCATATTGCACCACTTATAGCGAAAGAGATAAGGTTTGTTTACCCGCCACTCCCTCCAAATGTTTTTTTATCACAAACCTTTTGTTGCATTATGTTTTTACCACATATCTTAAGCTAGAAACGTCTGGTAAAAATAAATTAAGCAATGCACTCGATTAATGCCACATTCGCATGTTGTACCACCTAGCGGAAGGTGATAATTTCTCTTCAAAAGTGGGGATGAAGGTTTGCTAACCAGGCACTACCACTAAATGTTTTTTATCTCAAACCTCTTATTGTGTTATCTTTTTACAATGAAGCCTATGCAAGAAATGTCTAGTAAGATAAATTAAGCAATTCTCTCCGTTGATGCTGCATTCGTATTTTGCACCACCTAGCGGAAGGCAATAACTTCTCCCTTCGAAAGAAAGACTATTAGTTTCAAAAGGAGGCAATAGTTAGCTTAGAGATTATTTATTGTTTAAATTGTATTAAATATTTAATTTTTATTAGAGAGAGGTTCTCTATTTTTACTAGACTGCCACCTAACTGGTATAGTGGTCATAGAGTTTGTCACACAGCAGCTCCGGGTTCGAATCCCCTTTTGTAAGAGCATATATGTTTGCGTTTGTTAGGGTTTCATGGCGCAAGGGTCACATTTTAAATAAACTCTTAAACTTTAAACAAACTCTATATATAGTACTCTGAGTTACAAGTAGTCGCACCTGAGTAGTATGTGGGCCTCTTGGCCGTCAAATCCAAGATGGCCGCCGTTTGATAAGGAGTTGACTGCTGATAAGGAGTTGGGGAGGATTGCTGATAAGGAGAGGGTGATGCCTTGAGGTGGTGACGTCATTGTAAAGATGGCGTTGTTGTGTTGCCATGGTAATGAATCAAAAGTAGCTCCATCTGGTGGGGAAATGAGAAACCCTATTATTTTGAATTAAAAATGAATTTCGTGGATTCGAACTGGGGACCATGGGATCTGTAGTACAGTGCGCTATCCGTTAGGCTGTAAGAGAGTTAACTATAGGTGGTGAATTAATGTAGTGTTTGCTTTTTCTTAGTACTAGGAATGCGTTATGGGACTTGGTTTTATTTGATGAATAATTAATTTTTATTTTCCAATTAGTTGTAAGTGTGTTGGACTGGTGATGCCATCTAGTGATTTTAAAAGAAGTTAATCTAAGGAACTTTCTTATTTTTGTCATTAATTCTGGGAATGTGCTATTTTTAGAAAATGGTTTGAACAATTGTGGTACAGCCATCTGGTGGTGGAAGAAGTAACAATTAGTTTTAAAAGATTTATTTTCTAGCTCTAGACTTGTAGCTTGATACTTTAGAATTAACTGGAGAATTTTTTTTAAGAAAATTTTATAAAGACAGATTTGAACCCGGCAAAAGGTAATCGCGGCCGCCCGTTTTACACAAACACTTTAACCGTTCGACCACGATCACCTACTTTGTATAATACATATAGAATACTAACTCGTGAATCATATAATCTCTTGGTAGATTCTAGATTTGATAATAATAAAAGCCGATAAACCGAAATTTCAAGCAAAGTTAATGCAACTCACCACTTGATTCAGTTTTTTGCAGAGATAAAGTCGTTCTACGTCATATGATTCTAGAGTTGATAACAATAAAAACCGATAAACTGAAATTTCAAGCAACGTTAATGAACTCGCCTTTATCTCTTGGTTAAGTTGAAGCTTTATTGAAAACGTGTACCTCAAAGTTCTGAAAATGATGCGTTTTACAAATCGACCCAAAGTGTGTGAAAGAATGTATTTCAACGATCAGGTGTTTCCAAGGGAAAGCTTAAGTTTGACGATGCAATCACTTCCTGATAATGTGTTTCACCTTGGTGACTATTTATTCGTGCTAATCAATAACTTCAACGGTTCCACACGTGTCCACATACGTAAATTTGCTTTGCATGAAAACAATGTCTTGAAACCAACGAAGGACTGTGTTTCCCTGCATCCAAAAACATGGTACATTCTAATGCAAAAGTTGAGCACATTTTTCGCTTTTGCAACTGCCTCCAACGTTAAAGTTATAGAAAAAGAAGTCTGCCTTTCTAAAGTATTTGATGTGGGGGAAATGCACTTAGTTTTACAACGTGTATTTCAGAAAAGAAATTATACTTTTCAGTTCTCGCCCAACTGTGTGTTTATGAATTCTGATCAGTATTTTAAACTGTGTGAAATCTACGGCAATGTGTTAGATGTATTGAAGATATCGCTTTTGACGTATTTGTTGCCATATTATGTGAAACTGGAAATCAAAAAATGTTTTCCTGGTGAAAGTTACAAACCTTACTGCAGTGATACCATTAAATCTGATTGTTGGAGAGAAGTCATAGCTTCTCTCTGCAAGTGCCTAAAGGATATTGTGTCAAAAAATATAAATATTCTTTTTGACTGTTTAGGCTGTAAGAATGAAATTGTCAATCAATCTGTACATAAATGTATGACGATGAGCGTTGACGAACGCTTTTGCGAATTTTTCGCCCTTGCTTTATGTGTTGTTAACTGGAAAGAGTTTGCTATTAATTTTGTAAGACAGAGCAATAAACTGTTAAACTTGTATTACATAATAATGGAGGAAAATGTTTTTGAGAATTTGAATACCACAGATATTTTCAATACTGTTAGAGAGATGTATGTAAAAGACCTGTAAGATATGTTGTTACAAATATATATAAACTGTTGATTCTTTTTTCAATAAATGATTTTTTTTCTTCAATTCAGTGTTTTCAAAAAATATTCTACACAACAAATATACTAATTTTGTATGACAATGTTTATTCAACAACAAAAAAGGCAAAGGTAAAAAATTATAAGAAAATATTTTTAAAAATGTTTTTTTTTTTAATTTGGTGTTTACTATTCTAGATGGTTACTTTTCCTTTCTTTTTGTTTTAAGATTTAAAAGTACGAAAGGTTTAATTTAGAAAATAAACAATACACCAAGATGATTGATAAGTACTAAAAATAATAGCTAGATGAATATTTATTTCAAGCGTTCTTTTTCTTGCATTAAAGTACATTTACACATTTTTCCTAAAGAATTTAGTAACTCCTTTTTTAAGGCATTTTAAAATTCCTCTTTAGTAAATAGGTTTAACATGTAATGAACAAACAACAAATAATAATAAAAATAGTCAATATATTTATAAGGGGTAAAAAGGTCTTTCCTACAAGATTTTTTCCACAAGTCCTTGATAAAAGTCTTATGCTTTTTAGAAAAGTCTTAAACTTCCTTATTAGTCTTTTTTGCTGTAGTACGAGTGTTAATTTCATGACATTCAACTCAAAACCACCCTTTTACAATTCTTCCACACTGTGTTCAATAAATCACTTGAAATTGCATCTACTACATGTACTAATAAATAGACTGTTTAGTAACAAATGTACGTTTTAATTTTACGTAAAATATTGGTTCGGCACATAGGACACGTTGAGAGACTCTTCGTACATCTCATGCATGTAACCAAATGACCGCAAGGCTGTAAAGTAGCATCCATTTCCGATTCCATGCAAATTTTACAAAGTCGTTCGTCCTTGTCATTGTATGAGCAGTAAAGTTTTACATCAGGTTTTATAAAAACATTGGCATTATTGTTTGTTTCATCCAACACCTGTACAATTTCATCTATGGGTGTTCCTTTTAATCTAGGGTCAACAATCGGTCCTTGTTGGGCTACCAAACATTTTGGATAAAACTTTATGTGTTCGTGTCTGACTATATCCTCCTTTTGCCAATTTTCAAGCCCTCCTCCACACCAATAGCACCTAACCCCGTCCGAGACACCCGTATAATACAATCCATTTTCGGCCAAGTCCCTAATGTCAACATCTGTGCGTGGCCAATCTCTAAACGTAGATAGGCGTTTATTGAGCATAGACATGCTTGGAACTTTAGGCTTCAAATTTGCATACTGATTACTCATTTTCCTTAAAATTATATTATGCTCTGTTACTCTTAAGTGTAAAATTATAGTACAGATTGTGTTGAAAAGTTTCTCTTCGTCATTTTTTTTTTAAATCTGATACTTGTCTAAGATACTAGTGGTAGAGTAAAAAGAAAAATCACATGCACATTTAAGTATATCCTTTCGTTAAAATCTTCTTGCATTACAACACACAATTTTACTTGGCGCATTATCACAAGCACATGTTTTCTGAGTACATTCTTCACTTATGCGCTCATAGTTACTCACAAAAGATAAGACTAAGATAAATTTTAACTTTACTGATTAGTAAGTGTATGGTGTTATTCACTGATTAGTAAGTGTATATAGTCCAGTTCTTCGTGCCTCTAGTTTACAATTCTTTTTCCAAGAACAGCTAGCACATTTCAATAGCAATGTTTAATATTTGTGCAATTGTGGATTTTGACGGATTTCAGACTCAAGAGGGTTTCTTAGTACGTGAATACGGATACATCGCCATAAAATCGCAAGTAGCTTCAAGTATTCGTTTTAACTTATCGCCTTATAAGCATAAACTGAGTGCAAAAGATAAAAAAACTGTTCGATATGTTGAAAATTACATATGTGGTCTCCCTTTCTGTCCCGTGGCATGGGAAAGTGTGTCTCTTTTAGAAAGTTTAGACTCTAAGCTTTTAGAATTGTACGAACAGACCAAGAGTGCCACTCAGTACCTAGTTGCTTACAAAGGTGGTTGTGTGGAAAAGAAACGCCTAGATGCATTGAATATTCCGAATATCAACTTGGAACAATACGGGTGTCCCAAATTCGATGTACTATGTGCACTAAGTAGCAACAAAAAGATCCAAAAACTATCATGTGGTCATCACAAAAATAATTTGCATTGCCCCAAAGCTGAGGTGATGGCATTTAATAATTGGCTCGTCGTAAACATGTGTCTCTTAAAAAATGCATGTAAAAATAAGTTCTTTTTTACTACAATGTATTAGTTTTGTAAAATATATGAATCAATGTTTTTTTCTATTAAAAAGTGTTCTAATTTACTTTGTTTCCATGTGACTTCCTTCAATCTGTTTAAGAAGTGTCTCTGTTTTTTCTTGCATTGTTGTTTTGAGAATACATAGAATTCAGATTTAATCCAATATGTCAGCAATATTTGTTCATTTTAAAATTCACACTAATATTTAAAATTTCAGTTATTATTTAATTTTACTCATGTGTAAAACTATCAGCGGTGTGCGTAAATATTTAGATTATGCGTTAAAAATCAAGAAAAGGCAGAAGTTAATTTGCTTAGCAGTACAGATGTGCACACATTATTTTTAAAAACAGAAAACTCACATGCTATCCACTTTAACGTAGTAATGAATTAGATGTAAATTAAGAGAACAATATGAAATATCTTGTAAAATACTTTATAGCTTCGTACAGTATTGGAATTTTGCTCTGCAATTTAAACTGCACAATATGCATAAGGTTTTCAAATAAAAGGAAGTTCATATTTAGTAAAATGTGTGGTTTGCAAAAGCATAAAAGAAAAAGGACATTTAATTTAGAACTTCAAGGACAAATGGTTTTAATAAACTATTTTTCACGACTTCAAATGTGCAAGGAAACATGGTATGGGTCTTGCAAAGTTTCAAATTAATGTATAAAATATTTTTACTCTTACATGTTTTTTAGTATTGTTTTTTTTTACTATGCATAAAACACACTTTAAGAATCAAACTTTTAAAAAATGTCTTAATTGTAAAATTAAAAATAAAAAGCAAATTGCATTTAAATGTTTGTAATAATATTTAAAGTATATATATTTTTTTTCAATTGTTAAACGTTTTTTAAAAATCTTCAATGTAATAATAATATGTGTAATAGTATCTAATATATAATTAAGAGTAAAAGCATCTAATTTTTAAAAATATAAATCCTTATATTTCAACCAAAAACAGTTTGTAAATCTGTATAATAAAAATTAAATCACTAAAATTTAGGAAGATTTATTTTAAAAAAAATATGCAAGGAAAGATTAATTAAAAAATAACAGTTGGTTTAGATTTTATAGCATAAATGATTTCAATACAATTACAACTTATTCAAAATGTGTACGTTCATAGTACGGGTCTTGTAAAGTTTTCAAAAGTTTACTCTTACTTAAGTGTGTACAATACTTAAAACAAAATTTCTGCATTGAAAATATGTGCTATAACATCTAATGTATAATTAATTTTTGAGTAAAAACATCTAACTTAAAAACATAAATCTTTATAGCAAAGAAAAATTTCATTTCAGATCTTGCATTTTAAAAACAATTTATAAAATTATGTAATAAAAAAGTCCTAAATACAGTATATGTGGTAAGACACGCTAAAAAATTTATTTAAAAACAACAAGATATAAGCATTTATAAAAATACTATTCAGAAAGACAAAGATAAATTGCAACGTTGTCCAAATATCGTCTAGTGTACGACACTGAGTTCTAGTTCGGGGGCACATAAGTGGTTTATCGCTGCTTTATACAAGAATTTTACGAAACGTTAAGTTTATTCTAGGCCATAATGCATCCCCACGGGGCAAGCTGTGAAACCAAAATTGGTTTGTTGGATACTTCATCACAAGCAAGCTTCCATTTTCCAGAACAATTTTTAGAGAATTGTAGTTCTTTCTAGAAAACACAAATTGCCTTTTCTGTCCAAATGAAACAGACGCTATGGGTGCATTAAGATCCAAGTCCTTCTCATTGTCTTTATGGGCACCTATACAGTCCTTACCATCTTTATAACGGTTCACCAACACAAAATTAAATCTTGTGCCAATTATTCGTTCCACTTCTGCCTTTATTTCCAATAGTAAAGGAGACCAAGGCTTGGCTGCAATACAAGATCCGCTAAAGGCATAGCTTATTCCTACGTCTCCGTATGCTACAAGTTGCCGAGGCACAGTACATTTTTTACCATAAATTTCAATAGTAGTTTCCTCTTTCTTTAAGTACGTTAATTCGTTTTCCAATCGACAAAAATATGCCCAGCCTTCACGATCTGTAAACAGTTTACCATACTCATAACATAAAGAATCTTTACAATATTTCTGCAAACACAGTTCTTTGTCTGCACGCATTTTCTTTGCAGGTCTAATGTCCTTAGAATCCATGATTTATTTAAAAACAGTAAAAAAGGGCAGAAAAACCCCAAAACAAGATGCAAAGTAATTCAAAGACCCAAGGTGCTCCAACTATGCTTTAAAAAGCCTCTTATTATCAAATAGTTTCTATCGTTATCTGTGACTCGGTGTTTAACTCCGTTCCTTCTGTTATCTTAATTAACTTACACGTGCAAAAACAATCCTTAGTCATATTCTCACAAGTTCCAGAGGCTTCTAATAATATCAATCTTATACGGTTCCTTGCCATCGCTTATAATATGTATACTATAAATCTTTGGTTAGTTACTTCTTATTTACCTAAAAATGTAATGTTTCATACACCGTTATGCCTGTGTGTCCTATTCATATCTCAAAGTCCTCCCCTCAAATTGTAATAATAATAATTTTCCCTACAAAACATTCACCCTTAAACATTCACATTTTCTTCAAGATCATGTTGTATATAAATTCATTAAAATATAAAAAAGGTTTCCGTATTATAAATTCTATTTTACATGTAGTGTTCATACGCTTAAAATCTTCGCATATATTGGTTGGCCTCAATTACTTATGTTCCGAGTTCCAACGTTAGAGTATTAAGATAATCCCTTCGTCACTATTTCATAGCTAAAACCACTATAGAAAGTTCCAGTTCGGGCATGTCATATGTGATTCATTGGCATGATGTAGTTTCATTTGCTTTTCTCACAATCAGAAAAACAACACCATTCTCCTAAATAGCAATGCGTTTAAAAGCTTTCTCATTTACTTAAGCTTGTATCCTATCGGTGACTACGTGTTTAACTCCTTCTGTTATCTTAATTAACCTACACATAAATCCTTAGTCATATTGTCACAAGTTCCAGAGTCTTCTATATTCTGATACTTTTCCTGTCATTACATACAATTCGCATACTTTAAAATCTTGGTAATAAACTTGTTATATAGCTAAGGTTTATAAATTCAACTTTATTTGTTTTTATATTCATATTCATTCTTCATAAGGGCACTATTCTCAAGGAAAAAAAAAACACATACTTTCACTCCCTTAAGCTGTAAATTCACGAGTTAGTATTCTATATGTATTATACAAAGTAGGTGATCGTGGTCGAACGGTTAAAGTGCTTGTGTAAAACGGGCGGCCGCGATTACCTTTTGCCGGGTTCAAATCTGTCTTTATAAAATTTTCTTAAAAAAAAATTCTCCAGTTAATTCTAAAGTATCAAGCTACAAGTCTAGAGCTAGAAAATAAATCTTTTAAAACTAATTGTTACTTCTTCCACCACCAGATGGCTGTACCACAATTGTTCAAACCATTTTCTAAAAATAGCACATTCCCAGAATTAATGACAAAAATAAGAAAGTTCCTTAGATTAACTTCTTTTAAAATCACTAGATGGCATCACCAGTCCAACACACTTACAACTAATTGGAAAATAAAAATTAATTATTCATCAAATAAAACCAAGTCCCATAACGCATTCCTAGTACTAAGAAAAAGCAAACACTACATTAATTCACCACCTATAGTTAACTCTCTTACAGCCTAACGGATAGCGCACTGTACTACAGATCCCATGGTCCCCAGTTCGAATCCACGAAATTCATTTTTAATTCAAAATAATAGGGTTTCTCATTTCCCCACCAGATGGAGCTACTTTTGATTCATTACCATGGCAACACAACAACGCCATCTTTACAATGACGTCACCACCTCAAGGCATCACCCTCTCCTTATCAGCAATCCTCCCCAACTCCTGATCAGCAGTCAACTCCTTATCAAACGGCGGCCATCTTGGATTTGACGGCCAAGAGGCCCACATACTACTCACCTGCAAAACAAAATTTTATTTATTTAGCCTAGATATACTGTCAGCGCCTTAAGCTTTAGATGATTCAGTAAGGTTTTCCGCTGTGTTAGCAACCAGCGAGTTGTAGGCGGTGCAAGGTTCTTGTAACTTACTCTGCGTGTATTACTCTCTTCTGTGTCAGTAAAACTTTCCTTGCGTATGCATGTCCATTTACAAATTCTTAGTCATTTAATGTTCGTTGTCTGTCTTGTGTTTGGCGCAGCTTGGCCAAGTGTGGCCCTTGCACCATAAAAACGAGCCAATTAAAATTTCAAACCCTATTCGTTTATCTTACAGTGTCGTACTACTCTGAGCAGTACCTTCATGTTTAGTCTTTGCGAATTGAATGATTGTTATATGCGACGTATATTAAAGTTTATTTAATATTTACCAATCCACTCAATAATAATATTACTCAAGCAATTGTTAATTGAGTGTGTTCTAACTGTTTTCAAGTGTTATGAGGCATCACTTTTGTATTTACCATTTTAACAACCGTTAAGCTTAAGAGCCAAACTGGATACTGTCTCATGACTAACACGGCAGTATTAGTCATGAAACCATGTTTGGATTCTTCAAGTAGATTATACGTACCTTGACAAGATTATACGTATAATTTACTTGAAGCTGATTTACTTCGTATAATTTACTTGAAGCTGATTCCAATAGTTACACGTAAAGGCTTCCATCAGGAAGTTCATATTGGATTCCATGATTCAATTTCAATTCAAACATTAAAATAAATTACTTCAATCCAGTTAATAGCAGACATTTCAATAAGACTTTACATTAATTCTGATAACGTAGATAAGCATCCTTCAAAGTCCTGATGAAGATACCTTATTCCTTCGTAGTATTAAAATAATAAATGCAAAATGGTATGCAATTCTAGGAACATAGGAAGAAATGCCACATCCTCTATATCTAACGTATCATAAATAATCCGTCTTACCCAATAAGAATCTTAACTGTATCAGGCATATGAATTCAAATCTTAAGATGCACTTAATCCAATTGATAAATAAACTCAAGGTACCTTGTATAAACAGGATTAGATAAAAAGTCAATTTCTCATCTATAACTTTTAAGTTGAGTTAACTTTTCGGTTCAGCGTACAAAATTAAAACAATCCTATCGGTACCTCAATAGAGTTATACTATTAGAAAACTCAAGTATGTGCATTCAGCAAATGAAGACTTCTATTTTTCAAACCGATGACAGATGACATAAATGGAACCCGGAACCCCCATACCGGAACAAGAAAGAGGCGGTGGAGCATACACGGTTTTTCCGAGAATTAATAGTGTTATTTCCATGCCGGGCTTACGAATGTAATCTGTGATAAATACGCTTTGTAAAAGGAGATGTCTCCTAAACAATTAAGGCCATCTGGATTATGTCCGCCATTCGGGTAATGGCCTCTAGGAGCTTGAAATATTAATGCCTGCTCAAGAGGAGCTAAAAAGAATACGAATACCGTTGACGGTTACGATTAATGGTCTGGGATGGAAATTTTAATCATTCAAAATGATGGCATCCAGATTGATCCATTCCTATCTTCGCCTGTCACCATTACCGGAATTGTTGCAAATGCAAATGAGAAAGAAATGAATCCTGTTTTGAGAATTATTTTTCAATAGCGGAAATTAGGATTGAGCAGATATTAAAACCAACAATTATCTTTAAACGTTGTAAATGGTCTTTTTTATCCTGATGCGATTTTACTAATTCTAATTGCAAAAAATAAAGTGTTACAATGAAAAAGTATTTATTGCAATATAACTACGTGTGCTATTGCGTTCCTTTGATGTCTTATTTGTTCCAAATCAAAAAAATAAGAACCATTTTCTTTGAATAAATAGGTATGTAGATCGGTCAATGGTCAGGGTTTGTCCTCCAATTATGGTCAAGCCGTGACTAACTACGTTCATTTACAGAGGCTCCTCAATTTGATCAAAGATAAGGACGAGGAGTTTTTTTCCTTTTGACCACAATAGTGTAATCGTACTCTTTGACCCTCAGAGGGGTTCACACAGATCTATCCGTTCTGAAACCTTCAGTCTTCCTTGTATGAGTTCTGATCAGTTTTTAAGCCCCATCCCGATCAATAGAATCTTTCCACCAACTATTCTTTCAAACAATCGATGTGGTTATTTAGTCAGATGTAATGTTGGGTAAAAGCAACACTACACTACTGGGAAATCGCGAGACACTCAAAGGGTTAGGTATTGAAAATTAGCGTGTCAGCAATTAATTCTGATCCCCCGTACATTCGGTCTGGACAATTTAAAAGCTCCTTAATTCTCTGAGGAGTTGATTCGCATTTATTCGTTCTGCAACCTGCAGTCTTCTTAGCATGACTTCTAACCGTTTTTGTCCTTCCTTCCAAGCATTCTTTCACCCAATAGATGTGGTTATTTAGTCATTGTGCGTGAGGGGGTACTACAACACTACTCAAAAATATCAACTCAGGAAGTTAAAATATCGCCTTGTCGTGACTGCTGTGATTACATAAAACGTACTACAATAGTTAACAATTCGATAAGTCATGGGTGTTGGTAGAATTTCCTACGTTTCTCCTATCTTTAAAGTGAGGAGTTGAATGAGGGCGGTATATCGTCAAACCAGTTTTAGAAAAAAGCTATTCATTACACAGGAGTTTTTAATAGATGAGGTAAATGCCTACCGTTTGTTAGAAATTAATCCGGTGTTTGTATTACCTTTGACCTCTCTGTAATTGATGGAACAACTCCTTCGCCCCGACTTATTTAAGGTCACTGTGGATAAGAAGAGTATCTCAAAGATCAAATGACACTAAAACATGACACGAAACCCGTATCATGGCACAAATTAGACTTTGTGCAACTTCAATCGGCAAGCACATGGCGGGATTTTCATGAAAACTGCTTGCTATCAAAGTTACTGAATTTAACTAACAGGTAAATATTGTGCTGGCCCATACTGAAGTTCTATAAAGAAAACATTGAGCGTACCCTTACTGGAGGTACTTTCAACCACCAGCTCGTGGAACGCAGCAAATGTGAAAATCGTCTGGCTTCGTGAGTGGTTGATAAATTTCCTATTGCATCGAATGAATATTATCCTGAGCAATGATTTCTCGCCAACCGCTAGCTTGCCAACCTTGAATCACCAAAGCATAAAGCCATTTTATTTCATTTGCCCTCCGCAGAGCATGAATGCAGTGAAGAATATGGATGGCAAATGAAATAAAAAATGATTCTATGGTATTGACGATTCAAAGTTGACAAGCTAGCGGTTGGCGAAAAATCATTCCTTTAGGAGACTTCTCAGTCGATACGAAAAGGAAATTTCTCAATCATTCACGAAACCAGACGATTTTCACCTTGCTGCGTTCCACGAGCTAGTTCTTCACCCGGTCCGAATTCACGTTACGCGGAAAGAAGCCGAAAATTCTTCCACAGCCGGCTGACCTTTAATGGTAGGTCACAGATCTAGTGCAACGCATACTCTGAAAACTCAGTTACCTCGAACGACGCAAATACTGTTGACAGCAGGTGACGAATCTGGGTTTCGTTTTAGGATTTCGAGGTTGACACATCTTTTTTTCTGAGGTATACCACTGACAGATTCAATATTAGCGGCCTGAAGAGCTACCTTGAAACACCTTTGCTGTTTCATCCTCAGTGATCCTCCACCATCCACTGAACTCTGAATCAGCCCTTTCAGCAAAGCAGTTCAAACGACCGTCCTACGCCCGATCGTAACATAGAGATATGCATTATCCAGAAGGGTTGATGACTTCCATCAGTTGCGTTCTCTTCATCTGGCCCCAGTCGGTCGCATACTGGTATACGTTCCATTATCTGAATTTTTCTTGCATGACCTCAATGCTTTACTGTTGTTCGCTTTCATTGAATGTTTAATATGGCATTGCCACAACCACAAATAAAATTAATATATACCTCACCTGAGTGGGGTGCGAGCTCAGGTGTTGACCTCGTCATCTGACATGGTTCAAAATTACGAAGTCTTGTCCTCGGTTCTTTCCCTTTAGGATTGATCCCGTACCGTCGCCAACAGTCTGTTGTTTGCCCCAGTGCGACGTTAATTAACTAGCTACCTACCTACCCACTTCAAATAGCACATTATCTCTACTAGAAGTAATGCTTTAAGGTTGTCGAAGTCACCCATGAAACTGCATCGCATTTTTTATCAGAAGTCAAACTCAATCAATATACTTAGCAATAAATTATATGCGTCGCCATTAGCCCGTTGTGTTGCTCCAGTGCGACGTAAATACAACTACCTACCTCAATAATCACGATAAAGTGAGAAAATATAACATAATAGAAAATATAAGGTGGGAAAATATACAATTAAAATCTATGCACGTTTTCTACATTGTTTTGTCTTCTCGGCAAACTTAATAGTAATCTATCGATATCATAGACGTCAGAAAAGTAATTCAAGCAGACCGCGAAGAAATTTTCAAGGGGTACGCTTAGAATCAGAAGATAAAATTTTTCCCACTCAGAAAAATACTACACTGACGAAGTGGAAATCGGCGTACCATGCACTTATGATCGCAGGAAGCCATGACTTAATAGAGGGCTGATCACTCCCATAACCGTGATCCTTTGTTCCCATGAACTAACGTCATGGGAACAAAGTCAATAATCGTCAAGATTCGTCAATAATCAAATAGACAAATCAATTCGAAAGTACATCTAACAAAATGGACAATTCGAAATTATCTCGCCGGTGAAGTGCATCAACAGATTTCACTGCAATGGGCATTTGGCATCCATTAAAGTCAATAAATAAATAAAATACATAGTGACACCAGTAATTGAAAACATGCGAAATCTTTCGTTTTATTAGAAAAAAGCACGGCTAGTTTAATCTTCCACTAAAACATCTTTGACCATCTTTCTATACACATTTTATATGCACAAAAAGTACAGCATTTGAATCCAACAAAGAACGAACTATTGAAAGTAACAAAGAGAGCGGAGTGAATTATTGGAATCTCACTAGGTAATTAATAAACATCCAGTATACACGGTGAAAGACCATTTTTCGAAATATCGAACGCATGGTAATTATGGAGAAAGAGCCTATTCATAACCTATTCAAGAATCGTCATTTGTGCACTCGGTTAATTCCCAACCAGATACTGAAAAGAGATAAGCGTATGGTAATAAAGCAGATAAAAATTAAAAATATTTAAAATTCGGTTGGAAGGTGTGTTTTGGACATTGAAAGACTGAAATCAATTTTCAAAATTGAAGCAGTAAAAATATTTTGTTTTCCTCTAATGACAAATTTGGTGTAAAGGAGGCACATACGGGGCATACTAATCCCAGAAAATTTATTGTTTCCGGAATTCAAGTCAGATAATCATTATTGATTAAAGATTATTGAAAGTAAGTACAATGAACGTGATTTTATTCGAATAAAGAGAAGATTTTCAGAAACTAAAATCTTAAATTTACAGTAATATTTCAAACTGTGTTTATAAATTTATTTCTTCGTGTAACTAGCAATAAAATTTTCCAATTGCTCTATTTAAATGATTAAAACAGAAATGGCGTCAGTGGTAAATTGCTAAATAAACTCAAAACAAACTTTATTTTTAAGCAATTATTTTCAATACGGAGAGCTTTGTATTATTAATTGTATTATTATCTGTATACATTATACAGATAATAATACAATTAATCGAGATAAAACTTTTCTTTGGTGGAGAAAATCAGACGTTTTAGTTGTTCTACCAATTACACTATTAAGAACTGATAATTCAAACCACTTCCTTTTAAAGAAAACGTATTCAGAATTAATTAAGTAATAAAAACTTGAAAGAAATCATTAATGTTCTGTGGATCACTTTTCTTTTTAAATTTGTATTGTTTTTACATCAATTATGTAAATGTCTAGAACGGTCCACTCATGCGCTTTGAGAAAAATACTTAGGAGCAGAATAATTAAACTGAAATCAGCTATCTGTAAAATAGAGCTAAGCACATAAAACCTCTTCCATTTTATGTAGTCTGCAAGGAATCCATTCTGTTAGAAAATAGAATAGAATATTTCCCCTCTCGAACACCAGTACCTAGTACTTAGTAAAACTCACGGGGAATGTCTCATTAGGCTTCAAGAAACATGCTTTCTCTTAATCCTATCGCAATGTTTGAAATATCGGAGTGCAATTCTCGTAAACGATTTCAGTCGCATCAAACAAATGAGAAATTTTCCTTTCTCCTTGAACCAAAAACAAAATACTTGCCCTGAATTTAAAATGATACGATCTTAAAAACCTAAGCAAAATAGAGGCTTTGCTTTTATTTCACTGTTCGGTGTCAGTGGTAACGGTTTGGCAAAGTTTAATATCTCGATTCGGAAACCCGCTTCCCAAAACTCATTAGAGTAACAGAACGAACGAATCCTCTAGAATACTAAAGAAAGCCGATTGCACTAAAATGGAACTATTTTTATAGGAATTCGATTGGTGTTTTCTCGTGGCATTTTCGTATTTAAGTTTCTAAATACCCAATTATTTTCCCCACGCGTAAGTACACGGTGCAAACTGAAAATGCAAATTTTTAATTGACATGAGTGAAACTGTTTTTACCGATAACAGTGTTAACGGTTATTGTTAATTTTCGATAATAGGTATTATTAACTTTCATAAGCAGGTATTAACTTAACGGTTATACCACGAACTCTTACGGTTTCACATTGTTAGTTCTTTGTCTGATATAAATATTCTTAAGTTAACATACAAATAAAAATTATCAATGTTTAAAAATGTAGAGAATGTGACTAAAAGGATGGACTAGAATCATGCTGAGTGGCTAGAATCATGCTGAGCTGCACTCAGATATCGAATCAAAGATTAATTCGATGTCTAAGTAATCATAAGGGCAGTGAGTATTTTATAAGGGTAACCAGAATTGACAGCCATTTAATGCATGTCTAATTTGTTTGAATGAATTATCAGTCTAAGATCCATACATCATCGGCTTACACGTGAAACACATGAGTGTTTTTTGCAGGTTTTAGCGTGTTTCATGTGTAAGCAGACGATATGTATAGCATTTCAATGGATCCTCAATCTAAATTGGTTTATTTTTTAACTTTAAATTGCTCTTTATTTAATGCCGAATTTTATTTAGTTTATGCTGCAACTTTGCTATTAAACTTAACTCATAAATGTTTACATACATCATCACCAGAAAACAGGGGGATATAACGGAGCAGTACGGCAGACTGGTACACTTAAAATACATTTCTTGATTTCAATACATCATTCGAAAGGAACATCGGATCAGAAGATTTTAAGCACACATGGCGTACACTCCGTAGCCTCCCTCCGAACGTCCGGTGGTGGCCGCGTGGAAGAGACCCTCGGGGTCTGAAAGTTAGAGCACGGGTGATTACGCCCCGTTGCGTTTTAGGGATGATTGAACTTGGGGTGGTTTTTGTAAGGGACGGCGAGGATGAATCCAAAGGTTTCGGGGAGTAATAATCGGACTTATGAAACAAATATATTCACTTACTTTACAACTACCTACGTACTGACAAATGTGGCCAGTTGAGACAAAACATATTTCACCAACCTTCATAAAAATGCAGGAATCTTAATAAATTTTAGGGTAATGTTGCAAAGTACAGAGAAAACTTACACGATGTATCTTCATTAATTCACTAACTTGTATTAAGTTAAAATCAGACAGATTAAGGTAAAAATATTACAAAACCATTAAGTCTCGATGTAAAAGTATTGCGAGTATTTTATTTTGTCTGTTGTGAGAATCTGAGTTTCAAGTGTACCAGAATTATAAGTCTAACTACATGCTGAGATTTCTGAAGTGATTGTTCTTTTCATATTTTGATTTTGTCAGTCTGAATTTTAAGTACTACTTATTCATTATTCTTAGAAATTTGGAATCATGGCTATATAGAAATTGTTAAAAGTAATAGAAAACAATAGAAAGGGAGGATAAGTCATTATTTCTTTTTTCTATTCAATAAAATAAGGAATGACATAAAAGAACTAAGTACATTAAGATGTCCCAATAATTAAATTCTAGTTTTAAGAACTTTCTAAATCGTAGAACTATTGAATATCATCTTAACGAAGAAATAATTTAATTTAGTAATAAATTTGAGTCTCGCAAGGTTCCCCTTCGGGCCCGTTCTTTGGAATTTAATTGCTAACAAAGCCTTAAAACTTGATTATGGACAAACGCCGATGATTTCATCATGATCTTAAACACAATGACCTACAAATTTGACAAAAGCGGAATAGAAACTCTTCAAATTCTGATTAACTGGGCGAACGAAAATTGCATTTAATTTAGCATCGATTAAATAAAAATGATCATTTCCAAAACATAGAAACAATAACAAGAAATTCATGCATAAAAAAGATAAACGAACAAAAACATAAACTTCAAAGAAATAAAATACTTTTTGTAGTGGATAAAATACGTCAGAAAACTTCACATTTCTTTTAACAGAATTTCTAAAGCGACTTGAAGCCTTCGGAAATATACTCAAACTGTATTTACAAATAATTGAACGAATCATCTACTGATACCAAGGTTGGTATTGCACAAATCAGTTAGAATACAAAAGTTGCAGCAAATTCCATTTCTTGCCATAACAAAATGTTACAAAACAGGGCTAGATACAATTCAGATTTTAGCTGGGGTTTTGCTAATAAATCTGAAATTGCAAGAAATTTCAATGTAACAATCAAGAAAATAGGAAACAGACAATTATGACAAAGAAATAAACTCAAGAAATTAGAAAAGAATCCAACTTCGAAATTCATCAGGCTCAACGAATTTGAACACCATAAACTCAAGACTCCAAACAGGAAGCTTTTATAGATGAATCTAAAATAATTGAAAATAACTAGAACATGTGTGCATTTGTTTCATTCCTAAACTTTTGGACAGGGCCAGTTTATTAAGCAGAACTTTGTGGATTTAAGAAATGCCTTGACCGGTATGCTTAATCTGTATAGAGCTCAAAATTCATGTCAGCCTTACAAACGATTGAAGCAATCTAATAGATTAAAATCTTGCTAAAGAAATAAAATGCCGCATAATGCATATCTTTAAAAGCAAATCTAAAATTTTGTCACCTTGAAATTAATAGAAATAAAGTTGCTAATCAAGCCAAAGAATCGTTAAAGATACATAGATACCACTGAAAAGACTCCCAAGCAGATTAAAAACGTCATCAGAAAGCAATTAAACATGTAATGACGAAATTGTTGGAAAATTAGTGAAAAAGGAATATTTATTCATAACCCCATTCCAAAAGTTCGCATAAAAATAGTTAGAATTTTACATAAACCAAATTATTACATCAAATGGAGCATTTGAAACTAATCAAGCTAATTTAGTAGATTTCACAACAAAATAGACCTTTGCACTTACGGTGAACACTAAGGAACAGTTGATCACAAAATATATTTTTGCAAACTGGAAACACATTAGAACAAGACTTAATTTTTTGTTATTAAAAATAGATGTCAATACATAAGTTGGTGCAGATCCTTTTTTCAAATAGTGATTTTTCTTTCATTTCTTATATATTCAATAAAAAAAAACACATGAGCATCAGTAGTAAGCAGAGGTCCTACTGCGGCGGAAGTGACGTCATCAAAAGGGGCGTGGCTTAGTGACGTCACAGCGTGACGTCATGGGGAAAGGGCGCGTGACCGGAAGTGACGTATTGACGTGCTGTTGAGTTGTAGGTGTCCTGCTTGTGGGGGAAAACATTTAAGCAAGAGTTGAGTTGTTTTTTATGGGAATGGAGTTGAGTTGGTTTTGTAAAAATTTCTTTTTTGATGAATGGCAACACCCAAACGTAAACACACGTGACGTCAGTGTGTTTACGCTTGGGACTTGGATTTTTTTTCCTTCTGAGATTTCGATGTGACGTCATATAAAGTAAAGTTGAGTTTTAGGTGTCCTGCTTGTGGGGGAAAACATTTAAACAAGAGTTGAGTTGTTTTTTATGGGAATGGAGTTGAGTAGGTTTTGTAAAAAAATTTTTGTTGATGAATGGCAACACCCAAACTTTAAGTAACACGTTAGAACATGAACCAAACTTTAAGTAACACGTTAGAACATGAATGCGAGTGGCAAGCTGATGCAATCATACCGGTTATAGGGTAGGAATGTTGCTATTTGTTGAAGACCAGGTAGGAGGGATTTTCTTAGTATCACGTGATTATTCAAGCTTCTCTGATTGGTGGATTAATCTTGTGCTCTTGGGAAGTAAGTTATACCCCCTCAGAAATCATTTCTATCAGTGGCTGCAAGGTTTGTTGATCAGTTTCAGAAGTAATTTTGCATTGAAAAAACTATGAAGCGAAATTCTGTTCAGTCTGGTCCTATGAAAAACGCTCGTTTTGCTGAAAAGAGTGCATTGTCTGTTCTTGGTGAAAAACCAAAAATAAAGACAAAGTCTTTACCTATGCCTGGGGAACAGCCAAAAATAACGAT
Organism: Meta bourneti; assembly: GCA_933210815.1. Classification (NCBI taxonomy): domain Eukaryota; kingdom Metazoa; phylum Arthropoda; class Arachnida; order Araneae; family Tetragnathidae; genus Meta; species Meta bourneti. The sequence continues at coordinate 56,482,461 of OW119922.1, read as the reverse complement.
GGATTCGCTGCCTGATACGATGTTACATCTTGGAGACAACATGTTCCTGCTTGTTAACAAGTTCACTGGACTTACCAGAGTCCACATCAGGAAGTACGTTACGGATGAGAGTGAAAGCTTACAACCCACGAAGGAAGGTATTTCACTTTCGCCAAAAGTGTGGGATTCTTTTATAAGTAAAGTGAATAAATATTTCACTTTTGGTACTGTGGAATCTGCTAAGATTCTTGAAAGAGACCTGTGCATGTCTAAAGAAGTTGTGGGAGACACGACATTTCTCATTCTACAAAGACTGTTTCGCAAAAGTGATATGTCATTTCATTTTGTGCCCGAACGTGTTGTGCTGTGTTGGGAGCAGATCTTTAAAATCTGCGAAAACTACCAGCGTGTTGCTGAATGTGTAAATACTTCACTATTCACATACTCCTTGTATTATTTCGTGAGACACGAACTTGAAAAGTGTTCAACATTTAATTCCGAAGAAACTTACAACGGTGACCCTGACAATCCAGAAGGGGTGGATGAAATGAAATTAGCCTTGTGTTCCCACTTAGAGGATATAATTTCAAAGAACATATCTAAGCATGTGGATTGCTTCGGATGTAAGAATTACATTGTGAACAACATAGCTCATACCTGTTTAGATAAGAGTAAGGAAGATTCTTTTTCCATGCATTTTACTTCCATTCTTTACAGTATTGATTGGCGTGATTTTGCCGGGACTTTTGTTCAAAAATATAGTACTCAGTTAAATTTTAGGTATTTGATTTTCCAAGGTGACTTTTTTGAATGTTTGAATGTAAATGAACTCATGGAGTCCGTGCGACAAATGTATGTAAATACCGATTGTATTCCTCCATATTTTTCATCAGTGTAATGTATTTTTTTTTTTACTTTTATTACTTATAAATAAATTTTGTTGATTCTTATTACCCCTGAGTGCGTTTTATTTAGACTTTTATATTACTTCTTACTGTGTGTACTATATGTTTGACCTATTTAGTGTTTAATTTGTTATTGCATAATTGTTTTAATTATTATTTTTAAATATTATTTAGTTTAGCTACATAATTTTAATAGTGAAATTCTGTTCATAAAGTGAATGTAGGAGAAGTATATAAATACTGTGTTTCTTATAATTTAGCAGTCATTATGAATATCAGCTTTAGGTTAGACCACAACCGCTGCTGCAATGGAAGAAATTCTGAATCAGACATATCGGAATCCCAAACTTCCCGGCAGCTTTGGTGGTATCAATGCTTTACAGCGTGCTTTAAAAGGTCGCGTGAAAAGAAAACAGATAAAGAATTGGCTACAAACGAAAGATTCGTATACTTTACACAAGCCTTTACGGCACAAATTCCAGAGAAATCGTGTAATAGTAGGAGGATTAAACGAGCAGTTTCAATCTGATTTAGTGGACATGCAATCTCTCGCCCCTCAGAACGACGGGTATAAGTATTTACTTACTTGTATTGATATTTTGTCTAAATATGCATGGGCCATTCCTCTGTTAGATAAAAAGTCTATAACTATAATGAGAGCTTTTGAAAAAATATTTTTGGAACGTACTCCTCAATCCTTACAGACAGATGCTGGGAAAGAGTTTACAAATAAACTAGTCCAAAATTTCTTAAAAAAGAAGAAAGTTCATTTCTTTACCACACATAATTCAACAGAAGCTTCAATCGTTGAACGCTTTAATTGTACTCTTAAAACTAAAATGTGGAAATACTTTACTGAAATAAATACGAAGAGATATATTGACGTCATAGACCAATTGATGTATAGTTATAACCATACTTGGCATCGTAGTATTGAAACAGAGCCTTCATCAGTGACATTACAAAATGAAGGAAAAGTATGGGATACGTTATACGGTCAGCAATCTGTTGTAGAACAGAGCAGTTCAGAGTTAAAGGTTGACGATACTGTTCGTATTAGTCGGGAGAAAATGCACTTTGAAAAAGGATACGAACAAAACTGGACAAAAGAAATTTTTACTATTGATAAAATAATACATCGGATACCTGTTGTGTATAAACTGAAAGATTTAGCAGGGGAAGTGATACAGGGAAGTTTTTACAAAGAGGAATTGCAAAAGATCTCGGATTCCGGATTTTATCCAGTAGAAAAAGTTTTAAAGAAAAGAAAGCGTCAGGGGAAAACGGAATACTTTGTGAAATTTCAGGGTTATCCTGAAAAATTTAATGCTTGGGTTGAGAATGTCAAAATGATATAAATAGAGCTGTCACTGTACTTACCTTCTCATTTTCACTGTACGATGTCGTTCTACATTACACTTCCCAGCGACAGCTCTATCGAGTTTTATCCTGGCAACACAATGTCTCACTTCTACACGAAACTCCCTAAACGTCTGGAACTCTCAGGTGAATGGGAAGTAGGATTAGTTGAAATGATTTATCCCAGAATGTGGAATAACATCATTGATGGTGAAAATTCTTTCGAATATGATTTAGGAAACGGAATAAAAATTGATGGAAAAATAGCAGGCGGATTTTATGATTCTCCGATTGACATTTTAAATACATTTCCAAAGCACATAAAAATTCAAATGAAATATAACAAACACACTAAAAAGGTGATGGTGCAGCTCACTAACGGTGCAACGGTGAAATTATCCAAGGGATTAGCTGAAAACTTAGGTTTTGAACCTAATAAAGTGATTGGAGAAAATTTTATTCCCGGAAATGGAGGCCCAGATACAGTAATCACTGAGAGTCCTTTTGTTGCGGATCCTAATGTTGATTTACATTTGTTGTACGTTTACACCGACATCATTCAGCCTGAATTTGTTGGTGGGATCTTAGCTCCTCTTTTACGAACTCTGACAGTGAAGGGAAGAGATGGTGATATGATTCAGGAACAATTTGAGAGACCTCATTATTTACCAGTTTCCAGAAAAAATTTTGACTCGATTGAAATCATTATAAGGACGCACACTGGTCGTTACGTCTCATTTGAACGCGGAAAGTTGATAGTGAAACTACATTTTCGCTTGAAACAAATCATATAAAAAGAGTATTCCTTTCTGAATTGATTCATTTTTCATTTTTCACATTCAAGAAAAGAAGTAACAAAATGTTGGTGCCTTACACGTGTTGTAGTAAAAAGTTTGAAGATTATTATTCAGGGCAAATTGGAAATGGCTTGCCTTACTATAAAGGAGTTGTTTTTCAGAAAGGGCACGGAATAGGAGGATTTTTTGCAAAACTATTTCGCAGAGCATTACCTTTTTTGATTAGTGGTGCAAAAACGGTTGGAAAAGAAGCTTTACGGACAGGGACAATGGTTGCTAATGACGTGTTATCGGGCGAAAATTTCAAAACATCGGTTAAAACGCGTGCAAAAGAAACTGGGAAAAAATTAGCAAGAAAGGCGGTTAAGAAAGCAGATGAGATGATTGGTCATGGAAAGTTTAAAAGGAAGCGCAAACCCTCGAAACGTATCATTTCATCTAAAGTCAGGAAGGTACAAGGACGTGATATTTTTGACTCGTAACACCATGGCTTTTCTACTAAAAGATTCTCCAGAATGTGTAAAATCAGAACTAGAATTATTCTCTTTACCTCCAACACAAACTGTCATCGAGAGAGGTCAGTGGGTTGAATTTCATCCCCTAGCCAACGTTTCTGGTGGTAGCCCTATCGAATTCAATGTCTCTGGAAGCGGAGACGAATACCTCGATTTGTCACAGACCCAATTATATGTTAAAGTTAAAATTTTAAAAAGTGACGGCAAACCAATCACAACTGAAAGTAAAGTAGGCCCTGTAAATCTCTTTCTGCATTCCATGTTTTCTCAGGTGGATATCAGTTTAAACGAAAGACTCGTTTCCTCCAGTAATAACACTTATCCATACCGAGCCATGATAGAAAAATTACTGAATCATGGTTATGATACTAAAACTTCTCAATTGTCTTCAGAACTGTTTTTTAAAGATACTGCTGGACGTATGAATGTTTTTGATACGGCAGATGCTCAACCTAACGATGGATTCAATAAACGGTCTGAAATGTTTAAGCTAGGTGCATCGGTGGATATGATTGGCCGTTTGCACTTGGATATGTTTCATCAAGAGAGACTCCTTTTAAATATGGTGGATGTTAAAATTAAGCTTATACGCAGTAAACCGGAATTTTGTTTGTTGGGAGACGGGGAATTTAAAGTTTCGTTGGAATATGCTTCCTTGTTTGTTCGCAAAGTCAGAGTGAGCCCCGGTGTTGTTATAGGACATGCAAAAGGTTTGGAAAAAACAGCAGCTAAATACCCCATTAACAGAGTACTGTGTAAAGCTTATTCCATTCCGGCTGGTAATATGAGCTTTGTTCAAGATAACATTTTTACGGGACAGATGCCTAACCGCATTGTGATTGCCTGTGTCGATAACGACGCGTTCAACGGACACTATAAGAAGTCACCCTTTGAGTTCAAACATTACAATATTAATTTTATAGGAGTCTATGTGGATGGTCAGCCCGTGCCTCATAACCCACTCCAACCAAATTTTGAAAGAGATCAATTTGTAAGAGCATATCAGAATTTATTTACGAATGCAGAAAATAGAGGTCTGTACCTCTCAAGGTCGGAATTTTCGAAAGGTTATTCTTTATTTTGCTTTGATTTATCCCCAGATTTCTGTGATGGTTCACATCTAAATCTTGTTCGACACAGTAACTTAAGAATAGAAATAAAATTTGGAACTACGTTACAGCAAACAGTTTCATTGTTGGTGTATGCGGAGTTTGAAAATTTAATTGAAATCAATAAAGCTCGAAATATTCTCTATGATTTTGGAAACTGATGAATTCGTCAGACCTTTATAAAATCTTGTCTCGTGACCCTATTTCCATGAGATATTTTGCGGGTGTTTTTCCTTCGGACAAAATACCAAAAATTAGAAAGTTTCCCTCTGCTATGGTGTTGAATACCGATAAACATGATGAAAAAGGAACTCATTGGCTTGCCGTCTACATTCAGGATAAAAACACTGTTGAATTTTTTGATTCTTATGGATTGCCTCCCGACGCATTTGGGCAAGACATAACAAGATTTGTCAAGACGTTTCAGCACGTTCATTGGAACGAGGTTCCGTTTCAAAGCTTAACATCTAACGTATGTGGACATTATTGCATTTATTTCATTGTTAAACGATGTCAAGGGTCATGTATGAAATTTATTCTTACTCAACTTAGTGGAAAGAAGAATGATTTTAGAATGTTCCAGTTTGTCAAGAAAAGATACGGTGTAACAATGATTTTTAAAAAGTAATAAAAATTTGTTTTATATCAGAAAAAAAATATGATCTGGTCTTATGTATTTATTTTGTTGTGATTTTTACATGTGTTTGTTATTATTTTTCTGACAAATGGTTTTTGGGGTTAAAATACAAGAGTTTAAAAGGGTTTACGTAGAGAAAAGACAACACTTTGTTAAAAGTATTCACCAGAGTAAGTCATACAAAAAAATGGACAACACAACCATACGAAATCTTTTAACAGCATTGCTTATATTTTCCTACATTGGTTTTTCTGTGTTTATTATTTGGACTTGTCTCAACTGGCCAAAACATGAATCATGTAGTTTAGCACAAAATAAAACGACGCTTGAAATGTATAAAATTTACCAAAAAATTGATTCAGTGGGATTTATTAAATGCAACGAATTTTCCAATCTGTTCTTCAGTCACTCAGTTTGTGGGAAAACAATATGCGATTGTGTTCATAATTCTTTAAATGTCTTTGAAAACCACTGTTTGGAATTTACTCAAAATATTGTCGATTCAATCAGCGAGTGTGAGCTCGTGGCACGCACAATTAAAGGTTGCACAGACATTGTCTGTAAAGTATAAAAGTCAAAGCTTTTTTTAAATTAAACGCATATTGGAAAATGGAGCTCCCTAAGCTTGTTCATCCTTCTACATGTCTTCTCAGTGGTCCTACGAGTTCAGGAAAAACCGTTTTCGTGAAAAAACTATTAGATCATAAAATGTTTGATCCTATGCCTACGCATATTGTATACTGTTACGGAAGTTATCAACCTATTTTTAATTCCATGAAAAATGTGACTTTTGAAGAAGGTTTACCTTCTAATCTTAGTTCCATTCAAAATGCCTTAATTATTATAGACGATTTAATGACAGAGTTAGCCAGTGATACTCGTTTAAGCAACCTCTTTACAAAAGGGAGTCATCACCGAAATCTTTCAATTATCATTATAACGCAAAATTTTTTCCATCAAGGCAAAGAAATGAGAAATGTTCATTTGAATTCACATTACGCGGTTTTGTACAAAAATCCTAGAGATAAAAGTCAAATAATGCATCTAGCCAGACAAATGTTCCCTAGGAAAATCAAAGCTTTTCAAGAAATATTTGACGATGCTACCTCAACGCCCTTTAGTTATTTGCTCATTGACTTAAGACCCGAAACGACTGAACGGTTACGGTTACGTACAGGAATATTTCCTGGTGATAAGCATTTCGTGTATGAACCTCGATAGGTAATTTCGTGTTTTAGACATTGCGTACGTAACATGTCTTCTGTAGTGATTGATTTTGAAGGTTTTCAAGTTAAGTCTGGGTGTTACATTATTAAAGAATTAGCTTTTTATTCCATAAACGAAGGACATCATGCCTGTTGGACATTTCTTCCCCCTCACCCTTGGAAGAGTTTATCGGTGGTTCAACAAAGGTGTTTCGCCTGGGTTATAAGAAACAGACATCATCTGGAATGGAACATTGGTACGTTGCCCTACAGTACTCTACGTATTATTTTACAATACTTGTCATCGGTTCATTCTGCTATTTATGTGAAAGGACTAGAAAAGATCAAGTTTTTAGAAAATCTGTTAGGACAAAATATTGAAAGCTTGGATTGCCCCAAGATCAAAGATTTATCTGCAAGCAAACTTTCAGTGACTTGTTCTCATCATCTGATTGGATTTCATTATTGTGCTTTGTACAAAGCGGGTGCTTACGCAGCTTATATAAAACAAAGTGTACAAGCAGGTGAAATCATTTCGATTCAGAATGCCCTCTCAGAAGGATGTGGAATATCTGAAACTCTTACAGAAGAGTCGAAAAAAAGCAGCTGTATTGAAAAATTGCCCAAACTGTCTCGTTAAATTAATTTGTGAATCTGTATTAAATCTTTTAAAGGGAAACATTCCAATCAGTAAGCGTTCCAAAAATCGACTCGTTCCTTTTAAGAGAACTTTGAGAACACTCGCTGAGAAGAGAGTGCCTCTCTATAGAAAAAGGCGTCTTTTAGTACAAAAAGGTGACGGATTTTTATCCTTTCTCCTCCCCGCTGCACTAACTGTCCTATCATCCCTTATCCATGGAACATAGCAAAAAGTTTGCACTGGTACCGCTGGACCGCATGCAGCAAATGGAAGAGGACCATTTGAGTGATTTAGATACTCAGATTCATCATATCTTAAAAAAGAAAATGGACGATGATGAAAAGGCCAAGCTGTACATCCAGATTTTGCAAAAATATGTCACATTACCAAATTATAATATTGTCAATCAACCTGAAGAACAGCCTTCGGAGGAAACTTTTGACCTAGAAAATAGGATTCTGGAATCTGCTCCGAAGAAACATAAAGATACTGCCCAGAAAATTGTTGAATTTTTAAAGGAACATAACATTTCATGGAACAAGAACAGAGAAGTTATGCTAAATAAAGAGGGGATCCCTGGCTCAGATATAATTCAACTTATAAATTTTCTATTGAGAAATAGAGTTCGTAGGCCAGTTGCTTTTCAACAGTTTGAAGAAATACTAAAGGGAAACAAATTTCCACGATATTTTATAAAAAATAACTATTTAACTGAAGTTAAAAATATGTATGCAAAACCTAAGATAGCCAGAAAAAGATTATCTTCGAAGAAATGGCAAACATTGTAACCTTCTCATTTTCATTATTTTTTTTTAAATAAATGTCATGAATTCTTATTTTTATTGTGTGTTTTTTTAACTTTAAAATTCACAAAAATAAATAATTAATTATACACATCTTTACAAATTTACATTTATTTATTTACAATTTTTTTTATTTTACATTACAATTTAATACCCGTATGGAAGGGTTGACAGATCAGGCTGGATCACTCTCTTGTTATACACGATACGGTAGACTTTTGTTTCTTCTCTATTTACCACCTTTCTTCTCTTTGCCTCCCTTGTTATTTTGGATGGATTTTCTACCTTCATTGTTCTTGGCTCGTCTAGCTCCTGAATCATGCTTCGGATTGACTCAAAATTCAGCTTCAGGGAATTTCGAAAATTTAAAGTAAAGCCTCGTACTTTACAGCACGTTTTTCCTGAAGCTGTTTTGTAGCCATAATTCTTTGGCCCACCTGAGAAAATAAAAAACTTATAAGTATATGAACAGTTAGTTATAAGTTCATGAATAATAAATACATAACTGATTACCACCTATCATATGTTTTTTAATAATTTTTTTTGTGCCATCAATTATTATCATTACTACTTTACAATGAGTATTAAGAACAGTCGGTTAGTTAAAATAAAAATATAGCACTTATGATTATTTTTTTCTTCTTCTCTGAAATGGTTAAAAGTTTTTTAATGATAAGTTTTCATATAAACATTTTGCTTACCAGAGACGAAAGTTTTAATCACATCTCCATCCAATTCGTCCGTGAATTCACCCAAGAAGTTTCCCAAGGGAGGATCATTTTGGCCATTTGTGGCGTAGATGATAGAATCCGTATCGTGGTACAAGACGTTGGGACCCAGTCTGTCCATCTCTTCATACAGCTTGAGACGAGCCCAAGCTGTAGTGAAGGCCGCCAGAAATATGTTCGTGGTGGCATCTTGTTTTAAAAAGTTGTTTGATGTTTCCCACTGGATGGCAGCAACTTCCGCTGTGGGTAGATATACGTCTCTTATCTGAAAAGAAAAATGAAGTGTTACCAAAAGAATTGTATTCGAATTAAAAAAGTATAATATATATATATATATATATAACGTAAATTACTCTTACATTTTTGGTTGTATCTGCTAGCATTTTATTAAATTCAGATAACTTGTTGACGTATGTTAACTGCCTGACGTATTCATTCCCCATCTGTAAGAAAAACAAGAAATTATGAGAATGTGTTTCCCTCATACTTGCTATTTTTTTTTTAAATTTAACTTTTAATGCCTACCTTCCCCAAAAACTATTAAGGGCCAGCTTGGCCACTTGTCGGCGCCCCGGGTTTTTACTAATTTTTTCGGGTTCTAATCTCACTCCTTCCCGTTCCTCGTACTGGCGAATGTAGTTAGCTTTCTGATCTTCAGTTTTGCAATTTGCAGGCCAACCGCTGCTCTCCTGCTTGATTTTTAAAAATAGGTCTATATATGACCTAAACAGGGTATCAGAAGTGGCCTCAAAATTGTAAACTTCATAAATCTGAAAAATATATATATATATATAAAAAGATATCATTAACAATATTTTTTTTCTGAAAACAAAATGCTTAAAAACTTAAACACTAAACGCACTTACATGGGTAAAACGATACCCTTTTCTCTTCGCCAGCTTGAGTTCTTCCGATACCCAAGTGCCAACCAGTGCTCGCTCATCGTCCGTGTGTGTGCACGGGTTTTGGTTTAATGATTCAACACATGTCCGGCATAAAGGGAACATGAGTTTATTTTGGCACCTGTATGGGAGAACAGGATGGTACAGTTGATTAGGGGGAATTACTCGGCAATGTACTATCCCGAAGTATTCTTCCACATCTCCGAAATCCTCGGTGATTATAGTGGGGTGGCCAACGGGGTAGGTGCAATATTTGTTAACCTGAAAGTGGAAAAAAAAATTAAGTAAAAGGGAACCAATTTGTTCCGTGTAATACCGAACAACTTAATAAAGTATGAACTTACCCATGGGTACAACGACGTAAAATCAATGTATTTTGAGTCACCCTCATGATACAGTTTTATGGCGTTTGTCCTACCTCCAAAAAACGCATCTCGAGGATTTAGGCGGTTAGTCAAACCATGACCTTCAAGGAAGCTTGCCACTCGCATTCATGTTCTAACGTGTTACTTAAAGTTTGGGTGTTGCCATTCATCAAAAAAGAAATTTTTACAAAACCAACTCAACTCCATTCCCATAAAAAAACAACTCAACTCTTGCTTAAATGTTTTCCCCCACAAGCAGGACACCTAAAACTCAACTTTACTTTATATGACGTCACATCGAAATCTCAGAAGGAAAAAAAAAATCCAAGTCCCAAGCGTAAACACACTGACGTCACGGTATGATTGCATCAGCTTGCCACTCGCATTCATGTTCTAACGTGTTACTTAAAGTTTGGTTCATGTTCTAACGTGTTACTTAAAGTTTGGGTGTTGCCATTCATCAACAAAAATTTTTTTACAAAACCTACTCAACTCCATTCCCATAAAAAACAACTCAACTCTTGTTTAAATGTTTTCCCCCACAAGCAGGGGGGGGTATTTCAATTAACGTCACACTGGAGCAACACAATGGGCTATTGGTGACGGTCCGGGATCAATCCCAAAGAGAAAGATCCGAGGACAACACCACGTAATTTTGAACCACGGTCAGATGACGAGGCAACACCTGAGCTGGCACCCCACTCTCCAAACCCCACAAGCAGGACACCTAAAACTCAACTTTACTTTATATGACGTCACATCGAAATCTCAGAAGGAAGTCCCAAGCGTAAACACACTGACGTCACGTGTGTTTACGTTTGGGTGTTGCCATTCATCAAAAAAGAAATTTTTACAAAACCAACTCAACTCTATTCCCATAAAAAACAACTCAACTCTTGCTTAAATGTTTTCCCCCACAAGCAGGACACCTACAACTCAACAGCACGTCAATACGTCACTTCCGGTCACGCGCCCTTTCCCCGTGACGTCACACTGTGACGTCACTAAGCCACGCCCCTTTTGATGACGTCACTTCCACCGCAGTAGGACCTCTGCTTACTACTAGCATCCCTTGGTAGGACAGGAATTAAAAAAATTTTGAACACGTTTTAGTGATAAAAAGGCAATATACAGTTAAATTGACGTTTATAGTTTGACAACTGCTCTTAAAATTGATACTGTTTTTTTACCTACAATCATTAAATGGTTTAATTATTTTACTCTTATGCACACAACACATTTTAAAGTATTGGCGATAGAAGCTCAAAAACAAGACTGAAATCTTCAAATTTCAAGAACAGTAATTTTCATTGAGAAAATGACAGTAATTGTGCAGACAAAATTGTTGCTTAAAACTGTTTTAAATATTTCAAAAAATATTTCACTGAGTACATGTAACTAAGAAACTCATATTTGTTTAAAATTTGGTTTTGTATTAAGGAAGTTCTGCAAAGCAAAGTAATATTATCCAAGAATGTTTAGTTTCCATATTTGTTGATAATTACAAGTCTAGATTCAAATGAGAACAAAGACTATATTATAGATATGGCTATACACAAAATAATTCAAGTTTCAGTAAAATAAGTAATAATAGTTTTATTTTAATTTTGACTACAAAGTCATTCATAAGAAACTAGTTTTCAGCTGAATTAAGACAATTTTTACAAAAATTCACGTTTTTATCAATGTATAAAGCTAGTCTCCAATATTTACAGGAGTATCCTCACATAATTTACAATGCAAAAAAAAATTTGTAACTTGATTTTATATCAAGATTTTAAAAACATTAATTAGGCCGAAAAAATGTCACGTTCTATCCACTTCCAGTAACTGCAATTATTTTAGAGAAAGAATATCAGGTTTTTAATTGAAAATCTACATGTCCAGATTTTATGCTTTGAACGTTTCAACGTTCTTTGGATAGACTTGGAATCCAACAAAACCTAACTAATAGTGATAGTGCAAAGGAAAACGCATGGAACAACTGTTACTTGATTTAGATAATACATGAAGACATCTTATGCAGCCAGTTGCCACAATTGAATCATTCATTTTCAAATGACGCCATGTCCATATCATCTAACCATAACACCATTTTAGTTTTTTCATTTTATATATTTGAAATTGTTTTAAAAAATACATGACTAATTCATAAAAATTATGTTCTCAATACATGTTTAGTAAAATTATGTTCTCAATACATAATTTTAGTTAAATAATTTAGCCACCTAACAGGTATAGTAGTCATAGCATTTGTCTGCTACTGAGTAGACCCCAGGTTCAAATCCCAGTTTGTAAGCGTATGGATGTTAGTGATTATCTGTTATTAGTGGTAGCTCATTCACTGGATGCTCCACCTGGGCCACCAGGCACTTCACAAGTAGTCCCCTCTTCCTTCTAGTTGTCTCCTCGTTCCTTGTAGTGCTCAAGACATCAATGGTTGGGCATTTAGAAACTTTAAAAAAATTTAATTCTTTATAGGGTTAGGATAAGTTTCTTCAAATGGAAGGAAAACTTCAAGGCCTGGACATGTGATCTTTTGTAAACAATACAATTCAATTGTTTGCATGGAAGTTTTGATACATTAAACTCAGACCTTTAGCAATCTATTCATCAGGCTTTTCATGTTCTATCTTGTGCCATTTAATTGTTAATTATTCAATGCATCATTTAATGCCACAATTTGGCAGCAACCATTTAAGGAAATTTATAATCGGAATCAAAGAAAAATTTTTGATTAACTTCAAATTTTGCACCATAATGTAGAAGACACCAAGGCAAGACTGATTGTGATTAACCGTGGACCTGGCAAGAAATTCAAGAGAGTTAGACAGTATATTAATTTATAGAAGTAAACGGAATCAAGTGGCAGAAGGAAATGTTTTTCAGTCTGACCCTAAAATTTTATAAAATAATAGATATTTGTTACATTCTTGTGTGTAAAATTTTCTAGAAAAAACACCATGTATTATATTGATTTAGTTGTTGATAGAAAAATGTTTGTATTCCTGCACGATTCACGTGATCAAAGTGATAAGACCTGACGATACCTGAAATTGACGATAATTTTCTGATAATTGATTTTTGAAGTGATCATCAGAACAGAGGACAAATAGGTATTACTGTTAACAATAGAGCAGTATTTTGGGTATCCTTTAAAAGTTTTAATTAACATTAATATTGCTTCATTTTAAGAATTGAACAATTTTTCATTCATTATTTTGCATACCTTTTTGATATTTTAAATGACATTACTAGAAAGTAGAAACTAATTAATCAATGTAACTGAAATTTAAAATTTGCTTTGTTTGCATAGTTGAGATTAAAATCTAAATTACTTCCATGTTTAATAATATTTGCTTATGGAGCCAATGCCCATGGTTTGGATCATTACTGTTTAACTATTGTTTTCAAATGAATGATCACAGAACAGTATGATCATGAACAGTATGATTGTCATACTGTAACTATTGTTTTCAAATGAATGCAGCATAAACATGCATTTTATTTTCAAAAAGTCGTAAGTTCGCAAGAAATATATAAAATGTATAGAAATGGCCCTACTCCAATCTTATAACAGATAATCTTAAAGTATAGATTGTAACATTTCATTTTGCAACACTTGCTTCTTTCTTATCCCAGTGTAAAGAAATTACACTAAGTCATTGAGTCTGCCAAAAAGTTTTGGGCAATGGCAGATGGGTCCTTAAAAATAGAAAAAGTGTCCCGGGGCAAATTTAAGGCAAGCAGCTCTCCTGGTGTTTTACTGAGGTGATGAAAAGGTACTGGAGATGATCTACACAATTGCTTTTTAAGTAGACAGGTGATCATCCTCTGAATATTTTTGCACAGTCCATTACATGGGTAGAGCAAGTCTCCTATTGATAAGATCTGGGATCCATCTCTGTAGCAGTCCGACTTAGCCACCCATTCATCTTCCCGTTAGCCGGGAAAAGCAATACAGCCTTCACGGCTTGAGTGGCCTTACAAGGAGCATATACTCCCCAACATACGCCTGTGCTACCCGTTTCACCTTCTCACCACGATGAGGCTATAGGATAGGACTTGGAGCATTGCAACACTTTAAAATATTTGTAACTTTTAATTAAAATTTCCTTAAGCAAACTTATAAACTAAACTTGAAACTAGTAAGAAATCCTAATAAAATTCATATTCAAGCACTATATACACCTCAAATTCATTAGTGAAATATAATTTTTAAGAATCCATTACAATTAAATCTTTCGAGGAACAAACATGCTTCTTATTCCAAATATAGATTTTCAACAAAAAACCATTGCAATATTAAAATATTTTTTCATTCCAGAATGTCAGTAACATTTCTGAAAATATGCAAAGAGCATCTAAGGCTATCTTTGTTTTTTTTTCATTATCTTACGAGACTTGAACAGAGATATACACCTAATTCTGTTTTTGCACAAACCTTTTTACGCGAATTCGATTTAACACGAATTCAAAATAAATATTTCATTCTTTTTTTACGCGAGTCATTTTCATTTAACACGAGCGGTCCAATCCAATTTCTAACAATTTTTTTTGCCTAAATTCTAAGAAAACAAAATTTTATTTGTGGCGTAGTAGATCATTTCTATTTTCTATATGTATAACAGCTAGTGTGTGTGTTTTGAAACGCGTGCTTTCCTCTAGATACATTACATAACGTTTTTATTATTGAATTTGGTGCACATCTACCGTATTCGTGCATTGTATCTTCAGAAGACATTTATTATGTAGCTCTATTTCAAAGTGAAAGAATCTATAGTGAAATTTGTGCACATATAAATTTTGTCGAAAGTCAATAAATTGCAAGTTTATAAATTTTTCCCATACCTTTATTTAATAATTTTAATGTGAGATATTTTTCGGTAGCCCTTATATGTCACATAATTCACCCATTACCAAAACGAAAAGGAAAGCAATTTCTTTGGAACTTATAATTCAAATTTTAGATCGTCTTACAACTGGACAAGGTGCTACGTCTGTAGGAAAGCATTTCGGTGTACATGAAGCTACCATAAGAACAATTAAGAAAAATGAAGCTGCAATTAGGAAGTCGGTATGTTCTGGAACAAAAGTGTTAATTCATCATATACAAGAGATATTGTCAAGGAAAAGATGGAAAAGGCTCTGGTAATACGGATAGAAGATAAGTCACAAAAAGAGTACCAGTAGAGGGAAATGCCATCAAGCAAACAGCTCTAAGAATTTATAGAAAGATTAAAGAAAAGGAGCCAATCACTTCATCTCAATTAAACAGAAAGTATGCATTTTCTGCAAGTACAGGTTGACAGGGATGTAAAACAGATTTATTTTTGTTCATGAAGAATTTTTTTTCATTTTTATTACATATTATTACATGTGTATTTTGTTGAAATAAAATAATAAGCTTAAAACGAATATTTTCATGTTTTTTTTTAATTATTTATACTGATTTTTGAGATCCGGAACCAATCTTCTTTTCTTCCATAGATTCAATGTCTTTTTTACACGTATTCTTCAGGAACGTATCTATCGTGTAAAAACAGAATTAGGTGTATAGAATAATTTGACTTTTTTACAAGTACATAGAATAATCTACCAATGTTGTAGTGTCTTTATAGTCAATGCTCTCTGTATTCTAAAGAGGCTGCAACCTAAACCACATATTTCAGGGCAGCACATTTTGGTTTTTCCGTAGGGAAAAATACTCACAAGTCAAAAATATAATTTAAAACTGAACATGAAAAAAAAGTGACAAATTGAAGTTATAAAAACTTAATTAGCACTTATAATGTAAGTATATTGTGCAGAAAGAGCACAATATTATATTTAAATGTTCTTTCTCATTAACTATTCAGATAAAATAAAGAGCAAAACATTTTCAAGATATGTAATGATCAAATACAAAAGAGCAATCTGTATTAAAAATAATGCTGAATGAACATTCAAAGTAATTTTAATTTAAAACTTGCATAGTAGTTGAATTAAAAGTATGAATATTAACAAAAAAGTGTTATAGTACAAACACTTGTGTAGGTACTGAACGTTAAATGGCTCCTATTTTTATTATTTATACCACAATTGAAATTTATAATCAATAAAATTATTAAGTTGAAATCAAAGATCAGAAAAATATCTGCAAAATGAAGATACAACAAATAATACTTTAACTATTTCACATTAACATTTTTTTATATCTTATTGCAAGGGTCAGAAGTTGTTCTTTAGTTGCACATTTTGCTAGTTTCTTCAATGTGCAAATTTTAACACTGTTGTATCAAATCCATGATAGAAGTCAAAAGCAGTAACAAACATAGATGATAATTAAGCACATAACTAAAATATCATTCAAATGATTAAACAAAAATTGTATCAAACCTTTATTAATATTCTAACATATACTCACAAATATTTAGACTAGCAATACACTGTATATATGTCAACATACTGCATAGTTTATATACATGCGAAAATACTAAACCCTACTCTAAAAACATTTAAACTTATTTCTTGGAAATATTTACAAATACTTTTTTATAAAATAATTTAAGCAAGTAACACCTTGATTTGGTCCAACTCAAGAACACGGTGGTACCATCACCAACTGGCGAAAATTATGGGATATGGTAACCTGTCAGGCTTTTTTCAAATAGCAACTTGACAACAAAAATTTAAGTCACCAATTTGGCAAGACACCAGTACCGTATTCTGGAGTTTCATCCTCGATTCACTACACTAAAATAAGTTATCCCAATCACTGAACAGCTGCAATGAAATATGAGAAACAGAAAATCCCCATGTATTTCAAAGAAACCATGGAATATATTTTCCCTATCTATACATATGCAATAATATTCAAGTCTCATACCATGCACATACTAATAATAAACTTACATTATATTTAATATATCATTGGAAAAGTAAATTAGCTCAGCAAGAGAAATAATGCATTTAAAAATTTTGCCTGGTCATTTCTATTGATGTACATAAATTGTTCACAAAAAAGATCTTGAGAAACAATTATTTTTGATTGCTCAGCTGCTTGCTCAAAAGCTTTCCCAAAGAAATTTCTATGGGACTTTTCGGACATAGGTGGAATACCAACAACTAAACACTGATCTGGATCATTCTCCTCTTGAGCAAACAGAAGAAAAGGACTGGAAGCAGCACGACGGCTTTTCGAGTTGTTCACATGAGCCTCCAGCGTGAAATAGGCAAGCGTTGATAAGCATTCTGGATGATTGAAATACCGAATGTCGCGAGTGGTATTGGGCACAATCGCGTACAAAAATGGTCCTGCATTGATTATCTGCTTCATGTCCAGGAAAACCTGTACCTGAAGAAACACAGCCACCATTCTTGCTTTAGCCAGCTCGATCCCTCGTTTGATTGCATTCACTTCTCCTTTGCTCAAAGCATATAAAGCATCAAGGAATTTATCAGTTGCTGTCTTTTCTTTGTCGATGGATTCTAATATAGCATGAATGGCGAGAACAACGTCTGTGGCACTAAATTTTCCTTTAAACCCAAACTGTGATACAAAAGCACCATACATGATTTTATCTAGGGCATACTTTTCCGAAATATCTTCCATCCAGACATTAACATTGTTACGGAAATCAATGTCCATTGCTGAAAACCTCTGCTTGCACTGTGACAGTGGTAAACCTATCTCTGCAAGGAACTCTGACATTTTCTTCATACCCTTGTGGGTCCATAATTTGAATTTACAGGCTGTATATTTTGAATAGACCAAACTCTCATATAGGGACCAATGCCTATACAATGCTAAATTCAATTCTTTTTCGAAAGTTATTTTCATACAACTAGCAGCGTTGTAGGAACCATTCTCAATGCGGTTGTGGCGAGACACATGGCCTTGCATCGAAGCTGCACTGAATATGTACTTGTCTTGCTCAGATTTATTTAAAACAAACTGTTCCGTCAAGCCAATAATAGCCCACCACAGCAAATCATTGTTGTCTCTAGACATTTTCCAAGCTAGATCGAACATCAACACAGAAGATGGCTCACCAAAGTAGCTAGTTTGGCTGTAGTCAAACATGATTGTGTTCCTGTTCTCTTCCCATAATCTTTTTTCTCTGCGTCTGATGATCATCGCTTCACCGGCTCTGACGTTGTCATCTTCGTCTTCGGTGTCCGAGTCTCTAAAAATATCGTTGTATGCAGGAATCCCTTCGCAATCTTCGGTATTCATCAGCAATCGAATTTGTGATTCACTATATACGTTGTAAACATTGACCGGCCTGTGGCTATCCGCAACAAAAAATACGACATCTTCAGAGGGCTCCAAGACTTCGATGATGTCGAGCGTACTACCGCAGTTTACCATCACTACATATTTTGCTTGATCTTTGTGTTTAGTAAAAGCTTCGAGAAAGGACATTTTTCCGGAAACTGGAATCAAAGTATAAAGAACATTGTCACATTGGAATAAATATTGCAATATTTTGCATGCGCATATTGCGTCCACATCACACCCCACAAGAAGTAAAACTCTATTTCCTGCGATAACATCGTAAAATTCGGTTCTTATGTCTGACACAAACATTAAGTCAAAATATGATTGATGTCAGGTATGTGGAAGAAAATTGGATTTTAGGGCAAACTTCGGAGAATTATTGATGTACAACGAGACACATTATATACAAGCCGAAGTACAACATTTACCTAACCGCCAAAACTTTGAAATAAATACAACAATTGAATTAAATCAACGACACTTTTAAATTGAAGTTGAAGTAATTATCTGTTTTAATCACTTCAACTTCAACTTAAATTGTTCGCGGGTAAGTAGGGGGGGAATTTCAAATAACGTCACACTGGAGCAACACAATGGGCTATTGGAGACAGTCCAGGATCAACTCCAAAAGAAAAGATCCGAGGACACCACCTCGTAATTTTGAACCATGATTTTCTGTTGATATCCAAAGATAAAACCATAGTAAATAGCAAAAAATGGAGTTAGTCACTGAAGGTTTGACTTACAGAGGCCTTGATTATGATGTGTGGACTCTAATTCATGCGGGTTTTTTTTTTTTTCAAATTCCACTCAGAGCAGTCGTCATTTCATAACTATCATAACTTTTTCGGAAACGTAAACCCCACTATGTGGCTTTAACTTTGTTCCTTTGAACAGAAGAGTCGTTGGTAGGGATGAGGAAAAAGAGCTAACTGATCTTTTTCACCTGTTCTTCAAAAAGAACGGGAATAGCCTGTTCCCACTTTTCACAAAAACCTGTTCTCGGTTCTTTTTGTAAAAAGAAACATTGCAATCTTTTTATACTTCGATTTTAAACAGGTGAGAATTTTTGCAAAGTTCTCTTTTCTCGAATTTTCTAAGTTCGCAAAAATCTTCGTATATTCTAAATTATGGTAAGTCCGAAACACAGCGGGGCCGCGGTGGCCCGGTTGGAAGAGTAACGGACTAGCAACCGAAGGGTTGCGAGTTCGAATCCAGCCAAACACCGTCGTGTACAAAGGGGGCTGGTGCACGTTAAATCTGTCGTGGCCTCAAATGTCCTCACGTTGGCGTGGTGTGGAAGTTTGGAGAGTGGGGTGCCAGCTCAGGTGTTGCCTCGTCATCTGACCGTGGTTCAAAATTACGTGGTGTTGTCCTCGGATCTTTCCCTTTGGGATTGATTCCGGACCGTCACCAATAGCCCGTTGTGTTGCTCCAGTGTGACGTTAATTGAAATACCCCCCCCCCCCCCGAAACACAGCTGTTCAGCCTACAGTTCGTGACTCACTGTTTCCTGTTGATTCATTCATCCGTTCTCTGTCTATAAACCTACTCCCTGCTCTGAGACTACTTCCTGTTTGATAGCAGGAATCAAATTTACCGAAGGAATCGATTCCTACTCTCAAACTGATCCGACCCTGTTCTCCGTTCTCGGAGTTGTTTTACTTCCTGGTTCGGAAAATGATTCCTGCTCTCAAATTGTTCCGACCCTGTTCTCCGTTCTCGGAGCTGTTCTCCATTCTCGGAGTTGTTCTCTGATCTCGGAGCTGTTCTCCGTTCTCAGAGGAGTTCTCTGTTCTCGATGAACTGTTCGCGGAGCTGTTCTCGATGAACGGTTCGCGGAGCTCATCTCGATGACTGCTCCAGGAACTGTTCTCGACTGAACCAAGCCCCGACGTCTGATGAATTTGCGAGGAGATTAGCGTAATAATTGCGAAATTTTATAATTGTTAGGCAATGACATAGTGATGAATTTTTAGTTTCAAGCAAATTAAAAAAATTTTTAAATATTGCTGATCAAGATTTTGTTGTCCAGCTTTCTCTCTGGTGGTGTCGCCTCTACTCGTTCTTAGGATTTGCAATGCTTTTAACTTTATTTTAAAACCAAATTTTACAAAATGGAAAGCAAAATTTCAAATGTGTGGACATATTTCACTGTGAAAAGGAAATTCGGATCGGGTGTCATGCTCTCTATAAGTTGAAAAGGGATCTCATTAAGTCAGGTATTACGATTTTAAAGACATCTCGGAAATAAGAATCCCACCATAAAACTAATGTGTTGTAAAGCTAAAGTGATTTTTTTTTACTTGTATTTTTTATGTTTTAAACGTGCTTA
Organism: Meta bourneti; assembly: GCA_933210815.1. Lineage (NCBI taxonomy): Eukaryota > Metazoa > Arthropoda > Arachnida > Araneae > Tetragnathidae > Meta > Meta bourneti. Next base: position 56,461,919 of record OW119922.1, on the reverse strand, counting down.
GATAGATCATATAATATTAACTTGTTTTTCAAACCAATTTTACTTTCCAAGTGGTAATCCCGGTATGTGTTTTTTGTGTTTATAATCTTTTATAAAGGGCAACTCCCTATTGCATAACGTGATTCAAAATTACCTGGTGTTGTCGTCGGATCTTTCTCTTCGGGATGGATCACGGACCGTCGTTTTATTGACTTAAATGACCATTTTGTTGACTTAAAAATGACATTAAAATCTAAAAAAATTATCACTTTCGCTTGTGTATATTTGTTTTGTCCTAGGCACCTCATATGTTTGGGAAACTACTTGAGATGGTTCAGATGTGGGATATTATTAGTTGCCACTGGGGAGAGAATTTAAACGTTTCGATTTGCAAGAACGTTTTCCAATTTACGGAAAAATTCTGATTTTCTTTTCTCAATTACTGATAGTTTGGCGCAGCTTGAATAGACTTGCCCCTTTCGCCATAAAAAATCAATCAACCGATAACAATACGAAGACTCCGAGTCATTTGTATTTTTTTTATATATGCACGCCTATACAAAGTACTATCAAAGATGACGTCAACAAAATTCGGTCCCTGTCTATCACGAAAACTGCTGGGGCCACATAGTCTACGAGGAGGAAGAGGGCTTGCAAATTTCGAGTCGATAGACATTTGGGAACAGAATAACAGGTTAAAGAACAGTTCTTTTAATAAGAACGGAACATCAAAGAACTGTTCGCCGAAAAGAACAGTATTTCCCATCCCTAGTCGCTGGTAATGGAATGGTAATTAATTACCTTCGTACCTGGAGATTAATATTGGCTACGATCTGGGACCACAGGGAAAGATCCAAGGACAACACCTCTTAATTTTGAGCCACGGTCAGATGACGAGAACAACACTTGAGCTGGCACCCCCACCCCCAAACTACCACACCATACCAAGACAAAATGGCCTCGGTAATCCAGTTGGCTAAGCAACCGGAGGGTTGAGAGTTTGAAACTCGATCCAGCCAAAGACCGTCATATACAAGGGGGCTGATGCATGTTAAATCTATCGTGGCCTCGAAGGTCTTCACGTTGGCATGATGTAGAAGTTTGGAAAGTGGGGTGCAAGCTCAGGTGTTGACCTCATCATCTGACCGTGGTTCAAAATTTCGTGGTGTTGTCTTCGGATCTTTCCCTTGGGGATTGATCCCGGACAGTCGCCAATAGCCCATTGTGTTGCTCCAGTACGACGTTTATTAATTACGATTACCATTCTCTATAAAAAATACCTGTAGAATTTTATACAACTCGGTAAAATTATTATAAACCTCTCTTGTAAGGGGGAGTATTGCACTGAAACCTGCAGAAAATTGTAGCTGCATTTATTTATCAAAATTTGGGAAGTGAGCCCCAAAAACTTCTTATGTGCTAACTGTTCCTTACACAAGTATTTCTCCTATACATTTTGTAATTTGTCTTAGCAGCACTATTTGAATAATATAGCTTTATATCTGAACAATTATTTCACTTAATGCAATTTAAAGTACATCAGTTATTGAGCTACTGCTTAAAGTGGAGGTATTCATTCTTTTAAATCATTTAAAATTTGAATAATTTGTTTAAATTAAAATTATACACAAATATACATGTACACAAATATACACCGCTGTGTTTTATAGTTTGGCGATTACTTAACAGTCTTATTTGGTTTTCCACACCCACACTTCTCTTCTATCTTTGATAGTTTCGACGACGAAGCAAAATGAAAGTCGATACATTCTTGAAATTAATTTAATTCATCAGGGTCTTCGCTTACAAGAATGCTAATAGTGAAATGGATTTTTCTTTGCTCTTTCCTTTATTCTCGATTGCAAAAATGGCGGAGCTCATTTTTACCCTCCCGCCCGGTGTAGTTGGGCCATCAAATAATCCATGGCGAGCCTTGTCGTCGCTTAAAATGGTAATTATGAGATTCGTTGTCTAATTAATTATTTACCTCATTATATTATTACTTATTGACCGCTTTTTCTCTTTCGCCCCGCGTTCCAGCTCAATAATTTGTGCTTGTTATCTAATGGCGAAATTGTTACTAAAAGCAGCAAAAAATGCATCGTATTTCCATTAACGACGGTTTCAATTACTTATGTTCAAAGATGAAGTGCAGGGACTTGCTTTCTTTTCCTTTCCAATATTCGGACGAATTTGAGGAATATGAATCTGCACATTTCTCTTGATGGAAACAATTTATCATAATTTACTGCAAATATGTCCTATCTCGCTGATAAGAATACGTCTAATCTTTACTAGTAAAGAAAGTTTTGCCTGTAACATATCCTAGAAGTTTGAAGATCAAAAAGAAAGTATTCCTAAATTGTAGAATGGAAATCGATGAACATCGTTTTTAAAATGTATTGAAGAAATGTTAAGGGATTGGAATATTTTTTCTAAAATTAAAAAAAGCTTATCTCGCCAGTAGTAAAAAGTTTATATAACTCTTTTTGGAAACTAATATTTTCAAAAAGCTGTGGCTTAAGCATTGCTTAAAAGCAGAGATTTTCAACCTCTTTCATCCCATCTTCATATATAATCGAACTGCAAAAATTCTGCTACCCATACAAAATACTACGCATATTTTTTGCCGATCTGACGAAAAAATAGGTATAATTTTGACATTTACAAAAAATAATAGTAATTTCCTACCTTTTAGCTGCAAAGTGCTTTCTAAAAAAATCTTTTTGAAACAATTACTTAAAATTATTTGTGAACACACTTTTCAACAATTCAAAACTGAACCGTTGAAATAAAATAAATCTTACAAAATTCAAACCACTTGGTGGTTGGTTGCAGTTTCGGACCCTACGACTTTACGTCTTTGTCTCTTCACATAGCGGCTCGTCAACTTACCGTGGTTCAAAATTACGAGTTGTCTTCGTACCTTTCACTTCGTGATTGTTCCCGGAATGTCGCTAATGGCCCTATGTGTTGCTCCAGTGCAACTCAACTACTTACCTTCACATAGCGGTGGCTATGTGACTGAATGAGTGAAGTCGAGCCAACATGAATTTTCGGCTGTTCATATTATCAGTCTATTTGTTACATTTATCCCCCATGTCAGGGGAGAGGTGTACCCCAGCCGCAAAAAAAGGGGGCCAGATACTGCCTGGCAGGCACAATGTCTTAGGCAATGGTGGTCGTTATAGAATCAGGGTTCGAACATTTTGAGTGAGGATGCCTTGAAGGATATTTAGGCGATGTGTGGTTTGACGATGGAATGCTAGGTGATTGTTTAAGAAGCCGTTCTGTAACTCCTCGCAATCGTGTATCCTCTTATCTCAGGAGAGCCTGGAGAACACAAAATAAAAGATGAGAGGATCGTCTTTTTACAATCAGTTCGGGAGACTCATTAACTGGCAATCCTCTGCGAAGAAACGGATGCATGTATGGGTTTGGTTAAGATGCGCTTAGAATCTTGACCGATACTAGCCTGAAACAGGAAGATCAATTATCGCTAAGTGCTCCTATGTGACAAATCTTCTATATAAAATGGGCCAAACCTCGTTTCTATGACAACAGACAGGCACTGACTTTATATCCGGAGCAGTTATCGTGTTAGACAGATAAAACTTGACATAGGTAAAACTTGAGTAAGGTCCAAGCATCTTGCATTTTTGACTATACATATTATGGCTCTATTTGTTATATTTACCCCTGATGTTTTATGGGACGGTTCCATCAAGAGAAATATTGTGGGTGAGGGCGGGAAGTTCGGATCCCTACGATTTGAGGGCAATGGTAGGTACTTAGTTTTTCCATGCTGAGTGCGTACCTGAAGAAAAATATTTCCTGAACATAAAGTAAAATAAGCTAGCATATAATAGAGATATCATAGGGGCGAAAATAGTAAAGCGTTCATTAGCCCATTATACACTATGTCGAAAGCTCTTGTTTGATAACAAATTAAATTATCGAAAAATCGGTTGACTCGATATTCTTCATTCTTATTCAATGTTAATCGATATTCTTATTTTATGAACTAGCAGAATTAACTGACCTTACTCGGGTTGAATTTGTTAACTGTAAATTGAAAAAGTGAACAGAAAGATCACTTTTCCCTTTCGTAGAAAAGTAGCAACATCCTTTCAGTATCAGGAAAAAAAATTGTTTCACTTTTTCGACATTTTTATAATTTCTACAACTTACATTGGACGCAAATCGTATACACATGCATATCCATCCATATAATACATGTGGGACACAATGATCATAATTCAGTAAATGAAGTGATGAATTAAAATTAAGAAGAGGAATTTAATACGAGCTAAATAGAAACTATATACAGAAACGAGATGAATTGACAGTGTTTTGGGCCGTCTTATGCCCGAACAATTAAAATTAACATCTTAGCAGTCGTCTGCGGCAACGTCTTGGTTCATCATCCGCCAGTCGTATTCTTCGTTCTGCCGATTTTGGAAGGAAACTCTGCTATTGCTGGGTGAGTCATGTGTAGGTGTTTCGAGCATGGCGTCTTACGTCCCGACATCTGCGTTCACTGGCGACGAGGGATTTCCGGTAACCTATATACATTTCACATGAACAAATGATGACAAATTACAGTGGCTGTTCGGACATTTTTTGAACGATTTTGATGAGCTGTAAAAAAATTGTATGCTACGAAAGAATTTTATTTTCACAGCAGTTAAATAGTTAAAGTATAACTTATGGTCTGCTAACTCAGTTTCGTTTACTTCCAAAATGGCGCTTTTAAATAAGCAATGGATGGAAGGGTGTTTCCTCTTTCCGAATTATGCTTATTCAATTATTCAAAAACGCTGTAAAAGTCATGGTTTTTCCATATCTATAGGTACGATAAGTAATATTATTAATCAGAAAGGAAAAAAACGTAAAAATGGAAAAATACTTCCAAAAAAGTATCCAAAAACGAAAGAAATTCTGATAATATTTGTAAGGTAAGATCTTTAATTTTAAAAGAGAATCCGCCAAGTCAAAGGACTATAGCAAAGTGAACGTGAAAACTTTCTCAAAGAGATTTATGATTGTTGCCGGTTTTTCATATAATGGAAAATTAGAAGTAAAAAGAGGGGGGAAATGTAAAAATCAACTCCCACATATTATCAAGACCATATTTTATCCCCAATATTCAAAAAAGAAATACCATATCTTTACCCACAGTGCCAACAATCAGTAGAACTGCATCAGGGTAAAGCAAGCAGTCACACATCTAAATCTACTATTAAATTCTTGGAAAAAATGGAACAAGAAACTGGTACCGTCACTGGTACCCTTTACTGATATTCCTGCTAAATCTCCTGATGTTTCACCCATGGACTTTTGTGCTTTTGGACTTTTAAAAAGGGTACTATCGACGGAAAACCATTCAAGGACTGGAAAACTGAACAAGAATGGGACAAAATACCACTGTCGATACTACAAAAGTCATTATTATCATGGAAATTAAGGTGTAGAAAGATAGTTAACAATAAGGGCTATCAAAAGGAACATTTAAAACACAAAAATTTCATGTAAAAAATTTAGCTTCAGTTATATATATATATATATAAAGATACTTCTAAAATTAATTCCCTGAAATATAATTCTCACTAGAGATTACCTTGCTACCCTTAACGACTAATTCCTTACGACTTACTACCCTTCCAAACTAATTCCTCTTTTTCCCTTAAAATATTCATAGATATTTATGACTAATTTTTTAAGCGAATAAATTTTTTCTTGAAAATTCCATTCAGTTACACGTGCAATAACAAAAGAACTTGTTTTAAAAATGAATGTCTTAGTACAGTCAAAGCAAAGGTAACCAATTACTATTTTTCAAAATATGGTAAGTTGATTTGAAAGCGATTTTTTTAAAGTCATTGATTACAACAAACTATTAACAGGATATAATAAGTTCCTTAAATATGGTTTCAAAGTAGGCAAACTTGATTTTCTGTCACTACGACAAAGAATTTTTAATATTTCAATAAACTAGATCGGAATATTTCTAATATCGATATTATTTTAATATCGGCAAAGTTCCATTTAAAATTTGCTTTACTCTAACTTGCAAGCGTTTTTAAATCGAATCCTTGGTGGAATTGTTGTTGAGTGTGATTGATAGGAATAACAATTTATGAATAAATATTTATTAAATTTACAACCACAAAAAGCAGCGAAATAAAATTTAAAAAATAGGAAGAAAAGAAGTTCTACAAATATTAATTCGTGATCTTTTTTATCTTATGATCTCGCATAGTTCTCACAATTTACAACTAAAATTTGAACAAAATTTAGAAATGCTAAATTAATTCGGAGCGAAAAAAATCAGAAAGTAGTATTCCTGCACGTGGTCAACGAATACGAATTTCTGTTCCGACAATTCGTATTCCAACGAATACGAATTTTCGTTTCGTTGTACACATACCTTAAAGCACTTTTTTCAATTCAGAGATTCAATTATGAATGGGAGTCACGCACTTGTTTAGAATGAGAACGATGGTGTTCTTTCCTATGAGCGCAGGTTTTAATAAAATTAAGTATAATTTCAGTTTTAATCAGAAATTCAAATTTCGTCTTTACGACACTTGCTTTAAAGCAAACTTTACATCATAGCGAGTGCTTACTGTACTTCACTTTAATTTTCGTTCGGGATTCTGAGTCTATATTTTCTGTAATCGTTCAGTTTTCCTGTCAGTTGTGAAAACGCACCACATATGCTTCAATAACACGCAATTCAAAATAAAGGTTTCAAACGATCATTAAAACGGTTTAATTTGGCTTTTCTTCTTTCCTCTAGATAATTTCGTCATAAATAAAATTAGTTTTTAAAGAGGGAACCATTTTCATTTGCTTTGTTTGCTTTTGATGTATCGGTTATGTACAGTCGCAGAAAAAAACGAACTACCCCCTTTATTTCGAGCACTATTCATCGTAGAGCACATTCAAAGATATCATTCAATAGGAAATTTGCATTTGAATCTGTATAGGGAACAGCGTTCTATACAGATTCAAATGCAAAAGAATTGCATAAGGGGATGCCTTCATATCAAATTTTGCAGAAACAACAATTTTTCCAATAGAAACACCATGTCGTGATGCCGTAATCAGATTCTGCATCGTTAAACTAGTCTAAATATGAAATTTCATGACTTTACTATCTTTATATACGGAGATATTCAATGTTAAAGTTGCAGTCAATTTCACGGATCATGTCCACATTAAAAATCGCTCTTCGTAGATCTAGATTAATTGTAGTTATAACTACCCGAATTTCAAATTTGATTTCTATTTCAAACGTATTTGTCAGACGATCCGAGAATTACATTATTATATTTATTACTAGCAGTACCCGTACGGCGTTGCCCTTGACATCATTCTTGTGTTTGTCCTCACTGATTCTGAAAACATTAAAAAGAAAAACAATAATTTTAAGAATGAGTCACACCACCACCCAACATGATACGGGCATGCCACCTCATTCCTTCCACCTCACTGATTCTTGCTAAGTGATCTTCATGATACACTATGTTGAATGTTCTTCCATTTGGAGCTAGGATGTAAAGATTCTCGGCTTTTCCAATTCTTGAACAACCCACATACAGTTGACCTTGGGAGAAACACAGTTTAATGTGATCGAGTCCTACAACTTTCAGCGATTGTTGCCTTGTGCCTTGTTGCTGATGGCGAAACTTAAACGAACCGTAGTCGTTTAAATTGGAATGGGAGATCCGAAGGGATGATTGGGATCCTAGGAATGAATACGTTTTCGCCTGCGACATGTCCAGTCATGATGGTGGCTTCAATAATATTCGGCATCAGTTTCTTAATAGAGAGTCTTGTTCCATTGCACAGTGAAGGTGGATGCAGGTTTCTGAGAAGCATAATCTGTGCCCCATTTTCTAGCTGTAATATGTGAGAGGGTACTCCAGATGGCTCCAATGTGTTCAAAAACTCTGTTGTGTAGTTCACAGCCTCATCTGTGTCACATGTAGTGTCGATGGATTCGTACGAGTATTATACAGAAATTATACAAATTCAAAAGTAAGTTATGAAATAACCACTACTGAAATAAAATTTTTATTCAATCTTTAAATATAACGCTATACTTTTAAAAAATTTTGTTACTAAAAGTCGGTCTCTGATTCCGACAAACAACCTAAATGAATCAAAATGTCAGCGAAATCAAAACCAAATTAAACAGTAATAAACATTGTTACTTCATTTCATGTAATTTATTAACTGAGTTGCAGAAAAATTCTTGATGGTAGGAACTTGGCACTTGGAGTCGAACATGTAGGGGGGGTGGAGCTTCAGTGGTTTGCTTTCATTGGTGATATGTAAAAGGACAAAATAGTGGTACAGAGAAACCAGACTTTTAGAATTGAAAAAGCTGCATAAAATCAATTGAATTTTTAAAAAGAATTGTGTTGAATTAAAAAAAATAAAAGGATAAAGTAACAGTAAATACAGAAAAAATTAGAAGGATTAGAGTATACTTACTATTTTTTAAAAGTATAGAGGCGAAAAATAAAAATTATCCGTCAGCCGCCGGGTTCGAACTCAGGAGGTCTCCCTCCAAAACGCTAACCGCGACTTCAGTGCGTAGTTTTCCCATTACGCCATCATTTCAATGCGAGGATGGTGTTTTAGTGAAGAGATAGCATGCGCGATAAGTATTTGTCAGATCGTTCTGCGCAGATACGACATAGTGGAGGAGGGGCTACACGCGTAGCACAAAATATTAATTAAAAGATTTTCTAGATTAAGTTTCGGGCTTTGAGGTATATTCAGTCACCTTTAGGATTACCTGTGTGCCGAATTTCTTGGCTGTAAGTGCCATAGATTCGTCTGGACACCGCACATACAAACACACACATACTTCTTTGTATAATAGTAGAGATACAAGTGCAAATGGTTCAAGAATTATTATCCGAGGTTTGTCAGACGTTTTTTAAACTTTTGGTTGTCCCCTAAAATCGCCAAAATTAGGAAAATTTAATGTAACGCAAAAACTAACGATTGGAATGAGCTGAAATTTTGCATGGTCATATTAGAAGTCATTCTGAATCGATTCCTATCAAAATATAGTAAGGTTCCAATTCATACTTTTTCAAACATTAGTTTAATAATTATTATTGGATACTAAAAACTAGTTTTTAAATAAAATTTTAGGTGGATTTTATTTGGGATGTTTAACAGTAACATGGTACAAAATATCGGTAATGTAGGAATATTATCTAGGAAGATATCTATAAAAGTCTGAGAAACTGATTTGACATTAGGAGCTCAAATCTTTCTGTACACATAACTTCGAAACGGTAACACCTAATGAAATTAAATTTGGTATCTGTTGTTAAATTTTGATATACATTCGAAATTGTGTGTCAAAATAGGGGTTTCCATTGGAAATTATGAAGTTGGTGTAGCCGGAGGCGTCGGTGGTTCAGCGTCAAGGGAATCCTTCACAGGGGAATCCTTGTACGTAGCCCTTGGCGCAGCAGACGTCGACGGACCATGGGGGGCAGACAATGACACACCTGTAGACGTCCTCCAATGTTGTGCCAACGAACGAGAGGACGGTGAGGTGAGGTGTCTGTCGTCCCGTGGTGACGTCATATTGCGTGGCCCACTGTCGGGATTTCGACTTGTCCGATTCTCCATGGTCCATCTCTTCCACACACGCATCACTGTTGTGGCATTACGCCCCATGCGAGTGGCGATTTCACAATACGAAAGTCCACCCTCATGGAGGTCGATCATGCGGATCCGTTCGAACTCAAATAGTTGCGTTTTTGGCGAGACATATTGACTTCTAATCAATCATTTACAGCAGTCAAACGACGATACACACATTTTAACGCACCTTTACAGTGCTTTTTATACACGGCTCACTTGGACGTTTAGAGTGTGTTTCTCGGCCCACACATGCGTGATCGCTTTGTAATTCTAATCATTTGCATATCTTAACCTTTTTTGCATTTCCTGCAAGTTTCGTTTAATTTGCATGATTCCTTCATAGTGTAGCAATTTTCACAAACGGTAGTGTACATTAACTTCAAACCGCATGCGTAAACTATAGATTTCCTCTTTACTCTTTTAAAAATATAGACAATTATTATATTTTCCTAATATTTAATTTGATTACCCTCGAGGCATTTTACTACATTCAAGAAACAAAAGCGAAATACTTTTTGTTGGAGTGCATGTATATTTTTTTCTTAAAAATAATTCGAATGCTTTTAGAATAATTTTACTACCTATTTTCTTTCTAATTACATAGATTTAGCTTTTCTTGTATTTCCAGAGTGCAAACAAAATCGTGTTTGACTTTAAACATGAAACACAAACTAATTTTACGCAAATGCACAATTCATACGTCCTTCACTCAAAATTTTGTTGGTATTTGATTTTTAACGAGCATAATTTCTAGATAATAAATGTTTTGCAGTCAAAAACAAATCTTTTCAACTTTTTTTTTAAATCCACACTGAAAGAAAAACAGAAACCCTCAGAATGTTCCCGTAATTAGTGTTTCGGTTCTAGACACAATCAATACATTTTCTCTCGGAAAAATAGAAACAGATTGTTCGTACATTTCCCAAAGCCGAATGAATGAAGATAAAAGCAGTAATTAGTCCTTACAGTAAAGAAGACGTAGCTAGCCGGTGATAACTGTCTTGTCGACCAAAGTGAGGGACATCATTATCAATGCTAACAGTCTAGCAGCTGTTACAGCTTTAATTAAAGTACTAGTCTGCATTTTTTCCCTTTGTTCATGTAACTGCGACTTTCCCCTATAAGTCTCGAGGTCGAAGTTCTTTTTTCTGCTTGTCGTAGTCTTCTTCGGTGGAGCGTAGGGAAATCTTTTCCCTTGGTAATGAGCATCGAAGTTGATTAAAGGAAAACCCAGTTTCTCGGCGATAGGGAGATGACGTTGTTCATTAAATTTCCCGACGAGCCATGTCCTTATTTGCGGAAGATCTTAAAAATCGAGGAGCTTTTCTAAAAGAAGGGAAAAAATAATAATAAATGAAAAGACCATCGCGCCGGAATAAAACTCCTGCCTCTACAGAATCGGGGGAATTTCGCTTTGGCTCAATGGCATACTTAAATGAGTTCCGAAAAATTATTGGAATCTTTTGAACTACGCGGCAAGTAAAAAGTGAAGAGCGGAACAGCACCGACTACACTCTGACTAGTCGACTTAAAATCATTTGGAGGGACTTTTTAAAATTCTCGTGTGTTTGCGGAAACCTTTAGAAATGCTTTTATATCTCTTTCGAACATGGTCCAACAGCTAAAGGTTGTCAATTTGAATTTTTTTTGCGAAATTTGTTTCCTAATGTAGGTATTATAAAACATTCGGTTTAATTTTTTTCCTATGAACGAAAGCCTGAATTAAAAATGGTAAACAATATTCCTTTTAAAATTAATTGAAAACTGTACTTGGTTTTATTATAGTTCCAAAACAGAATGCCTTGGAAAAGAAGCCCTCATGATTAAATAGAACGTTTTCCTTCCATCAAAAATATTTTTAAATGCTGTGAGGATCTAGTAGTATAGTTGCGAGCTTCTATAATTACAATGCACTGTACAATTACGAAAGAACTGCCTAAGTGAGCACTAATTAAATGTATCTTTTTGTTTTAAAATTAAAAGTCGTCATGGGAAAACTGTTTGTGCAAACTAATACTCACAAAGTGAATATTTTCCATAGAATATAATTTTAAAAGACTGAATGAACATCTATGTCACATTGATAAAAGCAAAAATACGTGTAATCTTCTATAATATATCTTTCAGATCGCTTTCTTTGCTTTTCAACTTCATTCTTAGAGAAAATAAATAAGTATTTTTACGTGTGGGACGGTCTTTACAAACATTATTTCATATTGAATTTTTCTCTAAACAGGTTTGAATTCTTTCACACAATTTACTCCATTGTTACATAAGGAAGTAACACTGCTAATATCACTAGTATCTATTTTTTTATTTAAAATTTTATGGAGAACGATACACATTCTTGCACAAAAGGATACCAGACTTCTGATAATTTATTGTCAAAAGAAGACTCAACGCTGAACTTATGAGGTCTTAAAAATCACATTTATTTCGAACATGTGCAATTTATTGATAATATCTTAAAATGTAATAACAAGGAAGGAATATAAAGCTCTATAGAATAAAACTTCTTGCGGAAACTAATGAAATCCGCTGTAAATGATGTGACTAAGTTGGAAATAGTATTTATGTTGTCCCTTTACAGTATCTCACGACACAATGAACGAAGATGTGAACTGGTGATGCTGCCATTTTTTCCTGATCTTATGTTTAGTTTGGAGATTCTGAAATTGCGTTAGTGATTTATAGAATGCACATTAAGCAAACACATGGTAATAATGAAAGAGAAAGCAATATAGGTTTATGTTTAACGGAGACATCAAATATCTTTCCTTTGGGATTGTTGGGTGTATGAAGTGCTATCTGCAAACAATTATGTTTGTAAATATAAATATTAATAGTATTAATATTTTCTAATGCACAGTTTTGCTTCTTAGGAGTGGTTTGATCACAAGTTACGCTGGGATCCAGATGAATACGGCGGAGTGCAACATTTATATGTTCCAGCTGAGCAAATATGGCTTCCTGATATAGTTCTCTACAACAAGTAAGCATCTTACCAAGGAGTTCTATTGTTACTTCCGCTGAATGCTTTAATGTATTTGTTTTATCCGAAGAATGTTTTGTATAAAGAGTTTTTGTTTTTAATCTTGAAAATCTCATTCATTAGTTACAAGAGTTGAAAATGCTTTAGGTTTCAATTCGTTGCTTTATCTTTCTCTAATGAGCCAATTTAACATAATAATCTACCAATGGCTATGTCGTGGTTGTTTTTATTATTGATATCTTCCTTAATAAAGGTTTCATTTTGTCTGACTAACTCAATTTATTTCTATTGATAACTTTTACGCATGATATGAGATATTTCCTTTTAATGTTGAATCATAATATTTGTCAAGGATTTTATTAATTCAAATGCTCTAGTTTGGAAATACGTTATTTACATGCAGATTCATTTTCACGCTTAGCATTTCATCCGTGTGTATATTCATATCACATACAAGACTTATTTTATTTCAAGCTAAGTGTAGGTCGTAGTAGTGTTTATGCGGCGGAACGTGTTTCCTGTACATATTCTGAACATGTCACTTAGTTTGTTTTTGGAATTCCATTTCAGCACTTCAACAATTGAAATTCTTAAAATGAATTCCGAATTGATATTTGATAGTTGATAGGTCAACGCCAATTAGATTAAGCGCCACATGTTGTCAAAACGGAGTTAAACTACATTTTAAGGTAACGCTGATATGTATTAAGCGAAAGCATTTGGACAGTTCAAGTAAAATCTTCGCAGATAGACTTGTTTGTTTACACTGAAAATCCCTCTCATATAAATTTTGTTTCATTGAAACTTCGTCTTGTCATAACTTGCTCCCAATTTCTGACAACTGGTAAGACTGCTTTTAGGCGTGACAATTTTCTAACATGCTTTATACCTTTCCACCACTTCGTTTTCAGAATGTAGTGAACAATTTTTATAGTTTTCCTTTAAAAAAATCCACTCGTTTAGAACTAAATAAGCATTGAAAATAGAGTTCTCATTTGGTGAGATAAAACAATACCGAGTAATTTAACTATTTACTCTTTATTTTTGGATTTATACCTTTTAAAAACATGGTTAAATTGCATACCCTGTTGTAATTAGAGCACGCATTTTACATTTAATTTAAATTAGTTCTTTTTTCATTTAAATGATGAACGTGATAGTTCAGTTCTTATTAAAAAACGATTTCGTCAAATTTCATAGTAATTTTGATAACAGAAGAAAATATCAGTAATTTGATTTGAAAAATATGCATATTTTTCAAATCTCTCGCACAAAATTCCTCCCTGTTATTATTTAATATAGATAACAACTCATCTTAAATGTTCTTCGAGCTTCTGTTCACATTTTTATATCGTCTGCACAACAAAAGCAGAAATGAAGGATGATAAGCGCAGTCAAAATATGATTTCCTTTTCGTTAGTATTTTTCATTACCTATGTAACTCGAGGGTTGGAGAAAAAAAATTGTTTTTCATCCGAATATTTATCAACCGTTATTGAATACTGTATTCTAAACAGCTACAGCGACGTCAATTTATCATGTATACATCATAGTTCAGGTAAAAGAGTTTTTAAATCTAAAAGAAAATCGAATGCTTTTGCTTCCTATTTTCGCATTGCGATTAATTCCACGCATAAGGAGTAATCATATTCCGTAAATTTTACATAAAAATAAGCTACCGAATTCGATAATACGGATTCATAAACAGGATTTTCTGACTTGTTCATTTCAAAATATTCCAATAATAATGCTTACATATTTTCAATAATTTTATTTCAAGTTTTTTTTTTTTCATTTAAAAGAGATGGAAAGCTAGAAATGTTCTAGAATACGTAATTTCCTAAGTCACCTTCATGTAATCCCCGGCATTTGAGTAAATTCTGATTCAGAATAAAAAGTCAGGTAGGCTGGGTTGGAGCACGGCCGAAAGGTTTTACGTGAATATGTCTCGTTAGCGTATGCTATTTATTTGGGTGAAGTAAATGAAGGACAAATTCAGTAGTCAATTCAGTGTTTATCGAAAGCTGACGAGTGGATCTTCCACATTTTATCAATGTATTTCTGCTTATCTTTTTGACGAATTTGTGAATTTTTTTTAACTGTTTCAACTGCAATCTAAAGTTTCGCAGCCAACACCGCATTAAATTTCACTTCTAATGTCTTAAATCGACAGATTAGCTTTCGTTTTAGACCAATTTCTACCTCTTTGAGCTTTGCATTCCCGGATCTACTAATTTGAAGTTTGAGCGACGCAGCGGATAATATAAAAATTATTAAACTCAACTCGATGCCCATGTTTTCATAAGTACATGTCTGATTGTAAAGACGTATTCGCACCTAGTTCACCTAGTACTTGTCTGATTGTAAGGACGTATTCGCAAGCGCGTCAAAGAACTTTTGTTGCTCTTGTTAACTTAGATTTAAAGTGGGCTAGAATGTGATTACTATCAAAAACATCTAAGTAAATAAAGGAAGTACTAATTTTTATTCATCCGAAATAAGTTATTGAAACCAATTAGTTGTAATTCTATTACTTTTACTAGATAATATATATTAAGATAATAATATATACCAGGACAAAATCTCTAAGTAAATATAGAATTTTTATTTTATAAACTTTCTTTCTCGTACTTTTCAAAAATGAAAGAAAATATTCAATTTATGGTACTTGATTGCATGCAAGTTACTGCTGACCATAGTACGAATTTAAACTTGGAAAAGAATATTGAAACAGCAAATTTATTTCATAAAATTTAATACAGCGCTAAGTTTTAAAAATTTCTCATTTACTGCATTATCAGTTAAATTTGCAATAAACAGTTAAGTTATATTATATTTCCCAAAGCTTACTTAAACAAAGGTTTGAAATTTCGGGAAAGCATTGAAACTAAATAAACTGTCAGTCTATGTACAAAATAATTATTTAATTGGAAACGTTTTTGACCAAATGAAATAAAACATTTAATGTCTTTTACTGAAATGAAAGAAACAAGAATATTAATTTTATAATAAATTTATAATAATTGTTACACTGGTTCCAATTCTTTAGTGCAGTGTCTCCCAAACTATCGTGTGCGAATCCCTAAGGGTCTGGGATAAGGTTCCAGGGAATCCGCGGAAAACATGTAACATTTCAGAAATAGAGAACTTTTAAGAAAATATATTCCGTTGTTTTGTCCGATTTTATGTTCTAAAAGTAATTTTTAAAATGTTTATTTTATGTTCTAAAATATGCACTTGCAGCAAAGGGAGTATTCCCCGTGACTGATGATCGGGACATCGCATCCCGGCTTCAATACCACTAAACTAAAAAAAGGAATTTGTAGTTTTGTGTTGAAAGACTAAATACATGCTTCTGCACTATGCAAAACTGCCCTCTACTGAAATCTACAGTTGTGGCAGTTTTACAGCAAACAGAAGCATGTATGTACAGTCTTTCTACACTTAACCCTCCAGGTGATTTCGACGAAATATCTCGTCCATAAAGATCCGACCAATTTTACTAATGGCGATCAACTGACCTCTCTTATGCTACAAGAAGATTCTCTGGCATATCTTTCAACTTACAGTTGACTAAGAGCAAAGTTTACACAAGTATAACTTATCCATATGGAACCCGTAGGTTCCATATTATATTAGGTTCCAACTAATTTTTACGCATCAAGAAAAAATGCAACTAAACTGACTGGGTTATCTGAAATGGCTATCTTGAACTGGCAAGAAAAACTGAAGTGATTGTGTTTCCCACAATTTACCTGTGTGAAACTGCATTTTTTCAGCTCATTTATTTTAAATTTAAGTTACGAAATAGACTTCAAGACTATTTCATAATCGTTGAGAGCGAATTGATATCGAAATTATTAGACAATAAACCAAATGATTCTGAGCTAATTGCTCAAAAGCAGCTTCATTGTTCACATTAAGATTAAAGTATATATTTTGATGCCATTGATATAGTGTGTGAAGAGTTGTTAGATTCTAATACATTTTAATTAACAAGAATTTGTATAATATTTACTGTTTATTTTATTTAAGAACTCTAATTTTTCTGTGTTTCAGAAATTTAAACAGTCATCACTAATCATTAATTTGAAGAATTAACGTTTAATAATCTATTTAACACAAATCTAAATATTTTACTCCCTATATTGCGGTGAAAATTATAATCACTATGGTCGTATGCATGTCTACATGTGTCCTATTAAATTTTATGGTCTTTAGAAGGTCATGAAAATTTTTAATTTTCAAAGGGGTTCGTGAACTAAAAATTTTGGGAACTATTGCTTTAGTATAAGTTGAATTGTTCAAATATTCTGTTTAATGGGTTAATCGAAGTGAATTAATTTCACTGGTAAGAAAACTAGATATTTTAGTACATCTTGAAGTATTTTGCATTTTTTTAATAAAATAGATCAAAGTTATTAATAAACAGAGAACTGAAAAGATTTCCTTTGGAAAGTAATGTATTTTCTAAAGATGGGCCTTATTTATTATTATTTACATTTTGGCACAAAACAAAACTTAAAGGGTCCCCAAAGTTCATTTAAAGATATGAAGTAATAAATAGATATTTTAAGCTTTTGAGATCATTAGTTAATATCGCGTATTTAATTTTAACTTAATTAAACACACTTAATTGCGTTACTCAGTACATCAAAATGCTAAATCTCAAGTGCAATTAAAATTCCATTACCGAACAGTGTTTTTATTTTCCTAGTGACTTATTTCGCAGAGCTGATTGCTTAAGAATTAAGCTTGTTTTAACAATTTGAATCATTAAAATATACTTTCCCTAGACAATACTTATAGAAATAAATCTTGGTGAAATTGGATTTATTTTAAAATAATTGGTATTGTCTAGATTATATCTTTAGAAAAAATGACAGATTCATCTTAAAAATAAAAGAAATGACTGTTTAAAAGTTATGTAGAATTTTAAAAGTTCTAAAAAATGACAATTGCAAATATATAAAAATATTAATTTTCTCAAGTTAAATAATGTAATTTTTTTACATTAATTCTGGATATATCGATGAAATATTTGCATTCCCAATAAGTTTTCTAATTTTTCGTACGTATGAAGAAGTAGTGTGCCCGTTCTTTCTTGGAAAGTAAGACAAATATTTGTTTAAAATTTTTTTTTAAATGAATGTTTAAACCATGAAACATTTAAGCAGCAATTACTACTAAATATTTCAGCATACTTGATATTTCGTTTCAAATTCACTTCAAATCGTAGAAAGTGCGATCGACTCATTTCCAAAACTACACCGTAGACTACTTACGAAAGAGAAACAATGAAGTCATGCCTCATGCAATAAATATGTTAGCATGGTTTGACCTTTAGGTCTAATAAGAATGTGTCTTCCGTTACAATCCGAAAAGTTACAATTCATTCTGTATTCTCTATCCCCATAATTGGATTACACTAAACAATCTTTTAAGCGAAGTTTTCAGAAGAAACTTTTGATTTTTTTACTTTGGTCTTTGTAAATCCTCCTGCAGACTACGGTAGCCTAGTTGGAATAATCACGGATTAGGTTGCGAGTTCGAAACTTGATCCAACAAATGACCGTAGTGTACATGGGGATGGTGCATGTTAAATATGTCGTGGTCTCAAAGGCCCTCTGGCATGGTGTGGAAGGTAGATAGTTAATTAACTTCGCAATGGAGCAACACAACGGGCTATTGGCGTGGTGTGGAAGTTTGGAGAGTGTGGTGCCATCTCAAGTATCAACCTAGTCATCTGACCGTGGCTAAAAATTACAAGGGCTTGTCCTCGAATCTTTCCCTTCGGAATTTTTCACCGATAGCCCATTGTGTAGTTGCTGCGCGACGGAAATTCAACTACCTACCACAAATTCTGTTTTTGAATGTTGCAGTCTTTAAAAGCTTATTCCAAACCCAAATGTAAGTGACAGAAAATGCAAGACAATAACCTAAAATGAAAACATTAATTCGGAAATATAAAAATGTCCATAAACCTCAAAATAGTTTCTAAAATACCAGAAAGACCCTTGAAGATAAAAAAAAGGCCCAAAAATGATAAATGTGAAAGAACTTCAGCTGTCACCAGAAATTGTAGATAAGAAATTATTTTACAGTGGGGTACTCGCGTCAAATTTCAATATAATAGAATGCATAGTAGTGCAACAAATCTCAACTATGATGTACATTTTGTTAGACTGAAGTTGCACTGTCTTTCTATACTCAGATTCAAAAGATTTTTAGTTATTTAATGAGAATTATTAAATTTAATTACATCGTCTTTTTTACTCAACGAAATGTTTCGTTTGCAAATGTTTTGCCATACCCCTTAAGCCGCTTAGTTAAATTATACTCAACACTACAATTTATTAATATTAGCTATTTGCATGCCCCTATCAAAAATAATTCATATCATTTCTAAGAATAAGGTTTAAACTGTCTTTTATTACTCTTTAAACAATAAAATATTTTATTACGATTGTTATTGTCTTATTGCTCAATAAAATTTTGAAATTTTCTAAATGATTACAAAATTTGATGACAAAAACCTATTTACTAGATAGAAACCTTAGTCAAACTGGTAATGCAAGTTTAAAATTTCAAAATAGACCAATAAATATTGAAACAGGTGAAGAATTGTCAATAGAAATTTCGGTGAAGCAAAATGTCCATCACCATCAGGTCAGAAGTAACAACGAAAAGGTTGGTTGGGTTTTATGGCGCAATAGCCATATTTGGCCAACCTACAACAAAAACAAGACAATGTCATGTAATCGTTTCTAATTAAATTAGGCATAATAGTAATGCGCATTGTGTTGATGGATAAAGAAAATGAAAAATAAATGCATGAAATTAAAATTACTTACACACACAAGGCAAGTTTTATTGACGCTGAAGAGAGAAATACACTCAAGGTAAGTAACAGTAATCGAATCCTGCCCCTCCTACAACTTGCAAACAACAAGAAGGAAAACGCGAATTTAAATGTGTTTTTCTTTCTATTTTTGTCCTGGGATGGTAGACGTTTTGTTCCACCAAAATATTCATTTGCAATTATTCATCTGCTTTAATATTTGTTGGTCATATTTTGAAGTCTTAAAATTTTGACCATCTATTTACTAGCTTAAGAAAATTGTTCGATAATTTTATCCTGAAAATGCCCTAGAATTAAGCTAGCTGAATTCGCATTCTACAAGATTTAGTCAATAACATGGAAATTCGAAGGAGCATAAATATTTTTCTGTCAACAAAGCTAGCTGCCACACTCCTGGAGTGGATGGAAAAGAAATCAGCAATTGTTATTTTACCGATATATTTCATTTCCTCTGCTCTATATTGAGCAGTTCAAGCATTCGATTAAGTCCGATCGATCGGCCGAAACACTTAAACCCGAAAAATAAAACATTTCAAACGCTCTCGAAGTCTCTACAACTCCATTCCACAACTGGCTGCAACGGTTCACGGGGAAAAGTCTTTCCAATAAAGACAGCTCAAAAACGTGATTTCGTCCTGTTTACATTCTTCAAATTCTGAGAAGGAACGCCGATGACTGCAAACAGCAAGTCCGGGAACTTTTTCCGGAAACTTCGCCCACTTTTTCCTATATTTATTGAATATTTCACTTTTTTCCCCCTTCCTTTTCCTTTATGTAAACGTATACGTCGATATCTCTGACCCGTCTTCGTGTTGTGTTTTTCTTCCACTCCCACCCTTCTCGAAAACTGTTTATAGTCATTGTTCTGCGTACAATTCACAAGAAGCACGGCTTCTTCCCTCCCCAGACTCCATTTCCGAAATCTGAAGAGAGAAAAATAATAACTTTCTTTCGACTTAGGGCTCTCGGAAAACCTCGAACAAGTCGTAGGACATAATCTGATTTGGTCTCGCGGCAGAGGTAGACCCCTCGAGCAACGCGATTTGCAAATCCAGCTGGGTTCCAGCCTCTAATCAGTTGTGCAAGCGATCATATCTATCTGTCTCCGACTCCAGCTGTGGCTTAATTGTCATGGGGAATGCGTTGGGGGATCTTTTGAGTGCGGATGGAAAATGTAAATGTCTTCCATCTTTACTTAATCAGAGCCCTGGACGCGGTAGGGAGAGTGGGGATTCGGTTAAAGCTCAAACTTTGTTGAAGAGTTTGATTTACCTTGAGAAAGATGTGCCGAGACTTCGAGAAATATTTGTTGCTTGGTTCAAAATATCTGGATAAAACTTTGTGTCAAAACTCGTAGTTTTTATTTCTCGAACGCAGGCATTACAGTAGAAAAATCTAAGTTGTGAGCAAATATATCAAACATCTATACATTATTTTATTTTTTATACATATAACAAATGAAAAAACCAGGTTTACATATAAACAACTCTTAAGAATATTATTCGCGTGAAGCAGCATAACATACCTATATAATCATAAGCGTATATAAGTGACTATATTTATATAGTTAAGACTTCGTTTTCACTTTATTAGTTCTTGGAGAGATATGAGTTTTTCTTGCCCCTTGTGCCGCTCATACGTAGAAAACATCAATGTGTAGTATTGGTTGAGTCTGGCACACCTTCCCTGACAGATCTACCAACACCTCATATTGTGAATTTCGTTTTGTGCTTCAGTTTTATTAATTTCGCTTTCATTTTATTACTTTGTTTTGTTATCATTTTATTCTTGGGGCCATCGTGGTTCAGTGGGTATGCCCACTGCGCTAGCAACCTGCAAATTATAGGTGGCGCTGGTTCGATTCTTGTCAGGTGCATTCCTCCCTGGGTGTATTCCTCTCTCTTCTGCATCAGTAAAACTTTCATTGTATGTGGTTGTCTATTATTTGATATTGTATGTCTTTTGTCTGGCGCAGCATGGCCAAATATGGCCCTTGCACAATAAAACCTCAAACAAACAAACCAATTTATTCTTGTGTTTCTATTTTGTTATTTTTCTATGGGATGTTTATATTTCTTTTCGGATTTCATTCATGTTTCTTTCATGGCACATTAGATTCATATTTATTATTTTTCAAAAGGAAAAATGTATTCATATTTGTATAAATCAGCAATGCGTTCTACAATTCACAAACTACATAAAAATTATTATACTATTCCATATTATATATATTGCCATTATTATTAATTATAAAGGCTTCTTAACTGATTTGAACTTTTCCGCGAGTCTTCTAATTTTATTAGTCTTAATTTTTCCTCTAAAAATCCCAAAGATTCTCCAAAAGAAAATAATTGTAGCTTTTATCCATGATGCTGATGATGGTGGTTTTATAAGAATACTAAACGACTTTTTTCACCAAGTTCGTTATACCGTCAAGCTAATAATTCATTACGCAGGGAATATTTTTTTCAGTTTCAACTTTTTTTACTTTACAAACACAACTTCTTTTTTATGAGTGGACTTTTTTTGACTGAATTAGTTTAGAAGACAGTTCAAATAATTAGGTTAATTTTCATTCTAATGTTCTTGAGAAATATTTTTTCCTGCACTTCAGCAGAGTGTGGCTCTCTCGACTAGGCGTAACCACTGATTTTTTGCCAAAGTATTGTATATAATTAATGCACCTATATAAAAACGTTATTTTCCTTAAATTAACTCATAAATATTATAATTAACATATGAACTAGTACCTACCAAATCTGACATCAGTGTTGTTGGATTTTATTATGAGAGGCATTTTCTGGGGGGTCTAGCTAAATATAGGTGGTGTTTCTGTGACGATACGTGTTTCCTATAAGTACTCTGAACGTGACGTCAGAATACGTACAGGAAACATGGCTTGTTTTTCAATTACGATTTTAGCACTTCATCAATAAAAATTCCAAGAAATGAATTCCTGATATATAGTAGTTGTAGGCGGCGCAGGTTCTATTCCTGTCAGGTGTATTCCTCCCTCCCTGGGTGTATTTCTCTCTTCTGTGTCAATGAAACTTTCATTGTGTGTGTGTCTATTACTTGATATTGTGTTTTGTATTTGGCGCAGCATGGTCAAACATGGCTCTTGCGCCATAAAACCCCCAAAACTAATCTGATATATAGTTGTTTTGTGTTTGGCACAGCTTAGCCAAATATAGCCCTTGTGCCATAAAACGCCAAAACAACCAATTAATTAGATCAAAAGTCCAGCGCTTCCAAAACGGCGATAAACTACAATTTAAGGTAACCCGATATGTATCTTTAGAGAACATTCGACAGCAGAAGTAAACTCTTCCCAGACTCTCTGTTTTATTTGTTTACATTGAAAATCCTTCTCAGATGTTCTGAGTTTAAAATATTCTGTGGAAGCTAGATTAAAAGTTAAAAATCCCCAAAAATAACTCTTAAAAAGATTAGGGTTCTTTCGAAATGGAACTGCCTTATAATTTTTTCAGAAATAATACGCAATACTTTTACAACTATAGCTGCTTGTAATAAATTGGTGAAAAAATTCTAGTCTGTGCAGTAAAGTTATTTGCACCTGAAGCTCGTTTGTGATATCAAAACAATATTATGATATTTTAGTAATATTATTAAAAGTTATTCAGATAATGTTGTGAGGTGAGTATTTTCCTTAGCGGGAAGTCTTACTGGGCGTGATTGCTGAACTTAAACAGGTACTACTTTTAACTACTTCCATACCACACCTTTCTATAAATAACTTTTAAAATATGTAGAGAGTTAAGGCAAAATATTATCAATGTAATATGAATAGTTTCTTCCATACATAAAAATACATGTATCATAATGAACACATTCAGGTTATCAGATAGTATCGAACTAATCATTCATGGACTACAAAAGTGGCACAACTCAAAAAATTGATATTTGGAGTAAGTACACGTCTCAATGTGCAAAACTATATTCTTTCAATCCAGTTAGCAGAAATTAGATTTTATAGCTTGCTACGTATTTACGTAGTATTGAAAACCATTTTTTCTCAAATTGTGATTTTTTTTTTTAGTTATGCCACTGTTGCAGCCCATAAGCGATATGTTACTGCAAGGCTGTAAAAGCAGTCTAAAGAATTTCCGAATGCAACTTCTAAAAGAGAATTACAATCCGACATATCACTTTAAAACGGATACAGAAAATAAATTAGTCAATAACTGTTTTATCACACTTCTGAATTGATAGCAAATGACAGTATTAAGACATATTTTTTTTGTAAACATAACATTTACAAAATCCACAGCACAATTTATTCCGTCCAAAAATTCGTTTTAAATAGAGAAATAGCTAGTTTTTCACATTTAACAGAACCATCAACAACCAATTATTTTGAATGTCTATTGTGCAAACAATGCATATGAAAATTAAATATTTTGTTTAATATAAGTACATGATATACCTCCCTCAAACTTTGTCTTTTAAAATTCGGAAAAGACAATTCTTTCCTTACGTAAGGGTTGATATATCCTTATCTACAATTATGCTTTGAAATATATCTACTGGATTTAATAAAAATATTCTCTAAGACATATTCTTACTTGTGTAAACTGCTCCACTTCGAGGATATATCTTAAAACTGTGGAAACTATTCGAAAACATTTATCTTGTTAAAAGGTGACCCCGTTGAATTTAAAACTCTTTTTGTAGTTCTACAGAGATTAAAGTGGAAAAAGAGTACGGGAAAGAAAAAGTAAAATATCATAGTGGAGAAAAGAATGGGAAGAGAAAGTTGGAATGAGAGTTTAAAGGTTTTTTACATTACTTCGAAGCAATAAAAAGTCATGCGTTCTTACGAATGAAAGGAGAATTAAGTTTATTCTATTCTAAAGCCATAAGCTAGTTCCTCCACTGTCCCGTGTTTCTCCCAGAGAACCATAAGAAGGGTGGTTAAAAATATATCGGTGGTATGTTTAGTTTCGTATTTTCATTCTGTTAAGATACTGTTTTACAAACCAGCGAAAGTCAAAATCACATAAGAAGTTTTCACTGTATTTTGAACAGATTCTCATTTAAAATGCTCAGTTCAGATCAGCTAAGCTCATGTTATCGGAAAGAAACGTCGTGTTAGAGGTTTTCTAAAATTATACATGATGAATCTTCCGACTCATAAGTTGCGATTCAAAAGAAGTCAGATAGTGATGTAAGAGTAATTGTTCAACGATGTTATAAAAAAACACAATTAATGATCTTTCAAGATAATTTACAGTTTCAACTTTGGGACTTGATGAGATACAGAATATAATGTGTCATTAAATCTGAAATGAACTAGAATTAAGGCCTCAGAAATTATCTATCTTAGGTTGTAATTAACATTAAAGATACATTTGGATTCGATTTGCTTTCAGTTTATCATCACAGTGGAAGATGATTATATAGGCAATTTTTTCTCTTTCTCGTGTTATCATCAACACCTAAATAAAAAAGTACCTTAACACTTTCCCAACAAAATGTTTATCTTAGTTACATTAGCATCCGCCTTAGTAATACATTTAATTTTTTAATCTGTTTTAAGTAACTCAGTTAAAAATAGAGATTTCTATGTGCCATTCGTCAGTATTCAAATGCTGTCGATCTCTGTGCCACGTATGTTTGCGATATATATACACTCACTGCCAAAAGTTAAGCACTGAGAGGAAAATGTTAATTTCCGGAAGCCAATCTGAATTTGAGAGGCTGCATTTCGCTGCAGAGGTGGATGGAAGTATGCAAATATGTTCTGTAGCAGCCAATCACGGTTTCGTGTCGAGAAATATGCAAAAAAGGCGGTCGTATAAGAAGCCAGAATTGTGAAGGGTTAGAGGAGTTTCATGTAAGTGCTGATAAAAAGTGTTTAGAACTTTCGTACGATTAGTTTTCAAGACAGAACGTGTTTCTATGGCTTCCAGAAGACGAATGGCAAATAGTGAGCGCTGGCGTTCTGTGGGACGCCTTGAAGCAGGACAATCAATCACAGATGTTGCTCTTTTCTTCGGCGTTCATCATTTCGTCATTTCACGATTATAGAAACAATTCCAAACAAGCCAAACAGCTGTCCGAAGACCTGTGGCCGGTCGCCCAAGGGTTACGACCCCCGCGGAAGATCGCTATATTGCTGTTTTAGTCAAGCGGAATCGAAGAGCGACCTCCATACGTGTGACATCTATGGTTGCAGCGTCCATTGGTAAGACGATATCTGCCACTACTATTCGCCGAAGGCTACACATAAATGGACTGTACGCCCGTGTACCACGAGTTTGTGTTCCTCTATCCGTCCAATCCAGAGGGGCACGATTAAAGTGGTGTCGGCAACATGTGAATTGGACTGTATCTGATTGGGCCAACGTTATGTTCACGGATGAGTCGAGATTTGCCCTGGAGCCAGATGACAAACGTGTAAGGGTCTGGAGAGAACAAGGTACACGCAATCGGCCCTAGAACATCATCGAGCATCACGCATTCCGAGGTGGAAGCATCATGATGTGGGCAGGGATTTCGCTGGGATATCGCACCGACCTGCATATCTATAGACGGTGTTCTGTGATGGCTGTCCGGTATCGGGATAATGTCCTAGAACCCACTGTGAGATTGTACGCTGCAGCAGTTGGTCCTGCTTTTGTTTTAATGGATGATAATAAGCGTCCCCATCGAGCCAACATCGTCGACGACTACCTGGAGAGTGAGGGGATTGCACGTGTGGATTGGCCGGCGTACTCGTCCGACACTTAATCCCATTGAAAATCTTTGGGATGCCCTCGGCCGTGCTGTGTCTGCACGTTTCCCACCCTCAATCACTCTCACAGATTTTCAAACTGCTCTACAGGAGGAATGGCGATTACTTGACTCTGGGGTGGTTGATCACCTCATGGAAAGCATGGTCACACGCTGTAAAATTTGTATGAGGATGAGGGGTGGTCACATACCCTATTAATGTCGGTTTTGTTTGTTTTTTTTGGATTTATAATATATAATATTTAATTTGTTGGATAGATGTAGAAGGTATTTTAAGACTATGTTGCATAGCTTAATTTTGAATATTGTAAACTGTATTTATATTTGAAACATCTGCTCTTTTCTTTCAGCGCTGATGGCAACTATGAAGTGACCATCATGACCAAAGCGATTATTCATAGCACAGGTCGTGTTGTCTGGAATCCCCCGGCCATCTATAAGAGTTCCTGCCAGATAGATGTCAAGTATTTCCCCTTTGACAGACAAAGCTGCCTAATGAAATTTGGATCTTGGACCTACGATGGATATCATGTAATTACCTCAATACAAACTACTTCGATCAGACTCTATTGGATGTAGGAAAATCAGAGTTCCCCCTTTCTATGGGAGAAACTCATCAAGATGTGAATGGGTATTCCACAGAAAGGTTAAAGGAAAAATTAGTAATATTTGATGCATCTCGAAAAGCATTGATATTGAGATTTTGACGCATACATAGTACAGCGGATATAATTTTACAAATTAGTTGCAACAAAAATCATTCATAGAAATACATTCAATGCCATTCTTAGGTGTAAATGCACTTAATATTTCATAGTAGTCGCCAAACTCATATATTGCTGTATTTAAATTGACCCCTATATGACCTTATTTAATTTACTTAAATTGACCTTAAGTGGCATTGACTTCATTTAAATTGTCCCCTATGTGACCTTTTAAATTTCCCCTATGTTAAATTAGTTACTTTATTTAAATTGACCTTAAACAAATTACACTTACATTTTCAGCATTCTTATTAGTATTTAAATTTTAACCATTTAAATGGTTAGAATTTAAATACTTTTAATGCTCTTTAATCTCAATCTTTAAAATTTAAATACTTTTTTAAATTTTTTATCTCAAAAGCAGAATAGTCACAACGATTTAAAAATATATATATAAATCTTAGAATTAGTCGACACAACCCTACCGCATTAAATTTTTGTAAACTTAGTCATTTTGTTGTAGTCTTATATAAGCAAAATAAAAATTTTAACCTCCTACTTTCAATTTTTTTATTTATATTAATTTTAAATTTGAAAATTGGATAGTTTTAATGATTCTAAATCTACTAAATTGCTCGTATCTCTAGATCTAATTATCCTATCGGACTAATTTAGAGTTCTTTTTAAAGTTAAATGTGTATTTCTAATGCTATATTACATGATTTGTTTTTTAAACAACATATTAAATATTAAAAATACAAGAAAAATTGCTTTAGAAAAAATGAAATATATGCTTTCTTCAAAATTCAGGGTCAAAGGTTGAACCAAATGACCTTGAATTCAAAAGGTCACTCACAGATTTTTTCAAATTTGAAATTAATATAAATAGTATAATTATTGCACAAGTAGAAGCTAAAATTTTTATATTTTTCTTATATGTGACTGGGCAGTAAAATCGCCAAATTTTTAAAAAATCGTATGGAGTCGAGTTGAAAATGTCCCTTTTGGTGCGATTTGAATGGAATGACCCTAATAGCCTTCCTGGAAAGTATTGCTAAAATGTTTAAATGAAAAATATTATAGATAAATACACTATTTGAAGAATGAATACTATGATCAATATGAATAAAAATAACTTAACTATCTAATATTAAAATGCTTGTTGCATAGTGTCAAATAAATTTACTTACTCTAGTAAGACGATGATATACACGTTACCATGATATTTTTTCCTTTTCCGACAAAGATCTGTGCGAACGTTATTCACAGTCTCAGGAGCCTCGAAACTGAATGCATAATGTAGTGTTTTCAGCTACATCACTGAATGTCACAATGCAATTTTTTGTTTTGGTCTTCGGTCTGCTTTTTTAAAAGATTCCGTCGACAAGGAGCCAAAGAATGTTTTTAGGTAGAGCTAAGCACATTTATCAAAAGATAACCATTAAAATAGGCTTCTACATTATTAAGAGGAAATGCGTGTCATAAAAAGAGCGGTTGTCTAAATTATTGCATATTTAGAGAATGGCTTACATTAAAAATAAACGAGAAATGGTGAAAATAATGTGATTTATCGGTGAAGATTGAATAAAATAAACTACTTTAAAATTAATCGTTGTATGATACTGTAAACTGAAATAATTTACGAGACGAAAACATGAACTACTCATTTAAAAACTGCCCATTATGAGTATGCATATATGCTAAATACGAGTAGCAACGAACGGTTTCCGTGGATAAAAAGTAAACCAATATCTTAGTAGAATTGGGATACTTAATACGCTTTTCCAATGCATCATGCATATATTTTATTATAGTTAAGATTCAAAGATCAATTAATATTAATTTAAAGAATAGTTCATCAGTATTTGAGTGATATTTATGCAAAAGAGCATTTTTTAAAGATAAATAGCTTAGTAAGTCCTCTCTAGCTCAAATCTGTCTTCCACTTAATTATGATCCATTTACTTCACCAATGATGATTCTACATATTCGAGAGATATATCTAATGTTTCTGCTAAATAAGGATAAGCCTTTCCTTTCTGTTAGGGTGTTGTGATTTTCAATGAGATTAGTAAAGCACATACTTCAGTACACAACCTTGTTTATAAATCAATATCATTAATTAAGTTTGTAAATGCATGTCATTTATCAAGTAGATAAAGGTTGTCATTAACTAAAAAGATAACAATTGTCATTAATTAAGTTTATAAACGTTCCATTAATCAAATTTATAAATAAATGTCATTAATGTAAAACTATCACACAAATCATTCCTAATTCTGCACATCCGAATAAGTCTACGGCTACATTTTATTTTAGTACTCTAATTCAAAGTTCAGATATTTTTTAATCCTTGTAAAATGTTAAAACTTTCTTGGTGATTCTAAGGTTAAAACCTTATTGTCTCCTTTATAATACTAAGAAACCGTACTTGGCACAAAATCCCTGTGGTACATTATTATCACACTAATTACTAAATATAATGTTAAGTTAGGAAAGAAAAAGAAACTACATCTTGTCCAGGGTGTGATTTCTGAATGCATCACATTTTTAATACAAATTTTGGCACAGGACAAAGGGAATAATTTACTTTTAAATAAATGCTTCATTCTTCAAATTCTGCTTCAATCTTGGATATTGGTAAGAATTGTTGGATGCTCTTACACTTAGACACCCCTTCCCTTAAAAATTTATAAGGTTATAAATATAAAGCATTGCAACATACAGCAATAAATCTTAGAATATAACAGGACAACCCATAGCCTTTTATAGTTCCATATCAACTCGCATGTCCTACTAAGAATTGTTTGACGAATGGCTGTTTCGGACCTACTTCTTTATCATATACTTTATTCTAATTATTTAGCAGTGAGGGAAGAATTCTTCTCGAAGCAGAACGAAAGTCTCCTTTTTTCGCTGTTCTAAAAAACACAACGATACCCTCTAAATTATATTTTCATCTTGGATATTAGTAAAACTTTTGTATTCTTGTTCAATACCCTGCTCTTAAAAATTTATAAGGTTATAAATAACCATCATAAAGCATTCCAATATCCAGCAACAAATCTTAGAGTATAACAGTCGACAACCCAAAGCCTTTTATCGCTCTGTATCAACTCACATGTCCAACTAAGAACTGTTTGATTTGAAGAATTGCTATTCCGGACCTACTTCTTTATCATACTCTTTACTCTAATTATTAGGGCAGTGGGGGAGACTCCTTCTTGAAGAAGGACGAAAGCCTTTCTCTTTTTTCCGCTGTTTCAAAACCCCGCAATGGCACCCTCTAGGATTTACGTATCTTTGGCGTGCTCTCTGGTGCGAAAACAACGTCCCCGTGACTGGAATGGCTGACCGAAACACGTAGACACCTCATAGCTATATGTGTATTCTCCGCTCAGAGCTGTCTTCCAGTTAGTTTATTGAGCGGACGTGATGAGAGGAGGAGAACGGTTCGTTGAAGAAAAGTCTTGAAACTCAGTCACGTTCAACTTATAAGGAATAGTTCTTTGGTTTTCTTCGCATGCCGCTGACAGTTGGCTCACCAGATTCTTCAACTCCGCTGCGAGACATCCGAAGCGTTTCGTTTCATTCGTTTTGAAGCTGAACTTATTGAATGGATGGTAGAGCGTTAGAAAAGTATTGATTGGTGAATATTAAACTCCTTCTGTATGGTTCAAAAGGCGAATGTCAGAAAGTAAGCTTGAAGCGAAGCAGTGCCAGATTGCGATTGGAGAGGGTTTTGTTTTTGAGAATATTGCATTTAACGCTTCAAGTAGTTATCTGACTAATTTTGCTGATGACGAGATATCTCGTCATCAATGTATTGCCAATTTTTTTATGATGACGAGATCTCAAGATCTGGTCAGTTTTCTTCTAATGGCGAGATATATCGTCAGACAAGGTCTGGTCAGGTTTGCTAATGACGAGATACCTCGTCAAGACAACCACCAGGAGGGTTAATGTTAACTAAATACCAATTACATAGTACAATTACGTGATAGTGATTCTGCATAGATTTTATCTCTGATCTTAACAGTATATTCTGCATCTTTGAAGGATGGCTGTTGATTAACTTTAGTTTAATTTCTTTTTAATTGTTTATTGTAAGAATTAACTTTATTAGTAACGTCAAATTTTTTACTTATTAATTATTTGTATACTAACAGATAGAAACAGTAATAAAATATAATCAGTTATGGCTTCATTTCCAGAACTTCGTTTACTTAATTTACCATTTACCGCTCCAAGTGTTTTAGACGAGATATCTCGTCCATCAAGATCTGACCAAATTTGCTAATAACGAGATAATGCAGATTTTTTTCTGGTGAACAAGATCTGGTCAGCTTTATTTTCTAATGGCACGGGATATTGTCTATTAAGATCTAGCCAGTTTTGCTTTGACGAGATATCTCTGTCAAGATCTGGTCATCGTCGAGAAAACCACCAGAAGGGTTAAAAACAAAGTATTTTATTAACCGCTGAGATGTTCACGCATATACACGTTCTGCAAGCTGTAGACTTCTCCGCATGATTACTAACCAGGTTCGACCTCCTTGACCAACAGAATCTTTTCTACGATTCATTCAACAAATGGATGTTGTCATTTACTCATTATGTATGTGTTACAGCGAAAAAGCATTACTATACTACTCGGAAATCTCGTGAATCTCAGAGGGTTTATCAATGATTCTCGGTGATTGTTTATTAATCCAAATTTTGCTCTTATTGAGTCACTGCCGAAGTTCAAATCTTTACAATTCATTTTATCAATCACAGGTGGATCTGAAACACCTCCACGAGATTGCAAACACGTCTTTGGTTCCACTTGGAGTCGACTTAAGCGAGTTCTACCTAAGCGTCGAGTGGGACATAATGGCTGCCCCAGCCACCCGAAATGAGAAGTACTACTCCTGCTGCATGGAACCCTACCCGGACATCACCTTCAACATGACTTTGCGACGAAAGCCCTTGTTCTACACTGTCAATCTGATCATACCTTGCGTCGGAATATCCGGACTGTCCGTGGTGGTCTTCTATCTGCCGTCGGAGAGTGGCGAGAAGGTCAGTCTGTCCATCTCCATCTTGCTGTCGCTCACTTTCTTCTTCCTGGTGCTGGCCGAGATTGTGCCATCTACCTCGCTGGCCATGCCCCTACTGGGGAAGTATCTCCTCTTCACCATGATTCTGGTCACCTTGAGTGTCGTGTTCGCTGTGGCCGTGCTGAATGTGCACTTCCGATCCCCGTCGTTCCATAAGATGCCCAAGTAATATTGATTTTTTCGATAAAATTTATCCCTCCAAATGTTTCGACGAGATATCTCGTCCAAGATCTGGCCAATTTCGCTAATGACGAGATACCTCGTCGAGATAAAACTGCCCTATTACTCCAAAGGGTATGAAAACCCAAGTTGGAAAAACAAATAGTTCCTTGCCTAGAACTGGTGACAGTTTGGAACAGGTTTTTGCTCCAGATGCTGTCCACCACAGGGCAGTTTTCGACGATAAGATAAATAATAAGTTAGTACTGTAAAGAACAAAACATGACAGAAACAAATAATACAAACCATAAACTATATTTGCTACAACACTGACAATAATATGACATCCTGTTAAATGTGTCTTCCTCATAATGTATCAAAGCATTGTTACATATTCTTAAATATTCACTTCTAGATAAAATTATCACACCACAATTCAGTTTCTTTAAATCTTAAACTATATAACGTCTACAATGGTGATCATTGTAGACGTTTTTCTTCCTGCTTGCTAACTAGTTATCACTGTATTTGCTTTCGGCACCGAACGATAAACTTATAACACGAATCCGCGCTAAAGTAGCCAGTTGTGGAAGCGTTTGTTTACGTACCAACCTATCACCTAATTTAAGTAATAGACTCGTTCAAAACCACGTGACTCGACTTCCAACTCAGAGGTGTCAAACTATAGCTATGTTTCTAAATATTTTCAAAATTCCAGAGTGTCATAAGAAAACCCAAATTTTAAATTCAACTCTGAAATAGTATTTGTATTAAATAATTTATTGAAATCACTCTCATAGCATCTGTGGGTGATCTTTGCATAATTGGTGTTTAATTTTTTCTTTCCTATTTTTGGAGTTGGGTTCGCCACCTGTTCATCCACATCTTACCAAAGGTATTGTTAATGAGGTCACCGCAGTACACAGATCATCACACGCACAGAAACAACAGCGACCGAAAGAAGCCCCAGACTCCTAAAATTAAGGATAAGAAATCCAAGATGAAACAAGGTGAGTTAAGCAATTTTCAACAAACTTCACTAGCTGCTAGTTACATTAATATCTAAATATTGTATAAAATGTCCTTAAGCGAAGGAAAAATATTTAATTTCACTGTATATAAAATATGTATTAAAATAGGTTTTCATTAGCTTGCGAAGAAAACAATGAAGAGAAATAGTTTTTATTCTTAGAGTTTGATTTTTGTTTTTAGTTTCAGCTGTCTATTTTTTAGAATTGGTGTCAGTTTGCATTTGAAGTTTTAATTCGTGGTATTAAATTTCTAAAGCAAAAATGTTATTTGCTTCTTGAAACAATCGTTTAAAATAATTTTTAAATTGTGTATACTAACCAAAAAGTTTAACTTTTTAAATAAAATTTTTGGATTAAAGAGATTAGAGGTAAATTGATTATCAAGATTATTATTAGTAGTAGTATATTAATTATTAAGGTTATTATTATTCAATTAAATATTAAGATCATTATTAGTATTACACTAATTAAGATAATTATAAGGATTAATTGTTAAAGATAAAATTAAGACTTAATTTACAAATTTAGTTAACTTTTAAGCACTGTATTTTTGTCAACGACTTAATAATAACAGCTATTTTATAATTATAATTTGTTAGCAGTAGAATGCATAAGAGCATTTTTATTGTCTTATAAGACATGATATTACTTTATAGTTAATTAGTTTACAGAGGCACGTAATTACATACCATGGATCCCCTCCCAAAATATTTACTTTTTTCACAACTTATAAGACATGATATTTTCCTTTACGTAACTGAGTTTCACATTAATGAACCAGTCACTTAACCTTGACTACAGGCGTGTTATGTTTTTGTTTAAGTAGAACATTTTTAACACTACAGCAAAATCAAAAGCGGATTACGTACCGATGCCTCTAACTTTAGAGTATACACGATAGGATGTATAAATAAACAAGATATGAATCAGGCTCAATCGGCTGAATTTCGAGTGCACAAAGAATGAAAAGAAATTAACATTTAAAAGTATCTATACCTACCTTCGACTTTCTAATGAAATAGAAATTTCTTCCGGTATGAGAAGTCTTTTCTTCCGGTAGCTAGGTTTGAAGATCATCAAGTGGTTGTGGAAAAAATATGAATCCTAATGTTGGATAAATTATTGATTGGTTAAAGTGATTATCCAGCGTGATTAAAAACACTAGTCTGCTTCGATAGCCAATCGGCCCAAGTCGATTCGTAAGCCCTCGTGACTTACCCTTCTAAGATCTTACGAAAACGACTCCACCCACATGCTCTGTCTATTTCATTAGAAGGTCGATGCTTTCTGATGAAATAGGCGGAGTATGAGCGCACAGCTTTTCATGCTATTTCTTCTGGGAGCTCGGTTCGAAGATCTGTCACGTGGTTGTGGCAACAAATATGAACCCTAAGATGGGACAAATTATCGATTGGTTAATCTTATTATCCAGCGTGATTGAAAACACTAGTCAGTGCTTCGTTAGCCAATCTACTAAAGTCGATTCGTAAGCCCACGTGAAAGACCCTTCTGAGATCTTGTTACAACGACTCCAACCACATGCTCTATTTCATTAGAAGGTCGATGATCTACCATAAATTGAGATAAGGGGTGACAATAGTGAAAACGTAGGTCACCAATTTTAGTATGAAAATACAAAATTTATACTCTGTTCATGAAAGAAAAATCAAAACAGAATAAAGCCACGTGGAATTGGCGAAATTAATCACGTGACAGAAAGGAATTGTTTTAAAAAATCATGAACTCTTAGTAGAAACAATTGGTTTTCCTTTCCTGACAAATTGTTGGAATTGCTAAGACCCCAAACTGATGTGATGAATGAATACTGAAAACAAACAACCCATGCAAAAAAATTCAACAGAAAATTTACAAACATTAGGCAAAACGAAATTAAACAATTAAAAGTACCAACTATTACAATTCCTCCTGAACAAAGGTGGAATGACGATATTGCAGTAACTCGTAATGACTCTTCTTTCATTGAACAGACACCATTGATATGTTTGATTGATTTTAAATGTGTGTATGGTCCCCACAGATTCACCCATCGATTCCAAAGTGGCACGCATGATCCGAGAATCTTCGTCGTCATTGTTGGATCTGCGATCCACTAGGTCCTCTCCAGACGATCCTGGAATCGTTATTCGGGATTTGGACTCCAGCCCAGGGGTTGTGGAACGAAGGCGTTACCCTAAGCAGATTCTCAAATCCATCCACAACGCCATGTTCATCGCTCAGCATATAGACAATGAGAATGACTTTAATATGGTGAGAAATGAGTGTCTATTTATCCACTTATGCGTTGGGATACGGTAGCCCATTTGGAAGAGCAACCGGAGGGTTGAGAGTTCAAAACGCGATTCAGCCAAAGACCGTCGTGTATACGGGGGCTGGTGCACATTAAATCTATCGTGGCCTCAAATGTCCTCACTTTGGTGTGGTGTGGAAGGTGAGTGAGATGCCAGCTCAAATGTTCACCACGTCATCTGATCGTGGTTCAAAATTACGAGGCGTTGTCCTTGGATCTTTCCCATAACGTGTGATCCCGAACCGTCGTCAATAGTCCGTTTTGTTGCTCCAGTGTGACTTTAATTAACAATTTACCTACCTACCATCTGTGCGTGTTTGTCATCTTTCGAGTAATTCGAGTTAGCAACTTCAAAGCGTTGAGAAATGCATTACATTCTTGTCGTACTACTTGATTTCAGAAATATAAACCAGTTTCAAATTTATAACTTCCCGCCGTTCTGTTCATGGAAGAACCCTAATGTCCTACGAATTTCTAAAGTGGACTCTGTTGTGAATGGTTCATTTAGAAGCTACACCGGAATTCAAAACTACTAAAAAACATTTATTAAAACTGCATGTTTACATGACGTCAACCGTTGAACTCTGTTCTAAAACAAATTTTATCGTTCTTCCAAAATTCCAACTTATGGTTGGTTGGTTGGATTGGGTTTTATAGCGCAAGGGGCCATATTTGACCATGCTGCGGCAAGGACAGACCACATCAAGTAATAGACTTACAGGCACAAGAAAGACCACATCAAATAATGGACATGCACATATAAAAGTTTTACTTACACAGAAGAGAGAAATACTCTCAGGGAGGTTAAATGATAGGCAACCTCAAATTTTTCAAGCTAGCAATTTTCAAGTTTTTTATAACAAATTATAATGGTTTATCCGTTATACTAAAAGTCATGTCGCCTTAAACTTTCAAGCATTAAGCACTCACTCAAACAATTCTTTTGATCCTCTTGAATATTTTGTTTCTAGTTCGATTTTTTCCATTGTAGAACATATTCCTGTGGCTTATCACAGTTGCCCAAAGTCCTTCAATTAATGATTTAATAGATTTTGTTCTATGAGATATATCTTATAGTTTACATATTTAGTGCAATAAATTTTCAACAAAATTTTGATACATGTTAATTGAAAAGTGAGTTATCTGAGATTGGCAGTATGCACAAACAAATCGTCGACACCACTCCAGATAGGAATCTGCAAAATTGCTGATTCGAGAAAAACGCGCTTAAAATTTTGAAGCCATGGGAAGATTTAGTGTTACATTGTAAGTTTAATTATCAATTTAGGTTACTTAGGCTAAGAAAAAGAACCCGTGCCTTCGGTATTGTATCAAACATTGAACAAGTCTAGAATAAAGGTTTCTAAACTGTATCACGGCTCCTAATGGAGCCTTCTTCTTCTAGACCAATGGAAATTTGACTGAGCACAGTTAACCTCTTTAAACGAGATGATATTAGGTATTCTGTGAAAACCAAGTAAAAATCATTAATTATTTACACTTGAAAATATTTTATAAAAAATTGTGTTTGTGAAATTAATGTACACTGCTGGCCACCCAAATTGCAACACCAAGAAAGACAAGAGATATCACAACAAAATTTATTTTGTAGATAACATGTTAACCAAGTATCAAATGATTAAATTTATAGACTTCTGTGAAGTGTGGTTCCTGCCAAAATCAATAGCCAGAGTAGCCGCCATTGTTGGAGATCACCGCTGCCACACGCCTCGGCATTGATTCAAAGAGACTTTGGATGTGTTCTTGGGGTACAGCAGACCAAGCAGCTTCCACACGTTGCCAAAGTTGATCTGGTGTGGCAGCTGGGGATGTATTCTGGGTCAATCGTTGAGCAACCATGGACCACATGTTTTCTATCGGCGAAAGATCCGGAGAGCGAGCTGGCCAGGGAAGCAATTCAATCTGGCGATTGACGAAGAACCCTTGGACAATGCGTGCCACGTGTGGTCGCGCATTATCCTGTTGAAATATGGCTGTGGGCAAGCCCTGAAGGTAAGGAAGGACAACTGGCTCCAACACCTCGGAGATGTAGCGCTGGCTGTTTAAAGTACCGGCAATGCGTACTAGAGGAGTGCGAGAGTGATATCCAATACCGCCCCATACCATAATACCCGGTGCAGGACCAGTGTGGCGGTGCATAACGCAGCTGTTCAGCATCCTCTCTCCACGGTGTCTCCAGACTCGAATCCGACGATCGTGGTGTTGCAGACAGAAGCGTGACTCGTCAGTAAAGACAATTTCATTCCATTCTGCCGTCCACATCCTTCTTTCATCGCACCATTGGCGGCGGAAACGTCTGTGGTTCTACGTCAAGGGTAGACGAAGCAATGGACGTCTTGCGGACAGACCACTCTGCTGTAAACGGCGTCGAATGGTACGCGCAGACACTGGATGATGCGGTACACACTGAATGTGCTGTGCTATGGTTCGTGATGTGGCTGAGCGATCCGTCACTGCCATACGCACAATATGCCTGTCATCAGGTGAAGTGGTGCACTGAGGTGGATGCGATCGAACACGTCGGTCCGTCGTACCCTCCTGCATTCAACGATCACATATCCGCATTACAGTTGTTTGGTTTCGTCCAACACGACTACCGATTTCCCTGAAAGATAATCCACAATCTCGGTAGGCCACTATCCTTCCTCTGTCGAACTCGGATACTTGATCAAAAGATGATCGCTGTTTTCTACGAGGCATAATTGATCGCTTTTTTGAAAAAACCACAAGAAAAACACAATTGCCGTACTTGAAATCGTCGAAATCTCCAAGCCTTAAATAGCGCTTTGAAGTGGCGCCACAGGCGCGCGTGATGTGCGTCTGCGCTGAAATTCTAATCATTTGCATATCTCACCTCCGCTAATGCATGTTGTAAATTTCATATTATTTGCATGCTTCCTTGATGGTGTTGCATTTACGGTGGCCAGCAGTGTAGTTGGTTGAAATCAATGTGGGGATAATCCGAGATGGATAATGGCTGAAAAGCCAGCCTTGAAAAATTGTAGATGATTTGAAGAACTGATAAAGGTAGAAGATTTATTACAGAAATGTTAATGAAACAGATAAAATCTTTAGTGTAACGTTTTGTTTAGAATGATCAAATTATTGTAAGTCGGTTGGATCAAAATCTAAACAAAATTAGTTTGGTAATCCAATTAAAAGTAGTAAAAATTATTTAAAATTTATAGTTGAGTTTAATTTATACTGTACACATTTATCTGAACATAATTTAACGCCTGTACTTGATAGAATGTTCTTCATTTACGAAAAACACCATTTTTGATTAATTTTTAATCAATTTAAACAATCTTAACTTCACAACTACTCTTGCTAAAAATCAATTCAAAAATTCAATCTCATTGAGTTTTCACTACACTTTTTTCCAAAATTCCATAATTTCCCAAACATTCCAAGTTCTCTTCGTACACTTTTATCGAAAAGCATTACGTGAAATTAAATATTTTCAGTCTCTGAATGTTTTTAATTACTAGATAATTTAACATAAGGAACGCACTTTTGCTTTAAGGAAAGACTCAGCTCTAATTGGATGTTGCGTATTAAGATTAATTAATCGGTAGTGATAAATGACTTTTCCGATACCTTAAAACTCCCCTTTCGACTTCCAAATATATATTAAATAATAATATTATAATTAAAAATGTATTAAATAGTACTATAATCTAAGGTGCAATATTTTAAGCTATTTAATATCTGATAATTGCAATTCCGTACTTACCTCACAGAGCAATGTGTTTTAAATTGGAAAAACTAACTTTCATATTTACAACTCATGTTAGCACGTTTGATATTGTTGTGCATTATATTCCATTTTCTCATAGAACCGAATGGCAAATTTTTCAATTAAACTAAGAAACACAAAACTCTCAAATGTATTAATTTAATTACACACGAAAACTTAAGCTCCTCACAAAAAAGAATTAAAACAAAGCATTTTTTCTTGTGTAACCCAGATGTAATTCCAGTTCAGATTCAGAAATAAAACTTTCGTCTAAAACTTGTTTTCAGATGAAAAATGTAAACTTTAATTCAATAACATTAACACACAAAAGACGACTAAAAATTTCATCACACTGCTAGTAGCTGATAACGAAACATATTTTGTATACGTTCCTTTGGAGATTTGATGAAAATTCTTCATTAACAGAAAAAAAAATCAAGATTTAGAAGCCATTTTCTTATCAGTTTAAGGAAGGGAGGAACATTTTCTTTTCGTAGATTAATGTTCGAAATTTCCTCGGACGCGACGTTGGTGACGTCGTCTTAAAAAACGATTTATCATTCTTTCTTATAATAACTTGCCTATGATCTGGCAACAGATTCTCTTCAGTTTGGAAATTAATTGCGTTAGAGGCTTTTTAATCCTTCCAGTTTAAAAAAAAGAACTTCTTTTCTCCTCCAGAGCTGAAAGACAATTTTTTAATAATTTTCAGATCTCCGAGGATCTCTATCTCATACAAGTTTGATAACACTGACAGCTTGACAAGAAGCTTTGCTGCCGATGAATTTGATCTGACTTTAATCTCCTCAGATTAATATATTTAAGAAAATTGATTGCTCAAAATTGTCCAGATAAAAATTGACTGCCGTGATTAATCAGTTTATTTTGAACACGGCATATCCTGGGAACTAAATGAATGCGTCACTTAATAGACATAAATCTAGACGGCGCGTGACAGCCAAGCTTTTTTACATAGGCACGAAAGAGTGGTATTTTTTTCAGAAGTTAATTTTGTATATTTTAAAATAACTTTATAAATTATCTAATTTATCATCTCTACTTTTAAAGCAGATGTTTACTTTACAATTCATGAACCAGGAATTTTGTTAATTACATGTCGCTCAGGTTGTGATGTACCCAAGGAGGCGACAGGTTGACTTCAGCTACCCCTAAAACAATAGACGATTGGTTCAGTTAGGTCTTATGGTGCTTGGTTGGTTAGTTTGTGGTTTGGTTTTATGGCTCAAGGGTTGTGTGGAAGTTTGGAGAGCCAGCTCAGGCGTTGACCTCGTCATGTGACCGTTGTTCAAAATTACGAGCTCTCGGTTCAAATCCTTCGGGATTGATCCCGGACGCCACCGATGATTTATTATTACTCTCAGTCGGACGTGAATTCAACTACCTACTTACAGGCCTGATTTCCGAGTGGTTAGCACTCTGGCCCTCAGTTCTGGCTTCAAATATCAGTCAAGGTATGGATGTTCGTTGTGTTTCGGAATCCACTTTCATAAGTCGTAAATCCCTGTCTAATTAGTCCATGTGTAGTAAAAAAAGTAATCGTAAAGGGACAAACCAAACCTTAATAAATTTACCAAATGAAATTTTTTTGCTAAAAATTTTTACACCATCTCTAAGGGAAGGTTGGATGCATGGGTAATTTTAACTTATGCTACACTACATCAGTTTCTGTGTCTATTCCGTTTCGCTTTCTTTAGATGCTGACCGCTGGAAAAAGAAACTTAAGTTTCTCATGAGGGGTGTAAGGGTAGTAATCAACCCCATGGGTCATCCTCTATGTTATTACTCACCTCTCAATTCTGGTAGACTTCCAGACGAAATTTAACCCCAAAACATACAGTTGGCTAGGGGTGGCCGATTGGCATTATGTTGCTAAAAATAAGGATGTGAAGCGAAAGTAAAAGGAGGCATGTGTATTATTTTAAGGAACTATTTCTCGTGTAATATACGAAAAAAGTATATTATTTACTACAATACAAAATAATAATAAATGAAAAACTCCTAATAGCAGGAACTCTAGTACTATTTGGAAAATCACTTGCTAAAATATCCCATTTACTATTATGTATAAACTATTCAAAGTCCGTATAATCTACATAAGGGATGATGAGAAATAAGATGCCCACAGATTACTTCTCAAAGTAGTGAGTTATGATTCCCGGACATATTGAATCTATATACGCAAAAGTAACTTCTTTCCATGAAAAATAAAATTTTTAAATATTTTAGTTTGGGTATTTATTAAAAATTGGAAAGTATGATTGCAGTTTAGTAAAGTAATTTTCATTGTTTTTGTAAGGTCTTCTTTAGCTATGGGGAAATGGGTGAGATCTTCTA
This sequence comes from Meta bourneti, assembly GCA_933210815.1. Classification (NCBI taxonomy): domain Eukaryota; kingdom Metazoa; phylum Arthropoda; class Arachnida; order Araneae; family Tetragnathidae; genus Meta; species Meta bourneti. Next base: position 56,420,230 of record OW119922.1, on the reverse strand, counting down.
ATTATTTTGTGCTAAATTAATTTAAAACAATATTGGGAAAATATTTTCATTCCTTAAAAATTTGATTACTAACCCCTTTTCAAGATTGATATTTAAAAGTGTAGACTACAACTCTCCTTCCCTCGTTAATACCGAACGGCATATTTTATGTCATAATAATCAAAACAGGATGCGTGCGATATTATTAAAATTAAAATTATTATTTGAACTAAATTACACGAACTAAAATATATATATATATATATATATATATATATATATATATATATATATATATATATATATATATATATATATATATATATATATATATATATATATATATATATATATATATATATATATATATATATATATATATATATATATATATACATACATATATATTTTAGTTCGTGTTATTTTGCCACCGCCATCAAAAATAACTGTCCGGAATTTAAATATTCATACGCTCTCCATTTTATGTCAAACTCCTATTTTCGATATTTGGTTAATATGTTGGACATCTACAGTAAATATATTAAAAGCTGGCGAAAGGCAAAATAAAATTGAAACATTCTTCAGGTTTGTCAGACGTTTTTTAAACTTTTGGTTGTCCCCTAAAATCGTTATAATGATAAAAATTTAATGTAAAGCGAAAAACTACTGTAGGAATGAGCTGAAATTTTTCATAGTCATATTAGAAGTCCTGAATCTATTCCCATCAAAATATAATAAGGTTCGAGTTCATAATTTTTTCAAACATTAATTTAACAACTATTATTGCATCCTAAAAACTATTTTTAAAATAAAATACAAGGGAAATTTTGTTTGGGCTCCTTAACAGTAACATGATACAAAATATCAGTTCTATAGAAACATCGTTTAGGAAGATACCCATAAAAGTCTGAGAAACTGATTTAACATTAGGAGCTTCAATCTTTCTGTACTCATAACTTCGAAACGGTAAGACCTGATGACATTAAATTTGGTATCTGAAGTTAAATTTTGATATAGACTTGAAATTGGTATGTCAAAATAGGGTTTTCCATTGTAAATTCTGAAGTTGATGCTCAATTTAATATAAAGACGGGCTCTTATGCAAATTTTATGCATTTGAATTTATAGAAGACGTTAGTTGGTTGCTGTCGAACGCCCCTTTTTGAATTTTCTCTACTATTAAAATTACTTGAATGAAGAGAGATGGTTCGTTTTTTTCCGAGACTGCATAGAGATTATATTTAAAGCTGCAAAGCACCAAATGGAAAATTTCAGTCTTATTGAGATTTTTATCTTCAAATAGTTATGTTTGCTGGATATTTTAAATCCTGTCTAAGAGATGCTTCATTTATTATAAATGCAGTTAATAAATTACGAGAAATTAAAGTAAAATAACTTGGAATATTTGATTTAGAAACCAACATAAATATGAAATAGAAATGATTCCGCAACTACGTTTCTAATCTGATATCTTTCGCGAACTCTTTCCCAACTGTCACTCAGCAGTTAAGCATACTACGAATTCAACAAGAGCTTTTGAAACAAGTTTGAAGAATCACTCGTAGACGTAATGCAATTAAGCTTTTTCAAGCTGATTCCCGGTCTTTTATTTTTGCACAATAGGAACGCGTGTCCTCTTCAAAGATCCTCACTAATGTCCTAACGCACAGCAAGTGTCCCTGATAACAAGAGAAACTCGAAAACCTAACTTTAAAACGCCAGCCCCATTTACCAAACACCACGAATTTCACTAAAAGAATGCCCTCCATTCATTACCGATATAAAACGCCCCTATTAATTGCCTTTTCAATAAAGCAACAGCTCACACTTCACCGAAAACTCCGAAACCAAGCATACACATCGACACAGCACGCTCTGGAAACATTTAAAAAGCTCGGCCCCACGCTCCAATAACCCGGCGCTGCTTTAATGATGACTCGTTACAGCAAGTAGAACTTGATAACTCGTTTCAGTCCTACGACGACAGGGATCTTTTTAAGAAGCTTATTAGTGTAGAGATTCATCGATGGTTCATTAGCTGGGAACAATGCAGCGAAAGGAACACTTGGAGTTTGATCACCAAAGAACACAATGGCCCTGGGAGGGAACTTCGTTCCCGACTGGCATTATTATGAGCCCAGGCGCCTTCGGTAAGGATTTCTGGAGTTGCCTATCCAATTAGCATAAAAGGCCTAAATACTGGCGTTTTTCAATATCAGTGTTGCGCCTGCCCATTAGGACATGCACCGAAAACAATTATTCTCGTGTTAAATTAGCGTTGGGATTTCGTTTGGTTGGGTTCTGAGAGTAAAGGGGAAAGTTTGGAGTTTTAGAAGGTGAACTTAAGATGAGAGTTAAGGGGCAGTGCAGTTTTAAATCTTCAAAGTCGATCGAAAAATCGACTTGTTAACCCTCCAAATGGTTTCGACGAGATATCTCGTCCAAAATCTCGTCAATTTTGCTAAGAAAGAGATATATAGTTGAGACAAAGCTGCCTTATTACTCCAAGGGGAATGGAGGTTCAAGTAGAAAAAGCAAATTATTCCTTGCCTAGAACTGGTGACAGCTTGGAACAGGATTTTGCATCGGGGCTGGCCACTACATCGAAGTTTTCCACGCGAAGATAAACCACCAGGAGTGTTAATTTTGGCTTCAAAAATTGATTGATGCACCATACTCTCTTTCTATATATATATATATCAAAACCTCGATAGATATCAACTATATATAGATTCTATGTATCAAAATTACATATAATATCAAAACTATATAAAGTATGTATGTAGATATCAAAACTCGTTCTTAAGAGACAGGAATTTTTTTAAGAAGCTTGATAGTGTAGAGATCATTGATGGTTCATTAGCAGGAAACAATGCAACGAAAGGAACACTTGGAGTTTGATCACGAAAGAACACAATGGCCCTGAGAGGGAACTCGATTCCCAACTGGCATTATTATGAGCACAGACGCCTTCGCTAAGGATTGCTAGAGTTGCCTATTCAATTAGCCTAAAGGGCCTAAATGCCGGCGTTTTTTCAATATCAATGTTAGGCCTGCCCATTAGGACATGCACCGAAAACAATTATTCTTGTGTTAAATTATTGTTGGGATTTCGTTCGGTTGGGTTCTGAGAGCAAAGGGAAAGTTTTGTATTTTAGAAGTTAAATTAAGATGAGTTAAGGGGACAGTGCAGTTTTTAAATCTCCAAAATAGATCAAAAATTGATTTTTTAATTTTATCTTGAAAAATTAGTCGGTACCAAACTCTATATCAAAAAATCGATAGATATAAAATAGTATATATGGACTATAGATATCAAAATTACATGTAATATCAAAACTATATAAAATATATTCATAAGTAATCAAAATTCGTTTCAGTCCTACTAGATACTGATCTTTTTAAAAAGCTTATCAATGCATCGGTGGTTTATTAGGAAACAATGAAGCGAAAGGAATATTTGGAGTTTGATCACTGAATAACATAGTGGCTCTGAGTGGGAACTCCGTTCCCATTTGGCATTATTATGAGCACAGGTATCTTGCAAAAGTATTGCTGAAATTACCTATCCAACCAAAAGGGCTTAAATACTGGCTTTTTTCAATACCAGTGTTGCTCCTGTCCATTTAGATATGCACCAAAAACAATTATTCTCGTGTTCAATGATAATTGGGATTTTGTTTCATTCGGTTCTGAGAACAAAGGGAAGGCTTTGAATTTTAAGAGAAATTTATATATTAGTTAAGGGGATAGTGAACTTTTAACATTTCAAAAGTCGATCGAAAAATCGATTTTTTTAAATTTTAGTTATAAAAAAATTAATTGATACCAAACTCTAGATATCAAAATGATTTTTTCAGTTTTGAAGGAATTACATGAACAACAAAGTAAAACGTATAGTAGATAAGTATAGTAGATATATCTACAAAACGCGTTTTTCTCCGATTGAGATTTTTGGGTTGCAGTGGCCTGCCCACTGCGCTAGCAACCTGCGAGTTGTAAAGTGGTGCATGTTCTATTCTTGTCGAGTTCGATTCCTCCTTGAATATATTTCTCTCTTCTGTGTCAGCAAAACTCCTTCTGTGTATGACCATTTACGTTGCTTGGCACTACTTGGCCAAATAGGTCCCTTGTGCCTTAAAACCCAATTGAATTTTGACATTCTTCTGATTTCGAACTATTCCCTGCGGATAAGTTTCTTCTGGATTTTCTTCAAATACTTTTTATATAGTTCTTTAAATTCGTTGTACATATTCAAGTGCAAATTTGAAATTCATCATGATTCCTAATTTTGAAGATTTGATTTAAAATGTTGATTAACCTATGCTTTTTTGCAATATTTTGTACTAAATTTGATTTTAGGTTTACAATTGAGTGATATACACTCATGTCCAAATTTGTCTTTACATACCCAAAAATAATGATATTCCATGAACTATCCAATCGACGTAATCGATTTTTGCAGGGAATGTGTGAAAGACAAGCCTAATTAGCATTATCCAATTAAAAGTGATCAAACGGTTTCTGATATGCAAATCAAGGCGTTACGTCTTCCGACGGTGAATCAAGCGCTTTGGGCAAAGTGAATATCTGAGTGAATTTCTTCAATACAGCGTTTGATTTCAGTGTGTAAGGACTCAAAACGATTTGTTATGGCTCCGAAGTATCATTTGGAAGAATCTGTGAAGTGGCGAGTTATCGGCCGTTTAGAAGCAAGGCAGACAATCATGGAAGCAGCGACATGTGTGAATATTTCAAAACAGACAGTCTCTACACTATGGAAAATTTTTCAGAACTCTAGAACTGGTTGTAAGGAGGCCTGGACAAGGTCTTAAACGAAAAACAACTGCTTCTCAAGATCGATATCTGGCAATAACTGCCCGTCGTAACAGGAAGTCTACTGCTCGGCAGTTTAGTTCAGAGATTGCAGCCGCCCCTGGAACTGTTGTATCACGGCAAACTGTATACAGCAGGCTTAATGAAAAAGGTCTTTATTCCAGAAAGCCAAGTGTTTCACTGTCTTCACAACAAAAGGGATCGCTTTAATTGGTGCAAAGAACATCAGAACTGGAGTGAACACCAGTGGACCCATGTTCTCTTTACTGATGAGTCGAGGTTTAGTTTAACATCTGATTCTAAACGTGTTTACATCTGGAGGGACTCAGGAACGCGAAATCTTCCTTCGAATATTATGGAACGTGACCGTTTCGGTAGTGCAGTTATGATTGTATGGGGAGGAATAATGATAGATGGACGTACACCCCTACACGTTTTCAACAGCGGATCTGCGACCAGCCAGAGATATCGGGATGAGGTCTTGGAACCTTTTGTAAGACTTTTCAGAAGTGCATATGGATCTGACTTTTTATTTATGGACGATAATGCTCATCCACATCGAACAAACCTCGTTGACGAATTCCTTGAAAGTGAAGCCATTGAGCGAATACCGTGGCCAACAAAATCTCCTGATCTTAACCCGATAGAGTACTTATGGGACTACCTTAGGAAAGAAGTTGCACGGAGACATCCTCCTCCTAGAGATATAAATGCTCTGAAGACCGCATTGCTGGAGGAGTGGAACTTAATTCCCCAAACTGTGGTTAACAACATTATTGCCAGCACTGAAACACATTGGAATATGTGTGTACACGTCAGGGGAGATCGCATTCCATATTAAATTCATAAGCCTTAATTTTTCTTAGTTTTCTATTATTCTTTGTTTTCTGAACTCTCCTTGTCACATATTGCCATTTTTATTGTTTCATGCTACAGTTTTATATCATATGCAGTGGTCTTAAATTTTTTCGTTTGTGTTTATGTGTTATTATTTTATGTATCATTTCACACAAATTCATAAAATTATAGTTCACAGTTTCTGAGAAATCCGTGATTTTATGCATGTAAAGATAACTTTGGACATAAGTGTATTTGCCAAATGGACGTAATAGTTTATATATACTATATACTAGATATATATAATATTGCCACTGTCATGCATAATATTTACATTATCATTATTTTAACTTACAAATTTAAATTTTGATAATTATGCAAAATTAATGTGCATGGGACCCATAAATGTTTGCTAATTTATCAATACTTTAGACTAAGTATTATGCAATAGCTGCAGCACAACTTAATATTTTTGTACCAGACTTCATGTAGGCCTTTTAGTGTGAAAAAGTCTATGCAAAAGTTTGTATTTTAAAGTCCACTATCCCCTTAAGTTTGATTAAATGCATTTGTATTACTTATGAAGGGGTTGCTAACTAACGTAAAATAAATAACAATTGATTAAGACAATAATACTATAACTGTTCTCATGGAAAATAATGTAATGAAATTGATAAAATGTAAAATTTCAAGAAGCTAATCTTAATGTTAGATTTGTAGTCAAGAAAAAGGAATAGTATATTGATAATTATTATGATTTAAAAATACTATTTTATACATTTTAAGCTGCATTCCAGATTTCATAAGAATATCATAAATTAAAATTTCGTATAGATTTTTTGCATGTTTTAGAATCAGAAACTAAATTATAAACACTTAATCTATACACATTAAAATCAAATAACTCAATAGGTCAATTTTTGTTTACTAGACGAACCTTTTTAGATTTTCCGCTATTTCAGTTTCCCTGAATATAGTTCAGTGATATTTGTTTTCTAAAACGTTCAATAAAATCAACTGTTATTTCCTCATTTTTTTCTGTTAAGCTAAGCATTTGGTTAGAAAAATCAATACATCGATATAATGACCTGAAAGTCAGAAATAATGTACCAAATTATTGAAACTTGTAATAAAGAATAATTTGGTAGCATGCTCCTAACCTATATCAAAATCATATCCTATCTGAAATAGTGCGAGATTGTTTTAAAAGCCGAAAATGGTTTCGTTTGAAATATATTTCCTTCAATGGATAACTTGTTCCGTTCTCAGGGGAACTAAAATAAAAAGCTCATCCTCGCTTTATAAATTGTTAATAAACACTAAATCTGCACTTACTGATTTCAACAAGTACTGAAAAAAATTCTCTTTGCTTCTTTATTATTTTAGTCGGATATTTTTTTCTCTCAGCGGCGAACTAAGATGGAATGTAGAGGATTTTCTTTCTCGTTTTTTTAACCAACTATGTTCCGGTAATTTTACCAGCACTTGGGCAAATTGCATTTCGCGTTGGAGACTTTTTTTTCCTTCGCTTGTTTTTTCCTTATCCCTTTGCAACTTTCTCTTCAACATTTGGCTTTTTGCCCAAAAGCGATATAAAGATCAGATTCTCTCTGTAAAAAATCCGACCGCATATTTTTAAGAAAATGCATACGTTTAAAACTCTGGGAATATGTATTTGGATAAATCAAGAACCAACTACCGTCAATTGTTTTAGGGATCGGAATGGCCATATTGTAGAAGAATGAAAATGGAATTGATTTTCTCAGTAGTTGAGTTGTTGAGTTACTTCTCATCTTCTCAAATGTATATTACTATTGATATTCAAAAAGGAGTATTTTAACTGGAATTGCTTATTGCAAAATATTTTAAATAATAATCACGTGTTGAAAAAAGTTTTCAATAGGTATTAAAATTCAAACTACTATTAAATATCTAAACGCTAAAAAGAAATATTGAAGTTCACGTTTTTCGTTTTACTATAATATATTTCTGTACCTTGATAGGAAAAGAGCCAATGTCCAAATTCGCTGATTTTGAGTTACGTCCACAAATCACTCCAAAATAATAGAGCTTATAATATAAAAAAAATGTCAGGGTCTTGTCAAAATTAATATCTGAGATAATCAAAACATTGGAAAGTATTTTGTACGTTGTTTTAAAATTAAAATTAAATCAAAATTACTAAATCAGCTGTTACCAAAAACTTGTAAAACGGACATTGGCCCTTTTTTATACTAAGGTTCAGATTTCATAAATGATTAACTTTATATGGATTTTATATAGGATTTCTTATTGAGAAATAAAAATTATACCGGACGGATCTGATGATACTTTAAAGTAGAGGATTTCGTGTTTTCTTGCATTTTCGGGACACTGAATTCCATTTGAATGTTTTATAGCTGATTTTTGCTGGTCTGGTTGTGAGTAGGTAGATATCTGATCCTTCGATCAGCAGGATTTGAGTATGATTCCCAGTCAAAGACATGCTCATTGGGTTCAAGAATTCACTTTTTGTCATAGATTCCGATCAAATTAGCCTTAATGTAATTTAAAAAATAAGCATATTGTGACAAACACAATTTAACTGATTAAGACATTCATTCGGTGATTTAAATAGTGGAACAAGAGCATTTTGTTTTTCGGGTATTGGGGGCCATTTTACAAACTACTATCGTTATACAGTGAGATCTTCATACACGATAATGCGGAAGACAGGAATACTGAAAAATGCATTGTTCAAGAAATAAGGAGGGACTGTGATAGCCCTGGAAGAGTAACGGATTAGTAACCGGTGGACTGTGAGATCGAAACTCAATCCTACCAAAGACCATCGTGTACATGGGTGCTGGTGCACGTTAAATCGGTCATGGGCTCAAATGTCTTCACGTTGGCAAGTTATGGAAGTTTGGAGAGTGGGGTGCCATCTCAGGTGACATCATCTGACTGTGGTTCGAAATTACAAGGTGTTTTCCTCATATCCCGGACTCGCCAATAGCCCATTGCATTGCTCCAGTGCGAAGTAAATTTGAATACCTACCAATTAACATAGCAAAGTGGAGATAATACTTAGAGTACACAACAAAACCCTTTTAATAGATAATTTAAACCAAACAGGGATGTATTCAAAGGGAGGCTCAGGGGAAGGCCCGCCTAAATGTTTTGTTGTCACTAATCCTTTAAGTCTAGGTGTAACCTACACCAAGTCCAGAAGATCATATTGCACAAGTCGCACAGTGACTAACTCTTGATCATCCAGGAGCTGAGTCGCAGAGACACCAATAGTCTGTCTAAAAATGAGAAGTTCTGGGGTATGGAGAGAAAACTACTGGACCATGGCGTAGGGAGAAATTTTTCATTTTAGTGAGGTTTTTTAGTGAGAAATTTTTCATTTAGACAGGCTGAAGTCTGACTTTACCTCAGAAGTTACCTATTACCATTCACCTGGGAGTATGGACTGGCCTTCACACGTAGACAGGACTGGATGTAGCAAAAAACATTTGCGAATGAAATGCTCATTTAGCATTGTGGCAATTCGATGAGTTGCTGAAGGAAACGAGCAATTCGTGTATATGCTGGGTTATTGTCCTCGAGGAAAATAGCTTATTATTGACTTCTTGTCCATTCACTTAGACACAAAAAGTATTCAAGGAAGTGTCTATGGCGTTCCTCTCTGAAATATGTTTTATGCTAAAAAATTATTGGAAATTCTCACTGAAGCTAGTTTAATCAACCTAAATCGAAGTTTGATTAATCATAAATGAAAGATAAGTATATATCTTAATGATATAAATAAAACAGAAGATATGTTCATCAAATAAGTAAAACATACGTAAAAAGTTAATTAAATAAGTAAACTATATGTAGATTCGTTAATCATATAAGTAAAACGTATTGTCAGCTTATAAGTGAAACGCACCAGGTCAAAAAACGTAGTTGTGAGAAAACGAAGTGGAAAAACTGCTCACTAAGTGTGCTTCTCAAGAAGAAATCTAATTTTCACTCAAAGGAACTTAATGGGGACACACACTTCACCAGTCTAAAGATCACCACATACTGGTCTAAAATAGCTAAAAAAAACTCAAATCTTAAAACTTTTGACAGTGTGTTTCACTTGTAAGTCAATTAACTATACTTAATAAGGATTAATTACATAAGGAAAACGCACAAAGGGTATAAGAATGGGCAACCCTCGAAATCATTTTCTAAAAACGTGCTTGGCAACAGTGATCAAGCCCAAAGGTTGCCTTTCAATACAAAATTCGTTCTGCGTTGCATCGTGTGGTCTACAGAGAAAGGTGTAAATCTTAGTTACACATAGCATTCATCAGTGAACACAGCAATTGAGAATCTAAAAAAGTAATTAGTAATTATATTTGAATAGATATTTTGTATCACTAAACTGATTTCGAAATTTTTTTTCACCAGCATTAAATAATGAGACTAATTAGAATTATACATAAAAGGTCCTAATCTCATCAATTCTCTTAAATATCCAACATTTTTTCAGTTTCCCTAGGGATTCTTAAAAGTTGTAAATCATTACCACCAGTCGATTTAACACCGTACCCACTCAATTTATCTCAAGCTCCATCTCTTCGCCACTTCCTGCCAGATTTAAGAATTCTGTGATCGATGTTTCGTACCCTGCGTACACGAATAAAAAAGCAGAAACTCAACTAAACTCAACTGTATAAAACGGGTTCGCGCACTTAAACCTTTTTTATACATTTCGAATCCCTAATTCTTCAGTGATCACAGTAATTGTGAATCTGAAAAGTATTGAGTAAGAACATTTGAGCAGATGTTTTAGATCGCTAAACTGATTTCTAAATCTGTATTCACTGTCAACAATGATGCCAATTGAATTATACATAAAAGGCCCTAATATCATCAGTTTTCTTAAATGTCCAACATTTTTTCAGTTCCCCTCGGGACCCTTACAAGTTGTAAATCATTCCCGCCAGTCGATTTAACACCGTACCCACTCAATTTATCTCAAACTTCATCTCTTCGCCACTTCCTGCCAGTTTTAAGAATTCTGTGATCAATGTATCGTACCCTGTGTATGCGAATAAAAAAAGCAGAAGTGTTTCCTCGCAGAAACTCAACTAAACTCAACTCTATGAAACGGGCCCGCGCACTTAAGCCTTTTTTTATACATCCCGAATCCCTATTTTCTTTCGCAAAATTTGGGTGGGAAAAAAGGAAACACTCTAAACGAGTATTGCGAAGGGGAAGAGAGAGAAGAAAGTCGCACTCTGAGAACGTCCCTATCGATGGAGAATGACGTTTGACGAATGTGCCCCTCCAACTTTTCAGCTTCTTATCTGGAGAAGAAAAACTAGGGAACGAACGACTGAATGTTGGAGAGTATCTAGTGTAGTTCTTCGGGAGAGAAAAGCATTGGATAAAGAATCAGTTTGAAGCGGGAGATAATCATTTACGTTGGTGATTTCCGCGGATGCTTCTTCTGGTGCGGTTTCTGGAACCAGTTCGATTTGAAAAAACAATCACTTCCCTCTTGATTTATTGTGTGCATCATGCTTCGCGCGCTGATGCACACAAATGCGAGAAATATTCCTCAATTTATCTTCACCTTCTCGATACGTATTTATTCATGCGGAATTCAAAATATTATTTATTCTTTCGTTTCATAATGCCTTTTTTATGAATACATTCCAATTTTCAACTTCTTACTTCTATGAGTGTATTTATATGTATATGGCATTGTGTGTGTGTGTGTTAGATTATGTTTAAGTTTTCAGCCTTAAAAGTGTAAAACAATATTTATGATAATGCTTTCCCAATGTGTTACACATACCATTGTAAATAAACTGATCATATTTTCTTGAGACAAAAGTGGAATAATGGGATGGCAAAACAGAACGGGGGTTATGTAATATTTTATATTCAGGAAAAAGACGATAAATTATTTCTGGAGATAGTCATTAAACTGCAGTTTTGTCTCTTCGATATTGCAGGGATAGACTTAAAGCTTCAAAAAACAAAACTAAAAAAATATTTGTAATTTAAACCACTTGCATTTAATAACAGCCACAAGTTAGCATACAGACAATGCGAATTACTGGTATCCATGGGGGATATTGATGCCCGATTATATGTTATTAATTATAATTTATGACTAACCAGTATTTAAGTGCATTTATAGTGTTTATTAAAAACGAGACAACGAAAAAATTTGACATTTTTATTAAAACGACGAGAAGGCTGGAAAATATGATAAAAACGATACTGTATCATTTAAAACGGTAAGTAATGTCAGTCTAATTATATATAAAAAGATTTTACGCCATTAACCCCATGAGAGGTTCACACATATATTACTTCTGCAATCTTCCCTGCATGATTTCTAACCAGTTTTGATACTTTTGACCAATAGAATCTTTCAACCAATAGATGTGGTTATTTAGTCATTAGGTGTGTGTTGTGGGGAAATAGCAATATTACACTACTCGAAAATGCTCAGAGAGTTAAATTGTTTCAGGTATAAAAAATTATCAAATAGCATATTGCCTTTTTACTATCAAAACCTCGTAAGTTTTCAAATAAGAATTTTTCAAGTTCGATAGCAAACTAAATACTAAATTGTAGACTATAGATAGAACTAGATTGTAGCTATGAGATATGAGGTTTAAAATTAACTGGATTGGATTGGATGTTAGGGTTTTAAGGCGCAAGGTTGAAATTCACTGATGGAGGGCTTTATTATTGATGTAGTCTTAAGAACTTTTGAAACAAGTTATATAAGTAAGCATGTTTTTAACCAAATAATGTTAAAACCTCATAAACCAAAGAATTGGACTTACGAGGTTTTAATGGTGAAACGACGATACATAAAAAATATTAGTTACCCATAATGCTAATTTTTGTCTCTTAATGTGCTGTAATTGTTCTTAACCATGAAACTTCGTGATAAAAGGTTTCCAAGTTCTGTCAACCACATGCATATACATTTAATTGGTTTATGGTTTATTGGTTTTTATAGCACAAGGACAATATTATCATGCTTATTATCACCAGACCCAAAACAAACAACATCAAGTAAAAGACATACACACACAAGGAAAGTTTTACTGACACGTATACACATTTGAATCATCTGCGTATTTTACATAACGTTGAATAAACTCTAGACTATGATTTAGTAGCTAGTAAAGACATGCACTGGTGTAGTATTGTTAAAATGTATTTAAGTTGTCAGCCTTTAAAATAATAAAGCAATATTTATGTTTATGCTTTCCCATTAAGTTACACACCCCATTATAAAATATTGCTTTTCCGTGTGCTATTAAATTGGTTCATGCACGCAAAAACTATTACAGATAATTTTTTAAAATATTGGTAACACATAATGCTCATTTTTAACCCTCTCAGTGCCCCGAGATTATCGAGTAGTGTAACATTATTTTTAGCCATAATACACACTTTTTTAAATAGTTCCATCGATTGGTTTAAAGAATCCCTGTAAAGATTATGTTAGTCAAGAAGGTCAAAACTGGTTAGCAGTCATGCAAGGAAGACTACAGGTTGCAGAAGGGATATATACGTTGGAACCCGCAAAGAGTTAAGTATCTTAATGTACTGTAATTGTTCACAAACATGAGACATTATTCAGTAAAAAGGGTTCCCAAGTTCTGTCAACCACATGTTCACATTGGAATCATCTGCATACTTTAAATAACGTAGAGTCGAGTTTTTATTCAAACTTAGCGGATAGTAAAGACACATGCATGTACTGAACTTTTGATTAAAGTAAGCAAAAAGCTTTAAAGAATACCTAAATTTAACTTACTTTTAGATTGAATCCAGATTTTCAAGAGGTCAAAGTCTATGCTTTTAGTTAAGGCAGAAGTGATTAATTTATGAATGTTCTATGTCATCGAATTCATTTTTTTATTTGGTATGCTTTAACAAAATGAAAGAAACTTAATGCTATTCAACTGAATAGAGAGAGGTCCCAGTTTAATTAGTCCTCGTATAGCAAATAAAATGGCTGTGAAGTGATGTACCAAACTAACTTAACTGATTAATGCATTTTGTCTGTATAATTTTTTTTATTTTACATATTACAAACCAAAATTATTTATAATCATTTCCTAAACTTCAATTGGATTCGATGCATTTCTTGGAGATAATTCTTAAAGTGCTTTAATGTTAGATACATTTGAAATGGCTTATGCTCGTTTTCCATTTCACTGAAGTTTGAATATTATATCTATCAGCATTCTAAATCCTAAATTTATTGTACTTATTTTCAAACAATTTTCTCTTATGAGGTGGGTGTGTGAGATACGAAAAACCATATTTTAAAATCACATTTCTCAATTTTAAGAAGTTAGTCAAAAAGTATATCAAATAATTGTTAATCCATGTTAAAGATTATGTACAGCTTATTTCAACCCTCCTGGTGGTTGTCTTGACTAGGCATTTCATCAGTAGCAAAACTGGACGAGATATCTCGTCATTAGAAGAAAACACGATCACGATTACTAGAAAAACTGATCAGATCTTGATTTTGTCATCATCAAAAATGGGCAATATCCTGATGACATTTCGTCATTAGTAAATTTGGTCGAATCTTGATGGACGATATATCTCGTCGAAATCGCTTGAAGGGTTAAACAAGTAGTTGGTCTAAAAATTCATTGATCGTAAGCTTTCAGGGGTAATGATACTTCAAGATAATTATTCAATATTAGTGTAGATGTAAAATAGTACACTGAAGAATCACACTAAATACTAATAGCTGTAGTATATAGAGTGAAATGCTTTCATAAATTAATATCTAAATATAGAAATATACTATGAAATAATAAGTTATTTAATATGCAGATTATACATATTTGCAATTGTTTCACAATACTTTTATGTAAGACAAATTTCGGCAGTCATTGATTGTTTGGTGATAGCTTAAGGCCAATTTATTTATAAAAGCTTAGAATGCTTTCTTTTTTTCCATCCTACAACCATTGTTGCTCTTTTGAGCATACAATGCCTTGCAGCTCTTTTGAGCATACAATGCCTTGCAGCTCAGTGTGACTGAGAAGTCACTTCAAAAGCATACAGAACCTTACTCTCGGCCAAAATCAGGGTAAACCAAAAGATGAACTGCTGCTCATATTTACATGTCCACAAAGTGGATAAGTCGAAGTGTCAGAAAGTAGAATGTGATACAAATGGAGCTGAAGGTAAGTCTAGTCAAAGTTTGGAAATAGGCAGTACCCAATCGCTCTTGATAGATCACAAGATATTCTTCTTTTACCTTTATCAATCAGGCATAATCACTTGTTTCCTGTAGAAAAAAGCTCAGTCAAAACAAGATCTCCCTTCCAAAATCTTTTTCAATAGCCCGTTGTGTAGCTCCAGTGCAACGTAACTACCGACTTACCTACTAAAACTTTTTCTTCAATAGTTGTTATCATTTTGAAAAGGGATGGGTAGAACAGATTAAAAAGTTGTTCTGGACATTTGTAAAAATGAAACAAAAATTCTGCACACAGTAAATTATCTCTACAACAAATATCCCTTACAATAAAATGACCATTTAATTGAATTTTATAAATGCATCTATGAACCATATCTATACTCATGATCAAACACGCATGTGAAGGTTTTTAATCCAAACCCCAAGCTCAAAGCGTAACTAAAACCAATTGCTGCCTTGCTACAGATAGCTCGAAGTTTTTGGACAAGATCCAAAGGCGTGAAAGAGTAGCCTTTCTTTGTACAGCTCTCTTTCTCAATCTCCAGAGCCTCGCACACTCTTTCCTTCTGTCTTTCTCTCTCTTTTGATATTTTTCATTATTTTGCCTTTTTCTCCCCCTTCGTCTTCTTTATCTACACCACACGAAGGGACGAAGAACTCTTAGGTGAAGTTTTTCTCCAAAAGACTTTTAACCATCCATTCCACGCTGCTGCCAAGTATTAATCACTCTTTTTTGTTAACTTCTATTGCGTGGTTTTTATTCACTAACTCGATAGAAAAAAGATTACGGAATTGCACGATAAACCCAGCTTCGACCCAATTCTACACGACAGTTTATCTCTCTAATTTAATCATTTATAAGAAAAGTTGGCAACAAAAAATGAATGAGCGTGATTAATGACTCATCTATTTTTAATGCTCGAATATTCAAATCGGTATCATATTTGTTCGGAAAGATATATTGCTCTTTACAACGAAACGGTGCAAGAAAAATGAAATAAGAACCAAAACGTTATGAAATAGTTGTATCTTTCCATATATTTTTTATACGAGCTTTTTGTGTAACTATGACCTGAATAACGTTGTTGCTTAGGACAGTTAAAAATTCAAAAGAAGAAAATTTAAGATTTGTTTGAAGGAAGGAAAAACACAGCAAATCATAACAGAAGTGAAGTGAGAAATAAATAATAATCAACCTTAGATAAAATAAAAGACATCGTTTGAAGTTTTATGATTCGTTACCAGATTCTTTTTCTTTAAGTTCTACGATGCCACTATCAAAAATACAAACTTTGATGAAAAAATATTTACGCATAAATATCGTCTGCCATCAATCTAACGGTGATTTTGAACCTGGAAATCTTTCTTTTTCAGTTATTTATCGTCTGTACAGTTCAACAATTATCCCTAACAAATCAATTTACTAGCTGTTAGCTGATTAAATATCCGATGAATAATTGAAGTTAGTGTCAATGAATATAGAGAAAGCTTATGTAATTTTATAATTATTTTCACCATGATGCTTGAAGATTTGCTTCCCTTCCCACCCTTTTCATTCATATAAATTTATTTTCAATAAAAGTATATTCTAAAGGTTTAAGTGCACTAACTGGTCTTGCCGTAAGTACTATAACTTGCTACTTGCTAGAAAGTTATCCAAACGAAGATTTGATTTTTGACTTCTTTGTGTGAATCTTTACTTAATAATTTTTATTAAACTATATTATTTCCACTGCCTTGTTTAAGCAGTTATGATGAATTTCAAAACAAATCCGAATAGTTTATGCCACAAATAATTTCATGGAACTAATAATGCCTTGTTTTTGTTATATAGTTTTATAAATTGTCTCATTTATTTCTAATCAATTAAACATCAACCAAAACTTAAATAATACCAAATACTAAAGTACAATAGTTAACAGAATTGAAAGACAGTTAAATATTTTAGCATAATACTCTACTTTTTATTCATAATAGTTGTTATCCATGATGGAAAACGTTCATATGTTCATTTTGTTAGACGTGTAAAAAGTAAAACTTTAAAATTCATTTAAGAAGACAGTACATTCAATAAATAAATTGTTTAATAAGTAAATCCACATGAAGATTTTTTCATATTTCTTTGGATGAATCTCTTTTGATTCACAAAGATATTTGTTAGATTTTAAATAAAGGTTTACTTTTTTGTACTGTGTGTGTCCATTATATGAAAACCCATTTAAGTGAGCGTCACACAAAAAAGTGAACATAAATCGCAAAAAAATCGATTTATTTCCAAAGTGTTTAACATGCTAAATATGGTAAAGCCTTTACGTATTCTTTGCAGATCCCAGAGGCATGTTTTAAGCTATAAAGATAAGGTGTGTTGATATCTTATTTTAAAAATAAAATAAAAAATGTAATTATAAACGCTTCAATAAAAAATATTCGGATTCCCCTATCTTGGGGTAAATTTTTTTTCCTTCAAGAGTTTTTTCACGAACTCTTTCAAGAAGTACAACTTTTTTATTGCTTGCAAACAATAAACCAGAAAGTAAGCCATTAGAAAAAGACATTTAAAAATATACTCTAAATAGCAAGACTTCACGAGCATCGTTGATTTCCTTAAATCTTATCAACCTAAGTAAATATTTTTAAAACATTCCAACAAATAAACAGTATCTCTTGTAAATTTTTTAGTGTGGAAATTGTAAAAGTTTTAAGAGATACATCTTGTAATTATCTGAATAAAAGTATAACATATAATGAGTTGATATAAATAAAATAACCAAAAATGTAAAAAAGCTACAAAGATAGTTAATTTTTTGAATTTTTAATTCTGTAAGGGAAAGAAAGTGGAAGATTTATGTATTCATATAGAATTTAATTCTATGATTTGGCATTTGTATTTACAATATTTTATTATTTTCGAAAACAATTTGTATTTCGTGAAAACTTTGTTTCCTAATTTATAATAAAAACGTTTCCCATTCTTAAAATAGTATGTTATTTTTATTTCCATTCTATTTAATATGTAATTCATTTCGAAATTTATCTTTTATACCAAGTTTAATATTCTGTGCGTGCTTATTAATAGAACAGTTATTTCTATTTAATATTTATATTATTGTTAGTTAATACTAAAACATTCTTCTCGAGGATTAAATAAACTAACATTGAATTAAATTAAATGAAACCTGAACAGAATCACGTTTTTGCGAAGAAAAAAGTTTTGCTTAATTGGTACAAAGCATATTATGACAGCTGTAATTATCTTATTATTACTTCAAAACTAGCTGGAACTGTAACAAAAAATCCCGCCAATCAAGTAAATGTTGACTCAATTCTAAATAGCTTTGGAGCGTTTATGAACAATAAAACTTCTTGACACTTTATAACTGCAAAGAAATGTAAAATTGCTTTCAAAATTCAGTAAAAGTCCCTCAGAAGCAAAAAGTAACCGTAGAGCCACAAGCCAACCACACCAGCATAACTCTACTTCATTTGTGTTTTCTTAGTGATCAAGTTGGTATTTAAACGGCTTATTTTAAAAATGCAAAGTAGACTTGTTCTTGAAAATATTAACCTCTAAGTGCATATCGTGCATTCAGCTATATCTCTAGTAATCTGTTTCTCTCCGTCTGTTATTAAATGCATTCTGAACCTCTGGTGAGAAATTATAAATACGTGACAGCATGCATACCAGCCCTCGAGTAAAAGCTAATGTAAAATAATAAAAAGATTGAGGTGCCTTGAAAATATAGATGAGATAGAATTTCTGCTTTGACCCTTCGTCGTGGTTTTGACGAGATACCTCGTCAATCAAGATTTGGTCAAGTTTGTCAATGACAAAATATCGCGTCTACCAAGATCTGGTCAGTTTTGTTAATGTCCAGATACATCGTCTAGACAAAACGCCCTATTAATCCAAGAGGAAATGAAGATCCAAATAAAAAAAGGTTTTGTATCAAAGGCTGGCCACTACAAGGCAGTTTTCCAACAGGAGGATTAAACTATTGTGCTGTTATTAGTATTATTTTATAAAGTTTTACCATCTATTTAGTTTTTAACTTGTTTAACATAATTTTAAAGTAATAAGGGGTAATTTAAATGCATAAAGTGTCTTTTTTCCATCAGCCAAGGTTTTTGTCCCGAGCTATATGCCTCTAATTGGTACATCGTGCCTTTTTCTTGTCTCCCAAGCAGTGCGATATACCATTGGCTTTTCGTAATATAACTTATGTACGTATCTTTCCACACTGTGAGAACATTACCAGCATTTTATCCGTCTTGTCGACCGATCTTTCCTCCCCTGACAGGTTAAAGATGAACGAAAGTACGTAGCCATGGTGCTAGATTGTTCCTTCCTGTGCAGAACTGTCATCTTTTTATTTCCGACAAGCTAGTTTTTCTCGTCCCTCACTATATCACTACTATCGATATATCGTGCGTTTTTTCTTTTCATCCAAGAAGTGCGATATATCGAGGGATTCTGTAATATAAATTACTACAAAATTTAAACCGAACTGTGTAGTATTTTTGTGATGAAATTTTTGTAATCTTGAAATTAATTGTAAGAATGAATACGTACACACTATGAGAACGCTGACAGCATTTTATTCGTCTTGTCCGCCTATCTTTCCTCCCTTAACAGGTTAAAAATGATCGGAAGTACCTAGCTATGTTTCTCGAGGGTCTCTTCCTGTGCTAAAGTGTCCTCTTTCTATTTCAAACAAGCTGATTTTTTCGTCTCTCGCTTCATCGCTTCTTTAGATGTATGGTGCATTTTTTGTCATCCGAGCAGTGCGATATATCGGATTTCTCTACCATGAATTATTACAAAACTTAAGATGAACTGTGTAACATATCTGCTGTGGGTTGAAATTAGTGGTCCCTTTCAAATTATTATTAGGGGTGGGTACGTAGTATCTTTCTAATCTATGAGAACACTGACAGTATTTTATCCATCTTATCGTCCTATCTTTCCTCTCCTGACAGGTTAAAGATGAATGGAAGTACGTAGCCATGGTGCTCGATCGTCTCTTCCTGTGGATGTTCACCGGTGCCTGCGTTATTGGAACCTTGGGGATTTTTCTGCAAGCACCTCTGCTCTACGACACGGATCTCCCGATTGATGTCATAAGTTCCAAAGTGGCCCATACCCTTCAAGTAGACTGGATCGCCAAGTGACATTCTCTGGCGACGGCGAAGTCATGTCCTCGTCAGCGAGCAGCTACAAAATACGTTGTCGGCATTTAATTATCGCTCGCATGTGTCAGCCGACGAAAATATGATAAATTACCTGTGGCCCTGTAGTGAGTTTGCTTGAAATGCTCGGGGATCGGAACAGTCAACTTGGGGAGTGGGGGAGGAATGCGTCGATTGGAACCTTCCCTGGTGAGTTGTGCGGTGTCGGGGAGATATTAAAGTTTCTCTGAAGTTGGGTTTCCAAACCGCCGTTTAGGAAGTATGTTTCTTTCAAATGCATTATTGAGTCATGGGGATTCAAAAGTTAAATTTTGATCATTTTCATACATTTGACAACCATTTTATGATATTTTTATATAAATTAACGCATCGTCGATCTACATGAAAAACGTGTATCTGCTATTTTGAGTGTTTGACCTAAATGAATTTCTTAGACTATTTATTATTTCATGAAGCTTTTTCAGTATGAACATGACAAACTATCGGAAGAAAAAATACAATCGGATAAGAACTAATTTTATCCTTTGCCATTTTGAAGTTAATTTTTATGATTCATTCTATAAGGGATATGTTGAAATTACATTCCAATACATGCCAAGTTACAAAACCAGGAACTACGTACATCACTAAAATACTAGCGCCCCCTAAATTTAATTTTTACACGAAACCCTCACAAAAATGCCAAATTCACGAGTTATAATTCGTTGTCGAAAAATAAATTGGTACCTAAACTTTCACCATAACACAATTTTTCCTGTGAGAGGCTTTTTTTTATCAAGCCAAATGGGGGGTAGGTGGCCTTAGTGTTTTAGTGGAGGAACGTGCTTCAGGTACGTAATCTTGACGCTACGTCATAGGACTCGTTTTCAAATACGATTTCAGCACATTATTAATAAAAAATCAAAAAATTGAATTCCTAAGGTGATAGTTGATTTATCAACGACAGTTAGATTAAACACCAAGCGTCACCCAAATGACAGTTAGATTAAATACCAAACGTCACCCAAATGGGATAAACTACATTTCAAGGTAACCCCTATATGTATCATGCCGAGAACATTTGAAAAATAGGAAGTAAAACATCAGTTTTCAGTCTAGTTTGCTTATTTACTTTAAAAATCCTTCTCCAAGCGACAAATATTTAAATGTTGTTTTTTTTTTGGAAACACTGATTTTGCAGATACATGGCCTTCGGCGAGGTGCCGGCGATATATTGTACGTGTCTTGTATGGAATTTGGTGATAAGCGATTAGCTTTATTTTAACAATATCCAGTATGAAGAATAGTAGGAATTATATTTACTTACGATCACAACATCAATTTTATACAACGCTTCAACTTAATTAACTTGATTTGTGGAGCAAATATAACATAAAAATTTCTATATTTCGTTTGGAGAACATTTTTATTTGCATTTAGGACAAGTCTTAACCAGAATTTTGGCACCACTACTATAAAGAACTTGTAAAACATAGATGAAGACTTAACATTTATAGTAACTTTTATTTTATATTCTATTCAGAGTTAAGTGAAAATAAAATTGACAAGAAGGTTAATCTGATGAAAGATAAAAAAATTGGATTTGCATTTTTTAAATTTAGTTCATTTTGTTTTAACTAAATTGGTATATCTTTCATTTGAATAGTGTCTCAAAATTTTTAAAGGGATCTTATAATTAGTTATGTGAAATTGATCATAAAATTATCTCTGTTATATTTTTATCGTCAAAACACCTTTGAAGTGCAGACTTATGGGGTGAACTGATTTTTTATTGGTACGGTCCATATTATGAAAAATCTTATAATTCAGTTCCTCTAGTTCTGTTATTAGACTTAAATTACAGAAACAAGATGATTAGAAGGCATTTAAGAAAAGTATTTCAATATTTGATCTTAAAATAGGATCTTTAAATTAACTTATCCAAACCAACTGGAAAAATTTAGAAGTTATTTTTAAAATATAATAAAACAAGACATAGGAGAAAACTATTATTTAAACGAAAACAACCTTAAGTTCCATTCAAACGGGAGAGAACATATAGATATACAGAATGACATCACATTCTATAAGACACGTCACAATAACCATAAAGGTACAGATTTTTAAGTATGATTAAAGTAATAAATACCAAGAGTACTAATACTTACTATCACAAATGTTTCCCTTCGTAAGTAGTGTTTTTGCTGCTAAACAGGTTTGCTGATGCGCACAAGGGTTAAGTCTAGAGATTAGAGAATCTATGATGTAGCTCATAAAAATAATCAATTTGCACCTTTAAAATAGTGTTTAAGTGGAGGAATTTAAAATATAATTTTAATAACATACAACATGGGCAATACATATATAGTGCAGACTACACTTAAAATAGTAGTAGCAAATGCAACTTAAAATATAACATAAACTCAAATATTGCTCAATCGGCCAACGCAAAATTAAATTTATTGACCGTATCAAAAATTGTAATTGTATAAAATAATTTTTAAACAGCGTAATAATAATTTCA
Organism: Meta bourneti; assembly: GCA_933210815.1. Lineage (NCBI taxonomy): Eukaryota > Metazoa > Arthropoda > Arachnida > Araneae > Tetragnathidae > Meta > Meta bourneti. The sequence goes on along the minus strand of OW119922.1, from coordinate 56,397,662 downwards.
AAATATAAAATGTTTAGCGCTGTAACTTTTCTGTAAAAGTATAAGAAAACCAATCAGTATTTTATTATATATATTTATAATTTTCTTTCCTGAAATTTGACGTTTGATGTTTCGCAAACTATGACTAGCCATCATAAAATGACTGAATACACCAAAGGCAAATATAGTTATATACAAAGAAATACAAGTCTTAGAGTACATCTGATCTACATCAAAGATTTGCACCGAAATTCTAAGTGTAAACTGCTTTTGTGTTTAGATAACTGTAACTTGTCGCTTTATGTGTAAATGTTTGTTCTTGTATTGTGAAGACTATATGTATTTTTATGTATAGATATATTGGGGTAATTACTATAGTTACGTACAGGTTGTTTGCATGTATCTTTTATACTTTTGCATCAAATTGTACGAAAATTTCAAACGTGAATACATTTTTCTAATAATTATTTTTAATAAAATCCTTACATATAAGGTTGCAATGAAAACAACGAACACGGAACAATTTCTTTCGAAATAATTTTTAGTTATTTTTGGTTAATAGTTTTTATAAAATATTTTCTTATACACACACGTTTCTGAAGTCAAAATTTTGGGATCCAGTCACATATTTTTATAGAACTCTATTTTAAAATCAACCATAGCAATACTAAAGACAAAGCACAATATTTAAATTCAATATGCAAAACCAACTATTTTCGATAATACATGCAACGCAATTTTTATTATCCTAACTTCTAACAAAATGAAAAATTGCTTTCATTTATATTTTAACATTTTTACACCTACATACCTCTATTTTAGAACATCTTTTTTAATTGCACTCACTTTAGGGACCATGCACTTTCTAAACACTTAAACCTTGTTAATATGGTTTTTGAATTCAAGTTATTTCTATTAAAAACTTTAAAATTTTCTACAAATCAAAAATATTTTAAACAGGAATTTCCAAAGTATGCACAATAGATAGTTTGTAAGGTATTCGCATTTATGGCTGTTCATATATGTTTTTCATACTTCATTTTTATATTTATCCTTGTTCTTTAGTTATTAAAAAATCCAATTGCGTACGTTTTCTAACCCAACGTCATTACAATTTAATGTTAAAATTTAATAATAGAGTTAATCAGCAATTAATTTATGCGCTTTATTTGGATCATTAAAATATTTCACTAACTGAAATCTTACAAAATTAATATGGTCCAAATATAGATTTTATATCTTGTTCACCAACTTATTGTACCAAAAAGCTTTGAGAATCAAAATGTGAAACTCATAAAATTTAAGTATCTTAAATTAGTAAACGTTAATTCTTCTCTAATTTTCTTATGAGCAAATATTAATTGAATTAGTTACTCACATCTCAAAGTCCGGCATAAAACATGTTAATAATAACAACTCTTAGTTTTGTAAAGTAGTATAATATTTGACATAGAAGAATCGTCGTAATTGATAAATTAGTGGTAATTGATTGCAACACAGAAAATATTCACTAGCTACACTAGCTAGATTTTTTATATTAATGCATGTAAGAATTGATTGTTCATAAAATACACATCATATGCTCTTTATTCATATATTTTGTTATAGAAATAAATAAAGACTGGTTTGTAAAAATCTAGCATTGCTAAGAAACAATACGAAAACCGTTTCGTACTTTCAATCAAATGCCTCTTAATTGCCTTCATACAGAAATTAAAAGAGGCATTTGATTTTATTCTTGAAAAATCTTAGAACATTAAAATTAATGTAAAAGTACTCTTCATAAATTTGGATCATGTAATTTTTTTAATAGATATTGATACGTTAAATACAATTTTATAGGATTTAATATAGTTTTAATAAAAGTTATTGTACCAATGAATTTAAATATTAATTTGTTCATAGTTAAAGGGATTTTTAGTTAATGTATCTTAATTAAAAACTGTGCTTACCTTTGTATTGAAGCTTAAGGTAATATGATAATGATTCAAAATGTCACATATATTTGTAGAAAAAGACAAAAATCATTGAAGATGCAAAACTATTTTCAAACACTAATAAAAATTTGACAGAAATGGTACGAATTTTAAAAAAATAGTCTGCTCAATAAGAGTTTAGACATTGTGCTGTTTTCGACTCTCAAAAATTACAATAATATCACCAAATTTATAAAATTGATTCGTAAAGCAACGTATAAATAACTTTCTATTGATTATTAAAAATTAAAAATTATACATGATTTCCATGATGTCAGATTTTCATTCATAAAGTTAATTGTCAGATGCTTCTATAAAACAATTACTTCCAGATTTCTGACAAATAATTACAAAACTCATCAATAATTTGTATATCGAATTCAAAACACAGCTTATTTTATTCTAAATCAACGAACAAGCAATGTATTCATTTTTCGAATATTTATAATGGGAATAAATATTTTATCATGAGTTTGTACATGTATTGCCTCATAAGATACAGTTTAAGTTCATAGAAAACTTTTGTGTGTCTTAGTGATTGAAAAACTTTTTGTAATAAAAAATCACTGGAATATTTGGTGTAAATGAACTTTGATTGCTGTTTCATGGATAGAAATAAAGATATTTTAGAAATTAATTGTAGATTCTTTGTTTTGTCTTTTTATGTCAAATTTTTTACTTGTAAACACGAAGACGTAGGAACTAGTTGTGAATATTTGAGCTGTCTGCAAACGTGTGTTCTAATATTTTTTAATGAGAAACTTAATGAGGATGAGATTATTAATCAGGATTGTTTTTAATCTGTCAACAATCGGTAAGTTGTTAGATATTGTTTATGTGTACAGAACAGTAGAAGTTTCCTCTTAGGCATAGTAAAAAGCAATTCCAACTGAAATGGAATACATCGTTTCCCTAACTTTGACAAGAAATACAACTTTCCATATTTTAATGGTCGTAAGAACCATCGAAATCTCAATTTCTAAAAACAAGTAAGGAAAAATATTTTTCAATTACTGAATCGAATTGCGAGAAGCAATTGTTAACACATACTTATTTTAATGTCTTCATTACAAACACTACATTCAGCAGTTGTAAATTTAAAAATAATTCACGATTTAAAATCATTAATGCTCAATACCCCGAATGGGAAAATAATGATACGCTTTTGAATTACAGTTCATATTGGAATACCAAATGATGAAGAAACAGATAAAATGACAAAAGATTCCTTGCTAAGGGAAAATATAGATATTGAAGAATAATTTTCCAAATACAATTAAAAATATTCTGAAGCATTTTTCAGATGAAGATGAGGCAAGGTAGATACTCTTCAAAAAGAAGACATATGTTTGAGTGTTTGTCAATAAAACCAGAATTTTAACCATTTTTCTATAATCCAGCTATCAAAGCAACAAGGAATATTTCATAACTAGCAAGATTTTCCCATAACTACAGACATACCGATGATGACCTCACACGGCATAAAGAAACAGTATCAGCTATGAAAAGCATCACAGCCTTTTACAAATGGAATTGAACTCCCACTCCATCTGTGATTTTTTTAAATTAATTTTTGATACGAAAGTTGGGGCAAATAATGTAAAAATGCTTTTTGCATGTCCTCGGACGGAACAGGTTGGAATAAGAAAACTTATACTATGCATAAGTTGACCAAAGATTTAAGTCAATCAGAGAAAACTTTAATAGACAAAAAAATTAACTCATGTGAAAATATAAATTCGATATACAATAAGTTTTATAACGCATCACTAAACAATGCCTCGTCTACCGCTGGTGATACTCGTACCACCTACACTGGTTCAAAACAGCTTGAGCTATGTAATTGGAGTTAATACTAACAGCCACTTTATCTGCACAATATGTCTACTAGCAGTAAAACCAGTTTTACAGACACGAAGCAGTTAACTCATCAATAGGCTACGCGGTCGAAATGTGATGATCTCTGATATACCAGTGTCTTCTATTTACCAATCGCACATCACTAAGGAATTTATATAGAAACAGCATAGACTCGTCACCCACCTAGATACTTATTTCTTCAACTTTAATAATTAATCTCCATTTACGTATTAAATTTTTCGATGCCTCGAATACGTAACTTGCACAATAAAGCATAGTGTATCTCATATAAAGAGAAAATGGAACTGAAGATCAATTATTTGAATTCAAAGTAATTTAAAAATCATCGTATCATGTCAAAAAAGATTATTTTGAAAAACATTGCTTAACTTTGAAACAAGGAGCTGAATAACTGTCAGATAACAGTGGTAAAATCAAACACTCGCTTTGCAGTGAATTATATATTCTTTCTATTGTGCTAACAGTTCCTGAAGTTAGGGATAGAGCCTCAAACATATATTGCCAATGGTTGAATGGTAATTCTTGCTTAAGCGTTGAAAAAATATCTAACAGGTATAGCGCGTATGAAGTACTACAGTTTTCTTCGGGCTTCTTTTTTAGTGTTGTTTATGAATCTGATAGCCTCTTACACTACAAAATTTCTGTTCGGTTAATTAATTTTTATCAAAGTTAATTCATTCGAAGGAATTTTTTATTTATCTTTTATTGCATCGTAATTTAATAGAACTGAGCTCCTTTTTTAAAGAGAAACAGGTCTGGATTTCTAGATTCAGTCATTCGATCCAGTGAAGGAATCGAAAATAACATCCATTTATATGGAAGAAAGGCAGAAGAGATAAAATTTTCAAAGGCTCTGAATATAGTTTTCCAACTTAAATTGAATTAAATCTCTACTATTATAAAAGGAAGTGTTTGTTCGTGTGTCTGTATGCTGTGTCCATACGAATCTATAGCACTTACAGCCATGAAATTCAGCACATAGGTAGTCCTAAAGGTGACTAATGTCTGTCGAAGCCCGAATTTTAAAATTTAATCTAGAAAAATTTTTAATTGATATTTTGTGCTGCGCGTGTAGCCCCTCCTCCATTATGACGTATTGCGCAGACCGATCTGACATACTTATCGTGCATGCTATCTCTTCACTAAAAACACCCCTCCTCACATTGAAGTGATGGTGTAGTGAGTAAAGCGATGAACTGTGGTCGCAGTTAATGTTTTGGAGGGAGACCTATTGACTTCGAACCCGGCCGACGGATAATTTTTATTTTTCGCCTCTATATTTTTAAAACTAGTAAATACACTCTAATCCTTCCAATTTTTTCTGTACTTATTTTTACTTTATCCTTTTATTTTTTTAATTGAACGCAATTATTTTTAAAAATTTAATTGATTTTATGCAGCTTTTTCAATTCTAAAAATTCTTTTTATTCTGGTTCCTCTGTATTGTCACTGTTTGGTCCTTTTTCGTACCACCAATGAAAAGCAAACAGCTGAAGCTCCACCCCCATACATGTTCGACTCCAAGTGCCAAGTTCCTACCATCAAGAAATTTTCTGCAACTCAGTTAATAAATTGCATGAAATGAAGTAACAGTATTTATAAACGTTTAATTTGGTTTTGATTTCGCTGACATTGTGATTCATTTAGGTTGTTTGTCGGAATCAGTGAGGTGAAATAACAAGACTTTTTAAAAGTATAGCGTTATATTTAAAGATTGAATCAAAATTTTATTTCAGTAGTGGTTATTTCATAACTTACTTTTGAATTTGTACAATTTCTGCAATTTTAATCTCATTTTTATTTCAGGTAAATAACTCATTATTTTGGTTAAGCGTTATAGAGGTGACATAACCAGACTTTTCTAAAGTATAGCGTTATATTTAAAGATTGATTCACATTTTTATTTCAGTAGTGGTTTTTTCATAACTTACTTTTATATTTGTATAATTTCTGTATTTGTATAATGCAAATCTGACTACATACATGTGACACAGATGAGGCTATGAACTACACAACAGAGTTTTTGAACACATTGGAGCCATCTGGAGTACCCTCGCACATATTACAGCTAGAAAATGGGGAACCGATTATGCTTCTCAGAAATCTGCATCCACCTCACTCTGCAATGGAATAAGACACTCTATCAAGAAACTGATGCCGAATATTATTGAAGCCACCATCATGACTGGACATGCCGCAGGCGAAAACGTATTCATTCCTAGGATCCCAATCATCCCTTCGAATCTCCCATTCCAATTTAAACGACTTCAGTTCCCTGTTCGTTTAAGTTTCGCCATGAGCATCAACAAGGTACAAGGACAATCGCTGAAAGTTGTAGGACTCGATCTCATTAAACCGTGTTTCTCCCACGGTCAACTGTATATGGGTTGTTCAAGAGTTGGAAAAGCCGAGAATCTTTACATCCTAGCTCCAAATGGAAGAACATTCAACATAGTGTATCATGAAGCTCTCTAAGCAAGAATCAGTGAGGTGGAAGGAATGAGGCGACATACCCGTGTCATGTCGGGTGGTGGGATTCATTCTTAAAATTACTGTTTTTTCTTTTTAATGTTTTCAGAATCAGTAAGGGCAAACAAGAATGATGTCACGGGCCGGTGTGGGTACTGCCAGTTTATAATATTTATGAATTTTATTTAAATATTCTTTCTGAAAATTGTTGTCTTTAGAAATGCAGGATACTGAATATACTATCCTGAATAGTATATTCAGCTATTCTGAATATACTATCCTGAATAACTTTAATGAATAACTTTAATAACGCACTCATTAAATAATACAAACTAATCAAAACTTAATTAAAATTGCCTCATTGAATATATAAATCACGAAACATTTCATTACTTACAATTCCATTCGTATAACTTATTGTTTATTCAAACTATTTTTGTGCATGTTTTCTAGTACAAATGTATCTATTGATTCTTGTAGAATAACTGAGTGGAAAATTCTCACTACAAAATTTAAATGAAAAGTCACAGTTGTGGCCATAGAATTCATTTTGGAACTGAACAAAATCTAGATAGCTATTCATGAAAAACTCATGAAACATGTTTATGTCTCTCATAAAACAATATTTTTATAAGAAAATGTGTACCAAATAAAAACTACATGCTTGATAAAAACAAAATTAAAATATAGCAGTAAATTCACGTAGGCATAAAACCTAGGTTAATCTAAAAAATTTACATAATTTAGATATAATTCTGAGTATCTGGAGTTCAACCTTTACTCAACCAACAGTAGCAACAATGTAATGCCGTATTTCTATATTTAACCCTCTGAAGGATTCGTACGCATATATCAATTCCGCAACCTGATGTTTTCTCTGGATGGCTTCTAACCAATTTTGATCTTTTTGATTACTAGAATCTTTCCTACAATTCTTTCAACCAGTTGATATTGTTCTTTAGTCATTATGTGTGTTGTGGGAACAAAGCAACACTTTTCTTCTCGAAAATCTAATGACACTCAGAGGGTTAAAAATTATTAAACTGTTTTCAAGCTCTGAACTTGGAATTTTGCCTTTTCTCTGACTTTGCCATTTACTCTTCATTTTGCCATTTTACTCTGAACTAATTATGTTCGTGTTAGTTAAAACTACAAATAAATCAAATTAGTCTTTAGGTAATTTTCGATACATTTAAAGTTGTGATAGCTGTAAATTTAAAGCTTCGATAGAATCACTCTGGGGTAAAAGAATCTTAGTAATATTCAGTGAAGCAAGAGTTCTGTGCGCGTCCAAATTCTGCAGTTAAGAGTATATTTCCTTTTGCTATTTTCCCCATCATAATCATCGTGGGCATATATATATACTAAATATTCATGAAAACACAAATGAAACATACGATACTGCAATAAAATAACATTACTTTAATTACCTCCTCAACTACTATATTTCTGAAGCACACGTGTACAAAACATTAGCAATACTGTGTCATTAACCCTGAGGATAGCGTCGTTCCTGCCACCAAATTAAATTTTACCACCGTGGCCGCAATGCCGCCATTAATGGGGGTCTAATGACACATTCAACGATTATGTTAAATCTTCGCAATAATTATCAATTCTGGGCCCGCTCCCCTTGCTAATACTAGTTGATCACATCGATATGGTATTATTTGGAATCCCATTGTTTCGGAATGGATTGACGTAATTACCAAATTGACAGGCTCCGGACAACGTCGTTTAATGAGGACTCGGAATGCTAGAATGTTACCTCACGAAATATTCATTAGGAATAAGATGTTCTTGAAGTTATTCCGTGATTTATAACAAAGTGTACATCATTTATGATTTTAATTTCATGCATTTATTTTTCATTTTCTTTATCCTCCAAAGTAATACGCATTGCTATTATGCCTAATTTCATTGGGAACGATTACTTGACATTGTCTTGTGTTTGGCGCAGCTTGGCTAAATACGGCCCTTGCGCTATAAAACCCAACTAACCTACCGCAGAAATTTTTTAGAGGACATTTGACAAGACTGTGCAATTGTCTGTTATTTCTATTTCAACCCGTTCTTATTTTATGGTCATTACTTTTCCTGTACACTGCCATTATGCCTAATCACTGCTAATCAAGAATGCAATACCACGAAGGAAGTATCCAATAGCATTTACATTTGCACGATGGATAGTGGAAGGATATGCAAATTATTAACACTGCAGAGTATATGCAAATCATGTGAGCCAATAACGCCCCCTGTAAGCAGTACAAAAGGGAGAACAGAGAGACAGTTTTTAACATTGGAATTATGTTTTTATACTGATCCTATGTATAGGAAGCTTAATTCTACCTCTTCGAAAATTATGGCAGTCACGCACATTTCTGAGTTTGATTCAGAAAGAATTGTGGATTATACTTCTGACATCGGTGCTGATGTTGGAGACTGTGGATCATGACAATCGGTGCTCCTGTTGGACGAAATCAATCCACAGTAATGCGAATATGGAATTGGTGTGTGCAGGAGGGACTAATTGACCGACGTGAAAGATAGCAACGGCCTGGCCTTGTCACACCACCTAGCGAGGGAACAGATATTTTGTGTGCGTGGCTACTATGGATCGTGCTGCAATATAAATCCTATCTCAAGAACTAGGGTGTGTTACACAACCTGTGTCACTGCGTACAATTCGACGTCATCTGCAGCAGCGAGGAATTTTTTAAGGCCTCCATTGCTAAAACTACCTTTGACTCTACACTACAAGCGTCTGCGGCTGAAATGGGAAGTATAACACCATACGTGAACAAACGAATGACATGACATCCTCTTTTCAGAAGTATCTCGATTCTGTCTACCGCACCACTATAGTTGCATCTGATTCTGGGGCACCATTGCGACAGACTGCATGACCCGCATTATTCATCGCTATACCAGTCCTCATCACCTAGCCTTGTTGTATGGGGTGCCATTGGATTCTACTCCCACACCCGCCTAGTATATATTGCCCTACACTCAACAGCCACCTCTATACCTCTGAAGTTTGGGAGCCTGTACTTATCTTCAGGGCTTCCCAGCGGCCAGTTTTCAACAGGATAATGTACAACCGCACATAGGCATGCAATGTATAACAATTTCTCAATGTCTACCATGTTTCTCTTCTTCCATGGCTCACTCGTTCACTAGATCTATCAGCCGTCGAATGCATCTGACCGATTATCGTCCAACGACTTGCACACCACTGGTCATCCTATTACTATACCAGATGATCTTTGGCAACGTATAAAAGTAGCAAGGGCTGACGTTCTCCAAGCACACATGCAAAATTTCTTTCTTTCAATGCCGGCACGTGTATCAGTAGTTATCGCCTCCCATTTCGACTACACAAAATACTAATTTCTTTGCTTTCCGCAAGTCGAAAGGAACTGTATTTTTGATCCTTGTTCCTTATGTTATTGGTATAATAAATATGACCTTAAAATCTCTTGTCCTTAAGGGTTTTGTATTTTCTATGGCCAGCAGTGTATATAGAAAAAACAGTGAAATCGGAGTTAACAGCTCTGGATTAACGAGATAAAGTTGTAAGCAACCATTGGATACGAAGTGCGTAGATAATATTCGAATCTGATAAACCTTAGTGACTTCAAATAGTACGTGCATCCTTTACTAGAAGTAAGGTTTTAAGGTTCTTAATATCTCACATGGAACCGTGTCACGCTTTTGATCAAACGTTAAGTCAATGTAAGTATGATTTATGACCAATATAAATTTGGTAATAAATCATATACGGGGAATAACTTAAACTCGGTACGTTTGTGTAACACCTATCATGGACTTACAAGGAAAGAATATTAAGTCTAAAAAGAGTTTTGATATTAATTAAATGTGGGCATTTAGTTCGCATGGACTGAATAATATTTTGCATAATATGATTTTAATATTTTATTAAATTTTATCGTGAAGAAAGTATTTATTATGAGAGCATATAATGCGTTTTTTCCAGACAGAACATATTTTTAGACATATTACTATAAATAATTTATTTCCGCGCGTTTTATGACTGTGCTTCTTTCTTGTAACCCCTTGATATAATGATACATTAATTACCTTACTTAATTTTTAACATAAAATATAAGAAAGTGAGATTCTTATTTCTTTCTTTTTCAAATACCCAAATTAATTTCGGATTTGTTATTGTGAATAAAGCATTCATTGCTTGTTTGGAGCTTTTTCCTTGTAAGCCCATGTCAAAACAAATATAGTAGTAACAGTAATGAAACGGTTGCATTAATTATGTCAAATCAAAACAAATGAGAAATCTAAACGCGATCTACACTTTTATTTCGTCAAACTGAGAAAATAGTGTATCGCGTTTAATAAAGATCGTGTTTGCTTCTTATAACCACTCAATCCTTGAGTGAAGTTATTCCGTTTATCAGGTTTTCGAAGAATTATAATGGCAGGAAATCTCATCCCTGAAGGAAAGCGGTTCATACCTCCTGTAGTTTTGGGTTGAAGCTGGTGGGAGGCAATCAATTTTCCCCGAGACACCCCACATATGCGCTGTCGAATTCGTGTAAAAAATTTCTCCCCACTCCATGCACTAAATAAAGGGTCACTATAAATTCCACCCTTCAAACCTTTAAGCTTAGAAAGTGTATGTTGAATAGTGAAAGCAAAACTACTGTTTCGTCAATATCTGTATCTGTCGCACCAAACACTCGTGCACAAAGCGTGCGTTTAATGTAAGAAATTAAGTTTAATTAAATGATCATTGGAATAAGCCTTGATTCGTAGTTTTCGTGTTTCTTAGTTGGTACTTGAGAATGAGTTAATCAAATGCTACATAATATACTGGTCGATACGTTGTCCTGGTGATTTTACGACAGAAACATATTCTGTTAAGTGTTCACCTTCTGTTTGTAATAAATTATTTTCTGTGTTCCATAACTTTAGGCTTGATTAAGGTTTATTCCAAATTTGTCTAATTAAAGTTGTAAATAAATGTATTTCAACTATCTTCCTTGTGGCTGCATGAACATCTAATGAACATCTAATTTCAGACTTGTATCAAATTGAAAAGTGTAACATTTTTTTTGCTAGCAGTGCAGAGAATAAGAAAAGTTAAGGAAATTTATAATTAGAGAAAAATTGAAGTGATCAAAGCTAGTTGCTCTGAATGAGGAAATTTCTTAAGAATAAATGTAAAAAAACTCTTATAAGAGGCACAAAATAAATTGAATGGATTTCCCTAACGCAAAACTAAAAATCGTTGTAATTAAATGCAAAACTAAGTACTGATATTTTAAGTAAAAAGATCATTGAGAACAATAGAAAACTCCTGGATGATATTTTCTCATTTTGTTCCAAATAATCTACTAAATAAATCTCATCAAACGCGAATCTGTCAAAACTTCCAATTTTCCTGTTTCTCACGTTAAAACAACGTTAACGTTATTGCAAATTAATAAAAGAAACCAACTGATCATAAAAAAGGACACAAAAACTAACCACAAATGTGAAAGCTTCTTAAATCCATTTTTAGAACTTTGGCATTAAAGGAATATTCCTCAAGAGCAAAAAAACAAAACTCTATCTACCATGGCTAATTTAAAAAAATACTCCCCGTGATTTATTTTGTGCAAATTCTTGCCCTATCCCACACCATTTAATTGCAATTTAGACTTTATTTCCATTTACGAGCTATGGAGTAATTTAAGAAAGAGGTATTAGCCTAATGCGGTAAGAGAAGAAAGAATATAACAGAGGGGAGGCGAGAGTTTAAAACAAATGTGCACGAAAGTCACATAACGTGCCCCACTTTTTAAATATTTTTTACGTCTTACCTCATTCCAAAACAATATTCAATCTCGAACTCCATTAACACCGAGTTGAGGTAAAAATGCGCTGGATGAGGTAAAAATAAACCGATGGTTGCATTTTTCCGCTTTCTTTCACACATTAAGCACGAGTAAACAAGTTGGCACGTAAATCTCTGTGTAATGGCTGCAGTTTGTGCCTTAGTAATTATGTAACATTCATTACTATAGCCCGAAAGAATTTTTCGTCCGGAACTTTCTTATTCTGCCGGTCCTTTTTCCTATGACCGTTATTACGGACGATAAAACAGTTCAATGGAGCCTGATTCATTTTATTATTTTCACTCCATATGCAGTCAAAGATAGGAGCGGCAACATATACATATGTGGACGATAGAGTCTGAAAGAGATTTCCTCGGATCCGATGGAACGGATAGAGGCTTTTCTTTCGCACAGTGCAGAGGCATGCTTTTTTAGTGTTATTATTCTGATAGGGGAAATCCAGAACCATACTTTGGGTAACATTTCAGGATCAGAAACACATCAGGAGGAACGGAAGAAGAAAAATTGTCTTTTGTTTTGTTTCATTCCGTTTTGACAGAGATAAGAACATAGTTATAAAAAATTAACTCGATTTATAACTTGAAACAATCGCTTTGAGTACTTTTGATGCAACGAATATTTTACATTCTCTTGTTTGATTTGAATTTGTTGTGATCTATGGTCACTTTTTGCTACACATGGGCAAATTACAATGGGATCTATAGCTTAATGTCGTTTCCATGTTTTTATGGAGAGAGATAATGGAGTGTTTGTTATCTTAATCATTTGAAGTTTTCAATCGTTTCATTGTCATGAGTCTGATTAGAGTTGCCCGCACTTCATGCGTTAATAAATTTGAGGATTGCTCTCTATTAATCTTACAAACCATATTTCCTGTTCGCTGAAGTTTGTCATTCATAAAGACTAAGAAAACTTATGACCTCTATTCCATGACTAAAGAAACTAGTACCTTTTCCTTCCTTGTGAGATTTGTGGTGGTTGTCTCAGCGAGGAATCTCGTCATTAGAAGATCTGACCAGATCTTGATGGACGAGATATCTCGTCATTAGGAAAAACTGACCAGACCTTGATCTCGTCATCATCAAAAAATCGGTAGTATCTTGATGTCGAAGTATCTCGTCATTAGCAAAATTAGTCAGATCTTGATGGACGAGACATCTATCATAATGAATTAGCAAATGGATCCTTAGAGAAATTGTGTGAAAAGGGAGAACAGAGAATGCTAATTCGATAAGCTATCGGCAATGATGTTTCGATAAGATATCGGCGCAGCTAGTCCGATACTGGATCTTACGCCATGAAACCCCAAACAACCAACCATCGATAAGATATCTCAAGATCTAGTCACTTTTGCCAATGACGAGGTACCTCATCCATCAAGATCTGGTCTCTTTTTGTTGTAGAGACAAAACTGCCCTATTACTCCAAGGGGAAATGAATATTCAAGTGGGAAAAACAAAGTAGTCTTGCCTCTTGCCTATAACTGGAGTTTGGAACGTTTTTGCATCAGAGGCTAGTTACTAGAGTTCAGAGACACTGTGAGAACAGAATAGTGAGTTAAGAGTGAAGCTGTGATAGTAGTAGAAACCGTGTTTGTAATCAAAAGGCTCCAGATAATTGTTGGGAATGACTTGCTTCGTTTTGATATTTCAACTGGTCATCCGGGACCATATATCGAGGTGCGTGTAGACTGTGACTTGGCGCTTTTTGAAATTAATCAGAATTGACATATTGGCTTGTTCATTACCACGTCCGGATCACCTCTGTCGAAGATGTGTGTGAAGGTTGCTGTTACAATCAAAAAAGCGATGCGAGTTCCATATTAATTTTGTTTACGAATATTTACAATTTAAAAAACGATAAATTGTTAAACGAACCCTAGTTGTCAACATCTCTCTATATAGAGGTAATAGCTGCTCTACGATTGATACTCGCATGTGTGTGATCTAGATGTGTTCTTCAGTTTCATCACAAGTTATTTATTTGTTACTCAATGAACATTTCTCTACATTTAACTTTGTTAACAAATCAAACTATTTCCTATAACCTTATATTATTCATACACATTACTTAGTATGTCAATGAGATACGCAAAAATGTTCCCTTAAAATAGACAACCCTAAAAAGAGTACAATCGGTTAAGACGAACTTCATGAGTCAAAATTTTTTCCTGTAAACTGTGATTTGTATTATCTGTACAGTATTATTTCACAAAGAAACAGGTTGACAAGATATAAAAGATGTGGAAACATAACTTAACCCTCCTGGTGGTTGTCTCGACGAGGTATCTCATCATTAAGAAAACTGACCAAATTCCCTTAAAAAAGGATTCCCTTCCTTTGAGATACGCAAAAATGTTCCCTTAAAATAGACAACCCTAAAAAGAGTACAATCGGTTAAGACGAACTTCATGAGTCAAAATTTTTTCCTGTAAACTGTGATTTGTATTATCTGTACAGTATTATTTCACAAAGAAACAGGTTGACAAGATATAAAAGATGTGGAAACATAACTTAACCCTCCTGGTGGTTGTCTCGACGAGGTATCTCATCATTAAGAAAACTGACCAAATTTGGATGAACGAGATATCTGGTCATTAGAAAAAATCTGACCAGATCCTGATGTCGTAATCATCGAAAACTCGATAATATCTTGATGACTAGATATCTCGTCATTAGCAAAATTGGTCAGATCTTGTTAGACGAGGTATCTAGTCGAAACCACTTGGGGGGTTAAAATCAAATATCTGCAATTAAATGCTTTTCAAGTCCTGTTAGCTGCCTCACCTTGGCGAGGACACTGAGAGAAATACGTGAAGTACAATAGGAGTTTTTCTCCTGGCAGGGTCAACCCCTAATCATGAAGGCCATTCCAATATTATCAGGTAAATGGTATCAGGCATCATTTGAGGACAAGTCAAGCTTCAGCCTTTCGGGTACCTCTCAAAATGAAGCTGCAATTCTCTCCCATCGTCCTCCCTCTCATATCATTGACTGTGCATCAGTGCATCCTTTAATTTATGGGTGAAAGACGAAGAGGAGGCAATATTCTCCCCTGCTCAAGTGTCAAGATCTTATTAACCTGGTCTAGAATTTTCTAGACTAGGAGATAAACAATAACAAATGCTTTTAGTAAACTATTTGAAGATAATGTCACTGAAGAAACGTTATTTAAAATTATCGAGTTCACAAATAAATAAGCCGTGCTGCATTTTACTAAGGTTCACAAGATCCACCAACTCGTTTCTGTGATAAAAAAAATGTTTCAGGAATTGGGATCTAGACAAAAGTAAATCCCATTAACTTAATAATGTTAAGAATCTTCCCGGGGGTAAAGAATCTTGTTTGATTCCGGCATTAACTGGTGCTATTTCGTTTTAACGATAAACGGAGTAAAGGCCTTGGTCAATGAAATTTGTTTTTGTAAACCAAAAATTTCTATCATTGAAAGTCATCTTAAAGAAATAAACAATATTTGAATGCTTGGCTACGACAAGGAATTGAAATAGCGTTGGTATTGTTGATGCTTCTTGTTAAACGAATTCTATCTTAATGAGATTTTTCTTTAGTTAATTATGATTGTTTAATCGTAACCACACACAAACATTAAATACTAAATATAGAAAGTGGTCATCAATTTAAATTTAAGCACACTTGAAGAATTTCTTCGTAATTCAGCTTGCATACATATTTTTATTCCCAAATTACATTATAGGCTATTGTTAAATAATCTAAGAAATTATGCAAAAACTTATCAAATATAGCGTTTTAAAATTTCGTTTCATATATGAAATATGTAGACATAAGTTATAGTTGTATATGTATCATATCGATGTTCAAGTATAATAAAATTCCCCTTTCATACAATAAGTTTCCATGTACTTTATGTTCCCTGATTGCCACGAAGTATGTTTCCTTTAATATGAATTGTACTTCTAAATTATCTGGCAGTATTCCAAATAAACTAGATATGGATAAGTGAGATAGAGGATGAGTTATTCGAATACAGCAGCATTTGATGGGAGCAGTTTGTTTATTAGACTCTTGAGTAATGAAAGAAGCTTTAGTTTTAGGTTTTTAGGAATTATGCTTCGAAGTGTTTTTGCTATTACTTCCTGTAGGAGAGAATAATTGTTCCAGACAAATTTCATCATTTGCACATATAATGTAAACCCAAAAAATACATTTTATATATTAATTACGCTTCCTCACTTATGTTAAAGAAATTAATGATAATTTCCTGACATTACGTGGAAAAGATCCTTATTGTTTTGTGATGCATGTTTATTTGCCCTTTTTCATTCAGTAGTTCAAATAAAGAAAAGTAAATTAATGTTGGGTGATTGTTTGGGGTACGTGTCATACAAATATTTTTTTTTATTCAAGGAACTTTTGTGTAAGCATTTTTTAACCAACTATATTAAAATACAGCAATTCCATGCTTGTAATTTGCATGTGAAATTTAATATTTATAAAGGGTATGTCCTTATCCTGAATAGAAATTTAATAGTAATTAAATATTTAGGAAAGTTTAATTATATTTAGAAATATATATACACAGTTAGGAATATATACGAATTATATTTAAGAATATCTATACAACCCCGTACTATACAAACACGATAAACTGAAAATCTCATTTCATTACCGAATTCAGAAATATTCAGAAATTCCGAACAAGAAAATATATTTTGAAGATAATCTTACCTTGCCACGATTTTAATTTCTAAATTATTAATTCCTTTGTTATTTTAGTAATAACATATGTTTAATTTCTTAGTGAGTGTAATTCCACAAATCTATTTCTAGATACATAATGAAGAGTGTGCGAAATTTCCTATGAAAGTGAGTTTCACAGGCAAAGAGTGTACAATTCTAATTTGTTTCTAAATTCAGTTTTAGTTCTACAATGGTCGAATCCTGCTCCTTCATATAAGTGTGAAGCCGTAAAAGGGGGTAGTACTTTCAAAGCTTTGATAGGCATTAATGTTTCTTAAACTAATAACTAGAATTTTTAAATAATATTGTGCGATTGAAGTTCATTTCTAATGAGAAATCTTTAGTTGGAAAGAAAAACAGTGAAGTCCATGCTTGGCTCTGGCAGTGGATTTTTTTTGACAAGCTCATCAAAGCCACACATTTTTGTGACTTCAAATTCTGACACATTTTGCTAACCAACAAAATTCAACACACTCATCCATACCTTAAGAATCCTTGCATTATGAAAAACAATGAACCCTTTTTTGCACGAATCCCTATATTACAAAACCACACGATTTGAATCCGGTTGCTCCCAAATATTAAAGAACATAATTCATTCAACCAAACCATTTTTAAGAAATTTTTTCTCGGACCATTAAGATTGGTATAAGAATCTAAAGAATCAATTACTACTGTATCAATGACATTTTGATCAAATACTTTAATAGCGATATCAAATCTGTACTTTGGTAGAAAAAGGCCCAATGCCCATTTTATAAATTTTTGGTAACAATTTATTTAATAATTTTTTAAATTTTTAGTACAGCATACAAAAACACTTCCCAATGCCTTGATTCTTTCAGAATGTATTAACAGGAGGACATTGGACCTTTCATGTTCATTGCCTTAAAGTGATCAGTAGACATAATTTAAAATCAGCGAATTCGGACACAGGCCTTTTTTCTACCAAGGTACAGAAATATAAAATGAATTAATTTTATTTTAATTTATAATGCAGCTCTGATGAGAAGATAGATAATCTTAAGGGAGACCATTTCTACATAAGTGGTAAATTCGCAAGGGGAAAGAGCTGCCATTCGTAAAATCATGTGCGGCGATTGCCAAAGGTGATTGTTTCGCCAAGTCGTAATCACTGCTATACCTTCCGGCGACGACGGATAAAATCGAAGTAGAACCCGCAACAAAAACGTCACTAGTGGAAACGTATTGTTTACATTTAATTTGTGTGCCCCCTAATTTAACAAATAGACTTATTCAAAACCATGTGACTCAAATGCCAACTTGTCAGAGCCGGACTATATAAGAGGATATGGTGATATAGTGAATATTTCCTTTAATACGAATTAAATATCCAAGCTTCGCCATAACGGCGATAAACATTTTAAGGTACTCTCGATAAGGTATCATGAGCGAGCAGGGAGTAAAATATCCTTCTGGGTTTTTTTTGTGTTTATTCAGAAAATTCCTCTCATACGAATTCGTAAGCAGTGTAAGTAAATGAACCAGGATGACAGATATTTTACTTCGCGTTACCTAAATGCTATATACGTATTGGGGTTACCTTGAAATGTAGTTTATGACTTTTTGACGATCTTCTTTTGTCTGTCGTTTTATCTAATTGGAGCTGACAAATTAACTATTATACATCCAATCGGAATACATTCTTTGTTTATTTATTTATTTATTTATTTATTTCAATTAACGTCACACTGGAGCAACACAACGGGCTATTGGTGACGGTCCGGGATCAATCCCAAAGGGAAAGATCCGAGGACAACACCACGTAATTTTGAACCACGGTCAGATGACGAGGCAACACCTGAGCTGGCACCCCACTCTCCAAACTTCCACACCACGCCAATTATACATTCTTTGACTTTTTATATTGGTAACATGCTGAAATCGTATTCAGAAACAAACTAAGTGACGTCACGTTCGGAATACGTACATAAAGCACACCCACCACAAAAATACTACCATCATTTACATTTAGCTTGACAGAGAAAGCCTATCATACATATGATAATTCCTGAAACCGAAAACCTTCACATTGGGATTCTGAGTGATACCATCACTCCTCTTTGGACGTTAGCTTATTCGTATTTATTTCATCTTGTTGGTACCTTTCGGCATCTTTAACAAGGAGATGATATTTGAATTCAATTTCATCTACACAAACATTTCTGGAAGCAATCCTATCCGGAAAATAAAAATTCATCATTCATTTCTTGTGTTCATTTGTGCACGTGGTTATCAATTTTCTGATACATATTCATACACATTTTTCTTTTCCAACTTGATTCAAGTGCAGTGCTTCTTTAATTAACTTTTTCCCCTTCGATTTTCGGAATCGCATGTCGCCTTTCTCCTACATTCGAGACACGACGTTTAATTATGCAAGAGTTCGGGCATTTTGCTTATGCTGTTAGTTTTTTGTTTTCGTTTTTTGTTAAATTTTTAATTAATCTTGGTTTCAAATCTGTACTACGAAAGAAGGCTTTGAATATTATCCTTCGGAGAAAAAAAGGGTACGAGTCAAAACAAAAGATGGATAATAGACAAAAGAAAAGTTTTCGGAGGAAGGATGAAAAAATTGCATGAGAGGATGAGCTTTAATTAACTATTTCCTACGAATAACGTATTTTTCGTTCCCTATGCAGCTAATTAATATTACCTTTTGTCGAAGAAATAAATGAAATATGACTAAAATAATATATCCGACCTCGAAGTAATCAATGCGAAAAAATAAAGAAAACGAAACACTGTAAGGTTTCGTTTTAATCAATTTTCAGCATAAGTGGTTCCTTGGAAACAAGTATGTAATTTTTCAATGTCGCTCGCGATAACTTTCAAATAATAGTAATATTCCAAATTAGTTGTATTCCTATTCATGTCGAATTTCTTATTAATTCGAGGGAAAAGGATCCTAATTTCCCAAGCTCTCCCGATGTCAGATTATTTATTCGTTAAATGTACTCCTAAATTAATTAAGTAAGTTTTAATAAGCAAGTGTGTTTTTCATAGCCAACTGGATGTCGTATTTGTTTGGATGTATTTAAATGCTTGCCTTCAATTTAAAATCTCATTGATAAAGCAATCATAGAAAAATAATTAGTTTCCAGTGTTCTTATTGTAATGAAGACTTACCTCTTAATGTAAGCATTTGTTTTGATGCATTTAACACAGACTTTTTGCAGAGGGTCTAATCAACAAAAGAATTTTCGTTTGTTATGTATATATGCATACCTCAAAAAGAATTACTCTACCTTTCTAATCCTAAGATTTCTTTTTTAATGATCATGATTAACAGTAAAATTTTTATTCCTCTGTTTCACATTTGGAAAACTGCCGATTTAAAAATCATGTGTATTTACTTCAATTTATTGTAAATGGTACAAGTTAATATTATGTTCTTTTTATATTTATATTGTGTTATAGACAGTGATTCAAAATGGATGTTATATCTTTATAACCATCCTGAATACTTTCAATATAAAAAACGTCTAAATCATGTGTAGATATTGGATTCATTCATCATGTTGTGCAAAAGTGTTTTACTTGTATAAAAATACGAATTGTGACTTTTTATGCAAGTATTCTAAGAAATCAGAATATTTTTCTTAATGTTGATAAATAATGTGTAAGTATTTGATGTTATGCTAAAGGGTTTTATATGCATAAAAACACGGTTTTACTTTTTATACAAGTACTGTGCCAAAATACATCCAATCAGAAAAATATTTCCTAGTGTCGATACATTATGGATGGGTATCGAATTTATCATGTGCAAAAAGATTGTATATGTATGAAATTTATTTTCTATAGTTGGTTACACTCTCCCAAGAATTTCTAAATAGAAAAATATTTTCCTACGCCCCACTAATTAGCTGAAAAATATCTTTTAAGAAAATATTAATTGAGGTATCAACATTTCAAACCTGTAGCATTTATTACCGTACTTTTAGGAAATATTACCAGATGAGATATCACTTGATTTAATTCATACACCATTCACGTTACATTTAACACAAATCCACATAAAAATTCCATTTTATTGTCAAAAATATGTTGGCCAACATAGCTGGTAGTGTTTTGTCATTAAATCTATAGCTTGATAATATTACACTGAAAAACGAGAATAATTTTATTTCATTCGACAAACTAAAAACAGTTGGAAAGCATATCTTTAATTAAAAATGTTTTGATAACATGTCCTTAAAATAAATTAAGTTTTGTTTTTATACATTCAAAACCCGTTCTAAAATAAATGTTACATCCAACATCTATTCACAATTCTAAGACATTTTCTAATTGAAAGTGTATTTCTACAACTTATTAAAAAGATACTACAGTAACATCTATTCTAAATCTTCCTGTTATGTGTTATTGAGCATAACTGAAATTGAATCTCGATGGATTAAAACTGCTTAAATAAAAATTAAAAAATGCTTAAACCGAGGGAAGAAATTTACAGTAAAATATAACTCACCAAAGTCAGAAATTTGTTCCCTAATGAATTAAAAACCTAAATAAAATTTTAAACACGTCAATAAATTAGTTTCGTTAAATTAATTTTGAGATAAGATTAAATAAAACTGTAAATTTTCATAAAAACTTAGCAGTTTCGTAACATATAATTTTTATTGAAATGCAGTTCCATTCGGAAAATTGTTAAATATTTTTGCTTTAAATATTTCGAATATTTCAATGTAATCCTATTTTTTCTGAGTATATTTAGTTACGTGTTTCACACATTAATGATTGAATGCGGTAAAAATTATAAAATGTCATGTTCTGTTTAAACGTGAAGCAATGAAATGAACCAGGCATGATTTATATGTTTAAATAACATATATTGCAAAAATAACACGCAACTTTTCAAATTGAATTAAAAAGCTGAGCATCTAATGATGTGTTGCAGTCTTCAAACTAGAAGAAATACGATTTTTATCTTCTTTATATTTTATAGCCAGTAAAATCACAATATTGACTCAAGAAGGTCATTTCATGCAACCCTTTGTCATTAAATACTGGTTTAACGAGTTTTTCTCACATTTAAGAAGCATTAAATTATGTCTCTGATCAACAATGTTCAGAAGAGATATTTTAAATTATTTTTGAATTAACATTTGATACTTTCATAAGCAAATTGGTGGAACTCTAAATGGTTAATTTTGAAATTATAGAAAGTATATCGAGGGCTTAGAGAAGAAACTTATTAACACACACAATTTTTTATCGTATAACTATTTAAAATACATTGTCATAGAACTGTAGTAGACAATAGTGAAAATTGAAAGATTGATTTAATTGAATAAATGATTTTATCATTCACGTTGGAATTGATGCTACATTAAATCACATAAAACTCATCTAGTTCACATAATAGATTAATTATCAGTTTTGAGGCCAAAAAATAAACATTATAAGCATTTTGATATAGTATTCTATATCTTTTAAACACATTATAATACAGCAATGTATTTCTCAGCATCATAAAAATAAGCATTAAGTGTCTCCGAAAATATATCATTTAATGGGTTTCTGCTTAAAACTGATTATATGTGCTTTTATCTGACTATAAATGCAAACTACTTTTTTATGGACATGCACTAATTTAGGAATGCTAATTTCTGTACTTATAATTTGATGAAACCTAATTTTTACAGAAGAAATTAGAAAAGTGAAAATGAGAGATAAAAAGCAGGATGAAAGTGAAAGCAAGAGTGTTTCCAAAATTCTTTTCTACATGTTTATTTAATAGAAACATTTTCTAGTGAAAATAAATGTCATTGAGTGGCATTTAATTGTACACATAGTCGAAGAACTGTAGTAGACAAAAGTGAAAATTGAAAGTTTGTTGCAATTGACTGAATGATTTTACCATTCTCTTTAGAATTGACGCATGAACAAAAAAAGAAGCCACATCAAACATAAAATTTGTTTCGTTTATACAGTATTTTAGACACCTGAGAGCATTTACCAGAACAAACTAGTTTAGAAATTTTATAATAAAATACACATAGAAAGGAACGTACAGACTACGGTATTTATTGATTTCACATTATTAAAATAGATAGAATACTATTTTTATAACTTGAGAAAAACATCTGAAAACTAGTTTAATATAACTGGTTTGACTTTCTTTTTAAGGTTTTACTGCATTCCTATTTCACAACATGCTATTTGATTGGCGCCGATTTGTTTCACATGAGATTTCAGAAGAAAGTTATTATTAAACTTCCCGATAGACATGAATTGTGAACAATCCATGCGTTTGAAACAGTTCTAAAAATATCGACCCTCTCAATGAACCATGGATTTATCAGACATTAATATTTTCATGTCTCTTGTATGAAAATATTAAAAAACCGATCGCTTCTAAAATATACATGCATTTCCATTTTTGAATTCCATGAAGGAGCAATCAAGGGAGATATTTTTGGCACATCTTCCTTAAATAGGATATAACCATCATACAAAATAACAATTCACTTAACGATCCAATAATACACGTTTCAGTATTCAGTCAATAGAGAAACCCGTTACTCCCCCTCCCCTTTTCCTCGCTTCTAATTCACAGGAAACATACATATTGCGATCCTGCATAAAATCAGTAATAAACGCACGATTTCTTTAACAATCGAAGGGTTGGGTATTCGAAACTCGATCCAACCAAAGACCGTCGTGTATGCGGGGCTGATATCCGTTAAATCTGTCGTGGCCTCAAATTTCCTCATGTTGGCATGGTGGGGAAGTTTGGAGAGTGTAGTGCCAGCTCGTCTTCCCTTGGGGATGGATCCCGGACTGTCGCCAATATCCCATTGTGTTGATCCAGTGCGACGTCAATTAATTACCCTACCCTTATATAAGTTGTTATTCTTAAAACTAGTCTAATAAAAATATCATAAAACTTAATAATTGCTGAGATATATATTTTTACTGACTAGACTTCTACACGACTATAAATTCATATTTATCACTGGAAAATAGTTGAAAGGATGGGAAGATAATGTTTATATTTGTCTACAAACTAATGTTGTCAATATCTTCTAATATTAATTATTTTGATAAAATTGATTATTTTACTAACTCTGAGCGATCCGAGTTTTCCAAGTAGTGAAGTATTGCTTTTTCTCTACAACACGAATAATGATTAAATAACCACATCTCTCTCTATTGGTTCAAAGAATTCAAGGAAAGATTCCATTGGTCAAGGAGGTCGAAACTGGTTAGAAGTCATGCAGGGAAGACTGCAAGTTGAAGAACGGTTATATGTATGTGAACCCCTCCTAGCTGTCGTTGAGTCTAATTTCCAACAAACGTCTTGGAAAAGATTTTGTGGTTTTTCGTCGTAGAACGGTTTATTTTATACCTTAAATTTAGTATTTCGTCCTTCAATTCAGAAACTCAAATTGCTTTTCTGTTGTATAAATTTGTCAATCCAACTGGATTGTTTCAATGTTTGCCCATTCAATTAATTTATTTATTGAAGATTCCACCATCATTGAATGTTTATTCAATTTTTGTCCTTCAACTAATCTACATTGAAAATTTATTTTCAAATGTTTCCAACAATTTTTCAATGTTTGTTTTGATGTTCCAATTGTTCTGATATAGAATTTTCCAAGCCCCTTTGAACACATTTTCAACGCTGTAAAACTGTTACATCTTCAACCTTAGATTCAACTACCCTTCAGAATTTATGCAATGTTTGGGATCAACTAGTTCTTGTTAAATATTTCCACTTTAAATCAATGTTTATTCAATCTCAGATGTACAACCAATTTTATACGTCTGTTCAACAAATCATCAGCATTGAAAAACTGTTGAACATTGAAGATATTAAAGATTCAACAATATTTTAACTTTTATACAATTTTTAATATAAAATTATTTTTCAACGTCAACCTTGAAATAATTTTGAAAATTTGATTTAATCAATATACCTAAGATAAGTACGAAAGTTACAAACAGGAATTTCGAATATTATTTGCAGCTAAGCAGTTGCTATGCAGTGTTAATTATGGCTACCTACTGATTTCTCAATTGTCCGACCTTCTAATTATTAATAAACATTCTCTTTTCAGCCCTTCATAAATGCCTTTAATTTTATCCTTTTCCACTTCAGTCTAATATTTTCATGAAATTGAAAAACTAGAAAATACTCCTGCTGACTATATATATTTTGCCAGCCCTATCAATGTGTTGTTTTTACTTGCAGCATTATGAACCGTATTATGACGTGATTTTATGACAGAATTCTTCTGGTTCCACGCTTTTATACCCTTCTATTCTTCTATATTTTAAAATTTATGCTAAAATTACTTCTACTTTGAACACTATTCCTTTCTGCTTCAAACAATGTATTTGAACAGGCTTGTTTTAAATGCTATTGATAATTTTCAATACGTTTACGAATTTAACTTGAATAAGTCACAGATTTTCCTGCACTGCATTCGTCTGTATACAAACACGTATGGGTTTTAACATTATCCTTCTTTATTTATAATTTATTGTATAGCTAACTAATTAACTGAACTACTTTTTCCAGGATTACTATTACAAAAAGTTTCTTTTTAAGAATCCATCACCCATAAATTTTGTTGTATCCTTCTCGATCCACACACAAATGTGAGTATAGTTTTTAAGTAATTCAGATTTCTGTTTTACCTTTGACAGGCATATCTTTTCACTACAGCCATCTATCGGCCACGATATATACTAATAATTTTAGATATGGTGCTTGTATTTCTTCCAAGCATGAACTGGGGGATTTTGAATTCCGCAATCCCAAATGTTCAAAAGTCTTTCATTAATAATTAATATCGATATACTAACATAGATTTAAATATCCCTAATTTTCTATCGAAAAAGTAGGAAACAATTCATGTAGCGTAAAAATGGAGACAGATATGAAGAGCTTTCATTCAAAAGTAGACAAACCGCTTTTAGTGAAATGTAGTAAATACAGTTATTAGTTTTATTCTGTCTGCTTTTGATTGAAACCATTGCTTCTTGTTTCTGCTCAGTGGATTTGGATTTGACTAAATTAACATGTAGCACCGGTCTAAGACATTCATAGCTGCTCAGCTTCCTTCATTATACATGATTGCCATTTCTACAATTTTTTTAAAAAGAGGATTTGTCGGCTTTTGTATGAAAATTCTTCAAATGACGTGTATTAGAAGGAGTTTCAGTGTTCAAAACTACCGAAAAAACATTTCCTATAGCGAACGCATTTGTTTCTTCGCTGTATGGGCGATGTGTTTGGGACTAATTTGTAATATGCTGAAATTGCATTCGACAAATATCTCAAGTTACACTCCATATTAGAAAGAGATGACCAAAACACTAACACACTCTATATTCAGCTTTGTTTTCCCAATCAACACAATTTTATAACTACATTGAATATGTGTGAATTTTACGAATAACTTATTCATAACTGCTAGATTAGTCCTCATATACAGTGTTAACCCTCTGAAGGATTCACACATATGCAGTGTATTTCAAAATATCTGTTAATAATCTGTTATATATAAAGGGTTGTAGTAGAGGGGCCCAAAATAAATATAATTTTTTTAAAGAATCATTTTTAAAATAAACAAAACAAACAATCGTCCCTTTCTGTTCGCAGCCCCATACATCAGATGCATATCTGCAATCTTAGAATTCGTGTAGCGATGCATGCGGTTGAAATTTGAGCCTTACGCCACAGAAACGATATTATCGACTGACCTATACAGCGCCCTCTACCACCTAAACGCAGCATTTCGGGACACACATTCTTTGACAAAAAAATGTTTATTTTGGGCCCCTCTACCACACTTTACAATTTGGCTATATATTTTCGAAACACCCTGTTTAACCGTTCTGCAAGTATCTTTCGTTCTGTACCTTTTGCAGGATTTTTTAATCAATCGAAAAGTTATTTAGGATAAAAGCGAGACTTACTACTCGGAAATCTCGCTACGCACATAGGGTTAACTATGTAATTAATCAAAAAACTCATAAATGTGTTAAATTAGCATATAAATAAAGAGTACTTACTTTCATAAATTTTCACCCTTTTTAAAAGTTTTAAAAATGTTTATTTAACAACTATCCCGATTTCCATTCCTTGCAATACACGGCATTACATCCGGCTTTCCAGACTACCACAGAAATGAGTCCACATTGTAGCTTTCCTGATACCAACGAGAGAGGATGCAATTGATCATTCCAGCAAACAGTAAATCACCGAAAAACACAAAAAAGGCATCCGCATTCATAATGTTCCCGATAACTTCTCGAATAACTGCGATCTCTGGAGCCAAGTTTTAAATTATTTTTAACGCCTCCCTCTACACTATTAACTACTGGAGTGAGCGAGAGAGGGAAGGGGAAATAAAGCAGGCTTTTATTGCGCTTTTAAATTTTCTCAAAAGTTCTCGCGCTGTTATTCATATTTACGATGCTATTTAATACGCGGTCGTGAAACGTTGTGTATAGCCGGGGCCCGCTCATCCCTCTTTTCAGTGCTTTCCCGGGGCTGAAAAAGGGGCGCAAACAATCCGCGGCACGCGAGTGGGAAATCAGTCGGGATTTCTGGAGCGCGTGACAAACGCATATAATGCAAGATAAAGGGGCTCCGGAGAAAAGGATAACAAGAACAACAGAAAAAGGAGCTCTGCCCGGAAGTTGTTGAAAAATTATCTCCGTAAGCAAATAGTGTAATGGTGGGACTGACTACAGAACTCACGAACTCGTACATGATATTAGCTCCGGCTCTCCGCTGTGAATATTAAGCAGGTTTTTCTACAGGCATATTCCATATTTGTTGCGCGAGGTGGAGGTAAAAATAATCCACAATGCTGCTGCAAACTTGATTTCGATAAAAAAAAAATAGACAGCTTACAATAAAATCGTTTTTTGAAATTGTCCCTTTGCTTTTCAACGCATTTATTCAATCGTTGCGCAGGCTATTTAGTGCCCTCAAAAAGGGTTTTCAATTTAGCAAAAAGCCCGCATGCACAGAACCTTTCAGTCCTTGGTAAATGACAAATTTGCCACTTCATCTACAGAGAGGCATTTTCAGTCAAGTTAAATGCAGTTTTTGTGCGGTGGGACGTGTTTCCTGTACGTATTCCGGACGTGACGTCAGTTGGCTTGTTTTCCGAATACGATTTCAGCACTTCGACAGTGAAAGTTCCAAAGACTGAAATCTGAATTGATATATGAAAAAATTTATTGGTCAATGCAAATTAGATTAAACGCCAAGAGTCTCCAAAACGGCGATCAACTACATTTTAAAGTAACCCAGATAAGCATCATGCGAGAGCATTTGAATAGCAGTAAAAAGTAGATATACGTTTAGTTTTAAAATGCAATTTGAACAAATAAGGCGGTCTCTAATTGACAAAAAATAATTTTCAACCACTCCAAATTTCAGTAGAAATACGTTTCACACCACACATATTTTGAAATGCAATTGGAACAATTGGCAAGCTTTAAGTTTGCAACATTCATCTAGTTATTACACACTGGGAAGCTGTCTCCAATCAGGTGCTGTGGGGAACTTTTGACGTAATATCTTCGCAGACCGCGTCTGGTTTCTTTGTTTATACCGATATCCCTCCCAAATGTGTTGTACGAGGGTGAGACAATAATTATCCACAATGCTGCTATAAACTTTATTTCGACAGAAATAGACAACTTACCATAACATCATTTCTCAACAGTCTCCTTGCTATTCAACGAACTAGTTCCATCATTGTACAAGCTTTTGATATAGGACTACGTCTAACTCAATGGATACTATGAGGGCACTTACGATATATCGTCTGTAATGAAAATATGACGCAGTTGAAGTTTAGTTATATCGTTAAAAATACCTGACGAACGGAAATCGTATTGGTATATTTGTAAATAGCATGGTCCAATTCGTATACTGTGCAATACATTGACCCTTCCTCGTCTATAACGGAAACCTTGAGTACAACACGACTGTGCGTGGTATCGTTTTAACAAGATCTAATCAAGTTGGTTTGGTTTGGAGCAAGGGACGGACAAGTAAGAGACGGACACACAATGAAAGTTTTACTGACACAGAAGAGAAATGCACCCAGGGAGGAATGAACCTGACAGGAATCGAACTTGCGCCGCTTACAACTCGAATCTATTCAAGTGTACGAAGAACATTTAGCAGTGGTTTGAAATGAATATTTTTGAAAATTGTTATCTTGTGAACCGTTGAACACTTTTGTAACAAATTAAATAAGCGCTTTGAAACAATACTCGACTGACTCATTTCAACTCTCCGTAGTACAACTCCATCTAACAATCGTAATCCTACGCTCCAAGCTGACGTCTCAATCAATCTGACCTCTCAACTGAGCCTATTTGTTTTTTATGCCCTCTAAAAAGGGGATTTCGACAGAGCAGAAAGCCCCGAATGCATTGCACGTTTCAACTCTTAGTCATTAGTAAATGATTTTTCCACTTCATCTACAAGTCACTCGTCCAAGTAATAAAGCCATCTTCGCAGAAGTATGTGCACTATGAATCGCAATTGTGGTCAGTTGAGGAAGCAAACGGATGTCTGGCTTCTTTTTGAACTTTTCAATCCATTTGCAGACATTCCGTGGCGACAAAATACCGTTCCTGTACTGCGCTGAAAATGCTCTATGGATTACATCAAAAGACCATAAAAAATGGCATCACTAAATGTTTCTCTTAGGTGCAAATAGGATCGGTTATGGTTAATGTCACGTCACTGGTGCAACAACTTCGAACATGGGCAGCAGTGATAAAAACAAACCTCCCCTATTATGCGTAAAAAAATTATAATACTGTTAATTTAAACACAAATACAACTGTATTACAGGTAAATATTGATTTCCCCCTCGTATATTTCAAAAACAGAATAAAAATATTGAAATCAAATCCTAATTTCTGGAATTTTATGTTCAAAAGGGGAAAGGATAATTAATTTGACATATCGAGCTCACAAGAAATGGGACTAAATTCAAATATGCAAAAAATGAGTTATTTATAGTAATATGTCCAGGCATATTAGCATATGTACCAAGCATATAGCATTTGTGTTCCGTCAAGAGGAAAAAACATTAGCCCTGCAAGTGTTTCGACGAGATATCTCCAATCTGATTAATTTTGCTAAAGATAAGATATCTCGTCGAGACAAAACTGTCCTATTATTCCAAGGGGAATGAAGATTTTAAGTAATTTAATTTCCCAAACCATAACTGATAAAGCCGATCAATTGACCTAGTGGTCAGGGTGCTGGGTTTTGGATCGAAACCCGGTCTCCTGGTTTGAATTCGGGGTAAGGCATCTGTCCGACTGGAGTGAATGTGGCCCTCTCAATTACGGGTTGTTCCTAGAATGTATGGTACGTATATGATTCTGAGGTAAAATGTATGATATGAACGCAAATGGTAGCACAAAGTGGTACACAATTCTGTCCTTATAGTGCCATAATGAATAATGTTCAGTTGATCAAGCATTGGGGAAAAACCGAATTGATAATGTAACTAATTAGTATTTAATTTGCTCAATAGGGAGGGCAACTGTTGAAGTTTGACGAAAGACGCGAAAGATGGTGGAATATTTATAGTTTTTGCGATACATCACAGGATGACAACTTTCAAACTGATTTATTGCTAACATTTTTAAGTATTGTGCAGAAATTAAATACCATCATTCTCTGGTTTAAAAAATCGGAGACCATTTTTTGACCTGAAGAACAATTCCAAGTTTTAATTTAATTGTTCTTTAACCCATTGATTATTTTCGATGCAGTTAGACGCAGTCCTACTTCAAAAGCTTGTGCAATGATGGAAAAGCAAGGAGAGATTATGCTGAGAAATGATGTTATTGTTAAGTCGTCTTTTTCCTGCTGAAATAAAGTTTATAACAGCATTGCGGATTTGACTCCTCATCCAACACATATGAGAGGAATTTTCAATGTGAACAATCAAATGATCATTTTCCCTTACGGTTGCATAGATCTACTGCAAGCGTTTCATTAAATTAATAATTAAATTTATATTCGCAAATCCCTCCTTAGTAGACTGGACTACATTGCATCAACTCGATAAACTGGTAAAATGAACGAGGAAAGAATCGGTCTAAGTAGCAGTCAATTCTGTTGGCAGGAAGATGTCCCAAGAAAATAGGGTATGAATTACGTCAAATCTTTAGTAGAGATAATATTTCTGTTAAATTGAAGTTATACTGGGTTTGGTGAAACTGTTTCCAGTAAGGTAATTTAGATCTATATTGCCTCTTTTTCACTAAATTAAGATATCTAAAGAGAAATCTTGGAAAGGAATAAAGTTCTTTGTTTAGAAATTATTCTATGCCACCTCAATGTAGAATCACAACTCTACATAAAGAGTAACGTCATGCTACCTTTTAGCATATTTTAAGATTTAGCCCTTAAAATTTTAGCTAAATCAAAAAGAGAATAAAATCTTACGTTTATTGAATGATGAAAATAATACATTGGAAACTGAGATGCATAAAAGTTTTTCATTATCCTTATAACATAAATATCTAAATTTTTAATTAATTTTTCTTCTAATAATTTGTTTTTGTACTAATTTGATATTAATTTAATTACTTACTTAATGTTTGACTTAAATGTACTACTTATATTGCAGATGGATTGACAGACTTTTGGATACATCTCATATCAAAAGTAGCACAACCATGTATTTAAGATGCGTTGACAATAATCGATGGGTATCACAAGTTACTTGAATAAGACGCTCAGATGTCAATGGATATCTTTTGAACAACGGTGAAGCTGTGGTAAACGCAGCTATCTTAATAGTTTGGCGATAAGATAGTAACATAAACAATGTGTTTGCGATGTCTTTAAAAGTGGTGTTTTGCGACGACGCGATGCGTTTGCAGCACATGGCATAAGAGATGTAATAAAAACATAATTGATTATATTTCCGTTACCACTACGGGTATAAAACAGCTGCTACCTTTTTGCGACGGAAAAACCACCTCTTGTACTAGTTTGGATATCGTCGGCTTACAAGGACCCTAAGTAAAAAGCATAATTCTGAGAAAACGAAGGAGAAAAATTCTACTCACTAGCTGTACTCACTAAGTTGTATTCTCAAGAAGACAGTTTCTCAAGAAGAAATCTAAACTTCATGCAAAGAAAAACAACGTAGTGGGCCTCACTAGTCTAAAGATTACTACATTCTGGTCTAGAAAAGCTAAAAAGAGCCACTTATCGAAAATTTTAACTTAATGTGTGTGTTTCACTTGCAAGACGATATATGAAGTACCTATTGACTATATATCAAAGCAGCTGCAAGCACAGCTTTCAGCATATTTTTCTTAGCTGACTAATATTCTGATATAAAAATTGCTAAGCAATGCCTCTTGAGAGAACTATCTATCTCAAGGGACATTGCTTTCATTTAATCGATGCGTGTCGCAATTAATCTCTTTCAATTACACCTTCGTCCGCTGAATAAACTACAACAGCTGTTCAGATAAAACGTTGGTCAGGCATATTTTCCAGATAATCGTAGAACATGCAGTTATTCCCGATTCAGGATGAATGGACATGTGGTATATTCTAGAATAAAAGTATTAATCAAAAAAGGAGCAAAATGCATCGAACAATGAATATAGTGAAATAAAAAGGGAACCTAGCTGTGCGAGTATACATGAAAAATGAAAAGAATAATCAGTAGAAAGCTTCATAGAAAGACAAAACTTGTGTTATTCAACTTCTTGGCTCTTTCTGACTTTCGTCGAAAGTTCAAATTGATGAGAAAAGTACAAAAAGCTAATTTCATGACGATATTGAAGATTCGATTTTCTTTTACTGACTAAACGTATGAGGCATTTTCTGTCAAGCTAATTGCAGGTGGTTGCAGTATTTCTACAGTGGAAAGTGTTTCCATTACATATTCTGAATATGATTTTAGACAATGGGGATGTTTTTATAATCCGATTTCGGTACCCTGGTTGCCCGGGTAGAAAAGTAACGAATTCTAACAAACACCAACATACACTACCTACCGTGCCTAATGTCATGAGATACTGTACCAGTTTAAATAAGTGTGGTTGGGATGATAGAGCATGCCACCGAGGTGGTATGTCTATCCAGAATGTTAGAGCACATTACTGCTATACATTATTTCATCTATAAAGTAATTACATCTATATCATCATACTAGGTTACACTATATATACAACATGCAAGAAAAAAGTAGGTTTTTTAGTCTCTTGGGATAATCGTCCTGATGATTCTCAATGAATCTCACCATGTTAATAATTTAGCCTCAAGACTTTGTTATTAGTAATGTTCCTAAGCCATGCCATTTTAAGGTGGTCAGCAGGTGTCCTCATATGCCATGATGCTGTAAGCAGACTGTGATGTAATGTAGAGGTGTGCCGATTTCACCACAGGAGCAATTTTCTGAATTGAATTTTCAAAATCTCGTTAGGTAAGATGTAAATGGCCTATGTCGTGAAGAAGTTTGTTTCTTCCCTGATCTAACTTGCTGATTTTAGTGACACTCTTGGCAACACATCATGCACCGTCCTACCTGTTTCTCCTTCATACCATTCATTCTACCACGCACCAAGTAGCCAGTTATTGGTTTCCCTCCTAAAATGACTTCTTGGTCGTTTCACCCCTTCATCTATGCATTCCGTTGTAGTTGCCACTTTTGCTAACCTATCTGCTTCTTCGTTTCCATCATGACCCGCATGGGCTTTCATCCAGCCTAGACAAATTTCCTTGTTATCTAATGAGTATTGTATTTTTCGTGCCAGTGGACTGTGTTTTAGGATGTTTAAGTGCCAGGAGACCAGCTCGATGTCTGACCAGATCTTGACATTTTTGTCTGCTCTTGCTTCTGCTGCTTTTATGGCTGTTAGAATCCCATAGAGCTCCACGTGGAAAACGGAGTTATTGTCCTGCATCCTCGTGGACCACTCCTGGGTTATACGCCCTTCTTGTATAGAACAAAAAGCATAGCAACCGGAGGGCTGCAAGTTCAAAACTCGATCCAACCGAAAACCATTGTGTACATGGGTTCGGTTAGTCGTCAATCACCCTTTGTGTTGCTTCAGTGCAACGTTAATTCAACTATCTACTTACATACCTCTAATCCTATTTCAGCACTTCGCCAATAAAAATTCCAAATCGGTTTATGATACTCGCTTTTTAAAAATAAATTAGATTAACCGTCAAACGTCACCAAAAAGGCGATAAATTACATTTTAAGGTAACTGATATGTAGCATGCGAGAGCATTTGGACAGTAAAAGTAGAATCTTTGTAGACTGTTTTGTTTGTTTTACACTGAAAATCCCTCTCATATGCAATTGCATGTTGTCGCTGTCGCATCATTTTTCACTTATCTTTCTTGAGAAAGCAAACCACAATAAAGCATTATAACAGCTTAATAAATGGTTTAAAAATTGAACATCGTTATATGTGTTCATGATTGCATGTAAGGAAAGTTAATATAGTACTAAATTAGAGGAATTTTTAGTGTATAGAAAGAAACCAAGACAAGAAACATATTCTTTCTTAGAAATACTTCTGCCACCTACATATAGCTTGACAAAAAATCCTCTCAATACATTTCTAGATTGAACCAACCTATAGAAGAAACACTTTTCTTTAGTTTTCGCCTTCTTCAATGGAACTTATTTCTTCATTTGATAACGTGAATACATTCTAGAACATAGTATTTTATGGATATTATAAAGAATATAATGAATGTTTAAAACCTCAAAAATAACATTGTTTCATTTAATTAATTGTTTCATACCTAAACAATGCACGAACCAATAAAGTTTCAAATTTCATGTTTAAATCCAAGCTCAAACTATTTAAAATAGAAAGGTTTCATTTGTGGTCCGAAAACTCGGTTAATACGGTGGTTTACTTTTCTTGGAAAAATGTTGTTCAGAGAAATATCCCTAAAAGCATGCTCTTCCAATCCACGGGACTTATGTTCTTATAAACCATCATATCTCCCATGAGAACACAAGATGAGTGCTAACGAATATCCGCTTAACTGCCTTCGTATCAGGAAATTAAAGCCACATCAAAAGAAATGGTGATTGCCAGTCCATTATTTGAAATTGCCAACCAATGGTGAGGACATTACGCTTTAGTTTCTTCCCTTTTCTAATGGCATTAGTTCGACAAGAAAATAGAAGATAAAACGAGCAAATAGTGCAATCAGACCCTCTTTTCGTTACTGAAAATGAAAAGAAGTGGTAACGAATACCGTTCGAAAGATTCAAGATAGCGAGTAATGGTCAATTCTAATCAGCTACGAATGAAGTC
The DNA here is from genome assembly GCA_933210815.1 of Meta bourneti. Taxonomy (NCBI): domain Eukaryota; kingdom Metazoa; phylum Arthropoda; class Arachnida; order Araneae; family Tetragnathidae; genus Meta; species Meta bourneti. Next base: position 56,362,415 of record OW119922.1, on the reverse strand, counting down.
TTAAAGACCATATTTACCGTGCGGTAATCAACAACATGGGCTAACTTTTCTTTTTAACTTAATGAAACTTTTATTTCGGGATCTCTCTCCTTGTGTTTCGTTCTAAAATAAAATTAATTTAAAACTGCCAGTGACAGAAAACAGAAAATTCAAAAAAATTTCAAGCGAATTCTGCTAATACTTCTATACGAATCCAGATCGACGATTTTCATTTTTCTTCAATCCTGTAGTCAATCATTTAACCCTCCTGATGGTTTTCTTGACTAGGTATCTCGTCATTAGCAAAACCATTAGAGAACAAGATACCTCGTCATTAGAAGAAAACTGACAGATCTTGATTTCGCCATCATCAAAAAATCAGCAATATTTTTTACTATAAATATCTAGTCGTTAGCAAAATTGGTCAAATTTTGACCTACGAGATATCTCGTCGAAACGACTTGGATGGTTAAGTGTTGCGTAGTTTTGAAATTTTCGAATTATGAGCATCAAATTTTTCGTTACATGATACAATAGAACCTATATTATCGGAACTCCAACCCGAGTCAAACTTGATATCGAATTTCCTTGCATGAATCTTTCAGTATCAGTTGTAACATGTAGTACAGTAAATATTTTTGTATTTCGAACCGGTTCTTTTGTGTTACTAAGTTCATAATATCCAAGTTTCTGGCTATTCTAGGTGGCGTCGATCTCCATTACCTCGGATAATCAAGGTTCTACTGTATTTGCTTTCATTTATTTAAAACTACCTTTTGAAAATTATACAGTATCAAAATTCATACTATTTGTTTATTTTCATAAATGTGGTCTAACCTGGGTGAGTTTCTGAGAAGGCTCTTCTGTAAAGATAAATACTAGATTGCTCTAGGGTTTTGGTAACCTCCTCCGTAATTTATGGGGTTACTTGGCAATTCGAATGCAATTTCAGTATGTTTATTATGTTCAAAATTAAAGCCAAACATCGTCAAAACGGTGATAAACATGTTAAGAATAAGTTAAATCAGGTTGATGAAAGACAACACATTTATTCTTGCAGGACAAAACTAAAAACGACACAGCATAATAAAACGGGAAAACGATACAACTGGAAACTAGCAACCTGCAAGTTGTAGGCGGCGCAAATTTGATTCTTCCTTGGGTGCATTTCTCTCTTCTGGGTCAGTAAAATTTTGAATGATCATTTACTTGACGTTGTTTTGTGTTTGGCGCAGCTTGGCCAAATATGACCCTTGCACCATAAAACAAAGCCAAAACCAATCCATTTAAAAACATAATCTGATGAGGCTCCTGAAGTGTAAGTGGGTACTGGTGCACGTTAAATCTGTCATGGCCTCAAACGTCTTCAAGTTTAGCGTGGTATGGAAGTTTGGAATGAACATCTGACTGTGGTTCAAAATTACAATATGATACAAAGATACAATTACAGTCACGGTAAAAAAAAACGAACCACCCTCTTCATTCGAGCAATTTTAACAGTGGAGAAAATTCAAAGGTGGCCTTCAACAGGAACTAATGCCTTCTACACATTCAAATGCATAACATTAGCAAAGAGGACAGTTATCATATTAAATTGAGCACCAACTTCATAATTTCCAATACAAACCCCCTACTTCGACACACAATTTTCGAAATCTATATCAAAATTTAACTACAGATACCAAATTTCATGTCATTAGGTCTTACCGTTTCGTAGTTATGAGAACAGAAAGATTGGAGCTCCTAGTGTCAAATCAGTTTCTCAGGCTTTTATGAATATTTTCCTAAATAGTATTTCTATAGCACTAATTATATTTTGTACCATGTTACTGTTAAAGGACCCAAACAAAATCCACCTAATATTTTATTTTAAAAATAGCTTTTAGTTCACAATAATAATTAGTAAATTAATGTTTGAAAAAATTATGAATTGGAACCTCACTGTATTTTGACGTGAATCTATTCAGGACTTCTAATATGACCATGCAAAATTTCAGATCATTCCTACAGTAGTTTTTTGCGTTGCATTAAATTTTTATCATTCTAACGTTTTTAGGGGACAATCAAAAGTTTAAAAAACGTCTGACAAACCTGAGGAATGTTTAAATTTTTGAAAGATGATTGGAAATTTCACTTATGTAATCTAAAATACATTACCTGGTAATAAAATATTCAAATGGGCTAAAACACATCAATCGACACAACTGGTAACCAGTTGTGAACTCTACTAATCAATGATCAATCGAAAGACATACTAATCACTTTTAGTATGATCAGAATATCAGTTCGATTGTATTAAATATGTGTTTACATATTAAATAATTGTAGGCAGGCTTTTTGGCTGCATACATGGAGACGAACGCTATTTAAAAAACTTAACATTTATTAAGAACACTAAAGACGATGTAAAATTATACGGAACATTGATCAACACTATTTCTCTCCGTTTCGAATTGTTCCCAATTCCAAAATCCTTCTTTTATCACATCATGGTTACAATTCTCAATATTATCGTTTGAACTTGTGTAATAAGTATAATAATTCTCGGATAGTTTACACTTGCATGATTAATATAATAATACGTAGTATAATTCTCAAATCGCGCGTTTTCACTTGCATAATAAATACAATTCTTGGATTGTTTGCACGCGCTGACAAATACGTTTGAAATAGTGTCTAAATTTGAAATCCGGGTAGCTATAACTAAAATTAATCTCGAATAGCGATTTTCAATGTGGAGATGATTCCCGAAATTGACAGCAACTTTAACATTGAATATCTCCGGATATATAGATAGTAAAGTCATGAAATTTCACGATGCATAATCTGATTAAGGCATCAAAATATGGTGTTTCCATTGGAAATTTTGTTTGTGCAAAATTTGATATGAAGACGTCCCCTTATGCAATTTTCTTGCATAAGGGGACGATCCCTAACAATCTCCAATAGCCCGTTATGTTGCTCAAGTATGACGTAAATTTAAATACCGACTCATGATTCATTTAAAAAGTTATTGAAAACCTGCTACATACAAATTTGACCGACAAACTTCAACTGATCAAACATTCCGAACTTAATTACTCTTTTTTAATGTTTGGATAATTAAGAACCAACTGCACACATGGATTGCGCAATTTGTGGACGGCTTAACTGTAATCGACAACAGATGAATTCATCTACTCTCTTGACAAAGAACCATCGTCTGAGAACAATGCGACAATCGGCAATTCTAGAAATGATTACAACTATTCTGGGATTTCAATCAAATTTGTGCAAAGCCCGAAATCTATCATTCCTACTCTCACTAGAAAAGAGGACCGCGTTTCATAGCATACACAGGAATATACAGTCCTCACCAAGTGGGTCATTTCCATTTAACCCCCAAGTGATTTCGACAAGATATCATCAAAATCGGATCAATTTTGCTAATGACGATATATCTCGTCATCAAGATATTACCAATTTTTTATGATGACGAGATCAAGATCTGGTCAGTCTTTCAATAATCGTAGTCGTTTTTTCTTCTAATTACTAGGTACCTAGTCCAATAATATCTGATCAGTTTTGTTAATGACAAGATGCCTCGTCGAGACAACCACCAGGGGCTTAAAGCCTCGGATGATCAAACCGGAAAGCTGATCTAGTAGTGTGAATTTAATTACTCGTTATAATGTTTGTTGTAATAAAGAACCAATTTCACGCATGGATTGCATAATTTGTGGACTACTAATCGCCAACAGATGAGTTTCTTTACTCTCTTGACAACGAACCATCCTTTCGTAATTCTCGCTATCAACAATTTGTTTCGTCCGAGAAGAATGCCAGAATCGGCAATAGCAGGAATGATTACAACTATTCCGGGATTTCAATAAAAATGTGTAAGCCTCGAAATCTATCACTCCTACTCTCTCAAGAAAAGAGGACCGCGTTTCATAGCATTCACAGGAATGTTCAGTCCACACCAAATGGGTCATTTCCATTTAAAGCCCCGTCCATTTGGCCGTTCGCCACGTCGGGTCCGTATTTTTCGCTTTCTTTTATTGAAGACGCGTTCTTCCCTGCAGTCCGAAACAAGCGGTAAAAGGGATTGACTGATCACCCGACATTAAAGTCGGAATTTTTGGAGTTGTTAGCCGGCTGATATCATTCAAACTCCGGAGATATGCTTATGGCGTGACCCATTTACATCACAAAGGCCGTAAATATCAGCAAGCATCTAAATCAATCCGGGAGAAAATGGAGAACTCGGAAGTTGAAAAGGAGAGCCGGATTAAATTACGCATCCGATTTCATTATTGGAAGCATCGGCAATTTAAAGTTTCTGACATTATAAAGATTGGGTGCCGGGAGAGATTTTTCGAATTCTTTGAAGCAGTTTCGCATTCCCTCTTGTTTCTGTAACTTGTTTATTGTCGCTTATGATAAGTGGTTCCTTTTGTTGTCGAAACTGATTTTCGTTTCGCCAGTCGGATTATTAAACAGGAGAATGAAGGATAACTATATATGCAGATAAGCAGAGGGGGTTTCTCTGTTTGCATGCGTGCAGAGAGAGGGGAAAGCCAATTCTCTTTCAATCTAAGATAAAAGATATTGCTTTTGAGATAATTTACAGTTTAACGCATTGGATTCTTAGACATAAGCTCTGTTTGGATGAAAGCTAAATCTTTTACGTTTGAACGGTTCTCCTAAAGAGAGAGAGATGATTGGAAAAGGTAAAAGAGAGAGAAATTTATGAATTCTCGAACCTTTGTAATTTGGCTTTCATTTTGAAAGGGCTTTATTTGTAATGAAAAAATTTCGCAGCTACGAAGAAATGCAGATATTTTATGCTTTGCATAATCACACGATTTGCTCAGTTAGAAATCTAGTCATACAGATTTCGTGCGAACGTGTCGAAACAATTTTTTTTCTTTCAATATAGTAAATCATTTGCGTTTAGATTGATTTGTGCAACTTGGATAATTGCTTGCTACTTCTTTTCATAAGTATTTTACGATTATGGAAGAACCGTTTTTTAAGTTTACTATATTGTTCTATAATAATCAACTGATTAATTGTTGGTCCAGAATAATGTCTGGCATACAGTGACTTTGATTTTACCAAGAGATATTTTGTTTTCCATAGATGAATTACTGATATCGGTGTCTGATTTCTCTTTCTTAGGTTTTACCTTATTCGCATCAACTAATACAAATTTATTAAAAAAAACCTAAACTTCTTCATTCAATAGAAACTTCAACTGGGTAATTTTTTGTAATATTGCAATCCACACACGCCAAGTAGATAAACTAAAACTACTTCGGTATGCTATGAGTGAGTTACCATTTCTCTACCATTAAACTCAAACAGTCAGACAAAACTACCCAAGCATAATTGGGGGTGTGGAGTTGACTTAGGTAATTATTATGTAAAACATAATAATTGTATAAAAATATTTCAACTGCGATAAAAAAAACTATTATAAATATCAATATTTCCTCTTAATTAAAAGAAAGTGCTTACAAAGAGTGAATGAAAAATACTACATGTGAACAGTAATGTAAAATTAACAGTAAGAAAAGAAATAAAGTAATATATGTTTCTCAACTCTAATTATTAAACATCCGTACGTTACAAATATTTTTGTCATTGATAGTTATTAATAACACTTACTGCAACTTTTCCCAATTATATATATATCAAGCATCATTCAATGCTTCAATTACTTATTTTGTTTCTATAGATCTCAACAAATATTTCTTGTCTACGACATTCAAACTTATAAATAGGATTTTGAATTTATAACTATAATTTTACAAAACATCAAAAGACAATTTATTTTCCATCCAACAAGAGTTGTTTTTATCTTTATAACAGTTCCTATAGGGCATTGTCTCGTCAGTTTTTAGCTCTAGGATCATGTTTTGCAAGACCACGAACTACGGCTTAAAATGGTTTCCGAACTATTACAAACATCCATGCTTAGTCTGGGATTCGAGCCTGAGCTAAGTCGTCGGATCAAACTCCTTTGGGACACAAATCTCGTGTGTCCCACAAAATTCAGCATCTGTAATAAAGAACAAAGTGAACGAAAGGGTTGGGTCAAACTCCTTTGGAACACAAAAACTCGCATTTCCCATAAAAGTCAATACCTGTGGAAATCACAAAAGACGAGTGAAAAGAACTCGTCGGGTCAAACTTATTTAGTACACAAAACTCGTGTGTCCAACATGCAAGTACCTGTGGAAAACACAAAGTACGAGTGAAAGAACGTCTTCAGGTCAAACTCTTTTGGGGCACAAAACTCGCATGTCCCATAAAAGTCAGCTGTAGAAAGCACAAAGTGCAAGCGAAAGTTAACCTTCTCAAAATTACGACGATAATATCCCTCAATCTTTATTCAAACAGAACAGGAGAAGAAATTATTCAGACTGCCTCATAAATATGCCCTACCCCTGAAATGTCATCCGCACCGCTTGACTCCTCAATCCATAGGTAATGACGATCCGAGATCCTCAGACGCATAGAGAATGAAGCAGAAGCAGAAAGATGAACCAAGTCGTTTGGATCGGGGTGGAAAAGGGGTTGGCAAGTAGATGATTGATAGTTGTTTTCCCCAGTAAACAATTCCATCGTCCGATATATTTCATTCTTCTCTCGTGTGGAGGTTAAGCGATGACGAAGACGGATGGCTGATGGTGTGGAAAGTGTATATTGGCAACGCCTGTGGATGAGCCGGGACGTAATTGAAATGTATGGTTAGTGCCCCGATCGTCCCTTATGCTTAAGTAAACACCTACATAAAATTGGATGACTAACGGACACTAACCCCTAACTGTTATTCCGATAGCAGTTTAAATAAGTGTTATTGAAAAATAAAAATTAACAACTATTATCGAAAATATAGTTGTCGACAAATGTTATTGGGATAGAGGTGAAGCGATTTAAATTGAATTGAATTTTAAATTAAGAAATTAAAATTTTTAGAACATTTTATTAAAATAAAAGGTAAAAAACCATTTTAAAATGACTTAATGGCGAATTTAAACAGATGATAAAAAAACTATTAAAATACCGTTGTCAATTTCTAATAGAAACTGTTAAATTTATTTACTAACAGATAACAATGCTATGGCAGTGATTACGAATTGGTGAACAAATAGTTATCTATGAAGATCTGATTACATGATTTTGTGTATGACAGCCTTTTCCCTACTACTTTTCTAGAAGTGAACTAGCCCAAGGCCAGCTACCTTCTCAACAATCACACTATACCGAATCCCGAGGTATAAGAGGGAGTCCCGAGAAATGTGAAATGCTTGTTCATAGGTAAAGATAATCTAAATAAAAGTTTAATTTAAATTGTGCCAAATAACCCACAACCTAAAATTTAAAAAACATGGTTTTAAAACTATTAGGTTTTAACGTTTCTTAACCTTTAATAATAGCACGTTGTGTTGCTCCAGTACAACGTTAATTAAGATACCTACCTACCTTAACCTTTGATTGCATTTTTAGGTTCCGGCAGTACAATAAAAAAATTATTATATTTTTGTTTGTGAAAAACGGTAGTGGGGGCATTAATTTAAGAACTAAATCTAAAAAGTAATCGAAAAAAAATTTTAGCACTAAATACAAACACCTAAGAAGGAAAGCTACAAACATGACATACGAGAAACATCATAAACTATTTGTAACTACACAAATTCGTGAAAAGGAAGCTCTATTCTAAATAACTCACTGCATCACATAAATTACAGAAGTCGACTCTGCAGAACTCACTTCACTCGGCGACCTTAAAATATTTATTTCCCAATCACCATCTGTACGAAATTCCAAAGTAATAATGCATGAAGATGACATGGAAATCTATTAATAAATAAATTACCGGTAGTGGCATCTTTATTTTCCCGTCTATCGTAAAAATATGTCTCGGCGATATCGACACCGCCCGAAGAAAGTCAGCAACTGCCCGCCGGATGAGATATCAATTTTACAAGGGGGTGAAAGATCCACGCTTAAAAGTGGTATTGATGCGTTCCTCAAAGTTTACTTGACAGTTTTAAAGACAGCGACGCAGATTTATGGCTGTTTTTATAGTCGCTCGGTATACTTTGGAATTTATAGGCTAGTTTGGGGATGCTGAATGGCAAGCAAAATGTGCCCGAAAATAACCCTCTGTGATGACACTATCACGGGAAAGTGTCAAGGGCAGAAATGCGTTTGATTTAGCAATAGCATTTCATCAACGTTGATCGGAGATGCAGGCGTGAGCTTCTCCATTCAGTTTTTCCCATCAATACTTGAAAATGAAAGAAATGAATGAAGGAGAAATGGGGCACTTACATTCTAAGGAAGATGTGGTAAGGATGCATAACAGATGTTTTTATAAATATTTATAGCATAACTCTTTCACAAATCTCTGTGACCTGCAACTGTGATTAAGTAAATCGTTTGTTTTGCTTGCCATTCTATAATTTTTTTGTAACACAAGGTTACTTTATTAAGGTGGAAATACTGCTTTAAAAATGTATTCATCTACCTTTTAGAAAATAATGATACTGCAGCAAGACATGGAAAGACAGTGTAACTTCAATCAATCTAAAAGTACTTCCTGACGAAGACGGGTTACACATATACTACTGCATCGTAAGTTAATTTTTGATGACTAAAATCCCCACAGTACTCCTCTTCAGAATTCAGCAGTGGTTTAATTTGATAGATGTTACCAATAGTTGACTGATTGCCAATAGCGGGATATCGTGAGACCTGTGCTGAGATCACAAGTACAATATCATGTGCATACTCATGTAACTGATGTTGCGACTATTTGATATTTGTACTACTGTATAAATTAATTTTTGTAGTGGTGCTAAATTCCCCACAATACCATAAAAAGGAGAAAATATTTCATGTACTTCAAATTCATTGACTAAATTTAATTAATATAATATTTATGAAATAAATTTGCATTAAAATCAGTACAATAGATTTTATTATATGATATTGAAATGAAGTACCTTCAAGTGAAATGGAGACGAAGCAACTGACTAATACCTACGAATTACGTTGAAAAGGAGCAGAAACTCATTTACTGACATTGTTGCGGAAATGTGTTTTATGACACTAATTATAAGAAATATATTGTCACATTGTAACCTGTTGGATAAAAATATAATTATATTAACACTCTGAGCGTCACCAGATTTCCGAGTAGTGTAATATTGATTTACCTCCACAACCCAAAATGATTAAATAACCGCGTCTATTGGTTGAAAGAATTCTAAGAAAAGTTACATTGGTTGAGAAGGTATATTTGATAAAAAAATATATTATCAAAATGCTTATAATTATATTTTTATCAAAAACGACAGTTAGAGTTTAAGCAGGTGTTTCATAAAATTTGTTTATTTTTCATTTAATGAGTTTCTGCTATCAGCCTATCAGGTATTAATCTTATTGTTATCTATCAGGTATTAAGTTTGGTTTGTCCCTCTACCGACATTTTTGCGATGTTTGTAATATTTCCGGGTTGATTTAAGCAAAAATCTCAACAAAAACCATAAAATTAGCAAATAAATTTTCATACCAAGGCTGTGAAATCGGAGATATACAAGAATTTCAAAAATCTTAATAATGCTGCTAGTCTGAATTTGAATGTCCTGTTTCGAATTTACAGACAGAAAAAAATGTACTAGCTACCCTAATATGTATATTATAACGATCCAATTTGCATTACAACAGGGAAATAGAGTTACCAGGACTCTAAAATCACTACCCCCTCCCATTGTTGACGATGAAGTATCGCATGACAGTGAAATGACTACGCTACTATCATTAATCAGAAAAGTCAGGCTAAAATCAGGTCACAATGGTTCTACCGAAAGAGCATCATTAGTCTGATAGCCATAATGGACCTTTCCAGTAAATGTTTAACACATAGAGTAGAGTAGGCAATATTGTAAGAGTGTGGAGTCTCTAATTTGCAATTAGTATATTAGGGAATAATTATTGAGTTTTCCTTTAAATTTTCCTGTAGAAGACTTGTTTTGGGTGCTTATTGATAAAAAAGAGTTCAACTACAGTTTTTATCTTAAATCATCAAATTTAGATAGGAGCGCTATTAAGAATTGAAGTAAATGCGATTTTCATGTTAAAAGGGATTCTAAATGGGATTTTTAGGTTTGATAAATTTTTTTGTTTAGTAACAAATGGCTAAAAATTATTATAAGTTTACTAGTTATTCTATTCGCGGAAGACAATCATTTTTCAACACTGGAATCTTTGAAAATTGTGTTGAAATGAAGTCTTAAAACGTAGTTTTAAGGTATGTTACTTAAAAAGTTTTTAATGAAAGCAATCGCGAATACACCACATCAAATTAATTGGTCATCGTCTAACTGTAAGCTGATGATCCCGAAATGTGAATATACGTGGAATGAATGTAACATTCATTCCACGTATATTCACATTTTTTGTACATGTATTTACGTCAAGTATCAACTGTGGAGAAATTCTACAAATATTTATATGGTGCGACAAAAGTTACTTTCCAGATACTCCCACCAGTGGCCGGTCTCTTTTACAAAACTGATAGACCAAAAGGCTCTTGGTTTACGAGTTCGTATGTGCCGAAGTCGAGTTGGCTGCTTGAAGTTTCCTGGCTGCTTCAAGACAATACATAAATGCGGCGGCTTCCTCAAAGTTCTCCAGTCCCCTCATAATTCAATGAGGCAGCATTTCCCAGTGTCCCAAAGAAACGCAGTCTGTCATATTCTTGCCAATTAGTACTTGAAGTGTTACGATCCATTAAAGTTGGCAGCACAGGTGTTGATCTCGGCATCTAACCGTGGTTCAAAATTACAAGATATTGTCATCGGATCTTTCTCTTCGGGGTTGATCCCGAACCATGACCAATAGCCCGTTGTGTTGCTCCAGTGCGACATTAATTCAACTACTTACCTACCTACCATTCAAGTTGGCATTTGGAAAAAGAACTTTTCCGACACCAGATTTGAAAGAAACAAGTATCAGATAATTTTTTATGATAACAATTTTTAATCTATGTTGAATTGATTTCATTCGAGCAACGGAAGGTAATTTTTGTTTACATAAAAAAGATTATTAACTACAGCAGATATTTAATGCTAAGCATGTCAAACTCAACTTGATAGCTGGTAGGGAATCTTACAGCAAATGTGCGTTGTTTTTCAAAAACTAAGGTAAAATCGGAAACTTAGCGCTAAATATCTCCTAAATAAATATCGTGGTCTTCATCAAACGGGGCAAGTTATTAAAGTGCCAAATGCAAATGAGGAAAGGTTGAATAAATTTGCGTAATGTTACCGCATCATTAAAATAGTTGTTTCAGAGTGGGTCATTATTCTTAGAATAACTGCGACTCAAGAAATGTACATATTTTACGAATAACTTCGAGACATAATTTGCTATGCGAACCTGATACAGAAATACTGACTAGGAAGACTAAAATCAGCAAACATTTTGTAGGATAGTTGAATATGAATCCATATTCCAGTACTAATTCCACATCAAGGAAGGCCCTTTCGACAACAGATTAAAACTTCTATGGTTGTGGGTACTGAGAGCATTGTATCAGTAACTGCTGAGCTCTATTGAACATGAAAGATACTTGAAAAATATAACAATAAATCATACATTAGGGTAAAACAGACTTGCTAGTGACGTCATCTTATTAACCCTAGAAAAAGGCCAAATTACCATCATGTCAAGAACCACATCTCAAGGGACACACCTGTTACTATCCCTTCAATCCGATATCCGAAATCAGAAGTTGTGCAGTTCATCAGAGTCCATCTTATTCATTTTTGCTCATTCCCTGCAGCAAATACATAGCGTACTGCGTACTCCTTTTTCAGAAAGTTCGAAAATTCCTCAATTTTTAGAAATGCGAGAATGATACTTTTGAGAGTAAGAATCACGCTATTTCTTAGATTTTGGCAGTCAAAATGAGCTTGTGTGAAATAATGGTTACATGAAATTGATGGGAATCCATTAAATGAATTAGACACGATAGACTAAAACCTTGTCAAATTATCTTTTTAAAGTAATGCCAAGAATAAAATATAAAATTTCTCTGAAACTTTGTAATTAAAACTTATTGATGCACATGTAATTTCGTGACTATAGAAATAGCAACTACCCGCTAATGATTGACGCGTTTACAAAACGTTTTCATAGGGAAAAGGCCATTTCCAAAAATAGTTCTACTGAAGTATAACATTATGACTGACATTTATATAGCGATTTTATTTAGGAAAACATGTATTTCAAAATGTAGTTCTATCGACACTGAAATTTTCATTACCTAAATAACATGTGATCACCAAGTTAACTTCATATATAATGTTAGCCTACAGTTTTATAAAACCATGATTTGAGCTCATCGAGGACAGTTACAATTGGTTATCCCTTTTAAACATTTTGATAAAAATATATTAGTAAATCTTATTGATAAGGTGAGAAACTAATTATTTGGCAAGCTAATTTTTACCTTGCTAGTCAATAGATCCCTCTTTTAAGTAGTACCACTTAAGATAATTTTCACAATCGATGCGAAAGTAAGCTGTTTCGCTGAGGGCAATTCGTTAGTGATACGTCCTTTCCTTTCAATAAAGAGTGTATGAAGATGAACTAGAAAGTCAAACTAAGATGTAATCAACGACCCTTGTACTTTTACATTGATAAGTAATGGCAACAGGTGAGAATATTAAAAACAAGAATATACTCCAAAGGAACTTTGGGGTTAATTTAATAGTGGTTGTAGTAATACTTTAAGCTCAGTTGAGTTCTGGCAAAAAAATTCTCGGAAACGACAAGGTTAATTTCCGAAATTAGAATGAGTGTCGTATAATGAGTAAAAATGGCATTGAGGCGACAAACGGTTACATAGCTAAGGTATGGAATGTAAGATGGTAAATAGGTGGTCACAACTTTTATGGGGACATAACTCTCGAGTCAGGGACGATTCAGAGAGGGGATTCCTGATTTTACAAAAATGAATACTAAAGTTAGTTTAACCTATGTAAATCGTTTTGTCAAACATATTATTAATTAACCTTCCAAATGATTTCGATGAGATATCCCATCAACAAAAATCTGACAACTTTTTCAAATGACGAGATATCTAGTCATCAGGATATTGCCGATTTTTTAATGAGATCAAGATCTGGTCAGTATATTCGTCCATCAAGATCTGGTCAATTTTGCCAATGATGAGATACTTCATCGGGACAACAACCAATAGGGTTAAAGCAAACAGGTTTGAAAATAGTCCAAAATATCTGCAAACAAATTGCTGATTTATATGGCAATATAAAAAAAAATTTCAGTTGCTGAAGCAAACTAAGAATATGCATGCGGTGAGTGACTCTTTGAATGGGAAGGGACAAGATAAAACAAAGCTTCATGCTTGGTTCCTGGTCCATTCTCCTGGACAAAAGGATCTATTTCACCTTCTGATATTCACATATACAGGTGGTTATCAAAATGATGGAAACACCTGTGAATAAAAGTGACATTTAAGAATGCGCTTCGTAAGCATTAAAATATAATCCTAGCTACCAGTTTTTTTAATACACTGCTGGCCACCGTAAATGCAACACCCTGAAGGAAGCATGCAAATAATATGAAATTTACAACATGCATTAGCGGAGGTGAGATATGCAAATGATTAGAATTTCAGCGCAGACGCACATCACGCGCGCCTGTGGCGCCACTTCAAAGCGCTATTTAAGGCTCGGAGATTTCGACGATTTCAAGTACGGCAATTGTGTTTTTCTTGTGGTTTTTTCAAAAAAACGATCAATTATGCCTCGTAGAAAACAGCGATCATCTTTTGATCAAGTATCCGAGTTCGACAGAGAAAGGATAGTGGCCTACCGAGATTGTGGATTATCTTTCAGGGAAATCGGTAGTCGTGTTGGACGAAACCAAACAACTGTAATGCGGATATGTGATCGTTGGATGCAGGAGGGTACGACGGACCGACGGGTTCGATCGCATCCACCTCAGTGCACCACTTCACGTGATGACAGGCATATTGTGCGTATGGCAGTGACGGATCGCTCAGCCACATCACGAACCATAGCACAGCACATTCAGTCTGTACCGCATCATCCAGTGTCTGCGCGTACCATTCGACGCCGTTTACAGCAGAGTGGTCTGTCCGCAAGACGTCCATTGCTTCGTCTACCCTTGACGCAGAACCACAGACGTTTCCGCCGCCAATGGTGCGATGAAAGAAGGATGTGGACGGCAGAATGGAATGAAATTGTCTTTACTGACGAGTCACGCTTCTGTCTGCAACACCACGATGGTCGGATTCGAGTCTGGAGACACCGTGGAGAGAGGATGCTGAACAGCTGCGCTATGCACCGCCACACTGGTCCTGCACCGGGTATTATGGTATGGGGCGGTATTGGATATCACTCTCGCACTCCTCTAGTACGCATTGCCGGTACTTTAAACAGCCAGCGCTACATCTCCGAGGTGTTGGAGCCAGTTGTCCTTCCTTACCTTCAGGGCTTGCCCACAGCCATATTTCAACAGGATAATGCGCGACCACACGTGGCACGCATTGTCCAAGGGTTCTTCGTCAATCGCCAGATTGAATTGCTTCCCTGGCCAGCTCGCTCTCCGGATCTTTCGCCGATAGAAAACATGTGGTCCATGGTTGCTCAACGATTGACCCAGAATACATCCCCAGCTGCCACACCAGATCAACTTTGGCAACGTGTGGAAGCTGCTTGGTCTGCTGTACCCCAAGAACACATCCAAAGTCTCTTTGAATCAATGCCGAGGCGTGTGGCAGCGGTGATCTCCAACAATGGCGGCTACTCTGGCTACTGATTTTGGCAGGAACCACACTTCACAGAAGTCTATAAATTTAATCATTTGATACTTGGTCAACATGTTATCTACAAAATAAATTTTGTTGTGATATCTCTTGTCTTTCTTGGTGTTGCAATTTGGGTGGCCAGCAGTGTATATACCAGTCCCCTAATTGCAACACCAAGAAAGACAAGAGATATCACAACAAAATTTATTTTGTAGATAACATGTTGACCAAGTATCAAATGATTAAATTTATAGACTTCTGTGAAGTGTGGTTCCTGCCAAAATCAGTAGCCAGAGTAGCCGCCATTGTTGGAGATCACCGCTGCCACACGCCTCGGCATTGATTCAAAGATACTTTGGATGTGTTCTTGGGGTACAGCAGACCAAGCAGCTTCCACACGTTGCCAAAGTTGATCTGGTGTGGCAGCTGGGGATGTATTCCGGGTCAATCGTTGAGCAACCATGGACCACATGTTTTCTATCGGCGAAAGATCCGGAGAGCGAGCTGGCCAGGGAAGCAATTCAATCTGGCGATTGACGAAGAACCCTTGGACAATGCGTGCCACGTGTGGTCGCGCATTATCCTGTTGAAATATGGCTGTGGGCAAGCCCTGGAGGTAAGGAAGGACAACTGGCTCCAACACCTCGGAGATGTAGCGCTGGCTGTTTAAAGTACCGGCAATGCGTACTAGAGGAGTGCGAGAGTGATATCCAATACCGCCCCATACCATAATACCCGGTGCAGGACCAGTGTGGCGGTGCATAACGCAGCTGTTCGGCATCCTCTCTCCACGGTGTCTCCAGACTCGAATCTGACCATCGTGGTGTTGCAGACAGAAGCGTGATTCGTCAGTAAAGACAATTTCATTCCATTCTGCCGTCCACATCCTTCTTTCATCGCACCATTGGCGGCGGAAACGTCTGTGGTTCTGCGTCAAGGGTAGACGAAGCAATGGACGTCTTGCGGACAGACCACTCTGCTGTAAACGGCGTCGAATGGTACGCGCAGACACTGGATGATGCGGTACAGACTGAATGTGATGTGATTCGTGATGTGGCTGAGCGATCCGTCACTGCCATACGCACAATATGCCTGTCATCACGTGAAGTGGTGCACTGAGGTGGATGCGATCGAACACGTCGGTCCGTCGTACCCTCCTGCATCCAACGATCACATATCCACATTACAGTTGTTTGGTTTCGTCCAACACGACTACCGATTTCCCTGAAAGATAATCCACAATCTCGGTAGGCCACTATCCTTCCTCTGTCGAACTCGGATACTTGATCAAAAGATGATCGCTGTTTTCTACGAGGCATAATTGATCGTTTTTTTGAAAAAACCATAAGAAAAACACAATTGCCGTACTTGAAATCGTCGAAATCTCCAAGCCTTAAATAGCGCTTTGAAGTGGCGCCACAGGCGCGCGTGATGTGCGTCTGCGCTGAAATTCTAATCATTTGCATATCTCACCTCCGCTAATGCATGTTGTAAATTTCATATTATTTGCATGCTTCCTTCAGGGTGTTGCATTTAGGGTGGCCAGCAGTGTATCATGGTAGTATGAGGTAGCTTTAGTGAAGTTGTATACGTCGTGGATTTTTGTCAAAAGCGTAAAATGTCAGACCTCACAGACTTTCAAAAAGGCCAAATTGTAGGAGCCTGACTAGTTGCAGCAACTGTGACCGAAACATCCCAGCTTTTAGGCGTTTCTAGAGGTACGGTGTCTAAAGTCATGACAGCGTACACACAGCGCGGCAAGACAAGCTCGGCAAAGCAAAATAGTGGACGGAAGGAGAAGCTGAGTGAAAGAGACCGACTGGTATTGAAGCGGATTGTAATGTCTAAAAAGAAAACAACTGCAGCCAAAGTGACCGCAGAGCTCAATCAGCATCTGGATTCTCCAGTGTCAATAATTACAGTTAGGAGGCACCTTCATAAACAGAACATTTACGGCAGAGTAGCAATTCCCCAGCTACTTGTCACAGATGTTAATGCCAAACGTCGTCTACAGTGGTACCACAACCACAAAACCTGGTCGATTGATAAATGGAAGACAGTTATATGGTCAGACGAATCATCTTTCACACTTTTCCCCACAACTGGACGGGTGCACGTTTGGAGGACACCTGCACAAGCGTATGATCGTGATTGTCTCCTTCCAACTGTCAAGCATGGAGCTGGATCTGTCATGGTATGGGCAGCCATGTCACGGTTGTCTGCTGGCCCAATCGTAACCCTGAAAGGAAGGATCACTGGGGAGAAGTATAGAGAAGTTTTAGCTGACCAGGTCCATCCTATGATGCAAACTTTGTTTCCTGCAGGAGATGGAATTTTCCAGGATGATAATGCTCCTATTCATGCAGCGGGACTGGTCCAATCATGGTTTGATGAACACGAGGATGAACTGAAACATCTACCTTGGCCAGCACAGTCCCCCGACCTCAATATAATCGAGCCATTATGGTCTATTTTAGAGCGTTCCATCCGAAATCGATATCCTCCACCGGCATCTCTCCCGGAACTTTTACAATATCTCCATGAAGAATGGTACAATATTCCTCTAAACACTATTCAGCACTTGTATGATTTGATTCCCAGGCGAATCCAAGCTGTATTACGTGCTAAAGGCGGTCCTACGCCATATTAGTAAAGGATTCCTTAAAAATCCAGTGTGTTTCCATTATTTTGATAACACCCTGTATATCTTCGTTCTACAATCTGCAGTTTTTCCTACATGACTTCCAACCAAATATGATTTTCTTGACCAAAGATAATGTATCCTAAGATTATTTCGACCAATCAATGTGGGTATTTAGTCATTAAATATTTTTATAGGGTAAAAGCAGTACTGCACTATTTGGAAATCCCATGAGGCTCAGAAGATTCAAGTACTCACGTGATCGAGCCCTCCCCAAAATATATTTTATGAAAACAAATTAAAAGTACGCACTTAAACCAGTTTAATCAGAGCAAATCGAAGTTCGGTTAATCCTACAAGTAAAACATGAGAGAAGAAACATAAGAGAGTGGGCTATCCAGGAAATTACATTTTTCTGAATACATGAACGTCTAGAGTTAAATATAATGTAGCTCAAAGTACATAATTTAAATTTTCAGCATTTTTCTTTATTCATACAAGGAAGTGATGTAATACCTTTCCAAAATCTCTTCATGGCAAAATTTCAATTACGATTCCAAATTCCCTGGAGTCTTATCTTTACTCCAATAACGTACTGTGGTTTAAATAGTTTCATCTCACGGTGAATGTCTGAATATATGCGTGTTTTCATAAAAAATGAAGATTCCCTATATTTCAGGAGTTATCACTATCAGAGAAATATGAAAAGAATAGAAAAACAGAATGATTCATAGGAAATAAATCTAATAGCGGTTTATTAAATGTGAAAAGCCCACAAAAGATGGAGGAATATATATTTCAACACTGACCTGGCTGGGGCAGATATCTCCTCTCTTCCAACCATTCTGCAACTCATAAACCGCAAACGTGACATCTTTATGGGCTATTACGGACTATCAGACGGATGGACGTCCACAATCTGTTCTTCCTCCTAACCACTAAACGTTTTCTCCTTCACTTCGAACTAGATAAATAGACCGAGCTTAAAATTCGGACTCCTCGGAGAGAAAAGGGATTGTTCAGTGTGGAAACTTCGATCCTCAACTTTTGACTTAAGGGGGACATTCTGTAAGAGGAGGAAGGAGGTTGCACACCATAAACATGCCTCAGAGAAATTTTGGATTTTTTAAATTGGTTTTGTATCATAACAATAAAGGTTCTGTCTGCTTTTTTCAACGAGTAAACAGTAACTAGCGGTCGAGTAGTTGGAACAGTGACGGATCAAGACATTTTGAGGTCATAGGAGCAGACAACTCTCTTCATTATTCTTAGATTTATTGACTAAAATGTATGCAGATCATTTTATTAAAAAATCGTAGTCTAAATTTGTATAATTATACAAATTTTCAACTATAATTAATCGTAATTAATTGTATACAAATAATAGCACTATAAAACAGAAGGACATTTTCTTAAAAATGCTTATTTGACATCAATATTTTTCCATTTTGAGGACCTTATAAACAAAGATATTCTAGACTACTGTCCATAGTGGGTGATATGCCACTGAGTTGGAGCTCTCGTTTAGAGAATGGGAGATTGAAGCGCATGGATGACTCGCTAGTGCTGATTTCGAGCAGACTGTTTCGTTTGGTTTAACCGAGCAAGGTTCTAAACATGGACAAACTGCGCCCAATACAAAATAAAACATCGAAATCAAGCTGACTGCTTGGAGTTTCCTGTTTCTTTATTATTTTTTGTAAGAGCCTGACCCCCAGCCTACCCAGAAGGTGTAAGGCTGCACGAGACGGTCGGTACGACATTTTTCCAGGCCTCATACGGTCCTCAGGGCCATTAGCTCAACCGGACAATCAAAATACAATTGATTCATATAGAAAAATTCGTTACAAAAATAAACAGGATCCAAAGACCAGTCATAATTACACAAAAGCTGTCTACATAATTCCTGGTTTCAAGTTGATACATAATGCGTGCCAGCATACTTCTAGATTCGTTAGTTGCGTTTTGTGGTGCAAGAGCCATATTTGGCCAAGCTGCGCCAAACAACGTCAAGAAAGTTTTTACTGACACAGAAGAGAGTAATACACCAGGAAGGAATTGAACCTGACAATAATCGAACCTGCGCCTCCAACTAGCAGACTGCCAGCGCAGTGGCCAAACCCACTGAGCCACGTCGACCTCAAAGATCTCCAATAATACATTTGGTTGGTTGGGTTTTGTGGTGTAAAAGCTATATTTGGCCAAGTTGCGTCAAACGCAAGACAAATCACGTAAATAGACATACACACACAAGGAACCGGAACACATTTGAACTCCTCCATTTCGGAAGCTATAAACCCAGTTCGAAAAAGAAATTTTACAGGTTTAACCAACCTGGCGAAACTAAACGGACTTCGATGCCAAATTGGTGTATTAATCGGGGTATAGACGTGTCCAGCCACCCCTATACTCCGCCTATAATGCAGTAAAATCCCAAATCGAATATCAAATGTTAAATATGATAATTGATTCAATAGTATATTTAGCATTTACGAATCACTAATTCCGGCAATTGCTTAATTTTCTGTCAGTACGAAATCTTTCAATGCATTTTCAATCTCTCAATAGGTCTGAACAAATACGATGCATAGCTTAAAAACACTTTTCAAGCAGTTAAACGGAACATTTTTAGCGATCGAAATAGACTTAGGCTGATATATTGTCAAACACCGATTCAGGAAATACTAATCTTCAACAAAATGTTTTACACAAGTCTCCGTAAAAACATTTTCTCTCGGCCCCTCGCATAACAATGATTATGACCCATGAGTTGAAACAATCTGGTTTGCACCAATGACAATGAGTCTTCATATAAATTAAGTTTTTCAAGGAACAAGATTTATTTTAAAACAGTATAAACATTCTTTCCCAATCCAGTTATGAATTAAATACTTGATGCAATGAGTCACTCAAATATTTTCTATCATATATTCTTGGATTGTCACCTGTAGATCAAGGAACAATGAGTTATTGTAACTTTTCTCTAACGATTGTTTAAACCTACCAATTACATAAATGTGATTTTTAACTCTAAAGTAAGTAATATATACTATTCGAGAATATGCAAATTATCAAAATTAAATATACTTTAAACGATTCCTTTACTTTTGTTTTTTAAATCGAAACTTAATACCATATTAGTAATTTCAAAGCTCTGGATAAATTGTACATCTATGCTAGTATGCAAAATAATGACAATGTCAACAAATTCAATTATTGATTGCCAATTAAAATGGATTAGAATCTCAAGGCAAAAAATTTTAATGCTCCAGCTGAATGCTCTGAAAGCACACAAATTAACAGTACTTAGAAATAAGCTTTATAATGATAAATTCAAATTGAATAAAAAAATATCGAAAAATAACTTTTAAAATGGGTCAGTTGCAACCAGAGGTTAAAACAGACAAATAAAAATTTGGTTAACTTTCAGTAACTTATAAATATGCTTTCAAAATTTTAATATTTTTATATTTATATCTTGAGCAGATTTGGAAAAACACCATCTTTATGAGCAAAGAATTAAAATATTACATGTCAATAAAAATATCTGAAAGTAATAATCACTTGGATAACACTACAAACAGATGAAAACATTAATTATATTAAACTTAATTTTAAAGGTATGATAGCAAATAACTTCAAAATCAGAAATTTCTAAATCTTTGATATTTTATGTATTCTACATTTAAACAGATAATTTAAGAAAATTGGATTTCTAATTAATTTGATTTCTAGACTCAAGAAACCTTATATTTCCGATGAAACTCGTTGATTGGGATTTTGTTTCCCGGTTAATGTTTCCCCATTAATAAAAAATGACAATATAAACTCTTTAATTCAACTCTAGACAAATCTAGAATATTGAAAGTAATGACAAATAAGTCCCCCATAACAAAATAAATATTTATAAAAATACTGTATCATGTACACTAAAATCCAGACATTGTAATTAGTCTAAAAGTTTTGCTTTTCTTTTAGAAAAATGACCAATATTTTCACATTCATGTGACTTTTTCTGAGTATTCAGCAATTCAAAGTGATTATATCGTCGGCTTAAAGCAGAAACTCATTGACAGGGCATTTTTTCTTTTTTAAATGTTTATTTTCATTATGATGAGATATACTAAATTATATTGTATTGTTTGAAAGAAAATATAATACTACCAAAATGTTTATATTTATTTCTGACCTAAAAACTAATAGTTAGTCTTTAATTGGTTGTGCAGTAAAAAATTTTTTTGTCAGTTAATGAGTTACAGCCCTAAGCTGACAAAATATTTGATGTCACATTGACAAATATAAACTGTCAGCCAGATGACATGGAAGGGGGCAAGAGAGTGAAAACAATTGACTGAGTTGAGTTGCTTTCATTGGTCGCGACATTAAAAATCTAAATAAAAATGTTTTAAACTTTAGGATTGATGCTGAGGATTGACACAAAGAAGCTTTAAAGTGAAGGGAAATGAGAGCTACTCATTTTTTGGTGAGAGGGTTTCTTTTGCTTCTTGTGACTGAAGAGTTTTGGGGAGATCACTATCATTAGAAGTATAGAATGCTTATTCATGCCATGATAGAAGAAAGATACCAAAACTTGCACAAAGGCCGAGCCCATATACAGGGTGTCCCAAAAAGGTTGTTCCGCAATTTATCTTTTTACCATTTGGAGATAGGTAGGCAATGTAAATTGCAAAAGTGCACCAAATAAGGTAAGTAATTAAGATATGTGAATAACATTATCACGTGATAACAATTTAAGCGGATACAGTTTTTAATTTTCATACAACCCCTCTAGATAAAAATCCGATGGCAAAAATGTTCCTTACCTGCATCCCTATCGTTAGCAGAAAACTGCATTTCTGTAGGTAGAACAGTAACGGAGGCATAAGGACGCAAAAAAAGTTGACTTATACCGCTTGTGCCCAGCTGTTCAAGCAGTCAGATTAGGGACCGCATACACAATGCTAAAAAGCATTTTTTTCGGTCAGAAAGTTCAACATTGTGCAAAGTAATGTAGTATTGCAACTGCAGATGAAAATCGCAATGCATAATAGTAGACAATGTAATCTTTAATAAAAATATTGTAGAAAAAATGGTTTAAATAAAAATAAAAGGAAATTTTTCCATCTGCAGCAATGCAGAACTCAGCTCTTCATTCTGGGCCATGGGTCAGTTTCCGTTCTAGATTAGATACGGCCCGCTTAAAATAGAAACTCTTGTATCTCCGTTACTATTCAACCTACAGAAATATGGTTTTTTACTAACGATAGGGATACAGGTAAGGAACATTTTTGCTATCTCGGATTTTTATCGAGAGGGGTGGTATACAAATTAAAAACTGTATACGCTTAAATTGTTATCACGTGATAATTGTATTCACATATCTTAATTACTTACCTTATTTGGTGCACTTTTGCAATTTACATTGCCTACTTATCTCCAAATGGTAAAAATATAAATCACGGAACAACCTTTTTGGGACACCCTGTATACTGATTGCTACGTAATACTGAATATACACTGCCAAAAGTTGAGCACGGAGAGGAAAATGTTAATTTACGGAAACCAATCTGAATTTGAGAGGCTGCATTTCGCTGCAGAGGTAGATGGAAGTATGCAAATATGTTCTGTAACAGCAAATCACGGTTTCGTGTCGAGAAATATGCAAAAAAGGTCGTCGTATAAGAAGCCAGCATTGTGAAGGGTTAGAGGAGTTTCATGTAAGTGCTGATAAAGTGTTTAGAACTTTCGTACGATTAGTTTTCACGACAGACGTGTTTCTATGGCTTCCAGAAGACGAATGGCAGATAGTGAGCGCTGGCGTTCTGTGGGATGCCTTGAAGCAGGACAATCAATCACAGATGTTGCTCTTTTCTTCGGCGTTCATCATTCCGTCATTTCACGATTATGGAAACAATTCCAAACAGTTGTCCGAAGACCTGTGGCCGGTCGCCCAAGGGTTACGACCCCCGCAGAAGATCGATATATTGCTGTTTAGGCAAGCAGAATCGAAGAGCGACTTCCACACGTGTGATATCTATGGTTGCAGCGTCCATTGGTAAGACGATATCTGCCACTACTGTTCGCCGAAGGTACAGACGAATGGACTGTACGCCCGTGTACCACGAGTTTTTGTTCCTCTGTCCGTCCAATCCAGAGGGGCACGAATAAAGTGGTGTCGGCAACATGTGAATTGGACTATGTCTGATTGGGCCAACGTTATGTTCACGAATGTGTCGAGATTTGCCCTGGAGCCAGATGGCAAGCGTGTAAGGGTCTGGAGAGAACAAGGCACACGCAATCGGCCCCAGAACATCACGCATTCCGAAGTGGAAGCATCATGGTGTGGGCAGGGATTTCGTTGGGATATCGCACCGATATGTATATCTAGACAGGGTTCTGTGACGGCTGTCCGCTATCGGGATTGTACGCTGCAGAGTTGGTCCTGCTTTCATTTTAATGGATAATGCGCGTCCACATCGTCGACGACTACCTGGAGAGTGAGGGGATTGCGCGTATGGATTGGCCAGCGTACTCGTCCGACCTTAATCCCATTGAAAATCTTTAGGATGCCCTCGGCGGCCGTGCTGTGTCTGCACGTTTCCCACCCCCAGTCACTCTAAGAGTTGCAAACTGCTCTACAGGAGGAATGGCGATTACTCGACTCTGGGGTGGTTGATCACTTCATGGAAAGCATCGCACATACTGTAAACTTTGTATGAGGATGAGGGGTGGTCACTTATCCTATTAATGTCGGTTTTGTTTGTTTGTTTTGGATTTAAACATCATTTTGTTAATGACTCCAATATGACTTCATCTTATAATTTATGAAAATTCAATATTGTTTTCATCTTTGTATGTAATTCTTTGTTTTGTTTCATGCATAAACATATTTGCTACTTTCCTGCCGCATTTAGTGTCAATCAAAGCTGTACTTGTCGATTTTTCGCATTTTACCGCTTCGTGCTTAACAAAGTATGCATACACATTTGGCAGTGAGAGTATATTAGCCATCAAAATGTAAATTATGAATACTTGAATTATAGATATCAATATATTTGTTATAGAGGCATACACTGCATTGTCAAGTTAAATATAAATTTATTTAAACATTTGCAAAGTATGCATACACATATATGTACAGTGAGATTATTATCACATTGGATAAAAGTTGTCATATACAAATCTGATTTGAGTTACGCACTGTTCATACAAACACTAAGTTCGTGAATATTTCATGTAATATGTAGTATAGTCTTTGGCATTGGGTTCTGGGGTATCGCTGATGCAGGGCACACTGAGATGAGAACAGTGTTACAGGCCAGGAATCACTTTTTAAAGTTTTACTTGTTGGTTTCACGAAAAGATCATTCTTTTCCATCATCCACTCTCAGTTTTCTCAGATTTCTAGTGCTCTCCCAAGAGATTCCCAGTTTTGTCCCTTGTTAGTTACTCCACCCCCAATAAAATCTAGCTTCATACCAATGGCAGCAAGTCCACTCATCACTGTGGCTGCTTGACCCCTTCCAATTCCTTATAGTGACTATGCTGTAAATTGTTCCATTTCATATTGTTTGTTGTTTTTAAAATTGTCACACTGTGGTGACAATGTATGGAATACGTAAGAGTGGTTTAAATATTTATACGTAAGTGTGATTAAAATAAATTATTTTTTATTAAGCTTATAAAACATTTTTTATTTAGATATTAAAATTAAACGCCATGAACTTTAAGTAAGCTCAAGAGATGCAAGTACAAAATAAATATTTTTAAAAGAAATGCTTTGATCAATTAACCTTCATTTCAATCTCAGGTTTCACATGACAAAAATTAAAACTTTTATAACAGGACTGGTCTTATAAAACAATAAGTAGAAAACACTTTCAAAAATTAAAATGATATAATACTTCAAGAGTACCTGTAGCCTAATTCTAAGAATACGTCCCTCAAAAGGGGTCATTAAATACATATTTTACATAAATAACTCATAATTCCCAGTAAAAAGTATATAAATTAATACATAATACAGACAAAACACATTCCACCAATTTGACTCATTTGATCCTTCAATACATAATTATCTTAGAAGATCAATATCCATTAAGATCAGTTGCAGCTGTCACTAATCCTAAAAAGTGGGCCTAGGCTAAAATTGTATAGCCAAAACATGTGGTTTGAAGCATAACATACTTCCAGCCAAAACCAAAATTGAAGTCAGCCTGAATTTGAATTTTGGTTTCATTAGAACTGATAAGGTAACCATTATCTCTTGGTATAGTGATTCTTTTTTAATATAAAAAGGTTCAAATAGGATGTTATAGAGATTAAAAGAAATTTTAAAATTCAATTAAATATTTACTAGATAGTGTCAATAAGCATTTTCAGAAACCATTTAAATTTTGTTACAGGAATTCTCTTAACTGGGTTGTTCAAGGAGAGGTTTATAAATTAAGATAACAAAAATGAACTTGGAGGTACATAAAAAATGAGCACGCAAAATTTCTAAAAAATATATAAATATTTCATAAGACATTTTGTCTAAGTATGCTAAAAATAAAAAATTCTATTTTAAGATAAATTGTGCTAAAATATAAAATAATTTCATCAGATATGGGTGTGGTCTTTTAATTAAAGAAAAAACACCTTCTAAATATATAAAAAATGCTAAAAATATTCAACATTTTTATGATTCAGCAAAAATCAAAACTGAATCATATTTCATTTCTGGAAATTGGATCTACTTTTCAAAAAATCGATCATGTTTATAATTTTTTAAATACATGATTAACTTAAAAAATCCTTAAAATATATACAAGATTTTAAAATCTATAAACTACTAAATTTATGTTCAACCAGAATATAAAATTTCTTATAAAATCTGAAAGCAACAATATGCAATTCGCATTTCAAAAATCACTTATGAATTCATAATATTTTGTAAACTAATATTAAGAACTTTTTAATTTATAAAAGGAGAGTAAAAAATAATTTATGAGTACAGGCGACCCTCGACTTTCACATATAATTGGTTCCTGAAAATGTGTGCGAATGTTGAATGTTCGAAAGTAGAGGGATGTAAAAAAACATCAAAAATTGTATTTCAAAATATTTATTTATCAATAATATTTATTTATCAATAATATTTATTTATCAATAATATATTAAAATATTTATTTATCAATATACATAATTAAGTTAATGAGGCGTGTTTAAGTGCTTTCAGGTGTTTTCTTTATAAACTTGTCAAGAGTTAGTTGAATACCATCCTTTTTTTCTTTTCTTGATAAAGAGTTCTATAACATGCTGTGTCTTTCTCAATCGCCCTACGTACTTGAGATATACATTCTTCATTGGGATCACATTCTTCCATGAAAGTCAAAAATTTGTCAAGATGCATGAAGGCTACATTCATATTTTGATTGTCAAAGTCTTGACGATTTTATCAGCTTCTTCCTCACTTTCATTGTGTATTTCATTTAACTCTTGTTGCTCAATTAAGTATTCATTTGACAGAGGTACTGAGTGAGATTCAATCAACTCATTAACATCTTCATTGTTGATTTCAAGTTTAATTCATTCATTAGGCTGACTATTTCATCTGTGATAGTTTACGGAGTTTCTTCAGAATTTATAAAATCACTCATCATTTGTGGGCATAATTGCTTCTAGGAACCTTTCATTGCTGACTCTTTTATTTCAGTCCACAAGTCTCCAATATTGTTTATTGCGTTCCACATATTGTAGTTCTTCCAAAATCTCTTAATGTAGGCCCACCTGCCCCGCCAGTTGCCTTGATGGCCTGATTCATTATTGTCCTCATATAATATCGTTTAAACATAGCTATCACTGTTTGGTCCATGGGCTGTATGAGGCAAGTAGTATTGGGAGGAAGAAACATAACATTGATTTCCGGGTATAAATTCTAGAGATTTTGGGTGTCCTGGAGAATTGTCTGATTAATGCTTTAAATTGTAAATTTTTATCTTTACAATATTGCTTAACTGCCGACACGAAATTAAAAGTGAACCAAATCTTTAAATATTAACGCAGTAACTCAGGCATTTTTATTCGATTTCCAAATCACTGGAAGCAATTCTTTATCTTTCCCTTTCAATGCTCTGGAATTTTCTGCTTGATAAACTAACATTGGCTTCAATTTTAAATCACCAGCTAAGTTTCCACCAAGAAGCAGTCAATCGGATTTTAGAAGGTTTATGTCCAGGGGCAACTGATTCTTCCTTCAATAAGAATGTACGATTAGGCATTTTTTTCCAAAATAAACCCGTCTCGTCTACATTGAATATTTGGCTAGGAGAATATTCTCCATCTACAATAATTTTGGACAATGAAGAAATAAATTCTTTTGCAGCATCTTTGTCTGCATCAGCCGATTCTCCAGTGAATTTAATATTATGTAAAGAATACCTCATTTTAAATTTGTCAAATCAGCCATTACTTGCTTGAAACACCGTGTTAGAATCTTCTTTTAATCTAGTCTTCCAATCATGCAAACTAAGAGCCTTAGCTTGAATAATTGACAAATTCCAGAGGGACATCGTTTTTATGTTGATCATCAATCCATGATGACAAAGATCTTTCCATTTCATCCATCACTATGCCATGTATTTTGGAAACAATCTTTGAAGATATATTTCCACAATTTTGAACGTATTCCTTAATTTTATTCTTGTTTTCAAAATTGAACATATCGTAGACCTGTTTATGTTGTACGAACGGCAGATTGAAGCAAAAGTTTCACCGCTTTCAGAACACCTAATTATTTCCATCTTTGTCTCGATCGTATGAAGTTTATGAGTCCTTAATTTCTTTTTGTTCGTATCAACACTGCAGTTTCTCCATTTCTCACTCATTTATAAGGGCGAAATATTTAAACATAAACAAATAAATTGGCAAAACACACAATGCATCAACACGTGCCCTAACGCAAGACTAAACCTGTTTAATACATTGTATGTATTTGACATTCGGCTCCCGCCACCATGGCTCGGAACCCTAGTGACATCATGATTCCGAGAAGTCCACTACTCTAGGCAGTAATGTGTGAGTGAGTGCGAGCTACTGTGCTCCGTGGGAACGATTGCATGAAAGCGAACAATTTTTGCATTATCGACAAAAATCTTTAAAAAATTGAATTTTTAAAAATGTACTGAATAGCGAATTGTGCGAAAGCAGAATGTGCGAAAGTCGAGGGCCTCGAGGAAAGTGAACAAATTGCATGTATGTAATTTAGACTCAGAAAAAAATGAGTAAAGACTGTAAGAGAAATTATAGGAAATTTAAAATTGTAATTTTTATCAAAGTGAAGGGTAAAATTCTTCAGATTACATAAAAATAATGAAAAAAAATCAAACACTAGTTTGTAATTAAACACACTTAAAAATAAAATACGCTATTTATGCATCACAATATTACTGAATAAATGTAATTAAAAAGCAATTGTCATTTACATTTTGAAAACAAAAATGCAAAAGTTTTAACCTTTATCACTACTGAAGTTAAACATCCTATATGTAGATAACCAAAATACATTTATGCAATACATAAACAAGTATGTTAATTTGTCAACAATACATAAATTGTCATTGTTATTAATGAAACAACATAAATTGTCATAATATTAATAAAACCGGAATACTCACTCACAAAGCTAATTATATTTCATAATTCAAAGCTTTAAAATAATTCATAAAAATGGCTTGAAATAGCATATAAAATTCAAAAAGTTATGTGGTAAAGCTCAGTTGATATTTTTACATCAGTTCATTAAATTTTGAAATCATTAAACAATACATCATTGTATCCTTTCAAACTCATTCACTCTATCAAGTAGTTTTGAGATTTATAAGTTTATATTTCTTCAGTTTCATATAAAGATCCAGCATTACATCTTTGGTAACTATGCCTATTACATTTTTACACCACACAAAATGTCGGTAGATTCCATTCAAATCTGAAAAGAAATAGTATCAATATATAATACATTGTTTTAGAAATGGTACATTTTAATAATCAGCTGACCAAAATATATAATGTATTTAAAACCCAGATAATATATCAAATACCAACAGCATAATGTTATATTTGTGTAACACATGAATATGATAAAAAAGTTTAATTGATAAATTATGTGCAGTAAAACATTATGAGATAAAAAATATTAAATAGTATACAACATTACACGATTTACAGTATACTTTATCTACGCATGGGTACACTAATTGTCAAAGGATTCCAGAACAATGAAAAATACACTACTTGTACTGTACAATCATGTGTAGATTTAATGGATGATAGAATGCATATAATGCTTTTGTGTCAAAGTGAAATAAGAGTATTGAAAAAGATGTTATTTTCACACATTTTACAGTGAAAACCATGTGTAAGTATATATCCATGTTAAACTGCTGCGGTGAAATCATGAGTATTGAATCGATGAATATGGTGGCATGACTTTATAACAAAAATTCAGAAATGTAATCTAATTAAGATTAAAAACATCAATTCTTCTTCCAACTAATAAATATAAATTATGAGTGAAATGCTTTTTCGACATAAAATTAGTGCTCTTATAGACAATGAATAAAATATGGAAAATTAAAAAATCGTTTAAATGTACCTGGATTTGGAATCTGGACACATTCCAATAATACTTGACGTAATATTAACTTACTTGAGCAATAATAGTAAAATACTTGATTTAAGATTGTCAAGTAAGGTATGTCCTTTGACTGCATTTTCTGAAATAAAAATAAAAAGTAAGATAGGCAAATTTGAACAATAGGTAAATGTTTACTTCATGTCTATACAACTTACCATATAATAAAAGACATGGCATTGATCAGTTACAGTTCAAAGTAGTTTGGACATTTACTGATATAGGTCACCAATAGCAAGTTGTGTTGCTCCAAGTGCAACATAAATTCAACTACCTACCTACTGATATCAAAATTTATATTGCACACGACTCTTGGTGATTGCCAATAACATAAGGAATTTCAACTTAATTTGGTTATGACTGTTAGTCTAAATAAGGATTAAGGTTTTAACTAAATACTGCACAATTTTACTTACATCAGAATATTTTAAGGGTTTTCTGCAAAGTTTGACAAAAGAAACAATACTACTCCATTGTTTTTTATCAAGTGACAGCATCATCTTTGCAGCTTCTCCACAACAGTAGGCTAAATATTGACAGATTCCATCATCAACTAGAGCACTAAATTGTTTTAAAATATAAGGTTAATTGGAACAATTCAGTATGTCAAATAACACTAATTGAAATTAATAAATGAAAATACTGTATATTTTATTTGGATTAGAATATTGGTATATATTTGAACACGGAATAAACTACAGCTATGAAAGAAAATATAATCTCAGTGAGGTTCTCTGTCCAACACATGGAGGAACATTGACCCTCTCTATAAACATGTTGCGTCTAGAATGTGTAGTGCTTATGTGATTTGAAATGTGTATTCATCTCCATAGTGAAGCAGTGTAACACAAACCGGTTCACAAATCCACCTTTTTAGTGCCACACTGAATTATGTTAAAATTGTACTGGATTTTGAGAGAAAGTTTTTATGTTCACTGTGAGCGCATGAAAGTGGTTTATAATCTGCACCATGAATTTAATTTTTATTGAATTTATTAGTGAGCACGTGCCACTACTACTAGCGTACTTGTAAATGCTATTGTCTATTTATTAATATTATATTTATTGAGCACGCGAAATGATGATATTAGTGAATGTATTTTTAATTACGCAAGTAAAAAAACTGTAACCATGATATAGAAAGCAAGGAAAGTTTAATTTGGTTGAAGAAGTGAATATGATGGGTTTTGAAATGAACTTGTGGTGTAAACTCTTTTGTAAATAGCGAATGTATATATGGTAATGTCCTCGTCTAGTGTTTAAATAAACATGCTGTCCTCAAAGCTTAGTGTTTTTAATCAGATATCAAAGAAATAATCCTACATTATGTATATGAAATCCATTAAAAATTCCACCAGTGTATTAGAAAGCTCAGCGGCTCACAATTGGAGCAGTCGACAGGATTGATGGAAGAGAGGGACGCTTGGGGTCGAGAAAGACAGTACATAGACGGTGGAGAAGGGGATAAAGCGTCTTCAAAAGAGTGGTCTTGTAGCCGAACCGGAAGGACATCTGAGGACGAGGCAACTCTGCAAACGAGGAAAGATGATGGAAATGCAATGAGGGCAGCCAAGGAAAGGTACTGGGGTAAGTTCCTTCTGATTTTATCCCGGAGAGTGAGCCATTAAATACATAGGGGTAACACATACATATATGTATGAAAATTATATTTTGATGGTTGTTATGTTACTGTAATGTGTATTTACTTAATGGAGCTAGAGATGGAACAGTCTAATGAGTAGAATTTAACGGATCATTTTAGGTATTACTTTAAGCAAATGTAAGGTTGAAAATTGGGTTGTTTATGTATATATTACTTAAGTAAGTACGGAAACTGCTATTCTAAAAGTTGATTGTATTTACACTGGTATCACAATGGCATTTCTTGGGAGAGCTAGAAAGGAGATGAGGCTTTTGGCAATTGAATTAGAGGAAGAGGTTCCTTCATATGCTAAAATCTTTCAATTAAGAATAGAGGGTTCTAAATCATATGAGGCAAAATTAGTTGAAGAGTTAATGATACATATTATAAATGAAAGGATTAAACGGGAAGATGAAAGGAAGTGGGAAGATGAAAGTGAGGAGAAGCTGAAATGAGGTGGAGAGGAGCAGAAATGGAGGTGAAATTTAGGGGAAAGTGGTTGCAGAAGAATCTAGAAGGGAATTTGGAGGAGCGAAAGGGAGATGGGAAGGAGCTTGGATGGAAGCTAAAAGGGAGTTTGAAATAGCCACGGAGAAGTGGAATGCAGCGTGGGAAGAGGCGGAACGGAGAAAGCACAAGTATGAAATTCAAGTGCGGGGTTGGAAATGCAAAATGAGGAAAAGTAGGGAAGAGGAAAGGGCAAACTGAAATTGTAGTTCCCAGAGAAGATAAGGGAAGGAGCAAACTCATTCAGGAGGGGAGGAGAGGGCAGGGAAACAGAACTGACCCTACCTCAATGGAATATCGTAGTTCTCCTGTTAAGGGAGAAATGAAAGCTTCACAAGGCGAGGAACAAGCAACGAAAAAATTGCAAGAAACAGAGAGGGGAATGAAGTGTAACGCTCTTGCGGTCAGGAAAAGAGGGTGGTGGAAGGTCACCAAAAAGAACAGGACGAGGAGATTGACACGCCTGGCTCATTGGTTGCGAAAATGACGGCTCGAAAGACCATGGCAGAGTCCGGTTACCCATGAAGAAGGGGAGATCACGAGAACGAAAAAGGGGATGGAAAACACTCCGTTTCGGAAACCCTGAAGTTGCATAGGGGGAAAAATAAGGGTGAGATTCTGCCCAGGGCGTTCATGGACACTGCTAATATGCAGTGCGTGGTAGAAACGGATAGTGTGATCAGGAGAAGGAAAAAGGTTCGTCGGCAAGTGGTTCCTTTGAATCACAGATTAGGAAAGTTGAGAGTAACTCCCGAGATCTTGACTAGGGATCAGGCGGTGGAGGAGAAAACCCGAGATAGGATGGTTGGAACATGTTGGGAGGAGTGGTGTAAAGAGGTATGGTAGAGAGAGAAGTGAGGCATGTTATGAGGGTCAGTTACGGGGTAGACCAAAATGGGCATTGGAGTGTTTATGGAGGGAGTAGGGGTGGCGCAAAAGACCCTGGATACCCTCAATCTAATATGTAGGGGTTGAATTTTGAATGGATGACAAACGGGCTAAACCATTTGATTAGTACCCAAGAAAAAGAGTGGAAAAGACGGTGGTTATTTTTGTGGTGGTACTATTGCAAAAACTCATTGAAATACTAATTTTGGCTGACAGCATGGAAAATTAATTGGTTGGCTAAAGGTGGTCTTTAGAGTCCTGGAGAATCAATGATAAATATTGTGATGATTGTTGTAATATATGAAGGGCTTATTGCTAGTGAAATTAGTATTGCCATGATGTGTGCAGATATTTGTATTTTTGTTAAGGTGAGTGTATTTTTATTTATTCTTAGTGAAGCTATTATTATTGTCGTTGCGTGGTATATTATGAACTTTTCAATTTAAGTGATTGCTTGAATTGGGTGTTTAAGTATTAGATCCTATTTAATAATAGTACATATAATTGAGATTTCTTGGAAGTAGTGTCTTATAGGAGACAATATATTGTATGGCAATATTTACTCTTTAGAAAATGATTAGGGTTGCAGTTATGTGAAATGTTTACCACTACTGAAATCATTATTGCTGTGAAGTGCACACATGAAATTATTGTGATGTGCAGTTGTTACTTATGTTAATTTTATTGTGATGTGCAGTACTTCTAATTTTGTGGGGATGTGCAGTATTCATATTTTAGTGAAGTTATTGTTGTGATGTACAGTGTTTTTACGCTTGGTTGGGTTATTATTGCATACTACATTAAGATTATTTTTTTGTTTTTAAGGTCATGATAAGCAACTTGGGATAAGAGAAGTTGTTTATTGAAATCGATTTTGTGTATATGTTACCGTTAAAGTATATAATGCAGTTATTTCATAGAATACCTAGTTATTCCATGGAATAACTGATCGTGTCCGTTAAAGTGTGTAATATGTTATTAATTTGACACTTTAACTAGTTATTCTATGAAATAACTAGGTATTCTATGAAATAACTAATGAGAGACAGTTAAAGTGTAAAATAAACAATTTATCTAAAATGAAATTAAACTAATGATAGACAATTAAAATGAAAAAGAAGCAATTTATCTAATTTATGCACCATAAAATCATTTGTTACAACAAGGATTACTAAAATGACACTTGGAATTACAAAGAACATTATTTCTAAAACAAAAACATTTTTTGTTGACACACTGGGTTTTACACGAACATTTTTTAAATCCCTGACCAGTACCTAAACTTTGAGCTCTAGCAACCGACCGGAGCGATATTTCTACATCCGGTACTTCTTCGATTTTAATTAATTTTTGTTCGCAGACACTGAACTGGGATCGGGAATATAATTGTTTTATGCGGCCGTTTCTTGTGCCCAATTGGAAAAATCCTTCTTCGGTTATTTTTATGATGATAGCTAAAATAGATTTGGCATCACCTTTTCCTCTGTCAACTTCAGGCACTGGGATACGGACGGTAAACCCCACAGAGGCTTCAGAATGAGATTTATCCGACATTAATTTCATCTTTTTCGCTTGAATTTCTAAACATTTTTTAGACTTTTCTCTTTCTCTTTCAACATTAAGTTCATTAAAACACAATTTGCAGATTTTCTGCTCAACTTCATCTTCTGAAACATAATTTTCCGAACATGATATATGGACAGGCTCCATACATTTGAAGCAAACTATATCTTCACTGCATTCTTTTAAACAGACAACACATACTTTCGTAATGGGATTATTTAATACTGTTTGTTCAACTACTTTTTCATTATCAGGTTGAGAAGAAACATTCTTTGCAGTCAAAGTATTTTGTAATTGATCTTCGTCGACCAACGAATTAAGTGCTTCCTTCGGAATGGCAGTTGTTGACAGTCCAACTCTAGCTGCGCAACCAAACATAGCCTCGTAGGGGGACCTTTTAATACCAGAATGGAACGCTCTGTTCTTCATAAACTGGATAAATTTTAACCCGTTACTCCACGAAGTTGACTGGTTGTCTTGCATCCAAGTCGTCAACATATTTTCTATGTCCTGATTGGCTCTCTCAACACTGCCTTGGCTTTGGCTATGTCTTGGCTTGCCATGCACGATCTTAAGCTCTGGCCAAGTTACTTTTAAGTCATCAATAAGTTTGTTACAAAATTCTCTTCCATTGTCCGACTGCAATATACATGGGGCTCCAAACAGGAATATATCAAGCAACTGTCCTGCAACTTCTTCTGCTCTCTTTGTTTGAAGAGGTCTTAAAACCACGAACTTTGTAAGGTGATCTTGATAAACTAAAATAAATTTATAGTTTCCATCAGGTTGTGATTGAAAATCTATGAGGTCAACCTGACATCTTGAATTCATATGTGAAAAAATCATGGGCTTAACAACAACACCTTTTCTGCCCGCTTTGCGTTTTTGTTGACAAGATTCACAAAAATTCAGGAAAATCTTAATATCATTTCGCGTAATATTTTTGTAACGACGATTAAGTTCTTTTATCATTCGGTCTCTACCACCGTGCCCAATAGATAAATGAGTTTCGTACAAAATGTCAAACAAAGAATCACTTGAGCAATAAAACATTACATCTGGTGTTGCATTTGTTACTGGGACTATTAATTTTTGTACTCCTTCAACTTCAAGGACATCGTAATGTTGAAGTAACCAATAATCACGTGGCACTTTTTTATCTGATGTTTTACATTTCTTTACATCAGCTACCAAACTTAATAATTTTTCACGGGTGAGCAAAGCACTGTTCTCTTTCACATCACGCTTATTTAGTAAAGATTCAAACTTTTCTTTCATTGCAGCTTTTTTTTCGTTATCACTTAAAGAATTCATTGTTCAAGGCAATTTAAGGTCTTAAAAATAATTGCACTTTAACGTAAGCAAACTAAATTAACGTAATAACAAATGACTAAATTATAAAACTTGAAAAAATAAATGTATCTCAATACCTGATACGTGGAAACAGTATTGGACGAACAGCAGCCGGCACTGTACGTGCAAGCAATCAATTAACCGGATGAACTGGCGCCAACACGCTAAACAAGTTCTCTCCCTATGGCCTGGAATAGTTCATAAATGCAGTAGGGGTGGAAGGTAAATGTATTTGTCGTGTGAGATATATGATATAGATTATTTTACACTTTAACGGGCTGCAGATCGTTATTCTATGAAATAACTAGTTAAACCATGAAATACAAGAGAGTTTTACACTTTAACGGACACGATCAGTTATTCCATGGAATAACTAGGTATTCTATGAAATAACGGATTTCATACTTTAACGGTAACATATATATTCATTTCTCCTGGTTCTCTGATCTGTTGTGTTGATAATTTTTTCAAAACCTGGTTTGTGAATTCATGCATGAGTCATATATTGGCATGTTTGCCAACTGGGGACACAGACAATCACACACACTCTTGTTTGGCTCATTGGTGACGTCTGGGATTAGAAGGTCACCAGTTTACTTGCTACCATTTGGTTTAGGTTTCTAATTGTAAGAAAAATGGTCTGTGACAATTTTAAACCGGTGGGGAGGTATGAGGTTCTCCATCCAACACATGGAGGAATGTTGTCCCTCTCTATAAACATGTTATGTCTAGAATGTGTAGTGTTTATGTGATGTGAAACGTGTACCCATCTCCATGTACCATCACCTTTTTAGTTCCACAATGAATTATGTTAAAATTTTACAGGATTTAGAGAAAAAGTTTTTATGTTCACTGTGAGTGCATGAATGGTTTAATCCGCTATACTATTTATTAATATTATATTTATTGAGCATGCAAAACGATATTAGTGAATGTATTTTTAATTACGCAAGTAAAAACCGTAACCATGATATAGAATGTGAGGAAAGTTTCATTTGGTTGAAGAAAAGAATACGCTGGGTTTTGAAACAAACTTGTGGTGTAGTAAACTTTTGTAAATAGCGAATGTATATATGGTAATGTCCTAATCTAGTGTTTAAATAAATGTGCTGTCCTCAAAGCTCAATGTTTTTAATCAGATACCAAAGAAATAATCCTACATTATGGATATGAAATCCATAATGTATGATTATCATTATTACCATTAAAAATTACACCAGTGTATTGGAAAGCTCGGTGGCTCACACTAGATATTTATAAGTTTTATGTCAATGTGTCTTATTGATCTGTGTAGAAAGGTGGATTCATGGAATAAAACATGAGTTCCATTTGAGGAAATTTAAATATGAAGAGTTATGCTAGTATAACTTACTTTAAATTTGCATAATTTTTCTACAAATATAGAATATGGATATCACATAGGATAAAAATCTATACATAGTTGAGCCTTTAATTCAGTATGTGAGAATTGTTGGTCATCATATTTTAAACTTCATTTCTACTGCCATGATAATTTTGCAATTGGGTTAAATTGTTCTGTATTTTATATTTCAATATAATTAGAAAATTGCTACTGTTTTCTAAAAAGCACTTAAGTTTTATCTTAGTAACATCTTAGTCTAAAGATTTTAACTATTCTTGTAAACACACCCTATAAAAGCTACAGTACACTATACAGCAGTACAGTATATACAGTACAGCAAATGCACTCTATAAGAGCTAAAGTACAGTAATGCAAAAAAATCCTAGGAAAAGGCAAAATAAAGGGTTCTAAAACCCCAATTAAAATTTTTTTAATGATAAAGAATTCATTTTTATGGGAATCTTCAGACTGCCATAGATTTCACACAAAAGAAGTATAAAATTCTGGAAGTTTATTAAACAAAAATATTAATTCTAACAGGTTGTGACTCTAAAATTAAAGCTCTACCTACAAGAAAATATAATTCATGATATTTTGGCAAAGTACTTTGTATCAACACTGAAATCACAAGATTATGAAGCAATCTAATCTCAAAAACAATTTTCTAATTAAAATGAAAAGTGGAAAATCTCCAAATACAAGGGGGAAATGGTGAGTAAAGGTTAAAATTCTTTTGTAGTCTTATTTATCATATTTAATCGAATCTGTAACAATTTTGAACCTCCGAACAAAAGTATTTTCATAAACATTCAAGCTTATATGAAAGATATTGCATATTATTAAAATAATGCAAAATGTACAAATATTAATAGTATTAGTTCCAAGTCATTTCAGTTATATTTTAACTTCTAAGAGGGAACATAGGAAAATCAGAAATCTTTAAAACTCACTGCTACTTTGGGAATATTTTTCTAAATCATCAACAATTAAGAATAGACATTTTAAGGGAAAACAAAACGTGACTCATTTCAATTTAAAACTTGATAATTTGGTACAGAAAACAAGATGGTTAATTGTATACAGATGGGAAAAAATTTTCCATGTGCATTTGTGGATTTAAGTAAGATGTAACTCATACCTCACTTTTATCTTTACTTCTCCAGGAAAAGAGCACAAGCAGTTTTCTTGAAGATTTTTCGTACAGTTGTAACACTGTAAAAATACTTCAGCAGAAACTATTTTGTCTATAAAACAGAGTCGTCTAAAAGTGGTGTGGAAAAGTGCACTGTCAGAATGATTTGAAATTGAAAGTTCTTGGGAAAATGACGAATCCGTTACTGAATTGCTGAAATAAGATATCCATAGAAATAAACAGAAATTCTTTGTAAATATATTCTATAAATGTTCAGTAAGTTTTCAAATTCGCCATATTTGATCAAGCTGTGCTGAACAAACACCTTGTGTGTGTATGTCAAATAAATGGACATACACACAAGGAAAGTTTTACAGATACAGAAGAGAGAGATATACACCCTGGTAGGAAACAAACCCTGCAATTTGCAGACTGACCAACCTAACAGAACAATATACATAGAATATTTACAAAACGTAGGGAACGTTACAGGCTATTGTTTATGCTTATTTTTCGCTATTGGTATATTGATATTGTCTTATATCATTATGTTATCTAGTCTATATGAACATTTTGTACAAGATCATTCTGCATCATATCAAAGTCCTTAAAATGGAGGTACTTGCAAATGTGACTAGAGGTAAAATAATGGTATTTACTTGGCAGAACTTAAAGGGATTTTAATAACAAAACAGATCTAGTGATCTAAATAAAGGAAGAATCTGATTTTCTTCTCATTTGAAGGGAAATTAAATGCATTTGCAAAGTGATTTGACTAGAGATCATCTTAAACATTTTTACACTACTACTGTAAAATGAATGTTATAAAGTATTGGAGTTGGCAACTAAATTAAATACATTAGCATACAGAAGTTATAAGATAGGAGTTAAAAGAAAACTCAGTTTACTCATCTAATATTTTACTAATTGAAATTGAGTTTAAATTGAAAATTTTGATTTATACCAGTCTCAAACAAAACAAACTCTTTGATTTCAAAGTAGCACAAATTAAAATATTTTAAGGATTTACTGTAGGTATTACAAAGTTCTTTTCTTAATAACCCTAATATGAAGGAAATTGACATCAAAATAAGCCAGATGATATACAGGGATTTTTTTTTATCTGTTGTGAACAGGAAAATAATAAATAGATGTTAAGCTAAGCTATTGGATTAATGAAAACTATTAGACACAGGGAAGTATCCAAC
Organism: Meta bourneti; assembly: GCA_933210815.1. Classification (NCBI taxonomy): domain Eukaryota; kingdom Metazoa; phylum Arthropoda; class Arachnida; order Araneae; family Tetragnathidae; genus Meta; species Meta bourneti. The sequence goes on along the minus strand of OW119922.1, from coordinate 56,322,609 downwards.
TTTTTACCTTTTTAAGTCCTTAAATATTTAACGGCAGCCGTTTAGATTGACCTTTCTCATTCTTAGAGTTTGTCAAGTTTGTAAACATTTTCTGTTCATTTTTTATTCAAAATTACAGCTTGCCTGCCCTTATCACATATTGAAAGAATAATATATTTATGTGGCAAGAGTTTTGAAAATGCAAGCATTTTTACACAATTGGGATTGGTCAAAAGTGTTTGGTAAGTTATTGATAATGTTAGAAAATGTGGTAACTAATTTTTCACTAACTTGAAACAGCTGTAAGAATGACTTACAGCTGTTTCAAGTGACCAAATTCTAAATATTGATTTAGACACAAAAGTTAACAAAAATTGTTTAAGCAACAATCTCAGCACACATGCAGAGAAAAATTAACACATTTAATGAATTAACTACACACATTCTAAAAATGGGTTTAAGTTTATAGAACAAACAAAAATTAATGGTTTTCAATGGATAGATGAGATTTAAATTGTTGTTATTAAAATTTTATATAAAAATGAATAAAGATATATTAATCAGTCAAGTATATTAGAACAATTTACCTAATAGAACTATTCACAAATTCCTTAATCTTTTTAACTTCAATACCAAATGTGGGTGAGGCTTTGAGATACAAATTACCCTTTTGGGAGTGAGAACAAAAAAATCCACATAACTCCAATATTGTACCAGGTAACAATCCAAGAACATTCTCAGGAAAGAACGGCACATACGCATGAATAGAATCTTTTGAGAAAATATCCTGTATTCTCATGCATAAAGTATAATTTGATCCTTTTCCAACTTTACCTAAAGACAGAATAGATAACAAAAATTCAGTAGAAAAAAAAATAATTTTTTATGAAAACAATCAAGAGTTGTTAGATGTATTTTGTATAAGTTTAGTTAGAACGCTTACTCTAAATGTATAAAACACATTACCTCCAGAAATATCATCTATTATATGTAAATAGGCAACTCAATTTTAAAATGTAAATTTACATTTGCATACTTACTATCTTGAATGTAATTTTTTTCAACAAGAATGCCAGTCAATATGCTATTTTTTTGCAAATGCCTAGAAAAAGTTAAAGCAATTACTGAATTATATTGTTGATGTTACATAATTAGGAAGAACAGAGATTAAAACATACATTTTTAAAAGTACCTCTTTGACACTGCAATATTCTAGGACAGAATAATCTTCTGCATCATGGTTACCCTACAATAAGGATTCAAACACAATTAAAATATCAGTATTGCATAGTTCATAATTATTTTAAATCTAATATCTTAATATTGATGAAATATAGCTTAAATTTCATGCTATGAACTGCATAAAAACAAAATACCAATATAAAAATAGATAAACATCAATGACACACAGGAAGTGTGATTAGAAAATTCTGACCTCTGAACAATATACATTATAAGATATTCTGTAAGAAATCATAATCAGTGCTATTTTTGAGAACAGTAAGCCTTATGATTCATTGAAAGCTAAACAGTTCCAAAAAAATTCTGAGTTTAAGGATTTGAACAATATTTTACAAAACTAAATAGAACATCAAGCTTCACTTAATTGAAACCAATTTCATGCATTACTTTAAATTAAATACATATACATTATGTTTTCCGACAAAAAATTTTCAGATGGATAACCATAGCTAGACATATTTAAAGAAAATTTGCCAATGCTAAGGAAAAATAGGTTACTTAAGTAATGGAAACTAAAAATAATTATCCTGCCTATTTTTTAATAAATTCACATGAGTAAAAGTAAAATATCATTATAATGTTCACATACATTGGCATTACTCAGACCCTAATTCACGATTTCAAAACATCTTTAATTTAAAAAAATTGTGGTTTATATGTTTACAAAATATTGAGCTGATCTACATAAAGTAACCAAGTTAATACAATAGCTTTACAATTCACATTAAAATATATAATATTTATTTGCAAGCGTTTTTGGAACGAATGGCTACAATCTAGTTAATGTTTTACTAGCTAGATTAGTAAAACACAAGTAAATAATTTAACTTACCTCACAGCTTGTATCATGATCAATCCTTGCAGTGAACTTGGCATGTGCAGAAAATACAGCATTTTTGTCACATGAATTTGACATCTTGTCCATATCACAGTCCTTCAAATCAATGACATAAACATGTCCAGGTAGCAAGTGTGCACATTGATGTGCACTTTTAAAGCTTATTTTTCCAAGTTTAGAATTGTTTTCAATACACAAACTACTCATTTTACCAATTAAACTTGCAAATTCCAAGTCATCATCTGTTTCATAATAGTTATGTGAATCATTCATAGAACTATTTGTATATCTAGATTGAATACAAGATGCTTCTTCAGGAATCCATGCAACAAGAATTTTAGAACAAGGGGTAGTTTTATTGTAAGCTTCCCATAACTTATGTAGTACCAAAAATCGTTGTGTCACCTCTTCTGTGTTAAAATCAAAGGGTAAAGACTTTGTAAGGTGGGACTCATGAGAAATGTTTATAGTGAATTTAGAGAGCACACCATCACAAGTTTGATGTGATCTTTCTTTCTGATATTCTTGAGTTTTACAAATATACGGAGAAAATGGTTCACCATTGGATTTAAAAAAAGCTGCTAGAGAAAAGAAACGGCAATATGATGTCCTTAAGTACTGAATTAAGCGTTCACTACCATCTCTACAAGACACTTTTTCAAAAATTATATCATATTCTTGAAGAGCAATGATAAAGGCACTGTTTCCATTCTCAAATTCCTGAATTATACTCTGATCACATAAGCAACTAGTACATTCTTGAGTTAGTTTAATAGGCAATGAACAAGATTTATCAGCAACAAAAAATGTTCCATCTGAAGATAAGTATAAAATTCCTATCAAAACCTGAAACAGAAAAATGCTAGTTTATACCAATTGTAATATTTTACAGTACAATAAGGGAATTTTTAATTATGAGCACAAAATTTTTCCCCATTTTGATACATCAGTGTAAAATAAACTTGACAATGTAACCTATGAGTTGTTAATGAATAGAAACAAACATTATATTAAATTTGATACACTTTATGCTTATTTCAGGAAAGATATTTTGATTTAGAACTACAATAACTAAGTAATAAGGAAAATTTATGTAAATATTTAACTCCTGTCACTATTATGTTAAATAACTACCTTATGCCTGTACCTGACTACCTTATATCTGTGAACAATATTGATGCAGCAAGGAAAATTAAACTCACCTATTTCTAATGTCTAAGACTAACCCTTAGAAAATACCAAAGGAATGGTTGCATCTTCCATCACTCCATGAGTTTTTACCTGAATTATACATATTGCTCCTTTTCAAAGGTAACCATCTGGAATTAGCTGTTAATACATTTTTATTGTGATTGCAAGAGTATGGTTGTACTGCAATTCCAAAAATTTCAACAAGCAACAAAATAAATCTTAAATTATATCAAGTCTTATATAATACTGACTTTCACTTCATATCAAAATTAAAGTACTTAATTTTCAAATTGAAAATGAAGAGGTTAGTTTTTCTGTTTTGCAACATAATTCTAATGGTAAAACATTGTGATTTTTAGAGAAACCTTAATATTGTGTAGCTTAGTATAGGAATAGGCATTTACAATATGATCCACACATAAAAGCAAGTCTGTGTTTACAGAAATCCATTTTTCCAGCAAGAAGCATAAAGCAGTATCATGACCTGGAGAGGGTTGAAGGCTAATTTTATGAATGAAAAAGATTCTTAAATTATTTTAATGATATTGTAATGCTTTTTGCCAGTATGTCACATAAGAAAAATTGAAGTCAATATTAGAAATGCCTGTCTGTACATATTTTACTTCTGAAAGGAAAGTATTGCTCTTTCTGATACTATTGTTTTTAATATCATTTTTAGGTTTAAAAAATATTTTAGCTTTCTGAGATTTTTACAAAATATTGTGTATTTGTTTCTGAATGATACGAATTCAAGTGTTTATAATGTCATTTCGGGTATCTTTTTTAAAATTGTAGCTCAAAATACTGTCTTGCTAAACAAAGAATATTTAATTTATTGCTTTAATTCTGTGTTTGGTTGAATTTCAGTAGGGTTTTTACAAATTCTTTCTAAAATATTGACTTGTCTCACTGAATGAAAAATTTCTGCCATGCTTTTTTCCATGTCACAGCATGATTCTCTTCCTTTCTTGAATGTTAATATTGATCACTTATTTAAAAATATAAAAATTGAGTTATTCTAATTACTCTTATTCCATTGCTAATCAATGTTTACTATATTCAGAATTAAAAGTTTAGTTAGAATAATCACTTTCAAAATATTTTTAAATGATTGCCTGCACAAGTTGAGCAGATGAATTCTACCAGTTGTAGAAAGTTTTAACTAAACTGAACCTCACAACCTAAAATTCAATCTCACATGGGATAAAATTAGGGTGAAACTTCTTCAAGATTAACCAAAATTACAACAATGATAAATGCTATCACACAAATTGTTAACAATTATTTTAAGAAACATATCTTTTGAAGATTTTATATTTTTTGGCAAATATGGGGGTTGAAACTTTTTAATGGTAGAAAAAAATATTTTATGTTGTTCTAATTACTTTTAAAAACTACTCTTGAAAGGATCTTTAACAATTTTAGTAGATATAGATGTTTATCAGGAAAGGAGAAAGTCAATGGAACAAAATTAATTGATTTATTCAAACCATGTTATCTTGATTTCTTATTGAAAATTTCCAATCTTTGTTGACTTCTAACCATGAAATAGAATCAACGGCTTCTTCCAAAATATCAGAAATAAAAAGTATATCACAGTCAGTAGGAAGCCTCTCCTAAAAATTTAAATAAGTATATCATGTAAATTATGTAATGTTCATCATGTAATTAAAATAATTAATAGTATTTATACAAGTAAAAATTAAAATTGAGCCCAAAATGTTAACATGGCATAGCAATTTATAAAATATTTGCAATTTTTTGGATGAATCCAAAAGTTGGGTTGTTTCAAACTAAATTCCTAGACACTTGATTCTAGATATTTCAAAATTTTCTTGGCCTAATTTCAAAATTCATGATTTTATAAAATAGCCATACTAACTTTGCATTTTTCTAGATTTTGAAGACTAGAAAGATCGATGAAGAGTTTATTTTCTTAAAAGTCTTATATATCTTAAATTTTCATATATTCTAATATAAAATTTTTTAATGAAAAAGTAGTTTTCTAACATGTAAATTTGCATATTACACTCCTAAAATTAAATCTTTCATGTAACAAATGAGAAATCCTGAAGCATGTAATCTAAAAATTTATAAAATTAATAATCTGGAAGTTTTATGATATAATTTCAAAAACTAAATGTAATTTCCAAGTTTCTAACATATTTTTGTTATAAATTTGCACATTTTGGTATATTTTAATTAAATATTTAGGCAATGGTACTTTAAAAATCAAATGAATAATTATTTTTAATTTTTTAATACAACAAATCAATCCAGTTTTCAGTGGAAGTTTAATTATCAATTCAATAACTAAATCTGTTAATACAAAATTTATATTTAGTAAGCCAAAGTTAAATAATTACTTGAACCTACTAATCAATATTTCCATAACAATTTATTAATAAAATAATTTAAATAAAGATGTGATTCAAAAAATTGTAATTCTACTATTATTTAAGTTAGATAGAGCATATGAAAAAATAAAATCAAAAGTGCATATCATTTTAATACACACATTTACCTCTAAAAATGCAGAACACATATGTGGATGACTAAAATATTCTTCAACTAAGCTCAGTTTCTTTTTAGATGAAGATACATTCATGGAACAAATGAAGAATTCCAAAACATTTTCTCTGTATAATATAAACACAATTACAAACCAAAAATAATAGCCAAAAATTGATAAATCTTAAAACAGAAAAGATATTACATACTGTTGACAAAGAAAATACTAAAATATATGCACTACACAAATTATGAACTATATTTAAATAATGAAAATATAATTTCATTAAATCATAGCTACAGCTGGATTAAAAATAAAAAAGATATGAATGCACTCCTTAAAGTTAACTCAAAATGCATTTAATAAAACATAACATTTTTGCATAAATTATACTAAAATACATAAATTATGTATTTTTAACTTACAAAAATTGTGAGTTGGTTTCAAATGAAATATCCTCTTCAGAAACTAATGATGCAAACTTCATTTTCAATATAATTGATAATCTTTCAATCCATAATAAGTCATGTATACTAAGAGCATATTTGAAATAAAAATTGGGGGCAGATGATAAAACAGCTTTATTTTCATCCTAAAAATACAGTTAATTTCCAAGTTAGTGCAATGTCTAGAACATTTTCAAATGTTTAACACAAAAAATCAAACATTTTCAAAACATTTCAACACTGTTTAGTGGTGGTGGGAAAACAGACTCTATATAACATAAAGGTCATGACTCTGAGACCTTGAATGATCAATAGCCATTGACAGCAGAAAATTTTGAGTAGTTTGTCTAATAGGGGACATTAAAATAAATGTACATATTCCAAATTTTCCAGAGCAAAACCTGCTCTACATTTTGTTTCTACATGCAAAATCCCTCTACCCTGTACATTCACTGCATTGGCTTAAAGCAGAAACACATTAACTGACATTTTTTCAGACACTAAATGTTTGTTTTCATGGTGATAAGAAAAATACATCACCACATTGTAAACTTTAAAAGTTCCTTTTTACTTCTAATGTCTGGCCACTGACTTCTTCGGCCTTCAGTACTACAAGGGGCAATCTAACAGCTATTTGTGAAGGAGCACCCAATGGGTAAACCACTGTTACTCCTAAGAGGGACAATCATCAACAATCCATGCGCTTGCAAACCTGGATTTGTACCTGGGTGGTTGACAAATGCTATGACAGTTAGGATGCTACAACACAATCAGTGTTTATAATTCTTTTCCTTAAATTAATAAATAAGTACAAATTAAAGTTTAGCCAAAAATGATAACATGGGTAGCAATTTATAAGAAAATATTGTAACTTTTCAGATGAATAAAAAGAAAACAATTTGTCAGTTAATGAGTTTCTGTTCTAAGCTGACAATTGATAGTGTGTAGCACAGTAACAAGTAGTCAAAATGTACATCACAACAAATAAGGAAACGATAGGTTGATTTAGGTTCCTAGTCATCTGGTTGACAAAGCCGTAAATGAAGAGCTTTATGGAAATATACATTAATATTATATTATTATCCTTTATATCTTGATTTCCACAATGTCTATAGGTTATTTCTTCAGAAAATTGTGACTGAAGATGTGAGGATATTGGAAGCTATGTGTGTACTGGGAGTCTAAGATATTGGTGGACATGCACAAAATGAAAAAGGATGAAACTGGACATGGCTATTCTTTTATCACATGTTAGTTAGGGTGCACTTCTACAAATAATTAACTAAGCTTATTTTAGTGGTTTAGTCATTCATAATCTCCAAAATTTTCAAATTCTTATCATAAGTAACAAATTCAAAACACAAAATTCATTGATGTTTCTTTGAGTAATTATAGTAGAATCATCTCCTATGCAGTAGTGATCTTAAAATGACCATCACATCACCAATGTTACATTATACGGTCACCATATCAATATTCTTTGCCTTACAAATTACAGGAGAAAAATACTACTTAAATTGAGAAACTACTTACTGAATAATAGTATCAAATAAAATATGGACTATAGTGTAGTAAAAATGTAAAAGTAAAAAGCTGTAGATTAAAAAGACTGATTTAATGCAATCCTTGCAGAAGTTGTACAAAGCAAAGTTCATTCTAAACAAATTAGCATTCATTAGTACCTAGATTTTCATGTAGAAAGTTGTCATTGGTGTTTGCTTTAAATTTAGTGAGGAGCATTTAATAAGCCATTTATTTTCTAAATGATTATTTCAAGTATTTGTTGCAATGTTTTACTGTAAGAGGCGAAGTTACTGTAAGAGAATGCATTAGGGGTGAAGGAAAATAATATATATATATACATATTATTTTCCTTCCAAATATATATATAGTCATGATTTGTGTGCCACCAATAACATAAATGAGACAGAAACCGGTTTAAAATTGATTTTTATAAGAGTTTTTTTAATTTTCAAAAAGAAATTATTTTGTATACAATGTATATTTTAATATCTCATAATACTAAAAAATAAAATTTTGGTGTAAAATTTGAATGAAATATTACTTGTGAACTGATGCCATTGATAATTTTCACAGATGTAAGTCCACAACAAACAAGAATACTTATCTAAAAGGGCAATAAAAATCATTATTCATGGATATTTCATTCTTTTTTAATTTCTCATTAACAGGTAAGGAACGAAATAAAACCTACTGAAAAGAAATCATTAGATATTAAAGTACTGCACCAAATGGGCTTCTTGCAAAAGTTTGGAATCATATCTAATTGCAGTAAAAACGAATTATAGATGGAACACAATTCAGGTTAATGAGAATTTCATTAATCATAAGTTTTAAGATTGTAACTATTCTGTTTATCTCAAGAATAAATTGAACTCATTTTCAGTCATACTGAAATTAAGAAAGAACACAAAAATAGAAAGTTTGCCTGCATGAAAATCAATATAAATAGTTGAATTAATAGAACATATTTTCGAGACACAGATTGACCAAAAGTTCAGACTATAATACTGATTATTTCACCAATTCAAGACATTTCATCAAGTCTTAGTTCTTCAAAAATTAAGGTAATAAACGGAATTATTATTTTGATCTTTTCAGTGAATATTGTGACACAAAACCAAAGAAACCCGATTTTCCACTAGGCAAATCACAATGTCAGTTTCAATTTATTATAATCAAATATATGCATGTGTACTAGACTAAAAGGGATATTACTCAAATGTGCACACTGTTTTATTAATTCAAATATTTGCGACATTAAAACGTTACATAAAAATTACATCTTTGATGCCTGCCACAAAAATTTCACATTATTTTAATTACATTTATATCACTAACATTATATTTATATTTTTAAATGACTTTACAATTTTTAGTGTATTATATTAACAAATATCGAGTTCATATAAACAGATCTAAAACTAATAAACTTACTTTATTATTCCTCATTACATGAACATTTGACACAAAAACTTCAGAGCCTGTAATCATAGAAGGTAAAATATACCTGTTGAAAGTAGTATACAATATCACTTTGTTGTCTAACTCAAATTTTCCATAATGAGAATGAGCTTTCGTCACAAATCCCTAAAAAATTAATTTTTAAATAAATGAAGCACTTAACGGAAATTTTAAAAAAAAAAAAGAAATATAGTTTATAAATGAATCTGAATAATTTTTAATGGCTTCTTGAACAATTGAGAATTTAAAACAAGTTTTGTATAATAAAAAAATTATTGAAAATTACCAAGTTATTGAGTTTGTTTTTGAAAACAAGTTTATTTTATTCAGAATTTATACCAAAAATTATGAAATCAAATTTAAGAAAAATATGAAGACTAATTTTGTGTATGTACAACTTTTTAATTAAATTTATGCACAGAACAAATGAAAAAATAACAGCACTTAAATCATGGAATGATGTCAATGTAATTAGTCAAATGTGTTTATTACCATGTATAAAAGATTACAAACTAACAATTTATAAAACTATTCTTCCTTCTATAATATATATATATATATATATATATATATATATATATATATATATATATATATATATATATATATATATATAATACAAACTCAACCAGTTGCTTTTGCTGTCATTTATCTGATATGTGATACAAAAGAGTAAGTTAGAATAATTTTTATTGTAAAGCTGTTTAAATGGTATACTTTTCAAAACTAAGATCATGAGTATTTCTTGAGTCTTTTACTCATAATGAACTGAAACAAAATAAGAAACATTAATACATTAAAATAATAAGAAACATTTGACATGTTATATATAAAAACGGGTCAAAAATTTCCTTTCAAACATACACCAAAATTCAAACTATACTCACTATCTGCAGCTCAAACCCTTTTGGGAAAGAACAAAACTATTGAAGAGACAATATTCACAAATTTCATCAATAGTGCTGTTAAAAAAATATTTTTCACTTCAGATTTCAATAATTCATCTAATTTAGCACCAATTTTAGTACTTGAATTGTACAATGGTTGCATTTTACACTGACATTACTGGCATAATTATGTTAATACAACTTACATTTCGTAAAATATTCCTACATTTTTCATGCCTAAAGTCTTGCATGTGCAGTTTATTACAATGTATTCTAACAGTATGATTTAGCATTCTTAGCATTATTCTAAATGAAGAGTTTGACATTTTAAATATCAGCTTTTTATTGTACTTAGAGTCTTGAGTTTTTATTGGATTAGGATTTTCAATACAAATTTTTGAGTGCATTAAAGAAAGCAATTAAGGTTTACTAGTGAGTTACATTTAACGACAAAAGTTTAATTCAAATAAAGTTCATTCAAAATATGATTATTTAAAAGCTGGTTTAACAAATGTTTCTGCACCCCAGTTACAGAAAAAAAAATTAAATTACTTGATAAAGACGAATATGACAGATTAGTGAGGGTTATACTTATCAATCCCATTTCACTTGAAATCAGCATAAAATAATTTGCATACATAAAATAATTTCCAATTCAATACATATGGCAAGAGGCATATTTAGAGTGCAGAAAAGGTAACAATTTACAAAAAACAATGAATTTCATGAGTTCTTAGTTTCTTATATATGAACAATTTTTCATGTTATTAAGTCTTAGGGTTTTTATAGTGATTGGAAGGTCTTATTAAGCTTTCCAATCACAAAAATATTGTGTTAAATACTTTTTAATAATTGGAGATCACTTGGTTATAGAAACATCGATTCAATCAAAAAATTTTCAATATACCATCTTTTTATATTAATGAAACAAAGATAATTTATATATCATCAATTTTGAATTTGACAGCAATATGAAATATTAATTAATTTATTCAAAACGCAATTTTTAGAATTAATTAGAAATTAAATCAAGTACCATAATCAAAATTTAAGATACATCTACTGAACTTTTGAAAAATGCCTAATTATACTTTCAACAAAATCTGCAAGTATGGATCACTGAAAAATAAATGCAGTAGCATTAATTTCAGATATATCTATTTATTGATTAAATGAAGTTTTTTCTATGGATTGCATGAAGTAGTTTGTTCTTTTCAAAGATAAGGAATTTTTCTACACATTAAATTATATAAAATTTATGATTTACCTGATAGGATATTAACTTCGGGCAAAATTTAAATATATCAGTATCCAAAGTACAGATAGGAGGAACTGAAATCACTGCTTTCACATTGTCAGATATTATAAACTAAAAAAGATATATTTAATTAAAAAACATATTTTAAAATTTTACTAATGCAGTTTTAATTTAAATACTTTAACACAGCATAATATAGGTATTGCTTGTTCAGATAAAAAGTGTATACTACTATCTACTAACTAGACAATCGGATATAATTTTCTAACCTTCTATGGTTATCTTTCTAATTTGAAAACTAAATTATCCAAAGACATCAGGGTGAACCTCCCTGGGTAGGCTCTTAAAACTTCCACTTTACTATTTCACTTACTTTTTCGTTTATACCATTCAATATTAAAATATGCAACTTAATTATCACTTAGATAGGAACTTTGCTATAGGACTAACAATTGCTCTCTAACATAACACGACTGACTTTTATTCAACTCAAACCAGCATGATTGTTATTCCCAAATGATGATTCATTTAGTCATCTTATTTTCAATTATGCTTGAAATTAATATAAATATAAACTTAAGTATAAAGAGATATTACAACTTGTTAATGCCATAATTATTGTTAAAAATATTCAAACTAATACATGATATGAAAACCAGAAGAGCTTGAGTTATTTTCTGGAATAAAATTTAGAGTTTCAGAGAATATGGAATAGTTTACAAAGGAACAGTATGGAATAGTTACAAGGAACAGAGTACTGACTATGAATACCACAAAACTGATTTGGAACTCAAAATTTAGTCATGATGTTGGATGTCCACACTATACTTTAGAGATGCAAATAACTTATCGGTAATAATGAAATTCATAAACTACAAAGCAAACTGAATAACTTTCTATTTAAGAACTATAATTTTTAAAAAGATTAAAAAAGTCTGCAAATAAGTTATAAGTATATTTTATAACTCATAATGTTTGAATAAATATCTTACTCTTGTCACTTTTTGTTCTTCTATTTGATAGTAGGTTGATTTGTTAGTTGTTTTGAGTAAAAATTTTTTCAGCCCAGAAATCTAGAAAACAAAAATATTTTATATTCATTAATGTGACAAAAATACAAATACACACAACCATATTTGAAAAGATACATTCAGTAAAAATTCAAAGTGGAAATTTGTAGCATGAAATGTGTTTATCAGTTTGGTTAGAAGCTCTAAAATTATTTTTGCAAACCAAAGGCTAATCACCAGGGACTAGAGCTGAAAGTTAATTTCAAACCACTACCAAACATTCATGCCTAGACAGATTCCATCCCAGAAACCTGTTGAACTGAGGACCGGACACAAAACATAACATTAACTTCAAGTAGAATACGCAAATATAGAAACATATGCTGAAAACATGAAAAATATTTGGCATAAGCAATGTGTTTGCATCTAAGACTTTCAGTGGCACAAGCAAAACATATTTTACAAAAATTTGAAAAGCATTCGCCATATGTATCAGAGAATACATGAAGAATTTTCAATTGCAAAATGCAGTTGGAAAACTATAAGCTGAATAAATTCAAGTAGATTACTCTTCTGTGACAGTTTTGTTTTTTGTTGGCAATACTAAATGAGTAAAATAGCCCATCAAAGTCATTTTCCAATGACTAGACTATATAGCGGGTCACAAAAGTATATGTTTTTACTTTTCGTGAATTTTATATGTAGTTACAATTACAATTTAATACTTTACCACATAATAATACTGTGTCTCTATTTTGACTTAACATCAAAATAATCAAATAATTATCAAAAGTTTTACTAAAAAATTTTTAAATGTAATATAATATTAAATCAGACACAAGTATTCGGTCACCCACCATAAAATGTATAAATGTTAAACCAAAATCTGAAAATCAATGTCTATAAGATATTTCTTGCATTTTGTCATACACTTTAAATTGTTTTCAGACTATATCATTGTTTGACCAGGTATTTTTTTCAAAGTGGAACTGATTTCATTCTATTCTCCTTGAAAATATATTTTATTTTTATTTACTTCCAAAGTTAAGTACCTTCAGTCACAGGCAGTACTTGGGAAGGTGACCACTTAAGTTATTGCTTGGGTTTGCAAGTGCTATAAAATTTTGGCTCTGTTGATTAATTAAGCTATCTAGAACATTCCAACATTTTACTAAAATGTTTTTCATTTATGCACACTAATTTTATGGCTTTTTCCCTATTTATGATGAGATGAGCTGCTACACAGTGGATGCTCCATAAGTGATATGTCGAGTCAAATCCAGTATTCTTTCAAAACCAGCAGAAATGTTCTAATTAGTTGCTTGTTTTTATGGCACAGGGGCCATATTTGGCCAGGCATGTTCTGATGGATTAGTATGCCTTTGAAATGTTAAAATTAGGACTTTTTAACACAAATCTAGAAAAATAGGTAGTCAATGAAAATCAGAAGAGGAGTAAAATACAACTTTTTGCAACGAATTATTTAAAACAGATAGAAAAGGCAATTCAGCTATTAAAAGAAACAAAAAAATTATTACCATTTCTAAAACTCCTGCTTTTAAATTTGTGAATTTGTAATGATGATTTATAAGGATACCTTTCTGGAAATAGACAGAACTACCCTGAAATAGCAAATAAAATCAGTAACTATGCTGAAGTTATAAAATAAATGAAAAAACATTAAATAAAATCCATTCATTTCACAAATATAACACAATTTTTTTTTCAACTGTACAACAAACCTTACAACTTAATTTGAGATGGTTTATGTATTTCCATAAGTTTCTTAAACTTTAGCAGTTCATTCAAACATATATACAATACAAGATTTGAAACAATTACATACATGAGCTAAAATGCAGAAATATAGATCCAGAATTGTGTTATATACTGTAAGAATAAATCCTTCTGAATGTTCCAACCTGCAAAACACAAAACTACATAAACTTGATGAAAATAAAAGGAAAGATGAATTTTATAAGTTTGTCGAAAGACCAATTTATTCAATATTGAACCATCAAACAAAATGCCATTTATTTAACTGTTTAGTTAATATGATATATCTTCAAACATGCAATAAAGCACCATTATACATTTCTCTAAAATGAAAACATAGAAGAGGTGAAACAGATGGTTGGTTGGATTTTTATGGAGCAAGGGCCATATTTAGCCATGCTGTGCCAAACACAAGTCAAACATCAAGTAATAGAGGTGAAACAGAATGAAAAATTCCCCACCTAATAGACAATATGGAAAAATTACAAATTACTGTGTTTATATGCTACAAATAATCACCAATATCAAATTCAATTGAAAAATAACATTTTTATAACTAATTTCAGAAGTAGACATTTTATTAAGTCTAATGTCTCAGAAAAAAATTTGTTAATGGTAGTTAGCTACATAAAGTTAGCTTGAATCCAATACAAATGGTATTTAAATCCTGAAGTATTTTAAAGCCAGCTTTAAAATATTTCTACTTTTCAACACTACTTAATGATATACTAAAGCCAGATTTTCTGGAGACTAGATTTTCAGTGTTATCTAAACTTTAACTTTTATTGGAATAATAATGTATGAATAAAACATTGACATTTTTTAAGTAAAATGTTAAACATGCACTTACTTTATTACTTCACTTGCAGCAATGACAATACCACTGACATCCATTTGAATGCTATAAATTAAATTGGAAATAAAGGATTAATTCATGACAGTCAATAAATTTGTAGAATATATTTTGTGAACACTACAAAAAATGGAGACCTAACAAACAATAACTGACAGAATATTGAAAATCTAATTAAATGCATTTAAGTCCTTTCAAGCCAAAGGTATTGTGCTGCAAATTAGACAGTATATATAACTCATAATAAGGTATAAAGTAAAACTGTTGATACTTTCTACAGCTTACGATGTCAATTGAGGGGTAATTTGAAGGATATAGAATGAATTATTATCATCTCCAACAAGTAAAATTGTATCTTGGGTTTTTTATGGAGCAAGGGACAGATCTGACCAAGCAGTGCTTTATCTGTCAAGTAAATGGATATATATACACACAAGGAAAGTTTTATTCACTCAGAATACAAGCAAGGTAAAATTATGTCTTGAGCTTAGCATAATAAGAATAAAAAATTATTTTGACCTGTCTCAATTTTTATCCTTGAACCTAAACCAATTTTTATCCTGACAAAGATCTCAGCATTTAATCCTTGAACTAAATTTCATGAGAAGGTACAACTGTAGTCTGTGCCATGCGGTGTGGCAACGACTCTGGTGCATTTTAATCGACTAATGCTAGCTGATGGTAACCCATTTTTAACTCGAATTTTTCTCTGGTTTTATGGTTAGGGTTCTCGGGGTTTTATGGCAACCTTACCAGCATTAACTTAAAGTTTAGTTTTTCTGGTGGTAGACAAACTTACGGGAGTGAGGGAGTTCCTAATAGTTTATTTTGTTACGAGTTGTGTCGCGATAGAGCTTTTTTGAGCTTTTTAAAGAAATCAGGATTAATTAAATCAGAAATTTCTTGCGATAAATGCAACGGGGCAATGACATTTTCTGTGAGGAATTCGGTTAGTGATGGTTACAATTCGATTTGTAGGAATCATCGGGATAATAAGCCATGTCGTAGCTACAAATCGATCAGACACGGGTCATGGTTTTCGCAACAGCAATTTGAAGCTGGAGGAGATTTTTCTTTTAACTTATGAGATTTTAAAGGGTACAAAGAGTGAGGACATTTAATCCAGTTTTGCAATGTTTCACTAGTCAAGATGTGATTTCCGTTAAAAAAATATTTTTTGTATATTTAATCCATATTTCCAGTGTTACTAGTCAAAATGATGTTTTGTCAAGATTTTTTATTTAATCCATATGTATGCAGAAAATAATCAATTTCGGAAGATTTCCTTGGCGACATAAAAAGTGCGCCAAAAAAATCGCGTTGCCATACCGCGCGGCGCAGACTACAGCTGTACCAATTCCATAGACGTTCGCAATAGAACCAGACACATTTCAAAGACATTTATCTAACATAAAACCTCAAAATGCCATGATCACCTTTTTCTAATTTTTAATTCTTATACTAACCTTCAGTGATTTATCAGTGAAAACTTCAAGAGTATATTCTCGAAAAAATTCTTTTTAATGTTCCACACATCTCCCGTGAAATAGTGTCCAGAGTTCCATAGGTCCAAATTTGAATTTTTGATGTAAAACATCTGCAACACAATCATTAAAAAAGACAGAATATTACAAACAACGAATGTGCCGAAACGACGAGTTACAACCAAGAAAGCTTCTTATCGAAAAATGTGTGTTTTTGTCAAATTGATATGGTTTTTGTTTATATTGGAGTTTGGACCACAGTATTTGCGATCACATATTTTTAAATACGCAATGCTTTTGTTTACTTTTGAATTCTCTTCATTCATTGGTGTATTTGACGTTGCCAGAAACTAGAAAATAAAGTACACAAATTCACTTTCAATAAGGTTGATTGGTTGGTAGTAGGCAGATAGTTAATTAACGTCACAATGGAGCAACACTACGGGCCATTGGGGACGATCTGGGATCAATCCCGAAAGGGAAAAATCCGAGGATAACACCATGTGATTGTGAACCAAGGTCAGGTGACGATGTCAACATCTGAGATTGCACCCCACTCTCCAAACATCCACACCACACCAACATGTGGTTGAGGCCACGACAAATTTAACGTGCAGCAGACTCCGCGTAAACGACGGTCTTGGTTGGGCTGAGTTTTGAACTATGTCGCGCGGACCACAATTAGATAATGAATCCATGGATGGTCGCCTTGTCCCTTCCCTTGGACCAATCAGATTAATATTCGTTTCTTTCCAAGACGAAAGTAGTCTTAGGGTTACTAATAGTTACACTACATGTTACTACTACTAGTTTTCGTCATGTTTCTGGACGCATAAAAAGGTTACCATCACTCACTCTACTTTTATATTACTATTTTTATGTTACTGCTAGTTTGGAAAACATGATCCTGGGCATGTAAAAGGGTCATCATTACTCACTACTTTTATATTTCCTCTGTGGGTGACACATGGGACTACCTGGGAAGAGCGACCAAGGTCGTGTTTTTTCTTTTCGTTGGAATTTGGCTGGCGACCTGGGTGGCGCGTTTTCTGTTGTCAGGGGAAAAGTGTACATTGGTTGCTATTTAAAAGTGGAGGCAAAAAAGTGTGAAACGCAATACGTTGGAGAGGTGACGCGACTCGAAAGTCGCGATGGTCGACTGTAGAGCGATTCATAACATCTACGTAAAGATTTTGTTTGAAGTCCACAAAACCGATACCTAGACATTCGAGACGTTGAAAAGGTCTCCGCAGGCTATGGGAAACTGTTTTATTCGATTCAAAATAAGAGTACGAATCGGTCAGAGCTCCCTAGTCGAAAACCTAATTACATTTGTAAAGTAGTCTGAGTAGTAGGGATGGGGGAAAAAACGAACTGTTCTTTTTTCACCTGTTCTTCAAAAAGAACGGGAACAGCCTGTTCTCACTTTTCACAAAAACCTGTTCTCGGTTCTTTTTGTTAAAAGAAACATTGCAATCTTTTTATACTTCGATTTTAAACAGGTGGGAATTTTGCAAAGTTCTCTTTTCTCGAATTTTCTAAGTTCGCAAAAATTTTCGTATATTCTAAATTATGGTAAGTCCGAAACACAGCTGTTTATCCTACAGTTCGTGACTCACTGTTTCCTGTTGATTCATTCATCCGTTCTCTGTCCATAAACCTACTCCCTGCTCTGAGACTACTTCCTGTTTGAGAGCAGGAATCGATTCCTGCACTCAAACTGATCCGACCCTGTTCTCCGTTCTCGGAGCTGTTTTACTTCCTGTTCGGAAAATGAATCCTGCTCTCAAATTGTTCCGACCCTGTTCTCCGTTCTCAGAGCAGTTCTCGGAGCTGTTCTCCGTTCTCAGAGCAGTTCTCGGAGCTATTCTCAGAGCAGTTCTCTGTTCTCGATGAACGGTTCGCGAAGCTGATCTCGATGACTGCACCAGGAACTGTTCTCGACTGAACCAAGCCTCGACGTCTGATGAATTTGCGAGATTAGCGTAATAATTGTGAAATTTTATAATTGTTCGGCAATGACATAATGATGAATTTTTAGTTTTAAACAAATTAAATTTTTTTAAAATATTGCTGATCAAGATTTTGTTGTCCAGCTTTCTCTCTGATGGTGTCGCCTCTACTCGTTCTTAGCATTTGCAATGCTTTTAACTTTATTTTAAAACCAAATTTTACAAAATGGAAAGCAAAATTTCAAATGTGTGGACATATTTCACTGTGAAAATAAATTCGGATCGGGTGTCATGCTCTCTATAAGTTGAAAAGAGATTTCATCAAGGTATTACGATTTTAAATACATCTCGGAAATAAGAATCCCACCATAAAATTAATGTGTTGAAAAGAGAAAATGATTTTTTGTATTTGATTTTTTATTAACCTGTTTTTCAAACCAATTTTACTTTCCAAGTGGTAATCCCGGTATGCGTTTTTTGTGTTTATAATCTTTTATAAAGGGCAACTCCCTATTGCATAACGTGATTCAAAATAACCTGGTGTTGTCCTCGGATCTTTCTCTTCGGGATTGATCACGGACCGTCGTTTTATTGACTTAAATCACCATTTTGTTGACTTAAAAATGACATTAAAATCTAAAAAATTATTATTATTTTCGCTTGCGTATTTGTTTTGTCGCAGGCACCTCATATCTGTTTGGGAAACTACTTGAGATGATTCAGTGTGGGACATTATTAGTTGCCACTGGGGAGAGGATTTAACGTTTCGATTTGCAAGAACGTTTTCCAATTTACGGAAAAATTCTGAATTTCTTTTCTCAATTACTGATAGTTAGGCGCTGCTTGAATAGACTTGCCCTTTGCACCATAAAAAAATCAATGAACCGATAAGAATACGAAGACTCCGAGTCATTTTTTATATATATGCACGCCTACAAAGTACTAACAAAGATGACGCCAACAAAATTCGGTCCCTGTCTATCGCGAAAACTGCTGGCGCCATATAGTCTACGAGGAGGAACAGGGCTTGCACATTTCGAGTAGTGACATTTGAGAACAGAAGAACAGGTTAAAGAACAGTTCTTTTAAAAAGAACGGAACATCAAAGAACTGCTCGTCGAAAATAACAGTATTTCCCATCCCTACTGAGTAGCAATTATGTACGTAATCTGACAAAAGGACAGGAAAACATGAAGTTAATATTTTCTATTTAACACTAGAAAGACGGAAGAGTTCTTTTTGGCCCCTCGCGTTGTTTCTCGCCATGGATTGAATAAGTTGATATTTCATGACTTTTAATCATTTTAGCCTAGCTGTCTTAGAAGGAGATAATGAATCTTATACCTAGAAAGACGGGAAGGGGCCAAAATGTCCTCTATCGCATTTCGCAGTGATAACACGAAATTTTTCCTGATTGGTGGCTATAATTAGATTGTAACGACATTGAAAGAAGTTTTATTTTGTCTTCCCCTCTACATCCTGTTTACCAGCATTAAAGCCCTACCCAGCTGTGAACAAAGATTAATAACACAATGAATGTGATTTAGTAGTTAGTGATTGGCGACATTCTGTCGGCAGAGCCAAAATTCTTAGATTAAACAAACTGCAATGCCTGATGCTTTGCTCGATGGCATATTGAAAAGTAACATACGATTTGATTGAGAAAGATGGCAGGAAGACGTGGGCTCATGCACGAAGAGATTTTGAGAGAATTGCAAAGATTAGATTAAATAGATTCGGGAAACATTGAAATTGCAGTTCTGGAAAAGGAATTATACATTCCGTCTAATAAAGGTAGAAAAATAGCAGCTCTAATGAAACTGAAACTAGTTCTCAGCCTCTTCCAATAAATAACGAAAAATCCACAAAGGCGTGGATGTGGGCGCAGCAGAGAAGTAACAGCTTAAAATATCGTAAACGAATTCATATATCCGCTCAGAACGTAATGCCCAATTCATTGTCAAAAGAAAACGAAACATGCAATGAAATTAAGTCTATGATAATTCTGAAACAAATCCACAGCCCTTCTACATCTAGAACTAATCTGCAAGGCCAGGAGATGGAAGTACCAGCGATATGTTTCATGTGGCATGTAAAATTAAAGCAGCAAATACTCAAATTTTGTCGCAGGTAGTTGGTTGTAAAAGTAGACATTACTAATAAAAGATAGAAATGAGTGCGGAGATTTTGCTACCAAAGAGAACAACACAAAAAATAGCTGCTCGAATTGCCAAAAGGCAGTACATGGGAAATGCTCATCGAGAAGTAGAATGTGTTGATTGCTTCAACGAATGAATAAAATAATATAAAAAGCAGGGGTCAGTGTGATAAATTTTCAATTTGAATACTAGTACACATTCTATTACTTATTATTTAAAACTTAAAATAAGCTGTATAATCTAACCCTCAATAAGAACTAGGGCCAAATTGGCCATTCCGTCTTTCTAGGTATAAGGCAACTTCACGTCTTTCTAGTGTTAAACATTCATATTCACTTAACAAATTCCAAGAATCGTATTTCGTACCGACATGTTTGTGGAACATCTATCAATTGTTTAAATCTATTTTTGTCGCCACATATCAAAAAGTACCAATTAGGATCAATACATAAATTTAATTCCGAAACTAAGGAAATCAAAATAATTTTCGTTGAAACTAATTTAATCGTTTGATAAAATATATTTCTGGGTTTTTATTCCCTTAAAAACTTGACATTTATTCCCAGTTTAAAGAGAAGGCCCTGTACACCTCCAATATCCGGTAATAAAAGCTAGATCAACGCTGTAACGTCTTGGTTCACGGGTAGCTTAGACTAGTTACCATTGAAAGTATCCGTTTTTCTAGACTAATGTAATTTATTTACAACTTTGTACAATTAGTCGGTAAAAGGAATGAAGAGTTTATTTAAGGTTAGTTCGTTGGAAAGTCCAAAGTTCTATCGAGGCGCTTCTTATGGCTGCTGGCGAGCCTCTCACAATTCACTCGGAGGAGTCTAATTCACGGCTACGGGTGAGCCTTTTCTCAACAAAACTACTCAGATGAGTATAGTCCCAAGGCAGGATATCTCAGTCTTTCCAGATCGGATCAGATCAATCTCCACTACTAGGATGAGCAGTTGCACAGATCTCTCGGAGGCTTCTCCTTCACGGCTACGGACGAGCCTTTCTCAATAAACTACTCAGGTGAGTATAGAATCCCAAGGTGGGATAGATCAACCTTGTCAGTTCTGGTGAACCTTAGATCTCGGCGAAGTCTCCACTACTCAGGCGAGTAACGACACAGGTTTCTCGGAGTGAACGGGTGACTCCTATCTCCAAAACGGTCTCTGCTGACCGCCTCTCTCTCTCTCTGCTGTTCTCGTTCAAATCTCTCCAAGTATCTCTCTTCTCTTCTGTCTGATCCTCCTCCCAAGATCTAAAAACTCTATATATATCGGGTGCTTCTCGACTCCTCCTTTTCGTTTCGGCCTCTCAGTCGGTGCTGGTTGGCTGTTGAAAATCTCACCATCTTCGGTCCTTCCCGAATGGCTCTAGCACGTTGGCCTCTCCCCTTGACTTTTACGACAGACTTCGGCGGACTTGAAAGGGGACCATAAACCCTTGTCGGCAATGGTCATCGTAATTCATCTCCGTCCTTTTTGTCTCGAAATGTCATAGAGAGCGTGCCCTTTGTTTCGAAGCCACCGACGATTTTTGACCCCTGGGTGGTACTGTCGTTAAAAAGCTATCTCCGGGTGGTCGTCCTTTTCGACACGATCACCGCCAGATTATCATATCCCCTATCTCTTCCGGCTGCCGTGGTGGTCTTTCCTTTCGTCCCTTGATCCGCCGGCGAGATTGTCCGTTTCTCTAGCCGTCGTTACAACGCCATACGATTTTGAAATCAAACATTCAACCCAGTAGGAGCCCAAAAATTAACAACTGAAACAGCCATGTGGAAAGCAATACGATGTTCATGTTTTTTCGACCAAGAGGGAATTGTTCACAACAAATTTGTTTCTACTGGTGAAATGAGCAAAGTTGACTTGCATCTGAAGGTTCTGACATGTTTACAAGAGAATGTTCGCGGATACAATCAAACATTGACACAACACCATCACCCGCCACCCTCAAAATTAATTTAGATTTTTCTGTTAATCTGGATGTAGTAGCTTATGTCCCCTCCCTACAAAATTTAGCTTCATGTGACATTTTCCTCAATCCGGAAAGGAATATGAAGCTTAATGTTGATTCCATGGGGATAGTAAAATACCATAGCAGGTGATACTGGACACGAAAGGGCTCGTTGGGTTGCTTTCGGTCTGTCGTATTTTTGAAAGCACTGCAGCCTAGAGGCAAATTTTGGAATTTTTTTTACAGCGAAAAATATTTTTTGGTTTTTCTTTAAAACATTTATCAACATGAACTGAACATATAATTAATTATTTGCAATAACTAATAAAACAAACAAAAAATAGCAACATAATAGCAATTTAGTGGATGGGCACGTCTTGACACGCCTCAATTCTTCCCGTCTAAATTTGCTGTAAATTTTAGACTAGTCTATAAAAGCGTAAGCCGGACTAGTTCCTGGTGTTTTGGCAGGTTTGCTGTGATCACATCTGACTTCTAAGGGGCTTACTACGAAATTCATATAAGCAACTAACGGCTGTGGTTGGCCTGCGGCTGTATATTAATAATGAACACCAAGATTCAATAAAGATGAAAATTAATGTTTTCAAAAAATTCCACAAATCTGATATAAACACCTAATTCAACATTTTCTTGAAGAACACAAATAACTATTTAAGCGAATATTCACATGTGAACTACACCGAACCATTTTACCATGCTTTTTAAAAGGGTTTTAATCAAAATTACATTTCACTATGAATATATCTTTGAACGAATACCTTACTTTACGAAATATTCCGTGAAATAAAGTGTAAAGTACTCGTAAAATTAATCGTAGTAGGCACATGCCTACGGACAAAATTACACCATCAATAAATTCCAACACCAAACGGCATATACAAATATAAACTTGTAGAGCTGCTAACCCACTCTCTAAAATGCAATGAGCACGTTAGTAACACCTTTCAAACACTTCCAGAATTTTTTTTGAATGTACACCAAACTGTCTAGTAAAATTAACCTTCCCCACAGCAGAGGTATGTATTATATTTCGTTTAAATATCGGGCCACGGTAGCCCAGTTGGGAGACCAACGGATTAGCAACCGGAAGGTTGCGAGTTCAAAACTAGGTCCAGCCAAAGAACGTCGTGAACATGGGGCTGGTGCGTTAAATCCGTCGTGACCTCAAATGTCCTCTTGTTGGCATTTTGTGAAAGTTTGGAGAGTGGGGTGCCAGCTCATGTGTTCTCATCATCTGATTCAAAATTACGAGGCGTTGTCCTTGATCTTTCCCTTGGGGATTGTTCCCGGACCGTCTCCAATAGTCTCTTGTGTTGCTCTAGTGGTACATTAACTACCTACCTTTGTTTAAATAGCTGTCGCGTGAATTATAGCTTTTATAATGCGATCCCATTGGTGAGATATTGATTTGCCAGGTGGCAACAGGAAACGGTTGTTTCAAATAGAGCGATCCAAGAATATTGTCAATGATTTAAAAACTATTGTTGTTATCCTGTTTTTATTTCCCCAAATATTAATTTAGGCAATGCCACAGAGAATTTTTAAACGGAAATCAAGTAGAAAATGTGTCCGGAATGTAAGTACTACCATGGTTTTAATAATAAATGTGAATTTATTATTAAAACAAATCTAAGCATAATTTTAATTATGCACTTATTCTGTATATAGATATTTAATTTATCATAAGAGATCATTAGAAGAATAATACAAAACCATCAGTTGAGTTCTCTGTATCACAATTAAAAATATTTTTGTTTGGCATGAAGAAACGAAATTAAATATACGAACTAAAAACCGCAAACATGTTTTTCTGTTAATGAAATTGGGTCAGCTATCTTCGGATGTACTTCACAAGTTTTCTTTTTACAGTTCGAATCTAGCACCGATGAAACGCACATTGGAGTGGCAGAAATAGCTTGCCAATCATATACACACACAGCAGCTGATGTTTCGGGTAAAGGTGAAAATATTCCGAAAGGAACCAGAATTCCTAACAGAGTTTTCGTTGGAAACATTGCAGCAACGGTAAGACGTTTTTTAAATTTCTCAATTCCTTTAGGCGAGAGCAATTGTGAAACACTTGATGGCATAGGGTAGAACAAATTTCACTTCATTGTGGCAGAAAATGACGCTCTCTCAAATCATTTTAAACGAAGCCAATTAGAGGGCAAAATATTATCTTCACTAAATATATAAGGATTAAATCTTTACAATACCATTACAGGTCAATTTAAAATTGAATTATTTTTACAAGCATGATAAATTTCCATTACTATATCCATTCCAAGTTGAACCTTTCAGTGGTGACTAAAAGAAAGGTAGCAAAATAAAGGTATCGCAACATAACCCCTATGGTATCGTTAGTCAGTTTTTCACTTTCTACTTTTAAAGAACAGTGCCTGAATTTACAAATGGGACTCTTAAAAACGAAAGTACTAGACAATGATTGGAAAGAATACTGTAATATAAGGATCCTGTAGCTTTCACTGTATTGTTCTTATCAAATACAAAGATTGAAGTCTATCTACATGAGTAATACTTTATTGTGCATAAGAGCTTGGATTTCGTAATCTCACTTGTTTTTTAATCTAAAGAGAAAAAATATTTTTGGTTCGTCTGGACGTTTAATAGGAATTTCCTGAGTGGCTTTTTCTGTCTAGCTTTAAACGTAAGCGGAGGTAGTGCTTCTGTTGCGAAACGTGCTTCCTATACGTATTCCAGATGTGACGTCACATGGCTTGTTTTTCGAATACGATTTCAGCACATTGACAATACAAATCCCCGAGAATGAATTTCGATGTGATAGTTGATTAGTCAACGTCAAATTAAACGCCAAACCAAATTATGAATTACATTTTAAGGTAACCCCGATATATATACCATGCGATAGCATTTGGGTTGCAGAAGTAAAATCTTCGTTTTCAGGCTGGTTTGTTTCATTTAAAATTCCTTAACAGCGTCCAAGGTATGTACATTAAGACAACTACCCTTCCCACCACTGCCAAAACTCAGCAATCAATTCAAACTAACATGCAAGTTCACATATCAAAGAAAGGAAATGGCCCCAATTTAAGATTTATTTTTATTTTTAACCGAAACACATCTAAAAAGACTAAAAATAGACAACCATGGAAATTATTTTTCAGTGAGAGCGCCTGAATTGCCAATTTTGAATTTGATAATATAGTATATGAAAGTTTTGAAAATTGTTTTTTCTTCTTTTAAGTCATAACCCCATTTTTCTTGATGGTCTATCAGTGGACCGAAATCGATGTCTTGCTCAGACCTGATGTGAGATCATTTCCAACTCGAGAAACGAAAATTAAAATGAAGCACATTTGAAACTTTTGATAGACCCATATATATTTAAAAACATAAAACGGATGAATGTTTTGAAGATAAAACATTTGATACAACCCCTTTTCAATAAAATCTAAAATAAAATTTCCTTTACTTTTCACGTTTTCATGATGCAAATTACATTTGCATCGCTTGTAAAACCGTGCATGAACTTTAATTTGCATGTGATCTTTGTCCACATTTTTATTTCATAAACGAAACTGAAAACAAAAAGGTCTCATCGTAAAATGTTATGAAACAATTATATTTTCTTTCAGGCAACAGAATGGGATCTAAGATCAAGGTTTGAAACGTATGGAATCGTAAAAGACGTGAAAATCGTGCGAGACCATATGGGAATTTCTAGAGGGTAGGTTAACCATTGACGTTTAATTAATAGGACGGTATAAACCAATTGATTGTCCACACTTCCCTTAGTGCGCGCGAACAATATTTTATCCTAATTGTTTTCTTGTAGGAAGCAATTGCCGAAATCACTAATTGGAGATAAAGACGAAAGTTCAGAACGAGAAACTAAATCCTCGCAATCTTTAATAACAACTTTCCATGACCATTCAACTATAAAACACGTGTATTTATTTGCATTTTCATAAACTAAAGGCCCTATTAGCCATCGTGTAGCAAAAAATGACTATAGCGGCAATCAGGGGAAATTATTTATGCACTTTCTATATTAGTATACAAGGTAATGCAGACTTGATATTTATGTAGTTTGAAAACGAAGAATTTCACTGCTTCTTTCAGATATGGATTTGTTACTTTTACAACAGAGGGAGAAGCAAACGTGGCACTTGAACAGGTAAGGAACATCCATTAAATAGCATGCCAAAATGAGTGACAGGAAATTATACAACTCATCTTTATCATTTCATTCAATACGGAATTTTACACAGTACAGGTACTTCTCACTTTACGATATACCTGTTTAACGACCGCTCGGGAATTCCCCTTTATACGGCGTTTTCACACCGTCGGTCCCGGATGCAATGTAACCTAGTAAGAGATTTCCATAGCCCGGACCGGCTGCCGACATCAGTCAATGCAGCCTGCGTTGAACTAGACAAATCGGATGACGGAATGTTTTCATATCATGTTCTTATTAGTGATGACGTGCCTTTCTTACCCTGCATCTGTCAATTCATTCATTTTACTCCGTGGCGCCACGTTGTGGACAGTATCCTCAACCAAAGTTGTGTCAAATTGGCGTTTCCTTTAGACCCTTTCCATATTCAAAATAAAAACGATTAAGCTCCACGCTTATCCATAAATTCGTATAACGACGTGGTCATAGAAACGGAACTCGGTTGCTAAGTGCAGTACAAAAATCCAGAAGCTATTTCAATTTCAAAAAGGGGGTGTCTTTCATAATGCCATATTCCATATAGAATTACAATTCGGAGTAAAAAAAAGTGGCACTTTAAAACAGTCTTTATGATAAAGAATCTTTGTTGATTAGTTGGGTAGAACAATTTCTGAACATTTAAAAGTACACAATTTTTGATGAATCATTTTGAAACAGTCCGGAAAACACCAAAGGAGTATTGATGTCACAAGCTGTAACACGCACTAGTTTCCCAAAATTAACAAACTTGCGACAGTTTGCATAATTAACTATTTAGTTACACGTTAGTAACTCCACGATGAGCTCCATGTGCTGACAAATGAATACTAGATACATCTTAGCCCATTAGTTCGTCCGATTAGCGATATCGATACGAGCTACTAACGCTCCTAATAAGTTAGTTTGGCGAATGATGACAAGACTATCCTAAAGTGGCTTGCACCTTCATCAACCTTAACCCTGAGGGGTTCACACGCATATATCGGTTCAGCCACCTGCAGCCTTCTCGGCATGACTTCTAACAAGTGTAACTAGACCAATGTTTGAAGAATCATATCAACAAATCGATGTGGTTATTTGATCGTTAAATGTTTTGTGGGGGTGAAGCAAGACTACACTACTCGGAAATCTCGTGAAGTTCAGAGCGTTTAATTTCATCTGGAATATGTGGGACATTCTAGGTAGACATAGCTGCCCTGAAATCTTTCCTAGAAAGGATTTAATTTCTATTTTGCAAGAATAAACATTGCTTATCTACGGAACTCAAAGATACCTTCCGTCACGACAGCACTGAACATTGCTATAGTTAATCTGGGATGACAATTATATTAAAATACTCCTTAAGGTATCCTATTTTGATAATGCTCATTAGATCTTAAAGTAGATACAAAATAAAAAATTTTGTAATAAATGCTCATAAGACTAATTTATGAATTCTAGTTTCACATTTTTAAGCTAAAGGATTTTCTATTTGATTTTTAATAGACAAAACTCTATACTTAATATCAGAATCTGATTAATTTATAATTTGTGAGAAAAACTAATATTTTGATATGCATCACAATGATTCCCCAAATCCATCATCTAATGCAGATCAAATTTACTAACTGGAGTAGTGGTTACTTACACTATACAATAAATAGTTAATTGAAATAGTGGAAGAGGTACTGAAATTGTTTTCACAACTTTTAAAAATATCAATGATTTTAAATACTAGATCAAAGTTTGAAACTAGAGATTGAATAAGTCAAAATCAATCCTTGGGAAAAGGATTTAACTACTTCTAAGTAATAATTTTAGAAATTATATTACAGGACATTTAATAGAAATACTGAAAGAAAAATAAATGAAAATTGACATGAAATACTTAACATTTCTTTTAATTGTGCGAAGATATAATTCCTACTCTTTCTCAGCTTAGATGAAGTGAGGATTGAGTTTTTAAAATTAAAATATTCTATAATTTTATTTTACAGGCCGATATTGTCTTCAAAGGACGAAAATTGAATATAGCTCCAGCAATTAGGAAGCAGGTATATTATTTTCATAAAATATGGAACTAAATATAATTTACTGAACATATGCAACACATATTTCAAAGTATTTGCGTTTTAATTACTGTTTAAACCAGATATTTTCATTAATCGGAGTGAAAAGTAGACAACAGGAATTTATAAAAATAACTCCTACATAATTACTATCTGAAATTAGCTGTCAACTTCAGATCATTATTTGTTTTGCGTGCTACTTTTCCAACAAAGAATGTTCTAGTGGTGTATTTTGAAAAACAAAAGTACACAGAAATGTTTTAGGAATTAAATCTATAATCTAAGCAATAAATTCATTCAACATTTTATTTACATAGAATTACTGTTCAGATTCATTACCTCAGGATGTCTATCAAAATGAAAAATATCCAAGAGTTCATATGTCTGAACCCAGTAGAGTGAAAAAATTCAACAATGTAAGTATACATGAATTTGTATCATCAGAATAACATCAAGCTTTGAAAAATATAAACAATTATTGTTTCTTTCTTTCAGAATTATGCACAGAATTCTGGTAAGAGATACAT
This sequence comes from Meta bourneti, assembly GCA_933210815.1. Classification (NCBI taxonomy): domain Eukaryota; kingdom Metazoa; phylum Arthropoda; class Arachnida; order Araneae; family Tetragnathidae; genus Meta; species Meta bourneti. The sequence goes on along the minus strand of OW119922.1, from coordinate 56,293,287 downwards.
TCTAATACTGCACATCAGCTAAGTATACATAAGTACATGTGCTTATGCAATTCTCCAATAGTTCTGCTCACCATCACATTTTAATATTTCTTAAATATGGAAAACAATTAAATTTCTTCTTACCTTTTGAGGGAAAATTAAAAAGCGATTTCAATAAAATTGAAGTGACGAAAAATATACACCATGCAATACCAATGTACAATGATCAGTCCTACAAATTAACCTGTGTATTAAACAGGCACATGTTAATCAAGATAAAATATATTAGCATGGAAAGTTTTATTAGTTCTTTGAAATAAGTGGGAGAAGCTTTACATAAGTAGGCTCAGAAGTGTATTCTTAATATTGCAATGAAAGCTTAGAAAACTTATTCACATTGTGATACAGGTCTTGAAGTGAGCAAGTATTTTAATAAGTCTTCTTTACTATGGTATATGCTATGGATAATAAAGAGTTAATATGTATTTCAAGACATTTGTGTTTAATTAGTGCTTTATTCACAGATCTCGCAACACATTTTCAATATAGAATGAAAAGCGCAAGAATACATTCCCTTCCCATCATTTAATTAGTGTTACTTTAAAAAGAATTTATTTCATATTAGTGGTTTGTTTATAACAATTAAATTAAAACTGCATATACATCATGCAAAAAAGACAAATCGATTCTACCTTTAAAGTGAATTGTTATGAAACTAACAAAACTGATACTGTGGTTTTGAACTTTGACTAAATATTTGGAGATCTTTTAAGACATACAAGTAAATGAAAGTATATATAAAAATGAAAAATCTCTCCTCTATTTCTACTTAGATAATTTACCTTCAGTGGAATATGAAACTGCACCTAGTCCCTATGAAAATACTACCCTGTATGTGGATAGTGGAACAAGTTATATAACATCTGATAGTGATATTAGCCAGGAAAATTCTCAGGTATTAAAATGTTTAATTATTAACAACTATTTTAGAGAATATATTAATTAAAAGATGGTGAACGTCAAACTATTGAACCTATTTAAAGATAAAATTGCTTTTTTCGTTCCTGTACAATTAATGTTAAATTCTTAGTCAAATGAATGTATTAAAACTTTTGGCATTCACAAAGGTTAGTTCCCCTTGATTAATTTATGAACTTAGAAATATGTTATCTCTATTTTTCTAATATAAGTATTAATTTGCTTCATCACGTTTTGACATTCATTGAAAAAATAATATGATTGTTTAAATCATGCATTTTATAATTGATACAGGTTAATGTTCTTTCTTACCCAACTATTGTGTATGTTCTGGAGCAAGGTTATCAATACTCTGGATTGGTAAGAGTTTGATGTCATTTCAGAAAATGCTAATTTTTAAAATAGAAATGAGCAATTCAATTGCATTGATTGTCTACTGTTTTACAGATTTTTATCATAAAATACTTTTGTTAACAAATACTATAATTGCATGCCACATGTTACCAGTTCAACAATATTCAGGGCACCACTTATGAGTTAATACATACTGAGAAAATACATATATCAAAGCAGATTTTTTTCCCTAATTTTCTCATAGTATTAACAAAGCCCATGTTCTAGCATCAGCCTGGTGAATGGTCTAGCTTAATTTGTCTAAATGATTCAGAATAGCATAATTTTTAACTTTAAAACAAAAGAACGATTGGGAAACCAGTATTAACGCAATTGTGTTGTAGTACAAATCAAGAATATTTATATTATAATTTATATAAATAAGAATGGAGTGTTTGTACATTGAATATTTTCAACCCATTTCAAGTTTTCTATCCATTTTGGACCCTTCCAATGCAAAATCCATCTCTTACGTGTTTGGTATCTGTGTGTGCCCATGCTACGTCCAAACGGTTGAACATATTTTCCTGAAACTTTGCATACTGTGAGTTCTTACATTCATTTAGTGACTGAACTTGGTTGTGTAAGTCTGTCCGTCTTCCTGTTCTATATTCGAATTTGTGTCTGTTTGCTCAAGTATCACATAAAATTTATGCAAAAAATTTTAATGCAATGTCCTACATTTGATAAACCATATTTTAGTGCAGTGAATGCATTAATTGAAATTCCTTTGCTTAAGTATTTAAGTAAATTTCGTGTTAAAACATCTGAGTAACTCTACTTAAATCAACCATAATTTGGTAGTCTTGGAATAGCTGGGAGTATATTGAGCATTCCAATTACTTGGATTGTTTTACCAGTGCTGCTGAAATATCAATTATTTTCCCAAACTATTTTTACGGAATTTAAATTCTAAGTTTATTTATTTTGAGCCTTATTTTTTTCTTTACAAAATATAGAAAGATTCTGAATATTTGGGACAGAAGATAAAGAGAATAAAACTATACACAACAAAACGTTTTAAAATAGGACTGGTAGCTAATATGGCAACCTTGGTATTTTTTAATCGTTTGCTTTTTTTAAATTTGTGTCCATTACATACCAAGAATCTATTTTGTAGTGAAAAAACAGATCCATTCATTATTTTTCGTTCAAAGCTTTTTTAAAATCTGTTCTAAGATATATTTCTGGATTTTGAATTTTATGTTTTTCGTTCAACTGTAATGAAGGTTAATAATGGTTTAGTTTTAAAAACATTTTTAATCATTGTATGATAATTTTGGAAAACGCTTGTTTTTAAATAACATACAAGGCATTTATATGCATACTCTGAACTATTCTATGCATTCTGGGTAACACTGGCACTCTAGACTTTTCTTTCTTACTAAAAATTTAAATTCTACACAAATGTAAAATGACATTTAATTACATTGTGAAATTGAGTATTTAACAATTGTGTATCTTTATTAGAGTGTGGTCGTTGTTACATGGGATGAATAGGAATTACAATTTATTAACAAAAACAGAAATTAGTTAACCAATTCAACTCTAGTAACGCAGGGTTATTCTGCTAGTTATATTCAATTTCATAAAAAAATCATCAAAAAGGAAAGCGTACCAAACATTCAGTTATTAAAGGCTTCAGGAAAATGTCCATGTTACATACAAGTTTGAGTTTTTTTTGCCAAAAATAATTCACCATTGCCTATATTTATAGATAAAAACAAAATAATTTGTCAAAATCCAAATGTGTTTACCTTCATCTCTAGATAAAAGATTGCACTATATTAATAATTGAAGTTACACTAATAAATACACAAGTTTTGAAACATTTCTGCTTCATTATCCGATAAAGGGTGAAATTTTATTCTGAGGTATGTGAATATGCATTATCATCCTTCTTTTAAACCTTCATACTAAATTTGATGCCATATTATAAAATAAACTCAACATATAACTGAAATACATGTTGATCATTAATACTGAACATATCATTAATACTTAATTATTAATTTACCTGAGAACTTACATAACCATGTCCTTCACTTTATAAACTTGCATACTAAATGACCCAAATTAACACAAATACTGCATTTAAAAAATAATGGCAAAACCTCACTAAACCATCATAAATGTACAGCATGTGATTTGAAATATATCGAGAAGAGGTTATAGTTTTTTTACTTGAAATGTATACTGCTTTGAAACATTTTAGTTTTTGGTCTGTTTACAACTATTTATTATATGTTTTAGTGTAAAACCTCATTTAAGAGATTGAAATTGAAATATGAGAGCTTTAAATAACCAAACTTTTCTAGGGTATTCCATATCAAAATAATGGTATTCAAGAAGTAGTTCAACTCCTTCCAGTACAACAAATGCTGTATTAGCAATGAGCCAAAATAATCAGTAAGGCTATTTTCAAAATTATCTTAAATATTACTTAAATGCTATAGAAAGATGTGAAATATATTATGCAAACTTCTGTTAAAAAGTACTTAAGAGTTCATAGGTAAAGAATGCTATGCAACTTACTCTTTCAGAAGTCAAAGGGAGAACCTATACCATAATAAGTTATGTCCCAAAAGCTGAAGACAAAATTTTATGAACCATAGCATCCTAACAAAATAATGTGAGACACTTCATTTCTTTCACAAAGAAAATGGCGATACAGGAAGAGAAAGAACTTTAAGATACTTGTATCATCTTCATAACTAAAAATACTTGAATAAATTTTAAATGACACGTCTCAGTATCATTAACATAACCACTGTATTTTTTATTTTACTTCTTTTTATTTTCATCAGATACTTCAAATGTTTGAGAATATATTTAGTGTGATAATAATCTAAATATCGTCGATTATGATCTTAAATATATTTTAGGAAAATTATCAAACATTTTTTAAAGAAATGAAATAATTTCTTCACATTACGACATTTAAAAATCTAAGATGCACAAGTTTCTAAGGCAGAAATGTCACAAAAATTAGTTTTTGTCTCTTCTTGAAATGTTATGTAACATTTTAGATAAAATGTCACAAAATCTAAGTCATTATACTACTTCTCAAATGAAAGATTGAGTGGAAATGAAATGGTTGTTTGTTTGGCGTTTTACAGCACAAGGATCATATTTGGTCAACACTGCACCAAACACAAAATAAAGTCAAGCAAAAAGTTGTGAAAGGAGGAAAAGAGCAATTTGGGGAAAAGAGTAGTAAGATGCAAGCAGAAAAAGATCACTTGGAAATGAAAGGGTAGTTCACTAATCGCAAGGCAGAAAACAATGGTTTTGAGTAGAAAAACATTTGTGGGAAGAACTGCTTTGATTTTCTAATTCTAATATAGATTTGGTCTTGAATTAATAGTACAAACCGTTACATATTTGAGAATGTCCTGAAATTGCAATTCTGACACAACTTGAATGCTTGTAGCTTAAATTTGATGCCATTAAATAGAAGACTATTTTTAGCATAGTTTACACATAAATTGAATTTAAATTTGAGATTGTGAAAAAACCTCACATATACTAACAAAGAATGACTTTAATTAATGATATATTACAGGAGGGGAGTGACTATACATTCAATGTGGATGAGAAAGGTCAAATTATAAGAATACCAATATTTTCTTTGACTATCTCTGCACTTAAGATATCTTCAAGTATTTCCTTTTCATTCTCCTAAAATTAAAAAAATTATAAATTTTTCATAAAGCCATTCAATAATTTTGGAAGTATTCAATACCAAATTTATAGAACTTAACATAAGTTAATTAATGAAAAATTCATGATCGTTTATAAAACAATGTAATAGTTATTTTTATCTATTTATATATTCAGTAAAGTTAAATGATGTAACACATTTGGGCCTTTTAAGAGGAATAAAAGGAGGAATTTAAAATAGCAATATAAAGACTGAAATTTTGTAGCTTAAATATGTTGCAGAATATAATTTGGATATTCTCATTCTTGCCCTAACTTGTAAAATATATCTCACCTTCTCAGCATAATCCATTAGAGTTTTAGCAGTATCAATTATTGTATCTGCTAGAACAGTCCAGGTACGAAATTCATATTCAGTCATCATTGTTATAAATTGTGTTCCATTTCTTTCTTCTATTCTTCTAAGGAAACGCCGAGGGGGATCTTGGTGTGGGTTTTCCAAATCTAGAACTGACATATTATCTTTTCTGATGTCCAGTATTAAAGAATTTACTGAGCTGGATATTTTGGACATAGCATTCAGAATATCAATATCTAGAAAAGGCAAATTTGACAGAAAATAATGTAATACATTATTATGCATTAAGAATATATAACATAAAGAAAATTGACATTTTGCAAATGCTACAGGAATACTCGAGTGTTATAAGAGTTAAAGACATACCACACAGAAAGGCCTTCAATTATTAATATAAGCATCATATGTATAAAAGATATCAATAAAACATTGGTTCATTTTTGCAATGGACTATGGGAGCAAAGGAAGATCAGGTTCCAAATGAAACTACCTACTTGGTTTCAATTCATGATTTTATTGCTAATGTGAAAAACATTAGCACATGAAGAAATATAAATATTTAATATACCCAAAATGATTACAACAGGAGCATAATTACATATTCAACATCAATTATGTAAATTACATATTCAAACTTTTAAAGGCAATATACTAGAATAGTATATTTAAAGAGAAAACTAGAAATCGAAACATACTAGTTTCAAAACAAAAAAGCCGTGTTGAATCTTAGTATTTTAAATATTAGTCTGACAATTAAGACATAGTTTTAGGGTTATTCATTCCATTTCAATTTAATGCAGCACTCAAGCTTGATATATCCAATTTCAACAAAAATCGGTGAAGGTTCTCTAGATAGTAAACTAAAAATACATATTTTTGAAACAATAATTTGATTTGTTTAAAAATAACAAATTGAAAAATTTGGAATTTGAGTAGTTTTCAAACATTTGCAACTATGCTTTTAATGTCTTGCAATTTATCAGAATTTTAAGACTTTATGGTGTCAATTTAAAGTTTTTTAAACAGGGCTTAACGTTATATGCAACTTGACTAAATAAAAATTGCTCAAAAATTATAATTTTAATTTAAAAACCCATCTTTTTTCCAAAAAAATTGTGAGTTAATGTGTGTGTGTTAGCCTAAAATACACTAAAAATCTCAAGTTGGAACACATGAAACACCAAGATGTTAATTTAATTTTGTTTGACTCAAAAATTTTTTAGAGTTCTCTCAATGGGTAAAGTGAAAATGTTTCATTTTTTGCTGAGGGCTGCATGTAACCCAAAAAGTAATAAAATATTAATTAGCTCTAAATTTAGTAAGAGTTCCAACTCGAAATTTAAAGCATATGTTGAGAATTTATTGACCTAAAAAATAATTTATTTTCTAAATTTTTAAAATGTAGGTTTTTTAAAAATCTAAGGTAAATTTATATTTTAACCTTGACATTTTTTTCAACTAAAAGTCATGGTTGTAGTACATAAATTAGAAGCTTGTTTCATGGGCTTTAAAAGTAAACTTTTTAGCATAATTAAAACTTGAGATTTTACAAAATTTGTTACCATGTGACCCAAATTTCGCTGTTTTTTCCCAAGTTTTTAATGGCCTATTTTTCAAAAAATATTTCAGATATGCATCTCATTTTGCAGTTCCATTTCTTATGAGGATACATATGCACTAAATTTTATTATGATACGAAGAGAGAGGTCAGGTTGAAAATTATACTTTGGTGTGTTGATTTGCATGGAAAAACCCATAAGTTTTAATTGCGAACTTTGCTTACGATTTTAAGGAAAAATCCTTCAAGGAGTCTATTTAAATTGAAGGCTTTCATACTTTGAATGTCTAATCACATATCGTTACCTGATTGCAAGAACAAGGTAACTTGAAAAATGGTGTATTTTGAGTTACACTTAAATTACTAAAGCTGAGATCATATAAAATTTAATGCAAACACTAGGTAACTTTTTGACCATTTATCTAGACTATTGGCTAATGAAAAAGTAGGTATACATGAAACTGGGATTGGTGGTAAACTGTTCCTTCCTTTACCTCAATCCCCCAAATTGAATTACCTAGTTCTTGCATTCAGGAGTGAAATCATTATTAGTATAGCACATTTTACTTAAGGTACTTGTTAACGATTCATTAAGAAAAAATAGAAAATTTACAATATTGGAATGTGAGCACATTTTATTTTATACATTCATTAAATTAAAAAACGTACCAATTTTAAGGATTTCACGTTTCATATTTTCGGACTTTAAAATAGTGTTGTAAATATCAAAACAGGAGAAAATTGCAGTTATTCGTGATCTGTTAGGCAATGCTTCTTCTTCTTCAAGGTTTAAAAAATATGGCGTGAACAGGTCATTTAGTTCAATCCAATTTTCAACTGAATAAAAAATCAGAATGCAAATATAAAACTTGAAACAAAATATTTAAAATTATAATTTAACAATTTATAAAACTAAATTTATGTAATATTTTATCGCCATAAAAATAGAAAATAAATAAAATTCAAAAGCAATTGAAAAATGTAATACCAAGCATTTCCACATTCGGTGTATATTGGCACAGACAGTTCAAAACACAAAAGAAATTATCTAAGCTCTCCTGCAGCATTCTAAAATAAGTAAAATGAAAATAAGTGACAATCACATGATTTGAAATTAACAGACTGTATCGATAAAAAGTACAACCACTAAAAATATTACAGAAATTATGTAGTGAAATGACATTACTTCATAGCTAGCAAACATCTATCAACAATGAAAAATCAAAGACAAGAATGCATTACCATAAATTATAAGCACCTATTGCAAAGTATAAAAACTGCAAATATAGAAAAGCATTAATGCTTCATTTAATAAAAATTAAAGTAACTTTCTATGTTTAAATGTAATTTGGAAAATATTTTAACTTCCATTGCACTGAAGAAACATCAATTCTATTGTTGCATTGAATGTGCTGCTTCTGAAGTCTCTATTTGTAGACAAACTTTCTGTTTTATGAACTTTTCTCTTGGTCCCATGATATTTGCAAATACAAAGTATGTGCTGACTATCATAAAAAATGCAAGGTATGCTTTTTAAGTCTATTTACTACTTCCGTAAAACTAAGGTGAAGTGGGATTAACAATACTTTAATAATAATATTAATATATTTGCTACAAAACAGTGCTCTCATTCATAGTTTTAATAATACTTTATTAGTTTTACATTCATAGTTTTAAGTAATACTTTATTAGCAATTTTTCTAGTAATCTTTTGTAGAATACAGGAAAAGTTACTTACTTTAACTGTTTACCAGCATCTATAATTGCTTTAACATAAGACTGTTGTCCCCATGCTTTACAATATTCCATATTTTCATTAAGAATACTATAAAGCAGCTGAAAAGCTCCTCTTATCACAGCACCTAATACAAGACATTTGAATGGTGGTAATCAAAGGAATTATGTAATAATTTTTAAAAACAATTTGTTTTTAGTACAGCAGATATTGGTTTAAGCACAAAGCACTTCAAACAGTTTTAAAACAAAATCTATTAGAAAAATGGATCAAATACTGAAACTCTATTTGTTTCCGATTATAATTTAAGGCTTTCATAAACAAATATATTGCATGTGTTTTTACACTAATTGTAACTCATCTTACAAATTTTGCATTATTATTCAATCATGAACATCAAAGATAGAAAACAACTTTAAAATTAATTTTCAAACATGTTTAGTTAACTGGCTTATTTTTAATCTTTTTCAAATTTTTCCATGTTTCACAAATATGTGGCTACTTAATACTAGAAAGTCCAGTTACCCTAAAATGACCACCAGGGTCGGTTTGACACCAGTGTATAAATTGTGTAAAATAGTGATATCTAAATAACATCATTACTATTTTTCATTTCAGCTAACTTTAAGTTTATTTTACAATATTTTCATATAAAAAGCTTATTAATGCCATCAAAAATAAAGTGAATCAATTGTCGAACTTGAATACACATAAAGCAACAAATTTTTTTTGGCAGTTTCTGTACTTTATTTACTTACTGAACAACCTGTTTTGTGTGTGCATTGATTGCATAGAAATTACTCTTTAATTTCACATTTTCTGGGTACCAGATAAGTTTCTCACTGATTCTGATTTATAAATCTGGTACTTTTACTGATTTGACTCTTGAACTCATGACACTGATTGGCATTTCACTTGACAAAATTAGAGGCCTTTATTTCCACGTAAAATATTTCTAGCTGCAAACTTACTCATTATATATTTTCCACTCTGCCATCCCAAATGATGTAAATTCAAAGTATTGTAAGCAGCATCTGTGTAATTTTTTTAGGTTATGATTTATTTTTGTGTAATCTGGATACTTAATCCAAATTTAATTCGGAACAGGAAAGCTCAGTACCAGATTAATTTGCGATAGTTCTCACATCAGATTTTCAATTTCTTCAGAACCTCTTCTGTGAGTCATCGTTTTTGTGTCTAATAAATACAAAATTATCTGTGAATAACATTATAATAATTACAAGCTATGCAGTAGCTTAGACGTAAATATGCGATTGAGACCAACTCATTTCTTCCTTTGAAAGAGGATGTTTGTATATTCAAGGTCAAAGCATTATTAAATGAATTGTGGTTAGAAATCTGCTTGGTTTGCTATTCTATGACCATTTTTTGCAGAACAAAAGTTATTTAGACCGCAAAATGAGGGTGATGTCGAAAGGACCACTTGTTGTTCTAGGAAAAGTTAGCTGTAGAATTTTTTCAAATTGAGCTGCTCAAAAATTTCTGTGTTTATTGTGATTAAATTTATTTGTGTTTATTGTGAGTTACTGTGATTAAAAAAAACAATTAAAGGTCGCAAGAAATTGTCAAAATCTGACAAAAAATACAAAAGGAGAAAGTGACAAATGTCCTTCAGTGTTGAAATGACACCAATGGCAGTTCTAGTGTTAAATGGAAAACTAGAAAGGGTACAGTTGGTATAACATGTAAAATTTGATTATTTTCTAGTAAACCATCATATATATATGCTTGCATACACAAATACTTACTATTCAGACTGTTTTCCAAAATAAACTTCATATTTTCCATAAAAAAGGGATTCTCTTCAAATGTACTAAACCAAAGATTCTGACACTTTTCATTGGATACTCCACACAGAATCACTCTAAAAGAAGAAAAGCACTATTATATGAACTGTTGGCAAGAATAAAAGCTAAGTTCAAAGGTTCTGGTTGGAAAGAAGTATTACCTAAATACTTGTAAAAGGGAAGGTGAATCTGAGGTCCCAGATAAAAGAACAACTGAATGCCTATAAAAAATAATTGGATTTATTAGTTAATAAAAAATTTAATTTCTTGGTTGCATTAAAAAATAAACAAAAATTTCCTGATTTTTATACTTATATAATTATGCAAATTACTGTAATAATCAATTTTGAATTACATGTGATAAAAACAAATTAATGAAAAAATTTCGACAGTACACAAGACTTCTTCAAGTTGGTGGAGGCAGTAATTGAGCAATTTCTTTCAGTGATTATGTGCACTAATCCTGATTTGCAGGTGGTAGTTGAATTTATGCTGCACTAGAGCAACGGCTATTGGTGCAGGTCCGGGATCAATACCGAAGGTCATCACCAAAACTGGCACTCCACTCTCCAAACTTCCACAACATGAGGACATTTGAGGCCATAACAGATTTAATGTGCACCAGCCCCCATGTACACAACAGTCTGGTTGGATTGAGTTTTGAACTCGCAACCCTCCAGTTGCTGATACTGAACTAGATTTTGAATCATTACCAATGCTGAAGTCATTCAGATTTTAAACAGGAACTATTTGGTAAAGCAAATTTGTTATCTAAAGTAATAGAACAATCCAACAATTATGTCATATCAGTTCAAATTAATGCTTTGTTTATCACTGCAAATCTAAAAATGAACAGCTGTGCCATTTACTAACAAAAGAAATAAATTACAGTATTTGAAAATATGTGATGCTCATTTTGTCAATTTTGTAATTTCAAATCTTACATGTACTGACTGTCCATATATGGATGCAACCAAAATATAAATACCATATTTTGTATTGAATGAAAAGTAAAACAAAGCTAAAAAAATTTTTTTGTAACAAATATATTGTGTAAATAAATTAAATACATTGTTAAATATACTGGAAATTCAATTTTAAGATATGTAAATTAAATCCACTGTGGATTCTGTATCTAAGTACCTTTGTAACACTAGGGTATGAAAATTGTTAGTATTGTCATGGTTAGTGTAAAGGAAGGTTTAATATTGGGGAAGAGAAATGAAAATATAATTACACATTTTATGAAACGACAAAATGAATTTATAAATATTTTATGTCCTAGTTCAAGGAAAAGAAGCACTAATTTATTAATATTTATTAGTTTAGGAGTTAGAAATTTAGTTAAACTAATACTTACAATAAACCTTTGTTACTTGAAATATGCTCACAAATTGAATCAAAAGATGACATATTTCCCAAAATACCAAGTACAATTTCCTAAAATGTAAAGCAAAATTAACAGTTTTGAAAGCAAAATAAAAACTATAAAATACATATTTGTTAGCATAGGATGCAAGCAACAATCTTGAGAAAAATTAAAATGTTTTCTGAAATAAAAACGACAAAATGAAATGATTCATAATAATAAGATATATTTTTAAAAATTGAGAAATTTTTCATATTTATTTCAGGAAGATTAATATTGAGTTGACTAAATAAATCAAGGAATAGGAATTTTTTCAGGAATTTCTATTTGTTTATGTATTGATTGCAGATCGAACATGATAATATAGTTTGAATTATTATGAAAGCAGAAGATAAACTTTTGACAACAATATACAGTAAAGCACCAATTATACTCTTTGAAAGGATCATGTAAAAAAGGCGAACTTAGGGGGAAAAACTTTATAAACCATGCTTTTTCAACTTTCAGTACACATAAAATATTAATTTTACTGAGAAAAATACCAATTTACCTAATTACCAACAACAAAAAAAGTTTAATTATTTTTTTCTGAAAAGAACCATGAGAAAAAAATCAGTCATCGTGGAAAATCATGTGGTCAGTCATGAAACCACTCTTCAACTATTTCTATAGAAACAGATTTTAAATCTCAGCTCAACATTTGCATTTGATTCTATGCTACAGAAAAGCTAGTTCTCTTTGGTGATTTGCATTTTTTCACCAACTTCTTTTGCTTTATCCATCAGCATAGGACCACTCACTGGAATGTCAGCTGCTCGACACTATTGGAAGAACAGCAATACAACCTCATCAACTTTGCTAAACTTTCCGGTTTGCAGTTTCTTTTCAATGAATTGGAACTAACCATGTGGTTGTGTTGTCTTGGATCTCCTTCCATTTGTAGATTAATGTCTTCAGTGTGGAAACAGGAATATTCAACTCTTTTGCTAAGTCCTCTTTAGACAAAGCTATTTTCTTCCACTTCTTTCATAATTTTCAATCTCTTCTTTAGAGAGAGCATATTTTTGGCATGACATGTTTCTTCAAATCGAATTGCCAAATGGTGAGCAACGATCGAGAGAAAATAGTATCGAGAAGGAAGATTCCCTTCAAACATATTTTATGTGATGGGATAAAATAAAATATAAATGAAATGTCACAGAAAATTGTGACGAATAGACAAAACGTTTTATCATAAGTAGAATATCGTTTTTAAGTACTAACCCAATTCGACGTATAAAAGATAGACGCATAAATGAAAAACATATAAAAGGTGCTCCACTGTACTTTAGTTTGATTTTTCATTGAATGAGAACAGCTTGCATTTTAATGGAATAAAATAAATGAACACTCAAAAATAATACTTAACTATTTCTAATACATACAAAGCTAAATGAGTTTTAAATAAAGAGCTCATAAACCCATAAAGGTGGATTCTATAAATGAATCAACAAAAATTACATCCAATAATCATTCAATATAAATGAAGGAATTTCCAATTTATTACTTCATTAAAATGTTAATATTGATAGTTTTATTGTAGTTTCATTTGGAATTATGATTTTGGATTTAATATAGAGGCATAAGACCAAGCTAATTATGAGAAAAAGCAGTTTAAGTCATGTGATTTATAAGTATACACATCAACACAATTACTGCATGAATAAAACAATCAAAGATATACATACCAATAACCTTGGGCTTTTTGTTTTATCTATAACATCAAGAAATATTCCAGGGACACCTGAGTCACTTAGGAATTGTGCAACTTCCTATATTAAATATATGTTTTTAACTTTAAAACTAAAAAATACACTAAAAACCATAAAATGAGATCATGAAACAAGTTGGTTGGATTTGGGTTTAATGGCACAGGGTGGACCATAAAATAAGAACACAACAACCAAAAGATAATAAATTTGAATATCTTACACCTTAAGGCAAGATTTACAAAACATAGAAAGTCCATAAAACCCTGAACTCTTAACTGAAATGTGACATAAAACCTAGAACACAGTTCAAGGACTACATTGTCGACTTACAAGTGAAACACATCAAGTACAAATTTTCAAGATAATGAGTTTTTTAACTTTTTTAGACCAGAATTTGGTGATCTCTAGACAGGTGGAGTCTTAGGCATTTTTTCTTTGTATGAAGGTTAGATTTAGGCATGTTTAGCGAAACCCACTACTACTCACTGATATTTTTGAATAAGTTCTACTTGTTACTGGATTATCAAAATAAGTGATTCGGTAGCAGTGATATCAGCTGATATCTTTTAACCTGATATTACTACTGTGACTGAGGGTTAAGTGACATCAGCTGATATCATTTAGCCTCCACCAGTGATTGCGACTAGTATCGGTAGAAGTGAAAACTGTGACTGAGTATTGGTGATTTGATAGGGGTGAAAGCTGGTTTATTAGTGGAGTGATGTATACTTGTGTGTTCTGTTATGGAGCTTGTTCATGTTTCTCTAGGGCAGTGGTCGGCAAACTGCAGCTCTTTAGCCACTTGAGTGCGGCTCTGCCATGAATCGATTTCAACTACTTGCGGGCAAGCGGGGTGTTGGTCGTGTGGACGCAGCGGAGGAGGCACATGCGACTAACACACGAGTTGTGCGAGCGAGTCACAGCTCCGTGAAGTTAAAGTTGAATGGACTGAATTGTTCGCATTTATACAAAACTCAAATGGCCTTCCGACCTGTCTTATTTGTCAAGAAAAATTGGCGCATAACAAGAAATCAAATTTGGAGACACTTTACAATTAATTATGCGTCATTTGGCAGCAAATATCCCGCCGGTGATGCGAGGAAGAAAGCAGTCGAGGAACTTCAGAAGTCAAGAAAAATCAAGTTTTGTATTTAATTATTGGGTGCAATCTTCCAACAATGTTAATATTGCAAGCTTTATTGTTAGTCAAGAGATTGCTGAGAGGCAAACCATACACAGGCGGTGAATACATTAAAAATTGTTTTATAAATGCATCCTAAGAGCTATTCCGGAATTTTAAGAACAAGTCAGAAATTCTTTAAAAAATTAGTTACCACTGTCTGCTAAAACAGTAAAAGACAGAACAGTCAAAATGTCTTCGAATATAACCAATCAGGAAATCTAAGATCTTAAATTGGTTTCAGCTTTATCAATAGCTGTTGACAAATCTTGTGACATAAATGACACAGCCACGTTTCACTTTTTGTTCGATTTATTTTGTCTACGGGTCCTAAAGAACTTTTAGGATTATTGCCACTGAAAGGTCAAACACGCGGCAAGGATATTGCAAATGCTGTCATTGAATGCATGGAGAAACATTCCACTCGATAAAAATTGTTTCAATTTCAACAGATAGGGCAAAAAGTATGACCGGAGTTAGAAAAGGTTTTGTTTCTATTTTGAAGGAAAACATTAATCACGAGATACTTGTTTACCATTGCATCATTCATAAAGAAGCGCTTTGTGCACAGACATTTCCAGAAGAAATTTGCAATGTTATGGAATTGGTGATCAAGATTGTCAACACAATTGTAGCTAAAGCTCTTTATCATTGCAAATTTAAAGAATTTTTAGTTGAAATGGAGAGTGAATACGCAGATCTTCTGCTGCATAATAAGGTATGTTGGATTTCAAGAGGAAACGTTTAAAAACGTTTCACTTCCTTATTATTTGAAATTAAAGCATTTCTTGAGAAGAGTGTTGACTATCCTGAACTAATGGACGATCAGTGGATCCAAAAATTTTATTTCATGGTAGACATTACGCCTTATCTAAATAATCTTAATCGTATACGACAGGGGAAAGGAAACACAATTTTTTCGATGTTGGAAGAAGTCATTTCATCCGAAAACAAATTATCCCTTTCTGCTCAAGATTTTAAAAGAGAAACATTAATTCATTTTCCAAGTCTGCTGAAACATCGCCAAGAAAATAACTCAGTAATTGACATTTACTATTTCAAAACAACAATTTTAAATATGAGGGAAGCTTTTCTACGGAGGTTTCAGGAATTCAGAAATAGCATAGCGACGTTTGTTAAAAACCTCTCAATGCTGACGTAACAGAATTGAATTTTTCTCCCTTTAATATTGACATTGGCTCTTTTGAAATGCAATTACTGGAATTAAAAAACAAAGAATTATGGAGCTCCAAATTTGAAAGCCTTAATGTTGATATGGAAAAATTGGAGAAAAATAAATGTGATCTTAGTTCACAGAAAAAGTGGTCTGCTTTGAAAGACCTGGAGAAGGAAGACATGATAATTTTCAACACCTGGAATAGTATTCCTGACTCTTATGAGTTAAAAAACAAGCATTTGCTGTTCTTTCACTCTTTGGCTCTACATATTCATGCGAACAATCTTTTTCACTCATGAACCTTATCAAAAGTAAATTGAGAAATCGTCTTATCGATGAGAACCTGGAATCCTGCTTGAAATTAAAAACGACATACAAACCTGACTTATCCAAACTTTCCAAGGAAATGCAAGGTCTCATTGTTCACATTCAATAAGTGTTTTGTCATTTTTATTTTAATGAAAAAAATATATTTTGTCAATAAATAAGATTATTATTATATCTCATTTTATTTAATGTTAGTAGCTAGTTTAAACCGACTCCTTAAAACATGGTTCTTGAAAAGAAATTTGGCTCTCAAAAGAAATATTAATCGTTGTACTGCTGATCTTTGGCTCTTTTGACTAATGAGTTTGCTGACCACTGCTCTATTGTGATAGGATTTTCAACTGGTGCTACACCAAAGGAGGCTCTATACACACCACAGTGCCAAGCTTTTTCTAAAAAGCTTATAGTGCTGACAAATTAAATACAAAGCTTGAGAGTTGAAAGGAAAGTTCAGAAGAAAATGCTTTTAAAACTTGCTATTTTAAATGACAAATTATTGCACTTCAATTTTCTCTAATTATTCATTTCGTTATATTTTTATATAGAACACATGAGATATTAAATTTTTTCCCTATTCTTTTGTTTCTGTTAAAGCGTAAATTTTTATAAATACCTCTATTAAATTGGAATTATTTCTAAAAATAGGTACCCCTGAAAGACTATAAACTGAAAGAGTCTAAATCAGGGTCAGGAGATGATTATTTGATTTTGTAAGTGAATAGAAGAACATGGCTGTATGCTGATTTTTTTTACATTGAGAAATTCTTTTATTCTGTTAGACAATCTCAATCTCTTCAGTTATTCCTACACAGTGTTGTTTTAAAATCCAAAGATGAACTATTAATATTAACAAAGGGAATAATTTTAAAAATGTATGAAGGGAATGTGATTGAAATGCAATCATAGTAATTTTAAAAATTCATCATTTTTATACAAACAATTCAAGCGTTCATGTAGAGAACCCCAAAAGAAAAAAATTCAAAGCAACTTCAAATTTTTGCTTACAGTACCATCAGTTACAGGGCACAAGACAGGGAAGGCTTATGTGCCTAAAAATTTGCGTTACACAAATGTATCTCACAAAAGGTGGTTCCTTTGCCAATGATAAAAGCAAGATCCACATTCTTTTAAAATGCCATACAAGAAAAACATTTCATGATTTGAGAACACTTTTTACATTACATTAGTTATCCTGCAGTTATTAAATGTAACAATTTCAAAGTTCTGCTTCCTGCACCTTCAGTTAGTTACAGGGCACAGGACAGGAAAGGTTTCTGTACTTAAAAACTTGCACTACACAAATGTAAGAAACATGTATCATGATTTGAGAACACATTTTACAGAATATTCCACATAAACAAATATCTCAATTTGATTTTTTAATGAGACAGATTGTAAGGCTCCCAGATGGCTAGGCTACTTTGCTTCCGTCTCAGATTGTTATTTTTATATCCAATAGGATGAATGCATAAATGATATATGTAAATTAAGGTCTTGTTTTTAACATGGTTCTCTGAGGCTTATTAATTATGTTACCTACCAGGGTGCTTGTTGTGGAAAGCCCTACTCAGATCATATATTTTGTTTAACTCCACTACTAACTGCAACTACCAGTTACCTGGCATGGGAGTTCCACTTTTTAAAAAATAATTATAAATGTCTTGATGTAGTTGAGTTTTCTAAAATTGTGCTAATAAGATATGTTCAGCATTTTAAAGCAGCATTCTTAATTTCATGAAAATGTGATTACATAATTGGAAGGGGGTCATTAGATACGTTTCAAATATATCTAAACATAGCTAATTCAAATATGCAAAATATATGTTTGAGTGAGATCATTGTCACATAATATATGTGAAAGTGAACTCAAAGATTTATTCCAATCAACAGTAAATTATCATTCCCTACATTAACATATGCAACTGTCTAAAATGCTAAAAGGGCAGATGGTGCCTTATGGATAAAACATTAAGTAACATTACTAGTTCATTGCACTTCAAATTCTTATTCCACTTTAAAAACAAAATAATGTGCATCTGAGAATGATTGCAAATTTCACTTATTGAATAAAAAAGACTAACTTTATTGGCAGACATGTCCCATAATGTACATGCATCTTCTTCAACTTTTGGATCCAACTCAATCATGTCTATCTTTGTATCATTTTCTACAGTTGATTTAACGGGAGACTTTTTCTCAGTCTCATCAGAGTTAGAGGATGTTGGGTTGTTTTCTGTTGATTTATCTTCCTTCTCAAGGGATCCAACAGACTTTTCACATAACTAAATAGAATGAAATAAAAAAATAAAATTACAGCATGACTTATACATAATTTAAAATAAAAGTGTTGATAACCAGACCTTGAAATTAAAAGTCTTTAGCAAATCCATTGGATCACAGTAGATTTTTATAATTGGAGAAAATGAGAATGTGCATGCTTGAACTTACATTGTTCACAGAGAAATTTTTCTTCAAAATTTCAATACATTTGCCATACCCATTATCCAATAGCTTTGTCTTGGTAGATGCGGTCTTATGTATTAATTTTAAGTCAACATAATGGGTAGAGAAAGATCCTTATAGTAAAGTATGGAGATGTAATTTTATATGTAATAATCTTTTGGAGAATATTCTCGAGAAGAATAAATAAGAATTTTCTAAAGGTATAAAAATATGCCATGCAATATATCTTTAATTGATGAATAAACACTTGAATGAAAAAAATCGTAAGTTTAAAATATAAGTTCATCGAAATGTGAATTATTTACTTCTTTTACAGTATGTGTAGTTATTTTGAAGTTCATTTTTAATACAACCTATGTCCAAAAAGTTCTAGGACTGATGTAAAAATGAGTAAAACAGTTGCATGAGGAAATTTGCATGTGTGCTTCTGGAAGTAGCAGTCACTGTTCAATAAGCAAGCAGCCAAAAACAGCAGTTTAACATTTTTGAGAAGCAGCACAGGGGAATTACGAAAAAATAACAGGCTCTTGTCCGATTGCAATGGAACAGTCAATATTGAGTATTGTTTGAAACCGAGTAAAACAGCTACAGGAATGTACACCATGTGAAAAGAAGCTTATGGGGATGCAGCAGCAGGGATTTTGAGTGGTATGCACATTTTCGTGGATGGCCAGGAGTCCCTTCAAGATGATGATCAAACTGGCCAGCCGTCAACAGCTCGCAGAGGAAACTTTGCAATAACTTATAACTAGATTGATAAATTTCCCATCGAATGTTAGCTGAAGCAGTTAACATCAGTATGTTAACATTCATCGTGACGTTCTTCATAATATTGTTAAAAGAAAACTTATTACCTGACTGGTACCCCACATTCTGACTGATGAGCAAAAGGAGGTTTGTTTGCTAAGTTTGGATTTGCTGGGAAATGCAAAACAGGATCCTGATTTACGTAAAAGAATTATTTCTGGTAATGAAACGTGTTGCTGGCAGAATAATTCACAAAGAGGCAGGGTGCTGAATAGAGGTACCTAGTTACAACCATCCAAGAAAAGCCTGCATGCAGCCATCAGACAAAAACAATGCTCATGACCTTTTTTATTCGAAAGATATTGTCCACAAAAAATTTTTCCCTATAGGTGAAACAATAAGTCAGGATTTTTAGAAGCAAGTGCTAGGATGTTTACAAACAGTATTCATCACTATCGTCCACTATTATGGAGATCTGGGAAATAGTTCATGTTCCATGATAATACGAGATTACATACTGTTTTGTTGGTTCAACAGTTCCTGGCACATCATCAGTGTGACTATTGCCACACACCCCATATTCCCAGGATCTATTGCCCTGTGATTACTTCTTGTTCCCCAGGATAAAACAGGCAAACATTTTTGCTTTTGAAGATGAATTTAATTTAGAAAACAAAACGGCAATCAATCAGTACTTTGTTTTAAACGTTTCCTGGACTAAAAATATAAAGTTGTTAATAATTAACTATACAAACTACCTTTACCTCAACAATAGTCATTAAGGTTTTAAAGAGCCACTTTTTACTATAAAGACTATCACCAATTCTATCAGGTACAAGATCCTCATTACTTAAGATTTCAGGAGGAGGAGATGGATTACGATCTGAAACAAGAAAAGAATTAAAGGTAAGAAAACTCACTGTTTCACTTCATATGCAATAAAGCATCACATAAATATGACACAATCAAAGTTTTTACCAATTTAAAAAGTAGTATTGTTTAATGATATTTTATAATAAAAAGAAATGAAATCTTTCCCCTTTAAGAGTTGGTTTATAAAAGCTTAGGAATATAAAGTTTTCACACATGCTTAGCAAAATATTTACCTCCAGGTTCCTGATCTTTGAATCAAGAACTTGAGTCATAAATGTGAAATAGCCATTGACAATCTGAATTAAAGTTGGATGAAGAAAAATGCATAAACTGAGGAAGTTTATGTCTACTATGTCTACTGACATATTATGTGTGTGATCTCTTCTGATTATCAATTCCAGTAGAAATGCTTGGACATCAGATTTAGGTCCACAGAACCATAATACAGCCAATGGATTAAGGTTAAATACATAAAAACTTATAATTCTTTAGCTACTTTAAAAACTTGAGTTTTATAACACTGAAACCATTTTACCAATTTCATTGTATTGAATGGAAATTTTGAAACAGAATCCATGAGAACAAACATTTCTTCAGATATAAGTTGGAGCTATATCCAATAAGATGAAAGTTAGAAACCTTATATTTATGCAAAATTGGATTGGATGATTGATCATTGGATGGATTCCAATGATTGGTTTCAAATATTCAAGCATACAATTTTGAAGAAAAAGTATTCAAATATAACTAGTATGACATGCATCAACAGGTCTTGATCAATCCCCATGAACCAGTTTTCACTACAATATCCCATTAAATCGAGGCAACATATTTTTCAATATGAATACCATCCACAGTAGTGTTGCTTCATTTTTTGATTTTATACTCTAACAGTAAATACAAAATTAGCATGTGACCAATTATTGGAATACATATACATTGCCAGCTATCTCAAAAATTTAATATGATAGAGCGAGAAAGGCAAAAAAATCTGATAATCTGATGAAATTGAAATGCAAGAAAGAACTATGGGAAAGATAACTATCAAACAAAAATTACAAGAAAAAGCTTTTAAGCATGCAGAGGATAAATGGAGATGAAATTTGTTGCAAAGAAACAGTCTGTATAGTACTACAATTTCATCTGTTAGTCCTGCTATATCATGTATTATGCTTTAGTGAGTCACCTTGAAAGAGACTGACTCAAGCAGTTGCATCTAAAATGTGATTTGTATACTAGGAAAGTAAGGGTAAAATGAGAAAAAGTTAACAGGAGGGGAAAAGAATCAGGACAGGTTACCTTAAACCAAAAGATACAATAATTTCAGACTGATGATGAAAAAAAGAGGACGTACTTCCAGAGTTAAGTGGCGAAAGTCAAGGAAGGGGACTGAATTTGTGAAAAATTGGAAGGTAGCTGGCAAAATGAAAACAAATATGGAATAAAGAGCCCATGGATGAGTAAAAGCACATGAGCACAATGTAATAGTTGCTTACAAAATATAAAATAAAATGCATTCTAAAGGGACATGCATTGTAGTTTGGAAGGTATGATTTCTGTGAAGTTTTGTTTGTGTTTTGTAGAAACTGATGGAGATTGTGACTAACTTTAGTTTGTTACAATGCCAAAGAATTCTAAGCATATTTGTTTTATATTCAATAGTTTATTCTCTCTCTTGCATTTCTAAGTTTTACTTTAGACTATCATTTAAAAAAATAAAAAAGTTTAACTTTTTGATAGAAATGTACTGGTGACCACAAAAACATTTGCACTAATTCTCAATTTGAATTTTACTTCAAAATTATAGTGGTCAATTACTGGATGTGTGGTAGTCAATTACTATAAAAATTGTTATTCTGAACTTTGAGAAAAAATTCTATTAAGATCTAGGATTCGTATCTAGAATTCTATTAAAATTCTATCACCTGTTCAACAAGATACTAAATACAAAAAATCTTTAAAGTGCAATTGAAAATTAGCTCTAGGGGAATATTTTCAAGAATGTACTATGGTTCACATACTGCAAGCCATATGCAATATGTTTGCATTTTGTTTTAGATTTGCAAATCAATGCAAATTTTGGAAACAAAACATGAAACTAATTTCATCTCTTCTATAACATTGTAGGATCTTGAAATGAACAAGCTATAAGTTAATACATTATTGTTGCATAATCATGGCCAATTACTTCAACTCACTGAACATTACAATCAGAGTGGTTGGTTGGTTTGGGTTTTATGGCACAAAATTAAAAATAGATAAGCTGCACCAAATACAATATAGTATGCAACCCAATAAGAAAGTAAAAATATTTAGTCAGATCAACAATAAAAGCAGATATGAAACGATGTAGGTACACTACATTAACGACAGCTAACATTAAAATACTAATTTCAAAGGGTAAAAATAACAAGTTTTACACTGATGGTAATATTGACAACAGCTGAAATGTAGTGTGGTTTACAAGGATTCAGATAAAAACATTTATATGAAGTTTAAAAAGCCAATGAGGTATAGAAACTTAAATAGATTTGGATGGGGATTTTCTCCCACCAAATCTCGTATGCTTAAATTGGACTGCTAAATAAGTTTTGATGATGATTAATCTACAATGATGGATTATATCTACAATTTGTCATTAAAACTTTAAAAAAACCTGGTACATTTTGGATTTTGGGAACTTTATTAAGACAAGTTCCAAGTTTCTCACAAATTTTATTTGAATTTATAAGTTTCCAATTTTCTTACAATAATGTAAGTGGTACATTGCAGCGTTTTGAATGGATTACGTTCGCAATCGCATGCGTGTTCCCCACATTTATTAAAATGACAAACAATATTACGATAGATAGTTAGTAGCAGAAAGAAAAGAGCAAAATTGTACAATTATACACAGAGAAACCAAGCACTTTCCCCTTAATATACCTGCTTTTGACGCCATAACAGCACGTAACAAACTGTTTGGTTTATAAAATAGAATTGTATTGACGACTTGAGGAGGGAAAATCAAAACCTATTTGCAATCAGCATGCGAGGAGAGTTGAGAAAAAGGGAAGGATGGTGGTTTTAATTCAGCTTTTCGTCAAACGTCAAACTAGAGCAACACACAGGGCTATTGACGACTGGATCAACCTCCGAAGGGGTTGGGTTGGGTATTTCAATTAACGTCACACTGGAGCAACACAATGGGCTATTGGTGACGGTCCGGGATCAATCCCAAAGGGAAA
The DNA here is from genome assembly GCA_933210815.1 of Meta bourneti. Classification (NCBI taxonomy): domain Eukaryota; kingdom Metazoa; phylum Arthropoda; class Arachnida; order Araneae; family Tetragnathidae; genus Meta; species Meta bourneti. The sequence goes on along the minus strand of OW119922.1, from coordinate 56,269,701 downwards.
GATCCGAGGACAACACCACGTAATTTTGAACCACGGTCAGATGACGAGGCAACACCTGAGCTGGCACCCCACTCTCCAAACTTCCACACCACGCCAACGTGAAAACAACCTCCGAAGGGGGGGTATTTCAATTAACGTCACACTGGAGCAACACAACGGGCTATTGGTGACGGTCCGGGATCAATCCCAAAGGGAAAGATCCGAGGACAACACCACGTAATTTTGAACCATGGTCAGATGACGAGGCAACACCTGAGCTGGCACCCCACTCTCCAAACTTCCACACCACGCCAACGTGAGGACATTTGAGGCCACGACAGATTTAACGTGCACCAGCCCCCTTTGTACACGACGGTGTTTGGCTGGATTCGAACTCGCAACCCTTCGGTTGCTAGTTCGTTACTCTTCCAACCGGGCCACCGCGGCCCCCTCCGAAGGGAAGGATCCGAGTTAGGTAGGTATTTTAATTAACGTCGCACTGGAGCAACACTAAGGGCCATTGACGACGGTCCGGGATCAATCCCAAAGTGAAAGATCCGAGTACAACACCACGTAATTTTGAACCACAGTCAGATGACGAGGCAACACCTGAGCTAACACCCCAGTCTCCAAACTTCGACAGCACGCCAACATGAGGACATTTGAGCCCACGACAGATTTAACGTTCACCAGCCCTTTTGTACACGATGGTGTTTGATTGGATTCGAACTCGCAACCCTTCGGATGTTAATTCGTTTCTCTCCCAACCGGCCACCAGATCTTTCCCTTTGGGATTGATCCCGGACCGTCACCAAGAGCTCGTTGTGTTGCTCCAGTGTTGACGTTAACTAAAATACCTACCTCCAACAGGGCCACCGCGGCCCGGAAAGAACCGAGGAAATGATTAGGTATATTGGTATTTTGGTATTTTCAATTAACGTCACACTGGAGCAACACAACGGGCTATTGGTGACGGTCCGGGATCAATCCCAGAGGGAAAGTCCGAGGACAACACCACGTAATTTTGAACCACGGTCAGATGACGAGGTAACACCTGAGCTGGCACCCCACTCTCCAAACTTCCAAACCACGCCAACGTGAGGACATTTGAGGCCACGACAGATTTAACGTGCACCAGCCCCCTTTGTACACGACGGTGCTTGGCTAGATTCGAACTCGCAACCCTTCTGTTGCTAGTTCGTTACTCTTCCAACCGGGCCACCGTGGCCCTCGGAAATATACAAGGATAACGCCTAGTAATTTTGAACAACGGTCAGATATCAAGAACACCTGAGTTAACACCCCACCCTCCAAATTTCCAGACCACACCAGCGTAACCACAGAAGGAATGACCAGTTTCTTTGTAAAAAATCCAAATTTAAATCACTTGTTACAAACATATTTTAATAAAATTGAAAAGATTGATCTTCAAATGAAAGTCATATTACTTTTTAGTTACTCTAAAAATAAAGAAAAACATAACTAATATCTCGTCAACTGACTGTGGTTCAAAATTGCATGTATTGTCCTCTGTTCTTTCCCTTTGAGATTGATCCAGGACAGTTATCAATAGCCCGGTATGTTGCTCCAGTGAAACGTTATTTAAAATACCTACCACAGCTAATATTCTGTATAGATAATTTGTTCGCTCTGGACGAAATATAAACTCGAACTGTAACTGTAACGGAATTAAAAAAACTAAATAAAAGTAATATATATAAATAAAATCTTTATTCTTAAACATTTTACTTGAGCTTTTAAGTGTTATGAAAATTTAATTTGTCTATATTTTCGACATCATAGGGAGAGAAAGGCAAAATTCAAAGCAATTATTCTTCAAAAATTGTCCGAAATAATTTATTGTTGCTTGACAGGTATTATCTAGATTTCTATTCCTTGAATTTCTAGGTCAAGTGAATTTGTTTCCTGGCCTATTTGTCATGGTTAGAGAACATAAATTGAAGAATCTATGATGTCTTATGACACAGGTATGGTTTCAATCTTGCGAGTTGCATTTATTAAAATTTTTTTGGAGTATTTTGATTGAATTTGTAGTATTGAGGAACGTAAGGAAGTTTCCATAGACAAATCAACTTTAAAATTGCCATAAAGGTTTTTCTGTAGAACCTTGTTCAGCTGTTTATTGAAATGTGAGCACAAATTCACCCAAATGTAGTCTAAATTGGTACTTGACACTTTTTTCATCCCAAGCATCCATATTAGCAATTAAATTCCGTTAGCGTTTAACAAATGTTTAATTAAATGTAATTTTACATGGTAAGCATATTTGACGAAAGAAAGGATTGTTAATGTGCTGTAATTTCTTGATTCTTCCACTTGAATAAAATTTGATTGGATGAACCAGAGAGAACCATTCTGTGATCATTTTCCAGAAATTGACCATTTCCTCATATCTCTGTTGACAGCACAGATTTGATTAATGTAACTCCCCTGGTTGTATTTCTCTTTTGTTTCTGTAAAAATTTCCTTGTGTGCCCATTTACTTGATGGAAAAAATCATTACCTAGCACAGCTTGGCCAGATCCTTGCTCCATAAAAATCAGATAGTTCCCATAAAAATTCATCAATGTATGAAAAATAATGTTGTTTTGAAAGTTTGAGTAAAAAATGTTGGGCCGAGCTATGTTTGGTTGTGTATCATTAAATATTTGTTCCAATGCTTATATTTGAATTTTATTAAAAATAAGTGGTGGTCGATTTGTGTCATGGATGTGGTCAAAAAATAGATAAGCGTTGATCAATTACTGGTCAAATTATTCTGAATTTGGTGAAAAAATTCTACTAAACTATCAAATCTTAAAAATTGTACTATAGCCACTTTTAACCTTCCTGGTTGTTTTGAAACAGGATATCTAGTCATTATCAAAACTTACCAGATCTTTATGGACATGGCCAAATATAGCCCTTGTGCCATAAAACCCTTAAACCAACCAACTTTATGGACAAGACATCTTGTCATTAGAAGAAAACTGACCAGTTCTTGATATTGTCATAAAAAGTATTGACAATATCTTGACGAGATATCTCGTCATTAGCAATATTGGTCAAATCTTGATGGATGAGATATCTTGTCAAACCCACTTGGAGGGTTAATCGCTTCCCTCATAAGCTGCTAAGTTCAAGAACCTTTAAATAATGTGCAATTTTAAATTAACTCTAGGGAAATTATTTTATGAATAATGTGCACTGATTGGTCAATTATTGACTGGTTCACCTTAATATATTGCATTAACTCACCTTTAACCTTTTCATGATTAAGAGTGTTAAGTGTAACCTGATTGTATCAATTGTTTAAAGGTTAACTGACAAAGGTATTAACGTTAAACTTCTTTATTATCAATTAAAAGTTTTATGAACTAATGTTAACTGGCTAATATATTTCTGGACCAAAAGAGAAAGATATAGAGCTAGTTTCTTTTATTAGCTTGTTTTATATTATTTGTTGCATATATAATTAGTGATAATCATACATGTGAACCTATTTATTCCCATGTGTATTCCTCTATGGAATAAACAATATGGGAAATCAAAATGCATTTAAATGATATAACAAAAGTAAGCCTTGTACTATTTATAATTCTATGACAGATGGAGACAGATTATGTGTGGAGATAATGTATATTTAAATGGTACACACTCATAATTTAAGATCCTTTTTATAAATAACATCAGCCTATTAAACATGAATGTAACAGTTTACTCTCTCAACACTCTTTCAATTATTTTAAAAATAAGCAAGTTATTAAAATATGTAAGAGCCTATTCCAGTTGGTAAGATGAGTGAAGGATTTGTCAAACAATTGTTTTTGTGTATTCAAACATCCTCACACAAACGTAACTTCCATAAAAGTTATCTTACCAAGTGAATCATGAATCAAGTTCTTCAGTTAGATAATTTTCTTAACCTTTTAAACTGATAAAACTCGACTCAAACAAAGACAATGGGGATTTCCAAACTATTGCACTTATTTGCATTTGATCTCTTGCAGTATTCAGCTATGATTTCTCAATGCTTTTATTTGGAAACTGAGATCAGTTTTACTCAACAAATTTGGCTGATTTCAAAATATTTTTTTTGTTAATAAGTTGTCTAAGTGAAAGTTATAAACATTCCTGAGATTATAAAGTTGCTTTTGTTTGATGTTATAAATTATATTAAACTCTTTTTAGGTTAATTTATATTTAATCTGTTTGAAAATCTCAAGGAAAGAAATAGCATCAATTGCAGATTGCTAGAACTTTTAAGTGAGTATATATATTTTTTTCTTTGGCATCTATTTTTTTATTTTTAAAATGATTACTAGCCTTTACCCAAAATTGACTAGAGTTACAAACCAATTTATTTTTAACATTGAAAATTGTAGAACAGCTTTTATATATACTTCTGATAAAACCAGCAAGTTTCACTTCTGTGAATAATTTGTTCTTTCACATTTTTGCCCTAGTCTTATGCCTTATGTTTAGTTTGCAGTACTTAGTATTTTATGGTTTTCTATATAATGCAACATAATTTTTTCTAACCACAACTATACTTTCACTTTATTATAAAAAGGATAACATTAAATTAGTTCTTGTTTACTTTATCAGTATGTTTATAAATGTATATATCCTTATGCACAGCATTATCTTTTACATCATAATTTCCCAAAGTGGGCACCAAAGGAATCTTGTGGCAATGCTGGCCCGGGGGAAATAGGGGCATCAAGGAGTGAGAGTGAGCAATAAGATGCTAAAAAATATGTTGCTTATAAATGTTGTAAACTAACACTTATCTACTTGACCCTACAGATACATACTCACTACAGTGATGTTTATATCACAATAATCATATATTGTAAAATGCAAGTTAAAATTGATTGGTTTAAAAACAAGACAACAGATTGTAACAAGCCAGTGGTAGCATGTATGTACTTTTTTCAGTTCTGATATTCACAGGTTCTTACAAGTGCAGTGGCAGAAATTTGCCATATTACGTCAAGTTTACTGTACAATACTATAAATAGGTATGGAGACTTGAATCACTATTGGACTGTTTCTGAATTGTGTGACTAACTGCTATAAGTTTGATGCACAGCTACCTAAATATATTTGGTGAAATTAAAAAATTATAGGTGCAGCTGCACTTGTAATTTATTATTAGTTGATAGTTTTACTGAGGGGTCTCTGAAAAAGGGCATTGGACCAAAAATATTTTGGGAAACGGTTTTATACAAAGGCAGTGGTGATTTTTTGTGATTTAATCTCACATTTTGCTTCAACCTAATGTATTTCTGTATTGTTCTCAAGCAATTGTATCATCAAAAATTTTTCAAGCTAATTTATTACATTATAAAGGTTCGTCATGTCTATGACAGTGCAACAGCTGTTGAATGATGCAAAGCGTCTTGTCACCAGACTTCGTGAACATGATAACTCTGCAGATACTCTTATATCTCAAGCTCAAACATTAAATAACAATGTGGAGACCATGAAACAGGTAGCTGTTCGTTTATAAGTAGTATTAACTCATAATTTTTCTGATATTGTATTCATTGAACTAGTTGGAAAAGTTGTAATCTCATGATATTCATGATTTAGTTAGTACTTACGTGTTTATTGTTATCCTTTTTGTTTTTACACTTTGTTAACTTTTTTATGAAGATAGGAAATTTTTCTATGTGGAAAGTAGTGTTGTTTCTACTCTTTTGAAAGAAACCACTCAAAAGTTGTAGAAATACAATGGCTTACTTCCATCTTTTGTCATAGTCCAGTGTACATGTCAAAATGTGCGATATCATAGGCAAGCATGCATTTTTACACAACTGAGCAGTATGAAAACACATTTTATTTTCTTTCTCTGATGGTTGAGATTGCTCTCATACATTGTAGTACTCTGCTTCATACAATGTATCATATTGAAGTTTTCCTTTAATGTCTCAATAAAGTGCTTAAGTGTTCAGATTGCAGTGTGACCAACAATGGTTATTGACCCAAGACAGCGCTGCTGAAATACTTAAGCCCTGAAGAAAAAAGCAATCATGCACCAAACTTGAACTAACTGCCATCTTGGAACAGAAGCTCGTTGACTACTGAGATTGTTCCCTCCCAATCAAGCCTTACAATGCACTTGCATAAAGATGACTCAAACTACAAGCATCAAAAAGCTGAGCAAAGAATTTTGACACCTGGAAATTGCAAATCAAGTCAATTTAGTAAAAAAAAATATCACCGGAATCAAAACTAGGACTTAGGACTGATGAACTAAGCAATTGGATCCAAGCGTATAAAAAAGCAAAAGCTGACATTTTATTGTCCATGAGCTCCAGTGAACTTTGTCATGTGAAACACTGAAACTACCAATGAAAATGTGCACTGAACTCAAATCTGTATAAAATGTTACAATAACTGTTTTGTAAAATGACAGTGAAAATCAATCAGTCCAAAAGTTGGTCAAAACCCTGTATCAAAACCCCTTTTTTTCTTTAGCTTTTTACTTGTATTATAAAATTAAGATATTTTTGCAATGTTGATTTTAGTATTGGCATGTATTTTATTTTAAAATAGGTGTATTTGTTGAATTTTAGACTACATCTTTCCTTAAATTAATTTTTAACCAGATTGGAACCCACATTGAACAGAAATTGCAGTTGGATTATCTAAAAGATATATTCGTAGAAATTACATGGAATGGGGTATATGTGCAGTTTTATAAACTGACACAGTTAAATACTAGTATTTTTGAATAACATGTGCCTTGTGGGGAGAGATATTAACTCATGATTATGAAAAATAATAATTTAAAAATAACTTTTGAAATCTTATTTTTTATGCTACAAAAAGGCACTACATCATACAATTTAGGTAGTATTTAAGAAAACATTACTTGAAAATTTTATTAGGACAATATTTGACGAACCAATTTTAGGTTGGCAATTTTTATAATCTTCTGTTCTCTTATTCATTTCAAGTTTAGTATCTAATACGAAATGGGTTGAGACATTGTGTTCATTTTTAGCAATTTCTGAATTCATTTGCCTTTAAACTAGTTTAACATCAATTTTAAAGCATTTTGCATCTAAATTAAATCCTAGAAGTTTGTAGTTTAACATTTATTTCTCAATCCAAAGAAGTGATAACTGATATTGCATAGACATGCATTGGTTATGGTCTCACTTTTTGGAATTGAATGATTTTTATATTATCACAGGCTCCCAAAACAAACTTCAAATGTAATTCACAAAAAGATGTGATAGAAAATAAACTGATGGGGTCTTACTTCTGTCTGAGTGCATATAAGTCCCCATTTGTACTTTCTGTGAAACATCTCAAAAGAAAGTTTGATTTTGTTTGGGCCAAGGAATTGCAGATGAAGTAAAACACTCAGGAATTTAACTTTTAAAATAATTGACTTGTTTTTTTTTATGAAATGCATATCATAGATATTGTAGTGCAAAAAGTGTATTCAATGATTTTCATTGACAAATATTTTTTAGTATCATGAAGAAGTGGAAAAATTGAATTCTTTGGCTCATCAGAGACCACGATCAGCATTAATTTTAAATATCCAGCAAGAAAATCGTCACATAAGAGAACTACAACAAGAAAATAGAGATCTAAGATTGATGTTGGAAGAACATCAAAATGCTTTAGAGCTTATAATGAATAAGTATAGGCTGCAAGTGAAACGTATAGCTGAAACAGTTAAAGAAGAAAAAGCATGGGCTCAAAAAGATTTTAGCCTGGTATGACATATTTTATTCTTATTTTTTATTATTCTTTTGCTTTTTACACTGAATGAGAATTTCAGTTATTTGCAAATAGATGTTAAATCTATCTTGTTTATCATACTTTGTATTAATCCTTTATTTATTTAGTTTTTTGCAAATGACCAAACTATTATGCTCAGCAAATATAAAGTAATGTGGGTTTGAAGTTAGCATTGTTGAATTTTGTTATTATAATAGTTCTGGCAAACATGATTTGCAGTCAAATTTCATGCCAGTTCCTCTTGTATTAATGGATGGCATCACTAATTGAAATCTGACTTACATATCCTTATTCCAATCTTCTGAAAACATTACTTTGGATAAGGTATGTAGAAGCAATAGTTTTGTAAAAATTCTTGACTATTTTGAAACACTACCGACATAAGAATATAATTCTATATACATATATATCAGATTCAAACTGTCAATGGGTCTTGTAAGATTAAAAACGGATTTTTTAACATAAAATAACAAGGCATTATGAGGGCAAATTGTGAATACCTGACCCAGGTGTGGGATATCTCAACTGTATGGAAGTTAAAGTTAGAAGAAAAATACGTATGTGCAAAGCTGCAATCAGGGATTGTGAATGGAGCACAATCGGCAAATTTAAATATTTGATCTCATTCATTTGAAAGGAATACAACCAATTTTATTTTGAAGTAATAAGTATGCCTCCATGGTATTGAAGCCTTTTTTGGCCAGAGATCCCCAGAATTCTCCCATGGAGCATATGTAGGATATGCTAGGATGGAAGGTTGAACCTGAAATATAAGGGATCTGGTGTAGCAGTTGTAGAATACTTGGTATAATTTGCCTCTGGATAGCGTAAGGACTCCAAGCCACGCAAGTATCACCACTAGAGGGACTTTACAACTTAATAATTTATGACCTTTGTGGCATACTTCTACATCAATAAGGATCCTCCGAGATTTGATAATGTGGTAATTTCTTTTCCTTTTCATGTACATTACACATGCTGTTTCATTATGACTGAACACGCTTTAAGATGTTTCACATTTTTTTAACATAGTGTATTTACTATTTATATATAAAGTTATTTACAGCAAACAAAATTGTTTTCTTTAACTGCAACGCAACAATACTTTTTGTGCTAGAAAACATTAAAAATTTTTCGTATGTGTAAATGGATGAAATTTCTTATGTTGTGCACACTTTTTATATTATGTTTAAAAATTTTACATCCATATTTAAGTAATTCAATATCCATCCATATTAAGTCAAAACAATGCAGTTGAAAGTTATCTTTCTAAAAGTTTCATAAGCAGCTTTTATAAAAAAATTATAATTTTACAGGAAATACAGAAACGAACTGAAAAAATTGTTGAAATGGCTGCTGTGATGCAAAGAGCTGTAGAAATAGATGATATAAACTTTACTAAAGAACAGGAAGTTGTGAATCGACTCTCAAAAGAAAATCAATTATTAAGGGACATCTTAGAACTACAGGAAACTCGAAGGAGTGAAATAGCACAAAAAGCAGTTGCTGAAAAAGCAGATGAAGGTGTACAAACTGAGTTATGACCTAAAAGAGAACTGTCTGCTAATTTTTTGTTAGATAGCTGCTACTGTCTCTATTATGTTCTTTAAATGATTGCTTAGTGTAATCACATGGGTAGTTATTCATTGTTATGTATATTTGTATAAAAGTATAATATATTGAAATTGAATGAATCCCTACTTAGTTGCTGTGATTATTTTGAATTTTAAGTTTTTTTTGAAGAAATGTCAATTTTGAGGTGAGATCTCTTGGATTGAGTGCCTTTTAGTTGTCATGTGATCAATTGGCATTTTTGGATGCTAAATATACAAATTAAAATTTTTTTGGTTGCAGAAGTATTAATTGTGTGTTAGATTAAGAATTTAAGCTCTTCTAAGCATGTTTATATATACAGGTGATTGAGTCTAAATCAGAAATTCAATTTCATTAATACGTTCTTCATGGTTGATGTCTAATAATGAGTTTTCTTTTAACATAGATAACATAAATGTTATTATGTGAGGGAGAAAACTAAATTTTTTATGTTTTTGCTTTTGAATAAATATTATGCTTTTAAGACTGCCTTAGAAAATAAATATTATTTCATTTTTACAATCATAGATCTGTTAAGATTGTAAACTATGTAGGTACAGCATATTTTCTTCTGTTTTTTCTAAAAGAAATTATTATCTAATGTCATTAATTTATTTAGTTGCTATTTTTGTAATCATTCTAATAACGCATTGAAAACGAATTGTTTCAATTAGTTGAATGCAAAAATCTGTATATTTCAGGGTTCCCATATGCCTTAAAAAGGCCTGATTTTTTTATTTTAGTTCTTAAGGGCCATTAAATCTTAGTATTTTCTGAGTCCTTAAAACATTTAAAAAACCTTAGTATTTACAGGAATACTGCATGTTTTATTTCACCTGCATTCAGAAGCTGGATGTTTCATTGATGATTTTAAAACCAGGTCTCTATAAGACCCAAACCTAGAACACATGAAGTTTTTTCACCTGTGCAGTCACAGGTTGATCTATGTGAAATGTAGCCTTTAAAATGAATTTTTCTAATTTTTCTTTGGCTTGAAGAGCTGGAACCCTGTAATAGTACTATAGTTTGCACTAAATAATATCTAACAATGTTTATCTATAAATATTCTTTTTAATTTAATATTTTCTATATCAAGGGTGGAGAAGCTTTTCGTGTTGGAAGGCCACATTAATTTAGCTGTAATGAAATTAGGCTGCGTTTAAGAAACTTCTATTGGATAGATACACTTAAAAATGTACATTATTTTGTAAAAATCTAAGTACTGTGTATTTAATTATTTTAAAAAATGAAAACTATTTGATAAAATTTTAAACTTAACTAAACCAATTTTTTAATGACTGCTTTTTGTTGGAAAGCATTTGACTATTTGGTTGCTTGCAGTATGAAGATTCACAGGTTTAGTTCATCCTCTAGATGGGTCTCCCTCATTTGTGACCATAAGAGCTTCTTGATTTGTGTTAGGTAGGAGAATGTAGATTTGCTGCCATAAGTGGTTGAAAAGTGGGAAATATTTTTCAGGCATGTTGCCGAAGGTGTTGGGTATTCCAACCCACTTATTTTATTTCCATTGAAACTTATTTTATTCTTTGGTATTTTAAATATGTTGATTTTTAAGAAAAAAATAATTTAAACGAACACAAATGCGAAAACAAATATATAATTTGTTTTGTAAAATTTGGATACACTCTAAAAAGGCCACAGGTTCCCCACTATTGTTCCAGTTCACTGTTCTATCTAAACTCAACGTAGCACACCTACCTTTGTTTTACATTGTTAAAATTCCTGAAGCTTTAGCTTCACAAAATCTTTATTGAAAGTTATTTTTAGTTAGCAATAATTTATAATTGTTTTTTAAAATTTAATGGGATTTGCATTAATTATCGATATGACTCAAAAAGGTGCAAAAATGTAATGCATTTGTAATGTGTATGAAACTAATCATTTGAATACAAATATTTTTACATCAGTGTATCTTTAAAAAATGTCATGTGTATATTTTTTAATTGTACATAAGGCTAACTTATATTTGCTTTTGCTGTAGATTGCTATGTTTACTCTGAAAAAGGAAAGTAATTTTTTATCTATTTCCTTGACAATCAAACTACAGTGAGGGGTCATCACTGTATGATTTCCTTTCTATATACATTCCTACAAATAATCCTATGATCTGAACTCTATACTATTGAAAACATCAATGTTTAAGTAGTAGAATTTCAATGTTCTTCATTTAATTTTTAAAACTGCAGTTCTCCATATTCGATCTTTCTTAAATTCTCACATTTAAATGTTTCTCTTTTGTTTCAATTGAAATTTATTCTATACCTGCCTATCCAAGCAGATGCACTAGATACAACAATGCTGTTTACAATTGAAGATTATACAAATGGGAATTTAATGTTGAACTTTAGCTCTTTAAGTTTTCATAGTAATTACTTTTTATTCAGCTATTGTACGTGACATTCAATAAAAAGTGTAGTAATACTTGTAAGATTTTGAAAAATTGCAGCGAAGTTAAGGAATGCAATTTACTATTTTAACTTAGTAAAACTTTGTCTGACATTTCAAACCTTTTTTGCTCACTTGTAATGTATGAAGAACATAAAATACTTTTTCAAAAAGTGTTTCCTAGTTTTACAGATTTATCATTTACATTAAAAAAACGATTTATATCAAAGTATTTTATGCAAAATATGTTTTTAATTAGGGGAATAAATCCTTTTCTCTTTCATTATTACACTCGTAAGAAAAAAACTACATTATTAGAATGATTTCTAATACTAGTGGATGTTTTATTTTGTCTTTAGTTTTCAATGTATGAAGGTAAAAGATGTATTTTGAATTTTCATTAAGAGCAATATGTTAGAAAAGTAAACTAAGTTAAGTCCCAAATTTGTAAGCATGAAATATTTTGTGGAAACTATGTAATTATTTATCAATAATGTAATGCATTAAGTGGCATAGACATGGCAAATGATGTCTCTTATAGAAGACACGTTTTAAAGTTTATTTAGTGATATATTTAATAATAATTTTTATGTTCAATTTGAATTAGTAGTTACTTTTGTAATTTATTTTAAATTGTTCTAATTCTTCAGTGCTTTGTATGACTGGTTCTAGATTCGGATGTGTGCAAATTTTTTTATCATAATCTTCTAGAAATTTTTTTATCATAGCATAAAAAGTGTTTAAGTAAGGCTTAGCAGTGCCTTAAAGTGTCAGTGCTTGCAGTGTCATTTTCCCTTAAAGTCAAATAGACTATTTGCTTAAATATAATACAGTATCTTCTCAAATGTGTTCATGTGATATGGACAAGGATATTTGTTACATTTCATTATTAATTTAGCAACAGGTATGTTCTATTTACTTGTTAGTTATTATCTAGTCAATTATTACAAAGTCAAGTAAGAATGTTTGACATCTACTTCTAGATTCAATAAAACTTTATAATGGATTGTAATGCTTTTATTTTTGCTTTAGGGTGAACATTTCAAATTTAATATGTATAATGCAATTTGTTTGATAATAGTGAGTTTCGTTCAGTTATACACTGGAAAAAAGGAGTGATATATCAGTTTAAAGTATCTCACTGGAAAATTATATTAAATTCATAGAGGAAACTAATGTACTCTTTAGTACTTTTGTATCTAAAAATCATTTAGCAGTCATCAGATTTCATATATTTCTTATTTTCATTTGTCCCATTTGTAAAGTTTATACCATATGAAAATTTTAATATTTATATGTTTGAATATGAAATATGCATATGATATGTATTATGTTTAAGACCATCCATAATTTTGGTTGCTTAATTAATAATTTATTATTTTGTGTCTTGAATTTTGTAATGATTTTCATGTACAATTTCTTAAAAATAATCTATAGTTGAAGGATTTGGAATTCTATACAAGCTTTTGTAGTTTCATGCCCCATTTTAAAAATATTGCTTATAAGAATGATACACTATTTACTTAAGAAATTATTGATTATATTTGTTTTAAGTATGTTTAAAAGCAAAATTATTGATCAACAAGAAAATATTAAATTCTAGTTTAATGTACCATTCTGAATCAATTTAAAAATCTGTTTTCGTAATAGGAAACTACTCAGTAATGAACAGAATATATTTTATGAAGGTAATTGTGTTCTTTTCCTGCAGTTTTAAAATTGCACTTATTTTGTATGGTTTTTGCAAATATGTTCTCTGCTTGTATGAAACATTTTTTTGTGAAAATGTGCTTAATTAATTGTAAAGCACTTTTTAAATAAAAAAATGCTTTTATTAAAATGTCTGACTAGTTAAAATTTCCTTAAATTCAGGGTCAAATTATTTGGATTCTCTAATATTTCTGTCATGATTAAAAATAATTAATGCACAAATTTTCATATCTTTTTCTATAAATGTCAGATTTATAGTGTCTTTTTTGCCACATACCTTTTCAAACAAACACAAAAGTAAATCTTAAAATTTTATGAAGTCATTCGGAGTATAATGCATGTTTTAACCAGTGCTTTTTTGGGTTTTAAAATCTGCCTTGGTAGAAAAAGGGGCCAATGTCCATTTTGCAAGTTTTTGATAACACCTGATTTAGTAATTTCTATTTTTAAAATTTTTAATGTAACAAAAAATACTTTTCAATGTTTTGATATCTACATAATGTATTGACAGGAGGACAATGACTCTTTCTTGTATAACTTTCTTTACCTTGAAAGTGATTCATGGATATAATTTAAAATCAACGAATTTTGACATTGTCCCTTTTTCCACCAAGACAGAAATATATATATATAGATATAATATTTTTTAAAACCTTTGAAAAATTTGCTTTTTCAAAAAATTTGACATGTATCATATTTTCATTATATCAGCAGGGGAAAAATTGCTTACAACCAAGTGTCTAGTTAAAATATATGTTAAAAAAAATAAAGTGCCTGTAAAATAATTAGATTATATGTAAAAAAGGTACATCAGCACCATTCATTTTAACATTGGAAACAATGTGGATAGCACTGGATTGCCTTAAAGAGAAAGCATGAATTTAAATTAGACCAAAATTTAGTATTAGTTTGAAATTTTAAAGCTACACTCCAAAACGAACATTTTTGACTTTTTATTCACTACAAAAAATAATCTCCCTTAGAGTATTTGGATATGGATAATGAATTTTTATTGTATTAGTATTCTTTACTAAATAGTTTAATTTACTTTGGAGTTGGGTTTATGTGGATGTTTATCTCACAATTTATGACAAATCTTGTATATATACCCTGGTAAACAGATTATTTGATAGGATATCTTGCAGAATGATATATTTATGTATTTAGATTTGTAAGTATACATTTCATATGAATTAAATATATATTGAGATTGCAATGGAATCGTGTGTTTCTAAATGTTTGTAGCTATTTCAGTATAGATAATTGTCAATTTAATATGAAGTCATTCAGGTCTTAATGTTATATCAATTGGTTATTTGCTTAACATCTATGTTTCAATTTGAACTACAAATAATTTTTTTAATAAAATTCCATTTGTATTTGTATGTAATACTGTCCATTGTAATGCAACGAATTGGTTAATTGTATAGTTTTGATAATATTTTAATTATAGAATTTCAATTAAAAACTGGTTTTAACTGATTATATATACTGGAATTGCTGCCTGTACGATGTTTGAATGTATTTATTTGAATGAATCTGGCTTTAATATATTTTAACAAAATCTGTAAAAATTTCTCATTAGATATATAAAAATTATTTATAAAGATTGATTTTGGTTTGTGTTCATTTTAAATAATTTTACTCTGAGAAAACAAATTATGATTTGTTTTTAATTTTAATTGATTTCCTATAGAAATCCCCTATGTGAATATTATCTTAAGAAATATAATCCTTTCAATGTAATTAATTTTCACTTTAAACATTTAAAGATAATTTTTGATGACATTCTAGAGATGAGATTAATTTGATTTTCATACTCATATTTCATGAAGAAATGTTATCAGCCATTGTACGCGGCCTTCTGCAGACGGAATTCAACTCTTCATGCAGCCTCTCCAAGTGATTAAAAATAACTCAAATTTAATTTGTCTGAAAAGAAAGTTGTTCTAAATGTTTCTTGAATGCGCTCGAATGGGTCGGGTTAAATAATTAACGGTTATTAAAAAAATTAAGAATTAAACTTGCTTTTTATTTAAGAAGTTGCAAAATTACTTTAAGGTGAAGGTTTACTTCCCTAATCTAATTTAAAGAAATTTAAATCCCCATCCAGATTCAAGAGGCATTTTTAAATTGTTCTTCCTGATTTATGAACGATTTTTAAAATCAAGAACAGAAAGCTGTAGAAATCTTATGCAATAGACAGATTATATTTAATTTTTTAAATGTCTTACCACTGACCTTTTGCACAAGGGACAAACTGGCGGCAATCTGAGGGATCCTAGTGGGTCAGCCGCCGTTGCTCTTTCCGGACAATCACATACATCCATGTGCTTACAAACCGGGTTCAAACCCGGGACCTACAAGGTGGCACACAGTTAAGTCTTCCACACATTGCAGAGAGCTCTGAGCGCTTGGGCGAAAGACGCCAGAGAGGAGCTTTCTTAGCTCTAAGCAGGTGGTGCTTCCGCACCTTTGTTACATTTGTTGAAGTATTTTGTTATTCGTTTCGATAGCTCTACAACCATGCTATCGTACACGGTTGTACATGATAGCACGGTTGTAGGACTATCTAAACAGAACGCTACGACCACTACAAGTAAGCGATTCGAAAGGTATATATGCTTAATTTTTTTACTTGTCACGGATCAAAATTAGATCAGTTCCATGATGTCCTTGCGATAAATGTCCAAAAGATGTTTTGAATCATGAACGTCCTTCCATGACATCCCGAAACACTGCAGTATGTGACCAGGACTAGCTATGCTGTTACTTGATGTTTAAAGAAAAAAAATATTTTTAAACTCCTAATCACGGTAATTTTTTAAAGCGAGTTTTGATGGTGAACCGTGATCTTGAAAACACATCGAGGCAATCACCACTTTAGACTCCAGTTTTAAACTTGTTCCTTTTGTTTTGCATTCATATTTTGCAACAACTCGTTATTCAAATGTTCAAGCTAAGTGTTTTTATATATTCTTATTCCGTTTGGCTCCATCCTTTGCACTGTAAGCAAAATTCATTCATTTACAATATTTTCTCATCCGACTAATTTGATTAGTCATTCAATTATCTCTTCATTAATTATGGGTTCTTATTAACGCATATAAACACAATTCAGAAATACCTTTTTTATTCTCCGAGTGTATACACATATCGGCAGATACTCTATCTTCCAAGCGGTCCGGAGGGCTTAACTTGTCCTTCCCCATTTTCTTTAGAAGTTTCGAATCTTGAAAAATTCTCATTATAGACAAAACTTGACTTTAGATTTTTATAAGCAAGCAATTAGAAACATCAGCGTATTCGGAATTTTATATTATGCATTCAAACTTTCAATTTCTTTTAGAGTAATTATGAAAAATAAATAACTAAAATATTAAAGTGTTTGCTAAACGGTTATAAATACACTACCTGACATTGAAAATGCAACACCAAGAAGGAGTTAGCAGAAAGTGATGAAATTTGGCAAAGAGAGAGAGACAGCAACGAGCAATAAGTGATCTTTATTGCAGCATTATACACCTTGTCACTGAGCAGCAAGAACGTCTGATCAGTAGGTTGTAGGACCACCGCGAACGGCGATACAGGCAGCAACACGTCTAGGTACAGACGCAATGAGCGTGCGGATGGTGTCCTGAGGGATGGCTGCCCATTCCCTGTCAACCATTTGCAGAGTTCGTCTTCTGAACGTGCCGGTGGCAACGCATGCAAGCGACGTCCAATGACTTCCCATAAATGTTCGATAGGTGAGAGATCAGGGGAGACAGCTGGCCAGGGAAGCACCTGAGTACCTTGCAGGGCATGTTGGCTGATGCGTGCCGTGTGCGGCCGGGCGTTATCCTGCTGGAAAATGGCACTGGGCACCCCCTGAAGGAAAGGTAGTGTCACCGGCTGCAGCACGTCATCCACGTATCGTTGGGCCGTAATAGTGCCCTGAATACGGACCAGAGGTGACCTGCTATCGTAGGCGATGGCGCCCCAAACCGTTATACCGCGTTGTCTCGCGGTACGGCGTTCCACAGATGCGGCCGAATTGGCCCTCTCACCACGTCGACGCCAGACTCGTACACCGCGACTGTCATTGCTAAAACAGAAGCGTGACTCGTCTGAGAACTCCACCCTGTGCCATTCCGTCGTCCACGTGGCTCTATCCCGACACCATTGCAAACGGAGACGTCTGTGATGCTGGGTCAATGATAGTCGTCTCAACGGGCGCCATGAGTGCAGGCCGCCGGCTAATGGTCCTGGACGATATGGGAGCATCAAGGGTGTCCTGCACATGCTGCAAAAGGACGACAGACGTGGCTTGCGGGGCCGCCGATGCGTCAGTCCACGCGTGCTGATGTCACTCTGGTGCACCGGAACCCCTCAAACGTGCCACATTCCCTTGGTCCAACCATCTGTGCCACAACCGGTGCACCGTGGACGCGTGTAGGTGGGTATCTGCTGAGATTTGACGTATGGACCAACCTGCCCTTCTGAGGCCAATCACCATACCCCTCGTGAAGTCGTCTATTTGCTGGAACTGTCTTGATTGGCGGCGTCCTGGCATGTTGCATTTTCAATGTCAGGTAGTGTATATGAGAGAAAACTTAAAAATGGATTTATGGATTGTCGTATCTGGTTCTATTTAATGGGTTATCAGCGAATCTCAGGCAATGCAGACAGCACAAACATTTATTATTTAACAAAATATTTACAATTTACCAAGGAGCGTCCTACACGACCATGACCATATTATCCGAATATCTGCTTGTTCGATCGTAACACACTCTGACGGTGCTTTTAGCGCCATCTGTAGGGTGATTGAATCCCTAATACGACATCTCCCCCGCAAGATATGGGTTTGGGGTTTTCTCAAAACATAAACACAGATCTGAATTTAAATATTATGGACTCAATCACCTAAATATTATTACACCATATCAACAGTAAAGAAAAATGCAAAATAAAAATATATATACATATAAGAATAATAATGCTAATAAAATACGAAAGCATATAATAACAGACATTATGCTTAAAGTCACAATAATAAATTTGTCACTACTTCTCTTCAGAAAATAGTCTGGATAATGCATCAGCATGAGGCATTTTGACTCCTGGACAATGTTTTATTGTTAAGTTATATCTTTGAAGAGCAAAAACCCACCGCTGTAGTCGTGAAGATTGTGGAGCACATTTTGTAAGGTATGACAAAGGGTTGTGATCAGTGTACAGTTCTATTTTGGACCCGAAAACTAGAGTTTCAAACTTCTTCAAACTCCACACAATAGCGTACGCTTCTCTCTCTATTGTAGACCAAGCTTGTTGAGTTTTATTCAACTTCTGGCTCACATATGCAATAGGTCGGAGTAATCCTTCGATTCCTTGGGACAGACAAGCGGCGATACCATACTGGGATGCATCACTGTGTATTATGAACGGTTCACTCATAACTGGAGTGTGCAAAGCTGGAGCTTTCATTAGAGCAGATTTCAGTTTGTTGAAGGCAACTTCGTGTATATCCAGCCAAGGTAAATTTTCAGGAATCCTCTTTTTTGTTAACTCTGTAAGAGGTAAGGCAATCTCTGCATAGCAAGGTATATATTCCCGATAATAATTGCACAATCCAAGCATGCTTCTAAGTTGTTTCTTGGTCTCAGGTACAGGTATTTGAGCAATTGCTTTTAGTTTGTCTGGATCTGCTTGATGCCTTCCAGATCCGATAACATGACCTAAATATTTGATTTCAGGTCTTGCAAATGTACATTTGTGTAAATTCACAGTAAACTGTAGTTCTTTTAATTTTGAAAGAATAAGATCCAAGTGTTTTAGATGATCACTCATGTTGTTAGAAAATATAGCTATGTCGTCAATATATGCACGACTAAAATCTCTGTATGGTGCTAACGCTTTGTTCATTTCTCGTTGAAAAGTCGCAGCAGCATTTCTCAAACCAAATGGCATTACTTTGAATCTATACTGTGCTCTGTGAGTCTTGAAAGAAGTAAAATCACGACATTTTTCTTCCATTGGGATAGCCCAATATCCCTTCAACAAGTCAAGTGTAGAAATAACATTTGCTTTCCCTATGCTGTGAAGTAATTGAATGGCATCTTCCATAGGAAAATCATCAGCCTTTGTGACAGCATTGAGGGATCGATAATCAACACATAAACGCATGCCTCCATCCTTTTTGTTTACACACACAACAGGATGAGCGATTTCTGCAGAACTTTCTTCTATTAAGTCCAATTCAAGTAGCTCTTCAATTTGGGTATCTACTTGTGATTTCAAAGATTCTGGTATCCTATAAACATATGGTTTTGTCCTTTCTTTGCCTTCCTCAAGTCTTATTTTGTGTTCACCAACTTGTGCAACTTTCAATTTTCCACTAAATAAATCTTTATGCTTCTGTAATATCTGAATCAGTTGACTTCTTTCTTTCTCATGTAAATCGTATAAATTTATTTTCCAAATTTTATCAGACAGTTCTTGTTGATATACAGTTCTAGGAGAGGCATGAATTTCACCAAATTCTTCATCATCTTCAAAAACAATACCAACTGCATTCATTCTTGGGTAATATCTCCTTATCTTATTTACATGGCAGTATCGTACTTTTCCTTCAGGAAGTTTCACTTTGTAAGAATGTGGCGATGGATGCTCGAC
The DNA here is from genome assembly GCA_933210815.1 of Meta bourneti. Lineage (NCBI taxonomy): Eukaryota > Metazoa > Arthropoda > Arachnida > Araneae > Tetragnathidae > Meta > Meta bourneti. The sequence continues at coordinate 56,249,589 of OW119922.1, read as the reverse complement.
TATCTCCCCAGGTCCGGTCCATCGTGCATATAACTTGTTGGAAGAATCTGGAATTAGTAAGTAAACCTGCTCTCCTAATTTAAATTCTTTGGATCTTGTGCGGCGATTAAAATAATCCGTGTAGGCTTGTTGTTTTCCCGATGCGATAAGTAAGGCTTGGTCGGTTGCTCGTTCGAGATTTATTTTGAGTTCCTGGAGATAATCTACGACTGATTTGTCCATATTCAAAGGTATAGGAATTTCTCCACACCAGCTAGATTTCAACACACTCAGAGGACCTCTTGCTTCTCGGCCATACATCAACTTGAATGGAGATACTCCGGTAGTACAGTTAGGAACTTCTCTATAAGCAAATAACAGAAACGGAATGTATTTATCCCAATTACTAGGATCTGTTCGGATAACATGATGAAGTGCATTTTTAAGAACTTGATTATATCTTTCTACAAGTCCATTACTGGCTGCATATCCTGGTACTGAAAATCTAGGAGAGGATCCTAAGCGATTCATGAATTCTTGAGTAAGTTTCGATATAAAGTTCGTACCTTGATCACTTGCTATAGTATTTGGTATTCCAGTTCTCATGAAAATTTCCAACAGTGCGTCACATGTCGCCTTAGCAGTTAAGGAACGCAAAGGAATTGCTTCCGGCCAGCGAGAATGTTGATCAACTAAACATAACACATATTTATGACGACGAGCTGAGGGAGGCTCAATAGGGCCTATAATGTCCACATTAACACATTCAAATGGTAATTCCGGTCTGAGAACAGGAGTAATGGGAATTTTATCAATCATTTTCTCTGGGCTTCGGAGTTGGCATTCTTTACATGTTTTACAAAATTCGGCGATTTCACTAGTCATGTAAGGCCAATAAAAACTATATCTTATTCTTTCATTCGTCTTTTTCATTCCCATGTGACTTCCAAAAACAGATTCATGAGCTAATTTTAAAACTTGAGCTCTTCTCTTTTGCGGTAAAACCAGTTGAACGGTCTCTCCTAATATTTTATCTTTGTGGAATATTAATCCATCGATAAAAAAGAAGTTTCCCTTTCGAAGTGATAAATTTTTTCTTATTTCTTTTAACGTATCACAACTGTTTTGTTCTTCACGAAGTCGAAAGCTTTCACTTTTGCACGATAGTATTCCGCTTTCTGGTGATTCTTGTTCTGATTCATCATTTCCGGTTTCAGCGCAGACTAAATAATCCTTTTCTTTCACTGGAAAAACACAATCCAATCTGTTACATTTAGGAATACATGTTTCTTTTCCATCTTCTGTTGAGCATTTTAGTAATTCATAAATATTTGGGGGTATAATGCACTGACCATGAACTTTGTCCGTTACTGCTGCAAGTATTTCAATCGGACGGCAAAGTCTATTTTCATCTTCGTTTTTTAATGAAACTTGGAATTTTGCTAATCCAGCTTCAATTTTTTCTCCGAAAGCACTAGTTAAAATTATTTTTCCCTTTTCAGTTTTTGATTCGGAAATAAAATTTGAATTGAAAACTGGGGTTTGAGCTCCAGAATCGATCAGGCTTTTCAGTTCTCGATTATCTACGAGAATGTTTACATATTGAAGAGAGTTCATAGGAACATTTATTTTTTCTTTCACCAGATGCTCCGATCGTATTTCAGCAGTTAATATTTCATCTTCTGGTTTCTTTTCTTTCTTGCTAATATTTGTTGATCTGCTGTATCTTTTAGGACAATCTCTTGCGAAGTGCGATAAACCACATATGTAGCATTCCCTTGAAGTTGTATTTCTAGTGCTTTGGTAATCTTCTCTCGTCTTGAATCGATGTTCTCTGATGTGAGGGGGTGCATATTTCCGGTCTATGGAATTTTTCGTTTCTTCTCTGTTGTAATTAAAATTCTGATGTTTGAACGTATTCGTTTGATTCTCCTTCCAAAATGTTTCCTTCACTTTTTTGTTTACGCAATTTCGAACGTTTTCGTAATCATCTAGTTTATTTGCAATTTCTTCTGGTATTTTGAATCGAGACCATTCGTCGATGAAATGATCACGGATTTCCGATGGCACTTTACGCTTAATCTGATCAGTAATAATTAAATCAGACAGTTCTTCAAAAGTCTTTACATCCAGTCCTCTTATCCATTCTTGATAATAATTTTTAAGTTCATAGGCGAAGTCACGCCACGTAATTTCGGGTTTCTTGTAGTGTTTCGTAAACAATTGGTGGAACCTTTCAGGAGTAAGTTTATATCTTTTTAGTAAGAGTTCTTTCACTTTTTCATAATCATCCGTCACTTCTTCGTTTTCTCTGGCAATTATTTGCGCAACGTCATAGGGTAGGAATCCTATTAGGTATGACACCCAATTTTCTTTCTTGATTTCCGTTCGTTTCACTTGACGCTCGAAGAGAACTAAGTAGAGGCTTATATCGTTAGTTTTGGGATCAAACTTCTGTAAAATACTTTGCAAGTCAAACCTCGGCTTCATGTTTACATCAGTTTGTTGAATTTCAGACCCATTCTTCAATCTTTCGTTTTCTAGACGCATCTTCTGCAACTCGAATTCCATTTCTTCTTTCCTTCAACTTCTTCTTTCCTTCGTCTTTCTTCAACTTCTAATTCTTCTTTCCTTCGTCTTTCTTCAACTTCTAATTCTTCTTTCCTTCGTCTTTCTTCAACTTCTAATTTTTCTTTTCTCCTTCTTTCTTCTATAATAGTATTTATAAGAGTTCCTTCACGAACGGTTCATCATAGTTTTTATTTTCGGTTATAACTTTCTTTAGCTCAATTACAACCATGTTTTCGGTATTCAATATCCCCATTTCGGTAGCAACAGTCTTTAGAACTTCCTTTCTTGCTTTCGCCAAGAACGCCATAATGGGATCACGAAACAAAACTGTTCGATTTAAAACGAAAGTTCCACAATAAAGTTCCGAAAATCAAATTCAAAATTCACTTTGAAGCATTTCAACAAAAATCTTTACACCATTCTTCAAAAGTAGTATTTAGCAGGAAACAAATATAAAAGTTCACAACAAGGAGCAGGACTCACCATGAAAACGAAAGCATATTTCCTCATTAAAATCCTGTCGACTGCGCCAATGTCGTATCTGGTTCTATTTAATGGGTTATCAGCGAATCTCAGGCAATGCAGACAGCACAAACATTTATTATATAACAAAATATTTACAATTTACCAAGGAGCGTCCTACACGACCACTCCATGACCATATCATCCGAATATCTGCTTGTTCGATCGTAACACACTCTGACGGTGCTTTTAGCGCCATCTGTAGGGTGATTGAATCCCTAATACGACATGGATCGAAAAGCATGTATGTTTTATTTAGTTCGTTTTCCGCGAGAAGGCAGTCGAGTCACGTGGTTTTGAACTAGTCTTCATCAAATTAGATTATAGGAACGTAAACAAAGCGCTTCCATGATCGGCGTCTGTAGAGCGGGTTCTGGTTCTAAGATCATTGTTCGATGCCAAAAGCGATAGCTGTGATAACGAGATGGGGTAGGAAAAATCCGCTGCTACGCCATTCATGCTTTTGGCCTTTCTAATGATCTTTCACACCTAGGCAAAAATCAACTGACCCAAGGTCGACTGCCTTCTCGTCGGAACTATGATTCAGTATATTCAGTTTTACTCGAATAAACTGAGGTAGGTAGTTAATTAACGTCGCACTTGGAGCAACACAACGGGCTATTGGTAACGATTCGGGATCAAACCCCAAGGGAAAGATCCGAGGATGACACTAAATAATTTTGAATCACTTTCTGATTATGAGGGTGAACACCTGAGCTAGCATTCCACTCTCCAAACTTCCACACCACGCCAATGTGAGGACATTTGAGGCCACGACAGATTTAACGTGCACCAGCCCCCGTGTACACGACTGTCTTTGGTTGGACCGAGTTTCGAACTCGAAACTTTCCGGTTGCTAATCTGTTTCTCTTTCAACTGGGCTACTGCGGCCCCTTAAACTCAAGATGCAATTGATGAGATAACTTTCACTAATAGTTACTGTTACTAAGGCTCATCTGACTGTGGTTCAAATTACGTGGTGTTGTCCTCGGTGCTTTCCCTTTGGAGTTTGATCCCCGACAGTCGCCAATAGCCCCATGTATTGCTCCAGTGCGACGTTAATTAAAATACCTACCAACTGTTACTAGGGAAGAGGAAACAATGGAGTAGTTCATTCCAAAGCTTTCACTAAAAATTTAGTTTAAAAAATATTTAAAGTTTTTGACTTTCCATTTTCGTTCTAGTTATATAAATAAGAATGGAGTTTTTGTTTGTACATTGAATATTTCTGACCCATTTCAAGTTTTCTATCCGTTTTGGGTCCTGATGCAAAATCCATCTCTTGCGCGTTTGGTGTCTTCTGTATTAGTGTGCCCGTACAGCTTCCAAACGGTTGAATATATTTTCATGAAACTTTGTATACTGTGAGTAGTACTTACATTCATTTAGTGACTGAACTTGGTTGCGTAAGTCTATCTTCCGTCTTCCCGCTCTATACTCGATTTTTTTTCTGTGTTTGTACAAGTATCACAAAACGTTTTCGACGTATTTTAATGCAATGTTCTATATTTGATACACCATAATTTAATTTAGTGAATCCATTATTTGAAAATTTTTTGCGTACATATTTAGGCAAGTTTCATGCTAAAACATCTGAGTAACTATGCTTAAATCAATTATAATTTGGTAGTTTTGGAGTAGCTGGAAGGTATATTGAGCATTGCAATTACTTGAATTGTTTTACCAGTGTTGTTGAAAAATCAATTATTTTCCAAAAACTATTTTTACGGAATTTAAATTCTAATACTTTATTTATTTTGAGCCTTGTTTTTTCTTTACGAAGCATAAAAATATTCTGAATATTTGGGACAGACTATAACGAAATAAAACATTATATATAAAATATACAGCACAAAACCTTTTTAAATAGGACTGGCAGCTAATATGGCAACCTTGGTATTTATTCAATCGTTTGCTTTTTTAAATTTGTGTTTTGAATCTATTTTGCAGTAAAAAAACAGATACATTCATTACTTTTCGTTCGAAGTTTTATTAAATCTGTTTTAAGATGTAATTCTGGATTTTGAATTTGATGTTTTTCGTTCAATAACTGTAATGAAGGTAAATAATGGTTTAATTAGTTTTAAAAACATTTTTGATCATTGTATGATAATTTTTAGAAACGCTTTTGTTTTTAAATGACATACAAGTCATTTATATGCATACTCTGAACTATTCTATACATTCTGTGTAGCATTGGCTCTCTAGACTGTTACTAAAAAAATTAAATTCTACAAAAATGTAAAATGTTAAATATGACATTTGCATTTGTAAAATTGTATATAACAATTGTGTACCTTCACTAGAGTATGGTAGTTGTTACATGTGATTAATAGGAATTACAATTTATTAACGAAAGCGGAAATTAACCAATTCAATCCGAGTAACGTCTGGTTATTCTGCGAATAATCTACAAATTTAGGAAAGATTAAAAATAGATTACTACTCTTCTTTTCACTATTATTCTCGCTTTTCTCACTTTCGTGTTAAAATATAAAGAACTTTCCTTCAAATTACTATTCAAATAGATCTGTTTTTGCATCAAAAGTTGCTTTAAAAATTAAACGTAATTCATTGTAACTTGAAAAATTATATTTGTAAAGTGATGCGTCAGAGAACGTCTTTTAAACATATCTTTGGATTTATAAAGTAACAAGTGTTTTTTTATCTTTTATATGAAGAACATAAATGTAATGAAATTTTTCTTTCACGTTAGTTAAATAACATTGTATTTAATATACTTTCAAAATTAAGAATCACCTTCATACACATGACCGTATGCATTTTATAAACCACTAAAATCGCATTTGTGTAATGTAAATGTAAACTAACGAAGTCTCACAAGTTATAATAACTAGTACTTTATTGACAAAAATATATATTTATTAAATTCCATAATTCCAAACCTTTCATTTATGTACATGACATTCATTTACAATGTGAAAAATAAAGAAGAAAAATAGTATCACAAAACAATAAAGAGAATACAAACAATACACCATTTAATAACTTTCATATCAAGAAATTTCGTGGTAATACTCAAAACTCAGTTTTCTATACTCATTTTGATGTGTTAAAGGTAAAAATTCCTTGACAAAATGTTTATTGCAATCACCTGTAATACTCTCAGAACTTATTCTTTATTCTGTTCTTATACCATTATGATACTGATAATAGAATAAGTTAGTATGATAATAGTACATGCAAAGCTCATCAAATTATTGCTGTTATTGTTAAGTTTGGAAAGTTTTAACTAGAAAGATCGCTAAATTTTGAACTGTTTCAAAATGTAAGGGTTGTTCACAGATTCAGACATTCAAGTCTCTTTATGATCAAAAGTGTTTTTGTAAATTTCCAATTTCTTAAAGTATCAATTTTTCTATCGAAAATAATACCAAAAGTAGTTAAGTACAATAGTAATAACAAAAATAAGTTTGAAAAACGATCAAACTATCAAACAATTTGTATGTCTCTAGAATAATTTTGTTCGTAAGTATATTTTCTATAGCAATCGAAATTAATTTGTAATAGTTTTGCTATTTTATACTTAAGATAGTCATCAATCTGCAAGAAAGTGTTTTTATTGATCATTATGCTATTAAAATAAAGTAATGTTCATTAACCCTCCTGATGATTTAACTTTGTGTCGAAACCTGCCCTGTAGTGGCTAGTCCATGGTGCAAAAATCTGCTCCAAACTCACGAGTTATGGCAAGGGACAATTTGTTTTTCTACTTGGATCTTCATTCCCCTTGGAGTAATAGGGTAGCTTTGTCTCGACGAGGTATCTCGTCATTAGCAAAATTGATCAGATCTTGGACGTGATATCACGTCGAAACAATTGGAAGGTTAATACAAAATTGTAGCGTTTCATTAGGACAACATTGAATTAGTTTCTGTTCTTCCGTACAAAATTTAATACAAAAAATATTGAATTTTTAAATTTTTAAACCGAATAATTTAGCGGATTTATGATGAAAACGAAGCATTATGTGAGAAAATATATTCAGTACTCAAAGCCAGAAATTTCAAAGTTAGATTACTCGTACATAAACCACAAGCAATGTTAAATTAAATTATTAATTTACTCAAAGAAAAATTATATTTTTACATGATATATCTATACCTCGGAGGTATAGGACACTATCCATTTTTTACCGAATTAGGATAACTACACACCCATATGTATTTTTTTTACTTTACCCAGAGGTTTAGAACGTTATGCTCTACATCAGTAATTGAGGAAGTTACATGCTTTTAAAAGAACACCAAGTCCACTTTTATTTAGAGGAATACAATACGCGTTCAAACTGCTCTCCTATAAAGTTTGGTAAAAGTGACATAGTGTCGTACACCTCCGAGGTACAGATATATGAAATTTATATGATTAAAAATCTATTGAAATAAAATTATAAATTTGAATTTATTTTGTACGTTTAATTTTAAAGAAAACGATATCATTATCACGTTTTTAAATCAAAGAAAATCAAAATGTTAATCCATTAGCTTCTTTCGTTACGCATGCTACACAAAATATACGAATATTTAATTATTATTAAATTAAAAATTGAGTATTCGTATTATAGAATAAAAAGAAAAATTAAGCACAGTGGTAGACCTCAAAAACTGAGAAATCGAATAGTTCTTTCGTTTCGAATTTATGAATTGATTTTTTTAAAATTGAATTCCATGAAAACTCAACTAAGAGCACACTAATTAAAAAATATTCCTTTCAAATTTTAAATTTCTATACCATGGGTATAAAACGGATTGAAATCAGCTATAATTATGCTCAATATTTGTTTTTCGTTTCAGAATTCCATTAGCTTACAAATTTAATTACCAGAAAAATTCTCTGCATGTAGATACCGACTGTTGTGGTAGAAATCAGAAGATCAAATAATTTGGATTAAAAAGTTTTCCCCTAAAGATACTCTAAGAGATCTAATATTTATAGATATATTTTTTTTTATTTTAAAGAGTTTGTATTTGTTTTGAGTTTCAAAGAATTTTTGATGAAACTTTTTGTAACGATTACACTCCACAAAAATAATTCCAATTATTTAAAAAAATAGAATGTTTTTAAAAATGTAGAAGTTAAATACATAAAAAAGATTGTTTTTACTTTATTTATTTCTTATTAAAATTTAAGAATAAATTAAAGAGTTAATAAGAAAGAATTTTTTATTAATTAAAGAATATTATATGAAAGGCTTATGTAGACAATGAATTCAGGAAATACGAATCGAAATTTAATTATAACATGCATAAAAATGAAATGCATATTAATTTTTTCATATCTGGATAATTATTTTTAAAATGAAAGCTTATTTTGCAGTTCAACTCATTGTGAATGTATTATTTCTTATTTTATTGATATTTCATATTTCATTTTCTTACTTTATTGATATTTCATATTTCATTTTCTTACTTTATTGATATTTCATATTTTATTTAATAGATGCCATAATATTCATTTGAGAAGCAAATGAAATACATAGTTTTTAGCAAACGCCTAAAGTTATAAGTAAAAATTACTTAAATGTTTGGACTTAAAAATTATAGAATATGTGCTTTGACACATCCAATATACAGAGACGTCTTTATTTTTTTAATTTAAAGTTGCCTACTTTTGAAATTATGCTTTCATTAATATTTTAGGGTAATATGAGTACTTTCATTTAAGAATATCAACAATATATTTGGCAAAGCTTACCTGTGGAAGTATACTTGTATTTTACAGAAATAAGATCCTTTCATCTCTCTTACAAACAATTTGTTATTCGCAAGAAAAAAATTTAAACCAAAGCTATTTTTTGCAGAAATATTTGTAATTTTACTTCATTTTATTTTGTAAATAATTTTAATACAATATTAAAGGTTACTTCTGACAGCTTATATTATAAGTTCTCCTTTGAAACAACGAACATTTAGCTAATTTTCATTAACTATAGTGAAATAATATATAAGATCTATTTAAAATAATATTTGTTTTCTTACTTACCGTAACTATTTTAAACCACACAAATATGAACTATCTCATAAAAACAGTCATATTCGACGGATGACTTTTTCAGGAAATTGTTTCACAAAATATAAAAAAGCATTCGACCTGAAATGTTATGGAAAAACTTCCATCATACAAAATCGCCACTTTCGTTTTTTGTTTTTCGCTTTTACTTTTATTCATATTCAAATCCAGATGCAATGAATTATATCAGTATACTGTTTTCAAATAAAAATTAAGAGAAATCCCCGAATAAAATTTACGAAACTATGGCGAAAGAACCACTTTTTACGAAAAGCATTCCGGTTTATTGTGTTTGAGTGAGAAATACTCAGGGCAGAATCGATAATCTGATGATGAAATGGTAAATTTATTTTCAAGTGAATCCAACAAAGGAAAGAGATAAAAAACTTACAATTTTGCGAAACACTTTTCTTTTATTGACAGAATAAAAACATAAGCAACCATGAAAATAAAATTCCCGTGACGTTCGTTGATGAAAAAGTAATATACGTACGTTTAGCATTATTCCACTAAATTTATTTCGATTTTATTACGAAAGAGAAAAAAGAATCTACTTAATGGGATTTTCCTGTTTCTTGAAAACGGTGGAAAAAATAATCCCAAAAGGATATTTTTGTCACTGGACATTCTTAAATTCAGTTGTTCTAAGCAGCAAAACCTTAGATTGGGTGGTAAAAGAAAATTTAATTAAAGGTTACTACTTTTCACTCTGTGGTTCAATTTTCCCCTGTTGATTCTAGCTTTGATTTAATTTTTTGAGACCTCTTCATTTAGGTCGTTTAAATTTATAAATGATTCCATGTTCCTTTTTGTCCATTTTCATGATTCCTATTTAGTGTGACTTTGAGTGTTTACTTAGTTTCTTAGCAAATAAATATGTATTTTTTTTTTAAATTTATGCGAAACAATAGCATGCATACAATTACTCTTTACTCGAACTCATAGACCAGTCCCTCCTTTCTTTAAATGATAAATCATGAATAAAAGTTTTTACTTAGCATTTATACCAAGAATAAAATAAATGTCACAGTATTAAGGCAAACCACAGTAACTATTTAAAAAATTTGCTTTAACAACCAATATTAATTAGCCAAGGAAGAACTAGATTAATTAAAGCATCATTCGATTCAATTCGAGTTTGTCTGTACTAAATTTTAGATTCTGACAAAACTTTATCATTTATATCCATATCAAAAAGTCCTTGTATTTAAGGGTATTTGGAAACGTAGACAACGTAATGAACATTGCCTTTTATATGATCATCTTTTCAAATCCCATTTGAAAAAGTATTTGTTTAACAATATTGTAATGTTTTTAGAATGTAATACCTAAACCTCAAGTTCACAAATTAGTTTGGTAGTAAATCAAGGAAGTATCGTTCGATACGATAGCACTGCTACACTTGACAGTTACCTTTGCTGACCTCACTGCTACACTTGACAGATACCAGCTTTACATAACCTTCAAATAACGTGTGTGAAATGGGAGAGGTAAGATCTTTAAGAAATCCTCCTGTATCAAAATGTTTCATTCAAAAGTATGTTCACGTTTTTAACAAATTTTTATTATTTCCTCTTAAGTTAAAATCTTAACAAAGAATGATTTTTTCTGATAAATTTAATGGAGCTTATACCTACTGTAGGACAATGGGAAATTTGGCATTTTTTGGTTATAATTTGCTTGAAGAAGTCTACGCATTGCGCATATTATTAAAATTATTTTAAATCCTCCGTGATGTGAACTTTTCCTTATATTAACGATCAAAATACAATACCTTTTATCGTAGTCATATAACACATCTTAGTTTCACTACAATTTCTAACAATGCTGGTACTTCAGGCCTAAAGCGTATGAATACATTAAGTATTCATGTTCCATCCCAAAATTTGAATATTGAATGCAAAATAACAGTTCTTTTCACTAAATTCAGTTGACTTCGGATAAAAATATTTGTCAATGCGAATGTTTATGTATTGAACATTCTGATTACAAAATGAAATATTCTGGTAACATCCGTGGAACAGCATTTAATTTAAATATACATTATTTGGGAATTCAACTGGTACAACTGGTCTTTTCTTACCTATAGGTCTAGGTATTATAAAAAAGAATAGTTATCTTTATAAATCAGCACTTTCAACAAAATCAAAGGAGTCCTTCATAATCTTTTTAAATTCAGGAATTTCGATTTCCTGAAGCCATCTTCTCGACAGCTCTTTTTCGAATGGAAGCTAAAAGAGAGATATCATTTCTCATATAACTGTCTCCTTGAATCTAAAATAAATTAAAGTTATCGCTTTTGGAAAGATTATAATCAACAGGAGATTAAAGATTTATAGAGTATAGAATATCAGTAAATGAAATTAACCACTTTTGTTAGACGATAATTGCATTTTCTGTAATACATTTATTTTAGCAGTTAGTTGAACAGGAAAGTGTATCAATAAATTTCAATTATGACATAGCTAAATAACTTAGAATCGCGTTCAGAAGGAAACATGACTTACTCATTTTTCAACATTTATGATGCTCAAACGGTTAAAGATTATTAATGCGATCCATTTCACAGCCTTAATGTCCTGCCGGCCTTTTACCATTATGCAAGATACCTAAATCTAATGGAGTGGTATCGTGAAAAGAGAAATGAAGAGCATTTAAAATGACATATTGAGCGATGCAAATTCATCTGCCCTTATTAAATAAATTTGTAAGACAAATGTAATACATGATGTAACACCCTACCATTATTTGAACTAAGAATATAACTCTGGTTCCCCTAACAACGTTTCTGCTATAACAGTTTGAAGAGTACAAGAAAATGTTTAGTTGCTCCTTTTTCAAGGGACTTGTTATTGAAATACGTATCGAAATATTCACTAAAGTGAGTAATGCTGGTATAAATATGAATTTATCTTTTTCTATTAAATAACAATGCAGCTGAATAAATTCTTGTCTGAATTATAAAAGTTAGAAATATATTTTCGATACTAATCAAGCACTAGTTGCTGGATCCTCACATATGAATATAAATACAATTATCATTTTATTTATAAACAGTTACAAATATTAAACATTAAAATGCCTTTGGAGATTACATTTCACATTTACAGATTACATTACATTACATTTTACATTTGTGTGGGATATGTCTACTATTACGAATATTAAATTTGAGATCTTGATTTGTAAGTGGCTTGGGACGTGCTGAGGATGCCAAATATTAGTGCCTATATTCTTTAAAAAAAGATTTGAAACTAAAAGATTTAAAGGTAATAATTTATTAATGTTCTCCCAGTTTAGTTTAATATTCACGTAATGCCAAGCCAGTTTTATCTCAGCATTTACGGAATCTGTCCGATACAGGTTCAGTGTTTAAACAGGAACTGTAACACAACCATTGCCATATAAGATTAAAATTCTATGCAGAGGAACTTCAAGAACAGTTTGACAATGAGAGGAATTTTCCCCATTGTCCCACATGGTCTGCCAAGATTTTACTTTTGCTATCTAAATGCTCTCGCATGATACACATCGGGATTATCTTAAAATGTAGTTTATCGCCGTTTTGGCAACGTTTAGTAGTTAATCTAATTAGGATTGATCAATGAACTATCATATATCAGTTCAGAAATCATTTTTGAAATTTTTATTAGCTGAATTCGTATTCGAAAAACAAGCCAAATTTTTAATACGTACAGGAAATACGTTCCCCCGCAGAAACAATACCACCACCTACATCTAGCTCGATAGAAAAACTCGCATGCATAAAAACTAAACTAGATATATCTAAGAAACTAAAGACTATGTTCATAACAAGAATTTGTTGTAAAGCCTTTGTACGTGTTACTAGTTTCTAAATCATACGTATACCACAGTGTTAGGAATTGTTAGAAAGATATTTTTATCCAAACATAATTTTTAAACTTAGTTTGTACAGATAATCCAGTTTATTAAGAGACAAGCAGGTCATAAAATAACATTGAAAACTTTTCTTTTTGATGAAATTCTACGTGAATGATACGAGTGCATTTAAAAATAACAAGTCATTTAAGAAAAGGTTAAGGCCATGTTCGGAAGGATTAAACTCAGAGCAACCAGCAGGAGTCTTTTGTTACAATAATTGGCCACTATTTTTAATGAAACTGGTAAAGTGGTAAGATGTCACGACCAAAAAGTCGTTTCTGAAAGAAAACGAATGGCAAGATATTAATAAAACATAATGTAAAAAAATATAGTTTATAACAAGACTTTAAAAATACCTTTGTCCAATAGTTTAGAAACTCGAGTAATAGAATTTAAAGGTCAGAGCGAGAGTTTGAGAGTATCACAAGTGACTTGCTTCCCCTTAAATGCAATATATGATAATATTTTTATGAGTTCTCAGTAAAACCAATGTATAAAAGGATATTTGTATACGCTATCACGTTAAAAGCATAGCGTATTTCTGAGTACACAAATATAAAACTGTACTGATACAGACTGTGATTTGTACAGAATACTGTGTAAGACTGCTTGCTGAGGAGTATGGAAGCGCTACAATACCCTTTGTTACGCTTTTTGTACCGTTATTTGGTAATGGCTGAATACCTAATAGTTCACATAAGATGCCGTAGATGTCTACCATCTGTAGAGGAGGCGATACGTAGTTTTTACGAAGTCCTAAAAATGCAAAGAAAAAGTCAATTAGCACGTAGTTATTTCTATTTAATGGGGGGGGATATTTCAATTAACGTCACACTGGAGCAACACAATGGGCTATTGGTGACGGTCCGGGATCAATCCCAAAGGGAAAGATCCGAGGACAACACCACGTAATTTTGAACCATGGTCAGATGACGAGGCAACACCTGAGCTGGCACCCCACTCTCCAAACTTCCACACCACGCCAACGTGAGGACATTTGAGGCCACGACAGATTTAACGTGCACCAGCCCCCTTTGTACACGACGGTGTTTGGCTGGATTCGAACTCGCAACCCTTCGGTTGCTAGTCCGTTACTCTTCCAACCGGGCCACCGCGGCCCTTATTTTTATTTAAAGTATGTATTAATCTATATAAATAAAAAGGGAAGAGTTAGGTAATTTGCAGAGAACACATTTTAGTTTAGTGAATACATTATTTAAATTTACTTTGCTTCCATATTTAGGTAAGTTTCACGCTAAAACCATCGACCTTATAATAAAATAGACGGAGCATGTGCCAGCAACTTTATGTTATTTCTTCCAGTTGCTCGGTTTGAAGATCTGTCACGTGGTTGTGGATAAAAGCATGAATCCTAAATTAATGATTGGTTGAACTGATTATCCACCGTGATCAAAAACACTAATCTGCGATTCGACAGCCAATCGGCTAAGTCCATTCTTAAGTCCACGTGATTTACCCTTTAGAGATCTAACGACAGCGACTCCGCCCACATGTTCCGTATATTTCATTAGAAGGTTGATGACTAAAACATCTGAGTAACACTACACTTAACCATAATTTGGTAGTTTTGAAGAAGCAGGAATGCATATAGAGCATTGCGATTACTTGGATTGTTTTACCCCAGTACTGCTGAAATAGCAATTATTTTTCCCAAAACTATTTTTACCTCACTTATTTTTTCTTTTAAAAATGTAAATAATTTTTGAATATTTGGAACAGATGATATAAAAAGAATGAAACATTCAATTTTGCACTAGAGCAAGGTAGAAATTAATTATTTTGTTTCCACTATTGCTTAAGATGTGTGTTCATTTTCTGGACGGCCTGTAAACTTTCCACAAACATCATTGGTTAAACACATGTAGTCGTATAATTTCTTTTTATGAAAAGTAAAACATACAGAACAAAGTCTATTGAACCAAGACTGGTAATTAATCAAATTTATTCAATGTATTTTAAAAATTTGAAGTAAGTTTTCTTTACAAAGCGATTAAACTCATTAAAACGAGTATTTGTTTCCCATGTTTCAAATAAAATTACTTCGTTTTATTGAAAGCTGCACTCAATAGGCAAGTAGCACCATCATACTCATTCTAAACAGGTACGTGGTTTTTCATTCAAAAGTAAATCTCTAAATTGAAAAATAACCGGAGGTTTGCGAGTTCAAAACTAGGTTCAGCCAAAGACGGTCGTGTACGCGGGGTCTGGTGCACGCCAAATCTGTCGTGGCCTCAAATGTCCTCACATTGCTGTGGTGTGGAAGTTTGGAAAGTGGGGTGCCAGCTTAGGTGTTGATCTCGTCATCTGACCGTGGTTCAAAATTACGTGGTGTCCTTGGATTTTTCCCTTAGGGATTGACCCCGGACCGTCTCCAATAGCACGTTGTGTTGCTCCAGTGCAACGCTAATTACCTACCTACCTGAATTGAAAAATGTGTTTTAAAGGGTAGTGCGTGTGCAAAGAAAAGGAAACTCGTGTTCTTTGGTCACGTGCAGAAATTTTATTTATTTATATTTTTTCGCTTGCGTTTAATTTTGCATTTTTTAATTTTTTCTATTTCTAGTTGTAAGTTGTGACAACTATGCGAGATCACAAAATTGATGGTATATGGAAGGTATTTTAAACGTCGCACTGGAGAAACACAACGGGCTATTGTCGATGGTCCGGGATCCAAACCAAAGGGAAAGATCTGAGGACGACACCACGTAATTTTAAACCATGGTCAGATGACTCACGAAATTGAAGACAATCATGAATTAATATCTTCAGAACAACTTTGCTTTGCCGCCGACTCTATAGTTAACCAATTCAATTGGCCGATTTTTTTATGATGACGAGATCTGATCAGTTTTCTTCTAATGACCAGATACCTCGAGACAACCACCAGAAGGGTTATTGCGAATAAAAGTATTCTGTGTCACCATTACTAGCATCAGCACAAAATTTAGCAGTATTCACATAAGGTCGACTTTCAATGCAGACTTCAATTTGTCATCTAGAAAACCATTCACACACATATGTTGAATTCATTTAGCATTAAACAGTGCATTTCCTTAAAACGACAAACCCCCCCCCCAAACAATTTATTCTTCAAGGACTATCACAGATTTGCTTACTGTATGAGATTTATGAAAAATAGAGGGTATTATGTTAAATGGTAGCGCAACAGCAATCAAGCTTTTGTGTCTCCTAATGGAGGTATAAAAAGATTTCCAAAGGGCTAAACCATGTTTGGATTTTAAGCAATGATAAGATAAGGGAATGGTAATGATATGGAAATCCCAAAAGTGCCTTCTTTTATCATTATTTTATCGTTATTGCAGAATTTTTAAATTTGTAAGGTGAGAGGAAGGAGCGTTATATTTTTATGTGGTAAATGGACTTTTTCAAAGTTGACTTAATTTCCTGAGGAAATCTATTCCATGTTTGTATATAATAGTTCTCGAGAAAGTATTTAACTTTTTAATGAAAAATTGGATAATCTGGTAAGTTTATTTCCACAACAGAAACTAATGAAATAAATCTAATTCATAGCCATTTCGATTTTTAAAACACTTCGATAGAAAGGGTCGTAACTGAACAATAGAGAATTGAAGTGTAATTTTTAAGCATTGATATGTAGGATAATAGTTGATGCTAAAAGCCTTGAAGGAGTATTGCCACCAAATGATTTTGCAAATAAAAAAATTTAAACTCTGCCCTTTATTCATGAAGATTTATACTGAACTTTAACTAGAGAATTACTGAACAAGAGTATAAGTGGATTGAAATAATCGAGTTTCTAATGAAATAGATGAAGCATATGGGTATAGTCACAAAATCTCGGAAGCGTCGATCACATGGGTTTGGGATTCGACTTGGGCCAATTGACTACCACAAAAAAGTGCAAACTAGTGTTTTTTTTTATCATATTTGATAATCACATTAACCAGTCAATAATTAGTTCTACTTTTGGATTAGTTCTTTCTCCTGATACCACGTGACATTGGTTAGGTGACTTTAAAACAACAGAGCTATAGGGAGAAGTAAAACATGAAGCTGCGCGCACGTGCTTTATTTATGAAGGTACATGATTCAAATATTATGGCGGAATTTATTAGAATTATTATTCCGAAGGGATTCGCCAAACCAATTATTTCAAATCAGTGCTTGTAATTGTTAGAGGTAGTTTTATCGTGTTTTAACGTAAATGGGCAATTCTTGTTGCACGGAAATTTTTTTCAATAAAAAGATGTCTCTTTTTGTTAAATGCTATTTGTTTTTACTGTATTTAGCTCAATAGAATGTATTGATCTCTAAATTATCGTTCTGAAACTTTTTAATAGTCCATGCTGTTACTCATCAGTAATTTGAAAGAGCTTTTAAAATTATTTTACTTAAATATTGTATGTTTAAATGAATCAAAACATTGTTAATAAATTTATAACATAGTTTTGTCTTTAAATAAAGAACAAGATTATACACGGATGGTTACTACTAATTGCTATTTTTGAGCATTTGAATTTTAGTCTCGTACTGATTATTTTAAACTTAAGACAAAGTCTTTATTTGTGTGTTACAACATGCATTTTCTTGCATTGTTGAGCACTGAAAACATCCTGATCGCTACTCCTGCTAAGAATTGCTTAAATCGTAAGGGACATGACAGGCTGCACTTCAACGCATTTAATTTTACATAGCACAATGCATTTTAATTTGGTTGCCCAATTAATTAATTTCACACCGAAAATTTTCGCATTAATCGAATCCGACTGGTACATAATCGTGGAAGTTATACAGCTAGAATTTTTACCGCTCTCACAATTTTTCAACTTCGAGATTGATGTTGGTCCCCACATGGACACCCCGAAGATAACCTCTTGTCATTGTAGTGGATCTCGCTACTCTGAAAGTATTTTTACGTGTTCTAACACTCGTGTAGTTGGACATATCATGGCAGGATTTCATCACCAAAGAAAAAGTATCAAAAAAGAGTGAGCAAAATTCTAATCAAGCTTTTATAGAGCGGTCGTAAACCCAATTATTGCTACATCGATCATGAGTCAAGTCGTATAAAAGTCAGAATCCATTTATAAACAACTGTTCGAGAATGAAAGAAAATTTATGTAAGAACATTGTTCAAGTACTACAAAAACCAACCAATTCGGGAAGTCTCACCGGTCATCATAGTATTTGGATAGAAATACAATTGGCATAAAGAACTAACGAGTTTATGGTCCGCTAGAGAATAACGAACGGAAGTATTTATGGGCCATTCTCTCAATCACTAATTGACGGAAAAACTCAAAGGTTTGGTCATATAAAGTTAGGATAAGAATCTAAGTGTTTCTGTGAGAGATACTTCTTGCCTTGTTTCTGCAGTTGAAGAATGTATACGCATTCTGCACCTGCTTTATGAAATTTGCGTCGCACATCTTTTAAGTAATTTAAGATGACTTCCTCTTATGTTTGTTAACCAGATATTTCTATTAAAAGATTGTTAAATTCAACATTAAGAAAAATGGCAGAGGTAATATGAGCTGGGTTAAACCATTTTTACTATTGAGAATACGGATACACTGCAGAGTAAAGCAATAAATTTTCATCCCCTTATCCAGAAACGACAGCATGTTCTTTTATAAATATCTTATTTAATGAATCCTCCAAAGTTATTTTCGATGTTTAATTAAGGTGAAAAGGTATAAAAAAGTTTCGTATTTATTCATCATTTTTATTTTTTATGGTGCTTTATTAATAGTTAAAACCTTTCTTCTTTTTGCGACCGCACGAAAAAATTAACTGGGTTCATTTCAATCATAATTAGCTTTGGGACACAAGGATTTTCAAATCATTTGGGGGTTAAATTTCTATCAGGATTTTATTAAATTTTTGAGAGGGCTTTGTAAGTATAATACTTTTTTTGAAGTAGAAACTCCGATGGAATAATTCTGTCAGCTATGATTTTGGAATTTAAAGTAGTATTACTAAAAATGTACAAACACAACTAGTAATATAAGTTAGAGTTTTCATGTATGTCTGTAATATAGGAAAATAAAAATGCTCTCCTTAAGTGAATGAAAAAGTAATGTAGTTATAAAAATTAAGAATTTTATTTAACTTTCAGAATATACTTATTTGAAATTACGAATGACTCAGTAGTTTTAAGTGTATTTGTGCTCAGTGGTCTTTTTGACAGATTGAGCTTAAATTTCGACAATATTGAGTTTTTAAAGAAAATGTTTGAATCTTCTATGTAATATTTATAGTATGGAGTGTTAAAACTCTCCATATTTTAGAAATAAAAAATACGTCTACAAGTTTTTAAATAACGAGTATTTTTTAAAAATGTTTTCTCATTGCCGTTTTCCGTCAGTAGTTTATTTTCCAAATATTCGAGTTTATTTGCTTTTATGAAAGCTTTATAGTATTTAATTCAAACTGAGTTGTATTCATGAAATGTGTTTGTATATTCAATAGACTAAATTAAAATTTCTAATTCCATATCCTAATCCATTCAATTTACTATATCTTACCAGTAGAAAGTAGTTTTTAGAAGTGTATAAGAAGGGGCTCAGGTTGTACGCAAATGTTTGAATGCTGAAGATTTGGCATAAGAACTAAACAGAAAGACTTGTACAGTAAGAAATTTACATTAGCCATATGTGATCAGGTATATATTGAATTATAAAAGTGCTGTCCAAATAATTTTTCTTTGTATTTATCAATGTATTGACTTTTTATAGGGATATTAAATTATTTGAGTGTTCCGATTACTGTATTTGTTTCTATATAAAATCCCCAGTTCAATAGAATATTGATAATCATGACGCCGATTTCTACCAACGCCCGGTCAGCTGTAAATCATTCTTAGGGCGCTGATGCACGGGGCGTTTTGTGAAGCGCGACCGAGAATGCTCTTTTCATCGCGATTTGGTTCGCTACCTGGGTGGCTGTTCAACCTGTTTTCTTCCCTGTCAGGAAGAAAACGCGAACCTAAACCCGCTGCTTAAAACGTCTCGTGTGTCTGCAACCTAAGAAAACAGTAGGTTGGCGATATGGCGAAACTTGGTAAATAGCTGCTGGTCGGAGTAACGGATGGTCGATCGTCGCGTGCGATTTGATGAGAACTACTATAGAACTGAAATATAAGACTGAGCTTTGCTATTGAGAGGAGCTTCGAAAGGTGTGACCATGTCTGCAGGTAGTCACGTGACTGCTCTGTGAAAAATTGACTTGGTTGGCTCATTTGGCATCTTATCGTCTCGTTTGGCGATATAAAATTTTATAACAAGGTAAAGTATTTCTTTCTCTTGTGTCCAGTAAAATTTTCCTTGCATGTTTATGTCCATTACTTGACGTTATTTGTCGAGTGTTTGGCGCAGCTTGGCCAAATATGGCCCTTGCGTCATAAAAAAACCCAAACTACAATTAAAATATATGATTTTTAGTCTATATAATTAAACATATTTAAGCATACAACACAACATACACACTTCAACGTAGTTAGTTAAAGAATCACTAATTGTTTGTGCGATTAAATCATTTAATAACAGCTTGTCTCTATAATTGGTTTAAAAGATAACATTTCTTAAAACAAATTTAAAACGTAACTCGCAACAATTACTCCTTTTGTTGAGGTCAAAGTCGCATATGACAAATAATAATTTAATCTACCCCGACTAATTTGATTGACTTCAAGGTAAGCCACAGATTGATCAGACATGCGACAAAAGATCCGGCATGCTCATGCGCACACCGTTTCTGTATAGGAAACATGCCAGTACGCATGCGTATTTCAGCCTATTTAGTGTCACAAGAACAATCTGTACCTTGCCTTAACTTATTCAGAAATGTTAAATGAATTATTACCCGGCCCTCTCGCAAAGAATATTCCTCGCATATCTGGAACTTCGTATGGGTCATATCCATGCGATCCAAGTGATATGGATGAACCAGTTGGAATGCTTTTCCCTGGAATATCCAACTGAAAAACAATCACAGAATAGTTATTATAGTAGAAAATTAAAAATTATAAAACTAATTAAAATTAGGGTACGTCTGTAAAGTGTATATTTTTCTAATGCCCGACTAATTGAACCTTGCTCATTATGTCCCTACAAGAGTAAATTTGTGAACCACTTTGAATTATCCTATTGCATCAGGGGTTCACGTTACACCTCATATACGTACCACACATTCTGGGCCCAACCGTTTATAGGGAGGCCACTCATTTGTTCCAAACGGTCAAGCATTTACGCTTTACCCCGGATTTCGATCCAGAAGCCTTGAGCTTTAGACCAATTGACCTCAGCTTTTATTTCTGATGCCCGACTACTGACTTTTTCTGTCTTAGGCACCACATGGGCGAATTGACTGCAACTTGTGAAGAAGCACCCAACGGGTAAGCTGTCGCTGCTCCTAAGAGGACACTCACCAACATTCGTGCACACCGGGATTCGAACCCAGGACCAGTTAGGCGCTATAATCACTATACAACTTGGGCTCTATGATCACTATACCAATTTCTGAAAAGTACTTCCTTTTAACCTTCTAAGTGGTTTATCTTTGCGTCGAAAACTACCTTCCAGTATCCAGCCTCTAGTGCATAAACCTGTTCCAAACTGTCACCAATTCTAGGCAAGGGTCAGTTTGTTTTCCCTACTTGGTCTTCATTTCCTCTTGGAGTAATAGTGCAGTTTTCTCAAGACGAGATATCTCGTCCTTAGCAAAATCGACCGGATCTTGAATAAGGTATCTCTTCGAAACACTTGAAAGGTTAAAAAATTAACCAGTAAACATTTAAAAAGAGAATAAACGATTAACCGACAATTTGAAGACTGTCACGCCAAACAAATCAAAAACGCTTTCATTTCTTTCCAATCTGCCTGCCTTTATCCAGTTACATATACACTACTGTTTGTGAAAATTGCAACACTATGAAAGAATAATTAACTATGAATTAATGAAATTAATTCCGGTACATTATGAATTAAATGAAATTAATTCCACGTATTACTTATAGTGGCTTAAATAAACGATAAAATTTACAGAGCAATAAAACAAAAATAATGCCGAAAATCAACATCTTGTGCAGCCGCCACGCGCAGCGATGAGAGCCTGTACACGTCGTGGCATCGAATCATACAGATTCTGAATGTCATGCTGAGGAATGGCAATCCAGATGGCCTTTATCTGATGCCAAAATTCAGTCGTACTCTCTGCCCGACGAGCGGTACGAGCGAGTCGCCGTCCGATGTAATCCCAGACATGCTCAATGGGCGACATATCCGGGGAACGTGAAGGCCATGAAAGAAGCGGAGCCTATCGTGCATTGAAGAAGGCTTGTACATTCCGAGCAACATGTGGACGGGCATTGTCTTGCTGAAATATAGCTCCGGGAATGCGTTGCAGGAGGGGTAGGACCTCGGGCTCCACAACTTCTCTGATATAGCGCCCGCTGTTCAGGGTCCCCACAATTTGGAGTAGGCGGGATCGCCATGATATCCAATAACGCCCCTGATCATAACGCCAGGCGTTCGTCCAGTATGATGCTGAATAAGACACTCCGGGAGAAGGCGTTCACCTCTGTAGCGTCTGACGAGTACGCGTCTATCGTTATAATCCAGATTGTAGCGGGACTCATCTGACAAAACGACTTGTTGCCTATCGGCACGCCATTGGTTCTGTTGGTGAGTCAATTATAGCCGGAGGCGTCGGTGGTTCAGCGTCAAGGGAATCCCGCGCAGGGAATCCTTGCACATAGCTCATGGCACGGCAGACCTCGACGAACCGTGGGGGCAGACAATGACACACCTGTAGACGTGCTCCAATGTTGTGCGAACGTACGAGAGGACGCTGTACGGTCCGTCACCGCCATTCGGATGCAGTGTCTGTCGTCCCGTGGTGACGTCATATTGCGTGGCCCACTGCCGGGGTTTAGACTTGTCCGGTTCTCCATGGTCCATCTCTTCCACACATGCATCACTGTTGTGGCATTATGTCCCGTGCGAATGGCGATTTCACGATACGAAAGTCCATCCTCAAGGAGGCCGATCATGTGGCCCCGTTCGAACTCCGTTAGTTGCTCGTATGGCACTCTGCGTTTTTTTCGAGGCATATTGACTTCTAATCAATCATTTACAGCAGTCAAAAGAGATACACACATTTTAACGCGCCTTTACAGTGCTTTTTAGACACGGCTCACTTGGAAATTTAGAGAGTCTTTCTCGGTCCCCACATGCGTGATCGCTTTGTAATTCTAATCATTTGCATATCCTAACCTGTTTTGCATTTCCTGCAAGTTTCGTTTAATTTGCATGATTCCTTCATGGTGTTGCAATTTTCGCAAACAGTAGTACAATAAAAACTCTTTTCATTCAGCCAATGTCAGAATAACTTTACGAAAGGTTTTATAGGAAGTACATTTAAGGACAAACAGAATCAGTAACAAAAATTATCTTATAAGAGTTCCTTTGAAAAAGAGGACTACTTCTAGATTCATGTATTCATAATTTTTTGTGCGCTAATGAATGGGAAGAACGTGCGTACTTACTCCTTGGATGTAATAATTTTTGGAAGCCACAAGAAGAATAGGAAGTGTTAGTATGTTGTTTTTTATGTGGTAATGTTCTGGAATTTGGTCTTTGAGATAAACATGCAACCCTGGAACATCTTTCAAAGCATCGTACACCTAAAGAAACGAAAAGCAAAAAATAAACAAACCAGTTAATGAAAATCTTCGTAAAAAACTGTTTATTCATCCATAATTTACAATAAGGTACTAATTCTGGTTTTCCTTCAAGTTTTCGGTTTTATTTATCAACTACGAAACCAATCAAGATATTTTAAATCTGTTAATGGTCTGACATTTTTGAAAAATTGAGTCACGTAGATTATTTTATCTGTTGAGGGAACACTTGAATCTTTGAACAAAACTGATCAATTGCAGTTTCTTTAAAAAATAAGAAACCAGTGGAACATATTTTTATAAAAGTGTCTTATCTTTCGATGTAATACATTCAAACATCAAAGAAAAGGTATTTTTATTCGACTGGGACTTATCAAATTGAAAAACTGAGCGATGTTCAAATACTTAAAAGTAATTGCATATAATTTTTTGAATTCAATAACGTTCCTCGACGTTTACAGTTTGTGTGTATGGGGGATTGAAATAAAGGGAGAAGCAGAATTCAGATTATGCACTTCAATTTAATGCGTCAATTTAATTATGTACTCCAATCTGTTTAATATATTAATATTAGCTGAATACCCTGAACATAAAAATTGGTAAACAGAAATGTATGAAGTGCAAAAGAATATATTTTAATTAAAGGTAGGTAGGTATTTGAATTAACGTCGCACTGGAGCAACACAACGGGCTATTTTTAATTAAAGGATAGTTTGTTTTCCTGAAATAAACGTAGTGAGAACTTATTCTTGCTCTCAAAGCAAAACTAATTTTTAAACTTCGCATTATATGAAAATATATTTTGCTTATTTGATCGTTTAAATTTATCCTTTCCATACTATCCTCTCCAATTCTAATATTTAAATCCATATTTTTCATTTCATTCTTGTATTTAAATTGTTATTATTTCACAAAGATCTCTCTCTTGTAATTAACCCTTCTAGTGGTTGTCTTGACGAGGTATCTCGTCATTAGCAAAAAACATTAGTAGAAAACTATTAGCAGATCTTGGTGGACACGGTATCTCGTCATTAGAAGGAAACTGACCAGATCGTCATCATCAAAATATCGGCAATTTCTTGATGACAAGATATCTGGTCATTAGCAAAATTGGTCAGATCTTGATGAATGAGATACCTCGTCAAAACCTTTTGGAGGGTTAATGCCTCCAGAAAAGGGTTTTTAATTGAGCAAAAAGCCAGCATAAACCGTTTCTTATATGATTGGCTTTGGATTTTAGGGCCCAAAGGCCACATTTGGTGAAGCTGCACCAAACACAAGACAGATATAATGTGGTCGAGACTCCAGGATGCCCAAGGATGCCAAGATGTTTACCAGTAAACTCCATGGAAAAAGAATAGATCACTAGGGTACATACCTCGAGTTCGTGAAGCCTGAATACACGATACAACCAAACAATTCATTTTCAAAGCTGATCAACAGCAAGCACCGGACTTAAAGATTAACCCTCCAGGTTGTTGTCTTGACGAGGTATCTCGTTATTAGCAAAACTGACCAGATCTTGATGGACGAAATATGTCGTCATTAGAAGAAAACTGACCAGGTCATGATCTCATTCTCATAAAAAAATCGACATCTTGATGACGATATATCTCTTAATTAGCAAAATTGATCAGATCTTGATGGACGAGATATCTCGTCGTAATAACTTGTAGGGTTAACGTCTTATAAAAGTTTTCTTTGTTTAAAGACATAATTATTTTATGATGCAATCATAACTGCAATACTGGTATAAGGAAAACTAGTCAAATTTGTTGGTGGCATCACTTGATATAAAAGTTGTAAAAGACTAATTTAGTTCTTGAAAGAGGGGTGATAAAATGCTGTTTTCTAAAACGTAAACGATTATTTTCATAATTTAAAATTCTTTAATATATTATAAACCTACATTTTTTATATCATAGCAAAATTTTTAAGACATAAAACTTAATAGATTTAAAAAATAAACTTTCAAAAATTGTTTTATGCCTATTAGAGTATGGTGAACCAATTTTAAAGACAGGTAAGCACGATTCAGTGTGCAGGTTCAATTACACCAAGTCTATTCCACTGGCGAAATCGAGTAACAGGTTTCTGCACGGTTTCAAATTTTTTGGAGCATCAATATGAGTCAACGATATTAAAAACGTTTCGTTGTGTTCAGAACATTTTATTAAAATAAATGTAGATATTAAAGTTAAAACAATATTGGTGTATGCTACTTTTATGATTAGTTTTGAAATGATTAGCAGCTTGGTTAGTAGAAACAAAAAACTTTTATATCCCCCATTTTCAATTTAATTAAGTTTCATTAAAAATCTATTCATTACTCAAGACATGATCAATAACAGATAGATGGTTTGGGCTTAGAAACTGGATGCCCCGTAACTGAAAACAAGTGCAATAAATTTCATCTGAAACTACAACTCGGAGTACATGAAGGATTGTATTTTGTGTTTGAAAATTTACAATTGACGAAAATCATGCTATTTTGATAAACATAAATATAGAAGAAAACGAAATTTTGAGCTCTGTGGGTTGCTAAATGTCACTAATTACATATTTATTAAATACGAAATAGCAAAAAAATGTTTTTATGCATTTGGTTTTAATTTTTTGTAAGGCATAACACTTTTAGATGTGTACCACATGAGATAATCCAGCTACAAATACGCAAACAAGACAGATAAATTTCCGGAATTTAATTTGGAACTCCGTCATTTCTGAGGGGCCGCCTTGACTCAGTGAGTTGCTTACTATGCAAGCAACCTGCGAGTTCTCGGCAACCCTGGTTCAACTCCTCTCTGGGTGTATTTTTGTCTGCTAAGTCAGTAAAACTCTCTTATGTAAATGTTCATTACTTGACATCTTTTGTTTTGTGTTTGGGTTAGTTTGCCAAATTCGGCCATTGCACCCTAAAAACCTAAACAACGAAATATATATCTTTAGGAAAGAAATTAGTGTTTGTCGGAAAGGGACTCCACCAGGAGTTCTAAGAATTTCTCTGTAATATTCATGACAAAATGTTGGCAACAGTACAATTAGAATCTCTTTGTTCAAACACAAGCAGTTATCTGCAGAAAGTTTTCTAAAGCTTTTCCTTTCAATTGCTCTTCAAAGCTTTTCTAATAATCCTATACTTCTCTTAAAATTCTGCTTTTAAATATGCTAAATCCTATGAAACAACGTTGAATAATTCCGAAACTTTACTATTTCGTAGTAAAACATTTTTCTTATCAAATCAGCTTTTGCTAATTTCTTTGTCAACAATCTTGCGACGAAAATATACGATTCTACTTTTAAGCCAGCTGAGAGAATATTCCAAATCAGAAATCTTATTCTGCACTATATGCTAACACATTACATCTAAAAATATCTCTCACTCATTTAAATATTTTTAGCAATGGATGATAATTAGTACCTTGAATACTAAAACGAAATTCGAAATACTTTTGGGATTATTTCACGTCTCGAAATTTGGGCGAGCGATTTGATTAAAATTCTCTGTCACATCCCTCGTGAACTAGTCTCTGTTTCCTGCCTTCAGCATTTCAGTGATGTTCACATGATGAGTTTGATGTTGGGAGAGAGCATTATCTATTAAATTAAGCCATTGGAGCGAATTAATTGACGTTCCATTAGTGAGATTATCCTTTAAGCAAAAGTGTGAATCTAGAGTTAGGCATCTATGGAATGGATTTATTGTCCTTAATTTTTCCCAGACAAACAGTGTGCAATGGACAATAAATTCTCAATCGACATACATATTTTATAATTTTTGGAAGTAAAAGTTCCGCTTTTTATCTTTTTGATGTTTCATTTTTAATAATGACTTGCTTTGATATGATTTTAGAATTACAAAAATAATAGTTTATGATAATATCAGTTCACTAACTCAATTCAAAGATTTAAAAAACTTAAAAAGTCAATAGATTAGGATTATTTTTAGATTATTGAAACAAAGAAATGATTTAGTGAATGAAAATATCATTTCGGTAATTTGCTTAACCCTCTTGCAAGTTGTGTTGACGAGATATCTCGCTATTAACAAAAGTGATCAGATTTTGATAGACGAGATATCTTGTCATCAGCAGAAAATTGACCAGATAGTGATCACGTCATTACCGAAAAATCGGTAATATCTTGATGATGAGATATCTCATCATTAGTAAAATTGGTGAGATCTGGATGCATCTCTTCGAAATCACTTGGAGGGTTCATGATCAAAGTGATTTTTCCCCTCCAATGCCAACTTATGGACGCATAGTCTCTCAAGCATACCTTTGGCCAGAACGTGGCAGTCTCACTGTTAACCCGGGGTACAGTGGGAGGTGCTGTTACATCGCATCCATCGTGAAGTGGGGGCTAACTGAAAGACTTTCAGGAAGACCAACCCGACTTCGGCACATATGATTCAGAACTCGTAACTAAGCATTTCAATCAACCAGTTTCTTAAGAACGACGCCTTTTGTCTATCAACCACTGGTTGGGGAAAGCTAAAATATAGACGACACATTTCTAACGAAAGGAATTTGAGATACCAAACCATCAAATAGAATAACTGGACAAATAGAGCTTTTACGATCAATGGGAAAGTGATTATATATTTCATTTATAAAAGTAGCTTTTTATATCCTCATATTTGTCTTCTTCGTCTTTCCAAAAATATTTGTAAATTAAGTATCAAATTATAACCTCATTTTAAACATTCTAATTTTTTTAAGTATCCTTCAGAAAAGGTTGTTTCTAAAAGGCAAAAGAGAACAGGGTATATTCAGCTTTGCCCATGAACATGATTCAGAATTTAAGTGTAAATAAATATTTATATACCCTTTGTGAATGAAGTCTATGAAAAATGTTTGTCTTAAAGTACACTGCTGGCCACCCAAATTGCAACACCAAGAAAGACAAGAGATATCACAACAAAATTTATTTTGTAGATAACATGTTGACCAAGTATCAAATGATTCAATTTATAGACTTCTGTGAAGTGTGGTTCCTGCCAAAATCAGTAGCCAGAGTAGCCGCCATTGTTGGAGATCACCGCTGCCACACGCCTCGGCATTGATTCAAAGAGACTTTGGATGTGTTCTTGGGGTACAGCAGACCAAGCAGCTTCCACACGTTGCCAAAGTTGATCTGGTGTGGCAGCTGGGGATGTATTCTGGGTCAATCGTTGAGCAACCATGGACCACATGTTTTCTATCGGCGAAAGTTCCGGAGAGCGAGCTGGCCAGGGAAGCAATTCAATCTGGAGATTGACGAAGAACCCTTGGACAATGCGTGCCACGTGTGGTCGCGCATTATCCTGTTGAAATATGGCTGTGGGCAAGCCCTGAAGGTAAGGAAGGACAACTGGCTCCAACACCTCGGAGATGTAGCGCTGGCTGTTTAAAGTACCGGCAATGCGTACTAGAGGAGTGCGAGAGTGATATCCAATACCGCCCCATACCATAATACCCGGTGCAGGACCAGTGTGGCGGTGCATAACGCAGCTGTTCAGCATCCTCTCTCCACGGTGTCTCCAGACTCGAATCCGACCATCGTGGTGTTGCAGACAGAAGCGTGACTCGTCAGTAAAGACAATTTCATTCCATTCTGCCGTCCACATCCTTCTTTCATCGCACCATTGGCGGCGAAAACGTCTGTGGTTCTGCGTCAAGGGTAGACGAAGCAATGGACGTCTTGCGGACAGACCACTCTGCTGTAAACGGCGTCGAATGGTACGCGCAGACACTGGATGATGCGGTACAGACTGAATGTGCTGTGCTATGGTTCGTGATGTGGCTGAGCGATCCGTCACTGCCATACGCACAATATGCCTGTCATCACGTGAAGTGGTGCACTGAGGTGGATGCGATCGAACACGTCGGTCCGTCGTACCCTCCTGCATCCAACGATCACATATCCGCATTACAGTTGTTTGGTTTCGTCCAACACGACTACCGATTTCCCTGAAAGATAATCCACAATCTCGGTAGGCCACTATCCTTCCTCTGTCGAACTCGGATACTTGATCAAAAGATGATCGCTGTTTTCTACGAGGCATAATTGACCGTTTTTTTGAAAAAACCACAAGAAAAACACAATTGCCGTACTTGAAATCGTCGAAATCTCCAAGCCTTAAATAGCGCTTTGAAGTGGCGCCACAGGCGCGCGTGATGTGCGTCTGCGCTGAAATTCTAATCATTTGCATATCTCACCTCCGCTAATGCATGTTGTAAATTTCATATTATTTGCATGCTTCCTTCAGGGTGTTGCATTTACGGTGGCCAGCAGTGTAGATGTTTTAATTGAATGAAATCTATCCGTAATTTCATGAAATTATTAGCTCGATGTAAAACTCACACAAGGCCGTCTTTCATACGTATCAGAAAATGTTCCGCTTTCAAATTTTAACAATGAATATTTAAGAATAGATTTTTATTATCTATTCATTCAAACAACTTTTTCTATGATGTGTGCACCAACAGATTCTACCGGTAATCTACGATTTGCTTCTTTTCAACAAATTTAACGAGGAAAAAAATGCAGAAAGTTCTTTCAGTTGTCAACCCGAGCTTTGATCTGAGATACAAAACTAAAGCCAATCGGATTTATTTCTTCATCTTTTAAAATAGATCATTTATTTGGCTTTTACCATGACATACAGCTTTATGGTTAGTCAGACAGATCGTTTTTCTTCCCTGATAGAACATCATACATCACTTGCACAGTTCCTCGTGAATTACTGGAAGGGAAATGCCATGACATTCAGAAGTCTTTTCAATTGTAGCTCCGGGATCTGTCAGCGCTCACTTGGATTATGGTATTAAAAAGTGAAAAGTCCCAGTTTGTTGTTCTTTCCTTTTTAAATGATGATAAAATATTTGATTTAATAGATTAACAATATGATGCTGCGAGGTCTACCGAGTTCCAATTTCAGTTTCTCTTTTTGGGAAATAAATGGTAAGGTAAAGGCTTGATTGAAAGTATAAAGGATTTACTGCTGTATCATTACATTGATGAAAGAGAAAAGGTGTTTATTGGGGATATTTCACGTTATATCAAGTTAATTAACACCAAAAGCAACGTTAATAGTTCCGTACGTTGGTAGAAGAAGGGTCAATGTTCATTTTGCAAGTTTTTGATAAGACCTGATTTAGTAATTTCTAGTTTTAAATTTTTTATATAGTGTACACAAAATACCTTCCAATGATTTGATTCTTTCATAATGTATTGACTTTTTCTTTTCACTTTCATTACCTTGAACCTTGAAGTGATTTGTGGACATAACTCCAAATAATCGAATTTGGACATTGGCCCTTTTTCTACCAAGGTATAGAGTAATAATGATAAGTAAAAATGCGTTCAGTATGGATTTGTAGGAATATGTTGCAGGTTTCCATGTAAGTAAAATTTTAAAATTAAATCATGAAAATCATGATATTAATTCCTCAGTGTCAAGGAAAAAGGGATTTAGCCGGAATTTTGATGAGTCCACAGAAATCAAGTGCATCATTAATTTAAAAAATAATATAAGGTGCTTAAAATCGAAACTAAATGAATCTACTATTCTAAATTACAATTACTTGAATCATGGCATGCTTCTCTTTCTGCCTGAATATTTGTGAGAGTGATTGAAATATTCAACTTAAGATTATGAGAAGTAGCCATTTAACTTAACCCTTTTTGCCTTCTGACCAGGAAGAATGAATGTATATAATATTTTATTACTTAAAACTAACTAATTTAGATTTCAGTTTATTTAAAACTTGCGAAGAAAAGGAGAAAATAACATTTAATTGCTTGAGAAATCTTAATATCAAGACTAAATGCATATGTGTTACTATTGTATTTTAAATTGTATAGCGTAGTCTAGACTGAGAATAAATCTAAGAAAAATCCATGTGGTGGAGTAGAAACCTTAAATATGAGTGGAATTTTCAGTGCAAGAAAAAAACCCAGATAGAAAGCGAAGATTTTATTTCTGTTGTCAAAATGCTGCCGTATGATACATATAGGGGTACCTTAAAGTGTAATTTATCGTCATTTTGGCAACATTTAGCGTTTAAATTGAATGACAAACGCTGCCTCACTTGATCCTGCTGAAATATTTTAATACTTCGTATTTTAATATACATAAAAAAATGACGAATTTCAATATAACTAACTTTGTTCTATATGGAGTTCTATTTGAAGAATATGTAATAATATATATGTACCTAGCGAGAGAAATCCCGAAGTGTTTCTCTTTACTACATTCTATTTATAATCGCTATTCATTTTCTTATTGTTCGCAGGCATAAACGTATTATTAATACAACGTCATTGCATTCCTGTCTCAGATGCCTGTATCACAAGCCCTAAATTTGCTGTTTATGAACCTATTCCGCACTCTCCTCGTCGCTTCACAGGTACTTTTGTCTCCTCTGACTTTTACTTACATGCTACTCAGACTTCTCACCTCTGGGTCCACTACTCACAATTCCTAATGATCTGTTAAGTGTTAATAAATAATCTTTTCGATACTTAACTACAAAGCCCATGACTACGACGCTCCGCCTGAATATATGAATAGGCATGAACATAGAATATATGGTTAAAATGGTTTCTGTAAGTGGGATTTTCAGTGGAAACAAACAAACCTGACGGAAGACGGGATTTTATTTTATGTCCCTCAAATAGTCACGTATGATGCGTAGTCGGATTACCTTAAAATGTAGTTTATAGCGGCTTGAGTGATGTTTGGAGTTTAATCTAATTGGTGTTGTCCAATAAACTATCATACAGAGGCTGTTCGGACATTTTTTGAATGATTTTAATGGACTGAATCTTAATTTTCTACATGAAATTTTTTGTTTTAAATGTTCCATTTGATAGCCCTTATTGTTAACTATCTTTCTATACCTTAATTTTCATGATAATAATGACTTTTGTAGTATCGACAGTGGTATTTTGTCCCATTCTTGCTCCACAGTTTATCAGTCCTTGAATGGTTTTCGGTCGACGTTTCGATAATGCCCCTTTTAAAAGTCCAAAAGCACAAAAGTCCATGGGTGAAACATCTGGAGATTTAGCAGGAATATCAGTAAAGGGTACTGACTTGATACCAGTTTCTTGTTTCATTTTTTCCAAGTATTTAATAGTCGATTTAGATGTGTGGCTGCTTGCTTTACCCTGATGCAGTTCTACTGATTGTTGGCACTGTGGGTAAAGATATGGTATTTCTTTTTTGAATATTTGGGATAAAAAAGGTCTTGATAATATGTGAGATTGATTTTTACATTTCCCCCCTCTTTTTACTTTTATTTTTCATTATATGCAAAACCGGAAACAATCATAAATCTCTTAGAGAAAGTTCTCACGTTCATTTTGCTATAGTCCTTTGACTTGGCGGATTCTCTTTTAAAATTAAAGATCTTACCTTACAAATACTCTCAGAATTTTTTTCTTTTTTGGAAGTATTTTTCCACTTTTACGTTTTTTTCCTTTCTCATTAATAATATTACTTATCATACCTTTAGATATCGATAAACCATGACTTTTACAGCGTTTTAGAATAATTGAATAAGCATAATTATCTTCGGAAAGAGAGGAAACATAGCCTTCCATCCATTGCTTATTTAAAAGCGCCATTTTGAAAGTAAACAAAACTCTGAGTTAGCAGACGATAAGTTATACTTTAACTATTTAACTGCTGTAAAAATAAAATTCTTTCGTAGCATACAATTTTTACAGCTAATCAAAATCGTTCAAAAAATGTCCGAATAGCCTCTGTATATCAATTCGGAATTTATTCTTTGAAATTTCTATTGGCGATGTACTGAAATAGTACTGTAAAAATAATCCAAGTTCGGAATTAAGTGAAATCAGGTTCAGAATACGTACAGGAAACACGATTATCGCAGAAACACTACCACCGCCTACATTTATCATGACATATGATTCTCACAGAGTGTATTAAGATGTGCTAACCTCATTAGAATTACAGATCATTGTGGATTAATCACAAGTGGCATGTAACTACCATTTGGTAGTCTTTTCTTCTATAAACAGCATAAAAAATTGTCATGCTCATGAGAATTACATATTATTGTGGATTAGTTATCACAAGTGGCATGTAACTACCATTTGGTAGTCTTTTCTTCTATAAACAGCATAAAAAATTTCATGCATAAAAGTACGTATAAGATTAAAATGTTTGGTAGTCTCAGAATTTATAAATAAAACTTCATTGTCTACTAAAAATATTACACAAAAATGTTTGAAATCTTGTTTTCCTTTTAGAGAGCCCAATTTCTATTCTATTATCAAGTAATAAAAGAAAATGCTATAATTTTAAAATTCAAATTCACTGATATGTCGTGTAGAAACAACTAAAAGTTTGAAAGAAAATTTAAAGGTTTAATTTGGTGAAAAGAGAAACACAGAAAAGAACATAACAAAAGTGGAAAGGAATGAAATATAAATAATAATCAAGGTTATTTCAAATAGTAAACATCGTTTGAAGCTTTATGATTCATTACAAGCTGCTTTTAGAACATTCTAGGATGTCATCACCAAAAATACAAACTTTAATGAAAAAAAATTGCGAATAAATATCGTCTGCCATAACATTTTTCTAATGACGTTTTTGAAAGTAGAACTCTTTTTCTTTTCGTTATTTATAGTCTGCATAATTCCAGCACGTGGTAATATACAAGTTAAAATAAACAATTCCCCTTATTACGAAGAAAATTAGAGAGCTATTCTTGATGAAATAAACCTGTTGTTTAAATCAATCTTGTTTTAATTCTGCATAGGTTGAATATTAGAAACTGATTTGAGGAAGTCCTAGTTAGTTTTCTACTCTTCTAGGGTTTATTGATTGTTGTAGAATTATGGAAATAGTTTTACTTAAAATTGCTTTTCATGATTGATGTCCCAATGTATGTTTTTTCTTTACAAAATAAGTAAAATATGAGTTCAAGCGTTCCACAAACAAATTTAAATTTAAATTTTACGAAAAGCAAAAGAAGTGTATAGAATCGTCTGAAAAGTTTTTGATTTGAAAACGATTGAACGAGTTTTGACGAAATAAACCTACTCAGCCGAAGTTTGTCGAAGGAGAAAAAAGGTCGTCAAAGTTTCTTTGGAATGCTTTAAAAAATGGTAATTTTCATGACATTCTCTCTTTTTTAAGAAAAAGAAATTGAGTCGATATTATACCCTTTCAAATGACATTTCTTCTGAGTAACACTGACTTATACAAAAGTGATACATAAAAAACATACTTACATTCCATATTCTTTTATAGTTTAAATCGTCTTTGAAAATAAAGCAAAGCTTAAGGGGAACAACTGCTAGTGTTCTGTTCTGTCAATTCCCCGCTTCAGTAGACCGAAAAAGTTTGCATATAATTTTTTCTTTTAATAAATTCTATTTTGTTGTTTTTTTTGTTAGGAGATTTCAAACCACAGGTAATATTTCGAATTCTTTTTTGAATAATCCTTTTGTGAATAAGTCGACTACTTTTTCCATTTCGCTCGCTTCTCCTCTCCATGATACTGAAATAGAATTTGAAGTAGCAGAAGGGGAAGTCGATTTAAATAAGTTAGAAATAACAATCCCCAGAAGAGAAGGGAACATTAAAATTCTTTTATCGTTTAAGTTCTCTTCTTCACAGTTATTTAACTCAGTGGAAATAAACTTCAAAGGGCTATCTCTTTTCCTTTTGGTAAAGCATCTTAAGGACAAATAAAAAATGGGCTTTTTATTTTGGATTAAAACTTCAGTTTAAGTACGGCTCCAGAAATCCAAAAGTGCAACTATACCATAGTTAGCATGTCATACCATTCCGCAGTTTTTAAGTAACAACGAACAAGTTTATGACTTATTTTTTCTTCCGAGTACTTTTAGAAAAGGACTGTATTTAGTGCTTCAGATGTCATTTTTTCTTTTCCTATTAAACAGGATCTTCAAGCTATTATCACAAACTCCACTTAAACTAGCCAACAGACTTAAGTTAAGTGTACACATATTTAAAAAGTGTTAGGCTACATTTAAGGCGTAAAAAACCTAAAAAATAAAACTAAGCCAGTCCTCACAACAGCAACTCTTAAAACCGTTCAAGTTCTGAACGACCGAAGAACACATTAATTTTAAAACAGAAAAATGGTAAATAAGAAGTAAAAACAAACAAATACACATGAGGTAGGAAAATGGAAAATTGTGCCCGCATGTTTTATCAGAGACGACATACAGGCAGTCACTTTAACAGAATCTTTTCTGTAGTTACCCAGGATAAAACCAAGTATCATAACAATCCACAGAAGACTAAGCAAATAAATAGAAAATGAGAAAAATGGTGTAAATAAAAAGAACAAACTAAATTTTACGAAAAAGTAAACATACTTTTATGTTGTATTAGGAAGGATAAAATGAACGCAAACTTTTTTAAAACGTGAAACGTTTCTCAAAACGCGAAACAATTTTACAACAGTTAAAGTTTATTATCTTTACAAAATTCTTCTATTGAATTCTACTCGAGAAATTAAGTCCTTGTCAACCTTGGAAAAGATGAATAAAAATAACATTACTTCAGTATGAACTTCATCTTTTATAAAAATTGTTTATTGAAATCTACTTTAGAAATTAATTTTTTTTATCGTATCTTCATTTTTAGCTGCATTTAGCTTTTGTTTGGACTTCCATTGACGTCATTTCTCTTATCTAACCTTAGAAAGGAAGTACGATAAAATATTTAGCTAAAGATGATGTTGAAGACCAATATCTGTTTACAATGAAAACATCCATTGCATTTGGGGTCTGATATGCTTACTCCAACTTCAGTTTGTGAGATAGGATTCCGAGATTAGAAAAAATCATGCATTTTCGGTCCATAAGATGATAAATCGTAAGGGTAACATTCACGAGTGTAGTACATATAGTAACCTCATATGACACTTTCTGAACAAACGACATGGATCAAAATTGACCAATTTAGTATTTCAACATTTCGAAATACTAAATTGGTCTTTTCCTTAAAATAAAATCATTTGGATAGATTCTGATGAACACATTTCGTTCGAGTCGAATCTTTTGGGATTATATTGATCTAATTAATTAGAATATAATCCACTATAAAGATTTTACTACCCATTTCCGTAGAATAGAATTATTTGGAATGATCATATTGGCCAAGAAGGTCAAAATCGTTTAGAAGTCATGCCGGGAAAACTGCAGGTTGTAAAGTGGGGTTGAGGGGTTCACATGCTAACTAAATTAATTAATATTTAAATAATAACTGATTTGTGTCTGAACTCCGCAGAGGGTTAGAATATATACGGGAGATTAGTTTATAGACTTTCTTGAGCATAATTTGCGAAGGGACAAAGGATATGATGTTATTTTTACCATTATATTACTCGACTCTGAACCATAAAGATGTTGTGGCATATACTGTGTGTCCTGTAAAAGAGATATACGCATTGTGGAAAATTGATATAAAGAATAAATAATGAATTACGGGCTTATATATTCACGTGGATGATTTATTTCTCAAAAGTAGTGCGACCGGAATCTTAAGAACTGAGTCCCTATGATAGATCGTCCTTAGAAAAAAACCTACCAGATCATGATCACATCATCATAAAAAATCCGACAATATCTTGATGATATATCTCGTTATTGGAAAATTTGATCAAATCTTTATTGACGAGATACCTCGTCGAAACCACTTGGAGGGCTTACCATTCTTCATATCGAGGGACAATATTGGAGACTAATCGCTATTTGTATTTAGTTTTGTTGACTGTCATACTGAAAATTCGGACTCATACAGGTAGGATATTGCAAAAGCAATCAAAACTCAAGGCATCTTTAGTTTTTCCACACTGGCGCCTCAACCTTAATCCACTTAGAACTATTACGATAGTTATATCAACCAACGGCATTAGATTCGTGATCAACATAGTTTTTTCATAAAATATTATCAACAGAAAAAGAATTAAAAATTTTATATCACGGAATATCATATCTTACAGAACAGAAGTTATCAGAGCTCAGTTTAACTTCCTTCTCAAAACTGGCAGTAGGCCAGGGCTCTTAAGAGAGATCATCAGATGTAACAAAGTTTTCAAGTGGTTTCAAGAGGTAACAAACCTTTCCATGAAGAAAAAATGACGAATATTTTTTTCTGGAACCAGGGTTATATAAACTTTCTAAAGCCTGAAAAGGGCTTCAAAACAGTATTCACGAATTAAATAATTTATTCAAATTCAGTATTGACTCGTAGAAAACAGTAAGATTAACATATATATTTCCTCTTTTTAATTCTAATAATTTGTGAAATTAAAGACAGACTAACATTTTTCAAGCTTTATAGATGGAGTACATATATAAAACTGCTAAACAAAATATGTAGCCAAGCAACTAACAACCAATCAATATCATCAACCATCAAAATACTATTGTACTTATTAAGAGAACGATTAGAAACCACATGAGCATAAAATACTACGAAAAAATAAAAATGAAACAATTTCAAAGTTTTATCACGTAAAAATAACAATTCTAAGACAACATTAAAGTAATTGTTTTAAGGTTTTAAAATGCGTTCTCTGCTTCGGTGTTAGATATCGATAGAATGAAAAAAAATCCAAATTTCTTTTTTATCGAAGATTTTCTCTGTAGCAATAACACAGATTACACTTGATGAAGCAACATATATACAACGACGCAACAATTTCCAAATTGGTTGATTTCCTATGGGATGATCGAGATTCCTGTATACTCGTTCTTGAAGATACTTTCTTTTATTTTTACTTTATTTCTCACAGATAAATAAACCTTCTTGTCACATTCAATGATCCCGAATGTCCAGACCAATCGTAGATGTCGAGCCAAGAATTTACTTGGTGGACTTTTCTCATGTAGGAAAAGAGACTACTGACAGGAACGAAAAAGACAAAAATGCTACTAATTAGAAGGGATAGTATATCTCTATATGGTTGTATCTACGTAGGTATCTAGAAGTTAAAAACAGTTATTGAAATACACGTGCAAAGAATCAAAGTTATCAGAACAGTGTGCATTTTCATGTATCATAGTCACACTCAAACAAAACACGCAATTTCTAATATTAGAAGACATAATTTTGTAATTATATCGAAGCTCAATTCTGGTTACCCTAACTAGAGAATTGTATTCTGCAATCTAGCAATTTCCGTGTATAAAGTTGTCATTAGTAATCAGAAACATAATATGAAACCAAATTGGCCGCTTAATTGTCTTTCTCATGGTAGAAAAATAGAAAAGCTTGAGCCAGGATGCACAGATAAATATGTCATACATCATCGCTAAAGTTTCAGACAAAGTTATTAGATACAAAAGCTGAGCTAGTTTAAAATGATTACAGAATCACACCCGGAGGATTACTATTTTCCATTAACCGCTCGACATCAAGAGTTATTTGCCATACAACTCTATAGAGCTTACAACCACCCAAGTAGCACTATCTTCAAGACAAACTGCTTGCCAAGGCCTAGAGAAGTTTATCTAAACAAGACATTGGAGTCCTGCTCATCTTTGTGAACAGGAAGACCAAATTAAGCTAGACTTTGTGCGAAGGTATGCGCATTTCAGTGAGTACTCATTAATCATCCTGGTGACTCTAGGGGTTTGGTTTGTCGCTATTAAATTATTTTCTATCTCGCAAGTAACTGGAAACAACAGCTTAAAGAGCATTCCAAACCACTATTTTTGCCCAGATTGAAATTCAAACCTACGATCTGTTGAGCCGAGAAAATTTTGCCTACTAGGTTGGCACCATTTTTTAAGAAAGAACGGGAAACTCGTTACAAAATGTTTTATCTCAACCACACCAGGAAAAGGATTAAATTTAGTAGTGGCGCCATGATTTGTGCAGGTATAGTGCTAAAAAGTCATAGAGTTCCACATCATATACAGAAAGATTTTTACAACTCTAAGGTAATACGGTGCGTCTTCGTCCAAATATGTTAGAATGTATGTTAGATAAGCAATACAGATTGATTTTGACTCAATTTAGACCAGTGGTTTCCAAACTTTATGTTTCTACACCCCACTTTAAAAATATAATATTGGTGACCCTTCCTTTATTTCATAAAATAATAGACACATTTTTAAATGGTAAAAATGAATTAATACAAAAATGGATAAACATAATTGACAGAATAACAAGCTTTTATTACATATATTTATTTTTAAATTAATTTATTTTTAATGCAATGGATGTGCTTGTTTATTAGCACAACGTTTTTCAAATCTAGGTGTCATTGAAGAGAGTGCTACTCGTAGCTCTTTTTCTACTACTAAACGGGCTCGATATTTGGATTTCATTGCAGCTAATGCAGAAAATACCGTTTCGTATAAATATGATGTTACGAATGGCAGCAGTACTTGCATTGCTTTGCTTGACAAAGTATTATATTCTTCACTTCGATTCAACAAAAATTGAACTAGGGTTCCACCCTGAAATTTTTGTTTCAATGAAGTATCGCATGATAATTTTATCAATTTTTCCTTTTCAATAGTTGTTAATCCAAAAATTCATCATCTTGATCATCCACGAATGGATTCTGTATCCGCGCGAACTTAGTAAAATCAAGATCTTCGAAATAATGTGAAAAGTGCATTAGCAAACCATCCAAGTGTTCAATAAATAGATATTTGTTTGCTTCAATATTAACTCCGGTGCAAAATCATTTAAAAGAG
This sequence comes from Meta bourneti, assembly GCA_933210815.1. NCBI lineage: Eukaryota > Metazoa > Arthropoda > Arachnida > Araneae > Tetragnathidae > Meta > Meta bourneti. The sequence continues at coordinate 56,209,181 of OW119922.1, read as the reverse complement.
GAAACATTTAGAACTTATTTTTTTGTAAATTTGATTTCCATAGCTCCAATTTTTTTATGAATGCTTTCACTTTATCTTTTTGAATCAGTGAATGCATTTGTGGTCCTTGCATTGATTTATTCAAAACACTCGATTTTCCAAAAATTTCAACCAAATAGGCAAGTTTAACAACAAAGTTATCATTTCTAAACAAATTTGCCTTTTCATTATGATTTTCACCACGAAAAATTGCGATCTCTTCTTTGAGTTCAAACACCCTTTGAATAACTTTTGCACGAGATAACCAGCGCATATCACAATAGTATTGAAGTGAGGTATGATTAACTTCCATATTTTCACACAGCTTTGCAAACAACCTAACTTTTAAAGGACTGTTTTTATGTAGTTTATAATTTTGTAACTTTGTAAAAATGTTAAGTTCCTAGCTCATATTTTTTGACACAAGAGCTGCTCTGAAGCATGCAGTGCGTACAGATAACTTTGGGTGCTTTCTTTTTAACTAATGCTTGAAGACCTGCCTTGTGTCCTGATATTGACTGTGCACCGTCAGTAGAGTCCAATGAAGTTATTTCACTTTATATCGTTCTTATAAAAAAGTGTTAGTTATATTAAAAATTTCATTGGATGTGGCCTTTCCAGGAATTGGGTTGCAAAATAATATATCTTCTATTATATTAGTTTCTGCAACATATCGAACATATGCAATTAAATGAGCATATTTAGCTACATCAGTTGCCTCATCTACTTGTATGACGAATTTCGAAGTACGCAGTCGAGAAACTAACAGATCGCAAAGATCTTCAGATATATCATCGATTCTTCTGCCAACTGTATTATCAGCAAGCGGTATTTGTCGTAACTGTTTCACATATGATTCGCCGAACATTATTTTTACCACATCAATAGCTGCTGGCAAAACTAGAGTTTCTCCTATTGTGTGGGTTTTTACATTTCGCGATTCTGTAAGAAACTTGGTATGACACTAGCAATGCATTTGATGGAACAGAAACTATTTTTTTGAACGTTTGCTTTTGTTTATTAAATTCATCTAATTTTCTTTGAACAAATTTTATGGGCTTACCAACGTATTCAAATGCATAGTTTTAAGGGGCCTTTTTAATTTGCCTGTTCTCATACTATCTGCAGCCAAAGCTTTCGTACAAAACAAACACATTGGTTTTTCCAAGCCATCTATGATAACACTTATGAATCCTAATGATAAATAGGTTGAATCGTATTTTGTTGTCTTGGGAGTTCTACCTCCTTGTTCCCTGTATTCCCGCTACCTTTACTTGTATCAGCATCGATATCTTCATTATTAGAGGATTTTCTTTTGTAACCAGTCACAAAAATTTATCCATTCGTCTAAAAATATTAGGATAAATTTATATTCTTGAAAATACAACTTCTAAATTACTAATGATTATTATCAGTAAGTAATCACATAAAAAACAATGAAAAGCACAATAGCACACCGCTGAAATGCTTCTGTTGAAACTTTAGCTATGACTGACGTTTGAATTTGAGGGTATTGTTTTGATGATTCTTGCTACTAACAGTTCTAGCGGCCATTTTATAGACTATGCACTTCCAAACTGCAAACCAATGGTGTCATCCAATTTCCGAAACAAGGAGTTTCCAGTAAGAAAACCAATCTTTACTGTAGTTACAAAAACCATATTTTCTACTATTCAGCTAATACTATACTATGAAATCTACCTATATATGTCATACATAGTACGCACTAAGTTATATGTATTACATATACTAATCATAATTCATCAATTCATTTCAGTGAAATATATTTTTTTCCAAATAAATGTTTATTTCATGTTTATTTCGGAGTAAGAGTGAGATAGGTGCGGTAAATGCTTTAAAAATAGGTTATAAAATTTAATGTTATGTTATGAAAGTTTATTTATGTTATGTTATGAAAATTACATTTCTGTTAAACTTTTCGCGCCTCCCTTTGCACTAGTCCGCGCATCCCCAGGTAGGCATGCCTCCCAGTTTGGAAATCGCTGACTTAGACGTTTGATAAAAACAAAGCGTTTGCGTGCATGGCTTTTGTTATAAGATTAATTCTTAGGAAAACTTAAGAACACAAACACATCTTTATTACTGTAAAATTACACCAGAAAAATCGTAAATTAGTAAGTTGTAAGGTCCCAAGAACTCCTGGGTGAGCGTTTTTGTGTTGGACTTGTGACATGAAACCCTTTGGACACGTGACATGAAAAGAAAAACATTGGATGCATTGCCGTACTATAAATCTACCTCGTACCACTTCTAGAGTGGACCGGCTGTTTATGAGTGATGACTTCCTACACCCCTCCTCTTTATACTAGGAATTACATTGGTGTGATGCTCGATATTAAACAGGTTACCAAAAATGGTAAATCAAGAGAGCCTCCATGGTGTTGAAATCCTTCCTTAGCCAGAACGATTCTCAGGTCTCTCTCCCATTCAGCACGTTTGGGATATTCTTGGCAGTCAGTTGCAACACACCAAATTATTAAGGGATCTGGAGTAACAGCTGCAGGATACTTGGCATAATTTGCCACAGGATAGCAAAACGACTTCATTTGACTCAGTATTTATAGTGGCCAAAGGGGGCTCTTCAACCTGCTATTCTATGACCTTTCTGATGTAATTCTACAGCAATAAAGAGTACGCTAGATTAAATACTGGGAAATTTTCTGTCTTCACCTACCCCCATCACACATCCTAAGTATCATTTCAATCAAATACTGGCTTCTTGTGTTTCGATATTTTTCAGAGTTTATTTGATGGGAGTCAACACATTCCTCGGATCTTAATACCATTGAAAATATTAGATGTTATCGAGAGATTTATCCTCGCCTTCCTCCAACCATTTACTTAAGCCGTAAACTGCTTTTACACAGAAATGGCAAACATTGCCTTTTTCCGTTCAGGATAACTGAATTGAAGAGATAAACCGTTGGGGATGAGATTGTATTTATTCTGTGCTAAACATAATATATTTCTACACAAATTTAGGTATTAAAAAGAGTCTGATTGTACTTGCTATGCCTCTCTATAATTTGTATAACTTAATAGTTTATTAAAGTATATTTTTAATAAGATTTGGTGAAGTTGGTACTAAACTTCCAGAAATGTTCAATGTACTATTTTGAGCTTAAATTTTGAGAGGACAGTAAATTAATTGACAATGTAGCGTGGTTCATAAGAAATACATTCCTAATCGATATACAAATATATTTTTCAATTTATTCATCTAACCGATATTAGACTTAAATAGCAAAAATTAATTGATAATTGAATTTGTTTCAAACTACTTCGGATTTTTTGGGCGATGCTTCTAAGATTATAATTGATTTGAATGGAATACGGTGCACCTAATCATCAAGCGCAGTTTAGAAGCTATTTTATTTCATTTTTTTCTAAATATGGGACAATTGCAGAGTAAAAAATGTTTGAATGAAATGAAAAAAAGTTGAATGTGGAAACTTAATTATTTGGGAGTTGCATTAATCAACAAATATATATCTAATAAGTCAAAATCCAATTCACAATTCAATCTTCGTTTAAAATTAGTACTAATCTAAATTGAACTGAATGCATTTTGCGATGATGCAAATTAAAGTTTATCGATGTTCAGCTAATTTTGTAGGAAGAATGAAATCAAAAGCAAACACCCGTTCTTAATTTGAGTATTTTAATTGATTCTAAGTGTGTCTCGAATAATTCATCTTATTGATCCCAAAGGTATTCTCTAAGCCCAAATGAAATTTGGTCAAATATCCCTAAACCTCTAACTTTTTATCTAATATTAATTTAGTTGAATCTAACTAGGATTAAATTGAGAAAGTTAACAAGGATTAAGTTATAAGAATAAACTCATTTCTTAATAATCTTTATGACAAATTGATATTTTATCCAAAATGATTAAATTTCTGTGAAAATATCAAGGTTTATTAAGTGGTTGAGCAAACAGATAATTACCGAACTTAAGTATAAATGTGTTGAAGGTTACTATAAAATTGTATATTTAGAAGAAAACGTAAATGTAACAAAATGTGCGTTCATAAAACAAAAAATATAAAAGTAATATATTGTAGCATTAATATTTGTTGAAAATATAATGACATGTTATTTTCAGTTCGGAGTTTTTGTCTACCACTCAGTAGGTCCCAGGTTCGAATCTCGGTTTGTATGGATGTTGGTGATTATCCCTGTTAGGAAAAGCAGCAATGGCCCACTCCATCACAAATAAAGACCTTTAGAGCCAATTGTCACCAAGTGCGCCAATGTGACACTCAAATGCTTCAAGAATCTCCTATAGAAAATGGGCTGTCACATTTCTACGGCAAAACTGCTTCAGGTTTTCTATCTGAAGCTGTTCTCGTGGTAAACAGACAGTAGGTATACATAAGAGTGTTTTCTAAAGCTAAATGCAGAGGGCGCTAATGTTTTGGTGAACTCTTTCGTAACTTGACATGTTATTCGAATGCAATTTCAGTTCATCGGTTATATAAAAAATTAACATCAAACATCACCAAAGTAGCAATAATTAAATTAATTCTTAAACGGAAGTTATTATCTTCTCTTTGGTACTTTGTTTAATGTTTTCACTGAATACTCTCTCATGGAAAAGAGTACATGCGTACATTAGTTTATCGATGTTGAATGATTTAGTTGTATGGAGGTATTAGAATAAAATAGTAGCTCATATACAGTTAATATAAATAAGTGTATTTACTTGAGATAGGTAGGTAGATAAAATAACGTCGCACTAGAGCAACACAATGGGCTATTGGGATGATCCGGAATCAATCCCGAAGGGGAAGATCCGAGGACAATACCTCGTCATTTTGAACCAGTGTCAGATGACGAGGTCAACAACTGAACTGGCACACCACTCTCCAAACTTCCACAACGCCCGCGTGAGGATATTTGAGGCAACGACAGATTTAACGCTTACCAGCCCCCATGTACATGATGGTCTTTGGTTGGATCGAGTTTCAAACTCGCAGCCCACCGGTTGCTAATCCTCTACTCTTCCAACTTACCATGCTCCTGTAATTATTTGAAAAATAGCTACGGTCCTTTCGTGTACTTTTTGCCACATGTGTGGAACCAGTTAGACGCCGTCAGCTAAGTGCTGTGGTAATATAATAATGGCAAAGTGGTAATATGTGGATGCTCCAACACCTCACTGTACTATCTGTCCGATCCCATATCCCACCCCTACTATTTAACCTACATGATAACATGCGTTGTCGTGGAACACACAAGATGGAATACCTCGCGCAAAGTGTGTTCGTTTGAGTCTTACATCCAGGCGCAAGTGGTACTCAAGAAAGCGTCGATAGTAAACAGCGTTGACAGTCTACCCCTGTAAACATGTACTTTAAAGCAACGTATACTGCAATATTCACTATAACCCCGTCTTCACATAACAGCATTGTACAACTTAATCTAATCTGTAGTGCATATATTAAAAGAAAGTAGTTATAGGCCTTATGATTATGACTGTATTAAGAAATTATGTAAGGACATTATTAATATGAGTTATGGATAGTTGATCCAGGAATGAGACGTCCAAGCTTCGATAGGGTTAACCTTCCGAGGGGTTTGTTTATACGTCCATTCTGCAACCTGAAGTCTTCCCTGCATGACTTCTGACCTGTTTTAGACTTTTCAATCAATAGATGTACTTTTTAGTCATATGTTTTGTGGGAAAAAGCAATACCACACTACTCGGAAATCTCGTGACGCTCAGAGGGTTAAAGTCAGAAGAGAGAAAAGCATGTGCTAAACGAGCCGGGAATGGGAAAGGTAGTCCACAATTAGCAAATTTCGGTGTTCGGTCAGAGGGGTCAGAGAAAGGGATGCAATCGCATTGCATTAATAATGAGTCTGTGCCCGGGAACTCGATCGAGGGAAGAATATCGAATGTAAAGTGTTTCTCTAGATATCCTTGCCCTGAAAGAATTCTGGCAGCAATGCAAGCGTTGGCAACCGTGTTTTATGTGTCTCCAGCAGCATGTATACTCTACATCACCATGTTACTACTTTATTACACCTCCCGTTTATACAGTGATGCATAAGGAAATGGTTAAGAAAGCCAGGAACTAAAGGAGATACATTAACTGAGAGATTTTCAGAAAGTAATTGACATATATGTAAGGTTGGATGGTTGATTTCTTTATGGCGCAAGGTCTAGCCAAACAGAGCCAAGAAATGTTTTCCGTATAGTACATAACCACAAAAGCAAAGTTTTTACTGACATAGAAGAGGGAAATACACCCAGGGTAGATACAGAAATCAAACCTGCGCCTCACACAGCTCACAGGCTGTTAGCGCATTGAGCAAACCCACTGCCACGTCGTCCCATATGTATGTAGCCCGTTGTGTTTCTCAAGTGTGACGTTAATTCAACTACCCAGCTACACATATGTGTGCAAGCAAGGGCATAAGAGAGAAAAGAAAATGTTAAGGGGCCACATTCTGTTGAATCGCGTCCAGTGTCAGTTCCCTGTGACGTTTATTAAAATATATTTCTGTATACACAGGGTGTCTACAGCTCTTCCCCTGTGAAACTCGATTCCATTTGATTGGGATTATGTGATAGACTTATCATGGTGCACGATGCAATAGCTCCACTCTCGTTGCTTGAGCAGGTAAATGTCGTAAATTTAAATGCTTGAAATTTAAAACCACATACATGTTGGCGTGGTGTGAAAGTTTGGGGAGTGGGGTGCCAGCTCAGGTGTTGACCTTGTAATCTGGCGGTGGTGATGATGGTAAATGACCAGGTGTTGCACTCGGATCTTTCCCTTTGCGATAGCCCACAGTACGATTAATTACGTACCTAAAATCATACTCCTAAGTATGCAAAGAAAGATGATCTCAGTATGAAATATATTTATAAATACATAGAAAATGCGTGTAAACGAGGCATTCTTTACGTGTTATCTAATAGATCATTAACTATAAATGTAATTTCATGCTTTTGGAATTCCTTCGAAATAAAGTTATTTGTATCAATGGTTTGAAGTAAATATTAAAATGGGTACGATAACATAAAAAGCTCTTTTGGCTTCGCTTTTTAAGAAATTGATTTATTGTCTCTATACTTCCTCAAAATTTATTACGTTCAAAACCAAGTATGTTCTTTCTTCTGCGTAGCAATGGTATACTAAGTAAAATATTTCGCCCCATCGCAGATCAAAGCCGTATTTCCTTACTCTCTCACGCATTTAAGTTAGTTATCTAGAATAAGATCAAATAGATCAAGAGTAAAATGAGCTGGATTAGTTAGAACTCCCAAGAGCAACCCTAAATGTTCTTATCGACTTAACTTTGTTTTATGGTTAGATGTTTGGATACCTGAGGAAGCTTTTATTTAGACAAATGCGATTTATGATAGTCTTAAAATACGTACTAAGATAGAAATATCTGCTAATTTTATTACGTTCAGTTTAGAATGGATCCAATGCAACCCAAACTCATTCAGGAAACTGCTTAATTAGAATGTATTGTCTACAGTGGAAGTAATAAAATGATGCAAATTGCTATTAATTTGCTGTGTTGACCTTTTTGTATTTTTTACAGATATCGTGACACATACATACAATCGATATTCGCAAAATTTAGTAATTTAGTACAGTTAATAGATCGCTGATGGACTTTGTAAGTAAAATATTTCGGCAAATCAAGGTTTATAGTCTTACTTTTAATCAATCGCCTCAAGTTAAATTTTCTTCTTCCAATTACCACGGTAACATCGCCGTCCGAATGGCTCGTTTATTTTTACTTTACTTCCGTTTCGTGTGTTGACTTCTCCCTTAACCCGAACAAATGAACCCCTAGCTTCAACTAAAGTGGGAAAATACTTTAAGTACATAAATCGTGGGAAACAGTTCTAGAGGTCACGGTGCTGGTTGGAGTGGGCAATCAATGGTAAAGCAATGAAGTTGAAAATTAACATGGGTTAGACTGGTTACTACTTAACCATGGAATAAAAACTGGAATGTTGAAAAATATGCTTTTGATGCGGTAATGACTTAAATAAGTGGTACGTACAAATTTAGAATAGGTTCTCCTGATAGGGTGTAAAATTTAATGATAGCTTTCATGAGTAGTTTGAAATCAAAATGGTTACTTATCCTGTCATATAAATCTCTGACCATTTAGCTTTGGGGCTGATATTTAGACTTTACAAGGAAAGAAAACCAGATTCAATTAAAACCAAACAGCTCAATAGCCCGAGGGGGTACCATTCTAGCTAAACAAGCTATTATTTATAGCCTTTCCTTGTTGACGTTATTCCGTTCAAGCATTAGCTCATTTTCATTTCCAATTAATTTCGAATCTTAAGCATACGACGTAGAGTTGAAAAGCTAAATGAATGAATGAACCGAATTTCTTTAGAAGCAATTTAAGAAAAATCTAGCTATTGGAATCCTTGTTTGATTAGATCTATAAATAAAGTTCATTTTTTGTTGATATTGAATAGATCAAACGAAATTTTTCACGAATCCCTTAAAGAATAGGACGTGGACCGATGAAAGGTAGAAAACTATTATCGATGAATTGAAATATTTGGGACGATTCAAATGATATGGGCATGTAAACGGATTCATGCATTGCTTTGAAGTACCAATCGGCGTAAGAGTTAGCATTGGAATGAAGTTGAGAAATAATGTAGGATACAGTAAGTTCTTGCTCTTGCAACATATAGATATCTATCTCTTATCTATATTTTAGCATATAGATTACTTTGGGTCGATTGATGAAATTGTCTATTGCTTTCGCGTAATAGCGCAATTAAACGGTAATGTGTTTGATGAAATTGATGTAGATATGATAGAAACGAGCATGTGGTAAGCCAAAGGTGGAATATAACGGATAAAGTATGTCATATTTAGATTGTTGTTAATGAATCCACATCTCCGAATTTTTTTTTGTATTTTCTAATTTTAAGCCATGCATAAGATTTGGATGTTTATTGTTGAAATTTCATCAGGTAGTGAAAGATGGTAAATTTTTAGAAAAACTATTAATCTTTACGATTCTCTAGAGAATAAATAGACAGGGTATCTCTATCACGTTGCAGATGAATATTTTAGATGAAAATAATTCTTATTTGCTTTACTCTATACAGGGTGACCTGTAAAGTCCCTTTAAGCCCTTTAAATTTAAAACAGTGTCTCGTATAGTCAAGGAAGTAACGTGTACTTCCTTGATGAGTAAAGTGACCATGCTGAATTTATTGAGACAGCTTACAGCGCTCCTAACGGCGAAATAAGGAAGTTAAAAAAATAATTCGAAAACTAAAGGAGATCGGCCAAAAAGTTCAATTAGAAAAATGTGCGCAATACCACAATAAAAGCACAGGAAGAAGTTTCATGGAGTTATCTGTAAAATTCGAGGAGATATTCGCGATTGAAATTTGAACTATTCCATGTCTTGAAAAGGGGATCGTCCAGAAATTCAAAAACGTGTTCTCCGGTGCTATACAGTTTTTCTTACCCCTTTCCAGATGTTACCCCTCTCGATTTCTTCCTCTGGGTTTACATCAAAGATCGGGTGTATGAAGCTCCGTCGACAATTTTGCTGGATCTGCGGCAGCGTATCATCGATAGCTGCGCTACTGTCACACCGCAGAATAAGGAATGTGCATGCCGGCGTGCTTGATCGAATATAAATGTGTATTGTGACCGATGGTGGCCTTTTTGAACAAACTCGCTGTGTTTTTGTTTAGCAATAAATTTCTTGCTTTTGCTCATCTGTCTTTTACTTTTCCAATGTGCCACATTGAATAACGCGTATTTGTTTCTGACATTTTCGCATCTGCTCGAAGTTTATCAGGATAAAATTATTAAATAGTAAATCTGCGTTCGTGGCTGTATAGCCGAGAGTTGTTGCGCGAAATTTGTGATTTCGGATCGTCAGTTTTTTTTATTTTCCGGAGTGCGTTTCAGATATTTTTTTATTTATCTTTTTTTTCTTCTTTGTTTGAATTTAAATTCGTCGTTGCTTAACTCAGAAAACTGTATAACACCGGAGAACACGTTTTTGAATTTCTGGACGACCCCTTTTTCAAGGCATGGAATAGTTCAAATTTCTATCACGAATATTTCCCCGATCTCCATGAAACTTTTTCCTGTGCTTTTATTATGGTATTTCGAACATTTTTTTAATTGAACTTTTTGGCCGATCTCCTTTAGTTTTGGAGTTATTTTTTTAACTTCCTTATTTCGCCGCTAGGAGCGCTGTAAGCTGTCTCAATAAATTCAGCATGGTCACTGTACTATTGGTACACGTTACTTCCTTGACTATACGAGACGCTGCTTTAAAATTAAAGGGCTTAAAGGGACTTTACAGGTCACCCTGTATATATGAGTAGTTTTAAGTAACTAGTTGCATATTTTCATCCTAAATGGGCAACAAATAATTTCTAGGAAATCAAGATCGAATGTTCTAAGATTGAATCTATATTTCGTTTTCAGTTTAGCTTCATGTAATGATATTATCAGTTCCTTTTGCGTGATGTATGTGTAACGAAACTGAAATATAAAACCAAAACGTCGTTTTTTGTCGAAATATTTACTGGTTTAAACTCTGATTTATATTGAAAATTAGGATATTTTTCGTGAACTCAAAGTTTACGACTTACATCAATTAATATATTAAAATGAAAATACACTACCTGACATTGAAAATGCAACACCAAGAAGGAGTTGGCAGAAAGTGATGAAATTTGGCAAACAGAGAGAGATAGCAACGAGCAATAAGTGATCTTTATTGCAACATTATACACCTTGCCACTGAGCAGCAAGAACGTCTGATCAGTAGGTTGTAGGACCACCGCGAGCGGCGATACAGGCAGCAACACGTCTACGTACAGACGCAATGAGCGTGCGGATGGTGTCCTGAGGGATGGCTGCCCATTCCCTGTCAACCATTTGCCATTCGTCTTCTGAACGTGCCGGTGGCAACGCATGCAAGCGACGTCCAATGACGTCCCAGAGATGTTCGATAGGTGAGAAATCAGGGGAGACAGCTGGCCAGGGAAGCACATGGGTACCTTGCAGGGCATGTTGGCTGATGCGTGCCGTGTGCGGCCGGGCGTTATCCTGCTAGAAAATGGCATTGGGCACCCCCTGAAAGAAAGGTAGTGTCACCAGCTGCAGCACGTCAACCACGTATCGTTGGGCCCTCACAGTACCCTGAATACGGACCAGAGTTGACCTGCTATCGTAGGCGATGGCGCCCCAAACCATTATACCGCGTTGTCTCGCGGTATGGCGTTCCACAGATGCGGCCGGATTGGCCCTGTCACCACGTCGGCGCCAAACTCGCACACGGCGACTGTCATTGCTAAAACAGAAGCGTGATTCGTCTGAGAACACCACCCTGTGCCATTCCGTCGTCCACGTTGCTCTATCCCGACACCATTGCAAACGGAGACGTCTGTGCTGTTGGGTCAATGGTAGTCGTCTCAACGCCATGAGTGCAGGCCGCCAGCGATCAATCGGCGGTTAATGGTCCTGGACGATATGGGAGCATCAAGGGTGTCCTGCACATGCTGCAAAAGGGCGACAGACGTGGCTTGCGGGGCCGCCGATGCTTTCCGGCAGATGTGTCGGTCCACGCGTGTTGACGTCACTCTGGCTGCACCGGAACCCCTGAAACGTGCCACATTCCATTGGTCCAACCATCTGTGCCACAACCGGTGCACCGTGGACGCGTGTAGGTGGGTATCTGCTGAGATTTGACGTATGGACCAACCTGCCCTTCTGAGGCCAATCACCATACCCCTCGTGAAGTCGTCTGTTTGCTGGAACTGTCTTGATTGGCGGCGTCCTGGCATTCTCCGCTACTAGACGTTTCCTCTGAGATACAAAAAACAAATTGCAACTTGATTTACCTGGCAAACAGAGCGGCGCGAAACTGACCACTTTTGCAGGTTCCTTCCCTGGTTTTTCACTCGCCGTGCGCGGGACAGCTGCGCAGTCATTTACATATCTCGGTGAGCTGCGTCTACCCTGTAAATTTCATCCAGTTCTGCGCACTCCTTCTGGGTGTTGCATTTTCAATGTCAGGTAGTGTATAATGACTTCTTATTCTGAAGTAGTTTGCATTTTAAGGATTTGAAAATATTTTAAAGATTAATTTATTTAAAGATTTGAAACTAAGACAGATATCTTGATAAAAAATGTTCTACATTTGTTATATATAGTATAGATTTTTGCTATAGTCTTCAAATGCGAGAGTGAGTTATAAGATTGAAATGTGAAGAGATATTTTTCGAGAAACTAGACGTACTGTCACCATAGGAAATGTATTAAAAGCAGAAAATTCAATACAAAGAATTGTAATTAGAAAGAAACTATTGAAGGTATATTAAAACTAATCTTCTGCAATGTTGAGATAATACTTGCTTTGCCTATACTTTACAGCTAAGGTGAAGATAATTAGATACAAAACATTTCTATGGTTTTAAAGCAACTCATTTCAAAGAGAAAAAATATCACTACCACAAAATGAAATTAAATGGTCAATAAATGGGACATTTTCCCTAGGCTGCTGAAAGTACGTTAAAAATGTGTAAGCCTTTGAGTTTTTGTAAAAATGATTTAATTTACTATCGTAAAAGAGAAATTTAGTTAGACTTAAACTGTGTATTTGAAATAACTTTTAAGTTAAGATGTTCAAGGGTACTTAAAAATTTATTTTGATGGAAATAATTTTAATTGAGTGGAAAACATTAATTCCCAAAGTATATTCAGGCAGCTATTAAAATCGTTTTGATATGCATCGAAGCACAAAATGGTGTAGGAAAGAAAAACTGATTTTAATAAGAAAATATATACAGTTTTTTTAATTGAATATTGATTGAAATTTGATAAATATAATAATTTTTTGCCTATGCATCTACAAGATTTTAGTATTTAATACATTAAATATATAATTACTTGATTTATAACAGAACAGTTTTGGGGAAAATTTTTATAATGGTGTGGAATTAATTTTGGTTCATAGGGCATATTACTCAATTCAAACATATAATATTAACTTGAAATAAAATGCTACGTGAAAATTCTTCCTGTATCCCATTTTTATGAAATTAAGCTAACACATTAAAATTCTTTACATATGATAAAGATCTAACCTTAACCTTAAAAATGCGTCTCTGTAGTAAAATCAACAATTCGAAGAAAGTTATTCAGATAGAATCTTAAGGGTAGACAAAAATAATTCCAATTAAAATTACTGACAAATGTATGAGAAACTTATAAGTAGTTATGATGCATCTAAAAATTTGCTTGTTCTAAATCGATTTCTTATTCATGTGTAAACTAGAAGTAATAAAAAGTTTCTTTTTTAAAGCCACTTCTGTGTTTTTTAATTCAGAGGAAATATGCCATTTTAATTGACTTTCTACATCAAAATAAGATGTGTTCTTTTAATTGACTTTCAGAAGGTATAAGCAAATGTATTTAATTTAAATCAATTAGTATAATTTTTAGGCTTGACGTAATTTAATTTATATGCATGATTTAATTTTATACTCTCTCTCTAAGAAATAAATAATAAACTCCACTCAAAATTTCGAAATTTCGAATTCAAATTATGCAGTAAAAGCATGCAAGAATCTTGTTTTTTTAAGAAAAAAGAGGCGAATCTAATATCGTCTCGTTATTTGCATCTGCGTACATTTTTCCTCCGGTTATTATTTTTGTTAAAACCACTGAAGATATTTTTCATGCAGTTTCTTTAAAAATATGGCAGGTGGATTTCACTAATTACCAATGTTTTCTTTCGAATTTTGAGAATGCTCTTCAACATCTTGAATAATTTTACTTCTAATAATGTATCATGTTTTATTCCTACACTTGTCGTAAGAGAGCCATAAACAAAAATGCATCGCAAAAGCATTAAAATTAGCTAAGAATGTCAAAAATTATTTTTTCGTTGACAATTTTTTATGACAATAATCAAATTATCGTGACATAAAATCCTTTTCTTCAAGAAAGATATTATTTGAATACTCAGAATATTGTATTGAAGATCTGCAAACCACGAATGTCAAGCTTCCTGATAAATAAGTGTCAGTAAGTGTTTCATTTTAGTTTGATATTTTTATTCTATTACTAGCAGAATTACCTGGTGTTACTCGGGTTGAATTGATTAACTAACCTCTTTCGCTAATAAATTGTAATTCCTATTCATCGTATCTAACGACTACCACACTTTAATAAATGTACACACTTGTTAAATATACAATTTCACAAATGTAAATAAATGTCATATTTAACACTTTTGTAAAATTTAAATTTTTAGTAAAAAAGAAAAGTCTCTAGAGTGTACCAATATTACCCAGAATGCATAGAATAGTTCAGAGTATGCATATAAATGCCTTGTATGTCATTTAAAAACAAAAGCGTTTCCTAAAATTATCATGCAATGATTAAAAATTTTTTAAAACCAATTAAACCATAACCTACCTTGCTTACAGTTATTGAACAAAAAACATCAAATTAAAAGTCCGGAAATACATCTTTAAACAGATTTTAAAAAGCTTCGAACAAGAAGTAATGAATGTATCTGTTTTTTCACTATAAATAGAATCTTGGAAATAACGGACAAAAATATAAAAAAGCAAACGATTAAAAAAATACCAATTTCGCCATATTAGCTACCAGTCCTATTTTAAAAGGTTTTGTTCTTGTTCTTTATAGTTAATATCTTTATAGTCTATCCCAAATATTCAGATTTTTTTTTATATTTCGTAAAGAAAAATTAAGGCTCGAAATAAACTATTAGAATTTAAATTGCGTAAAAATAGTTTTGGAAAAATAATTGATATTTCAGCAGCACTGGTAAAGCAATCCAAGTAATTTTAATGGTCAATATACCTCCCAGCTACTCCACAACTATCAAATTATGGTTGATTTAAGTATAGTTACTCAGATTTTTTAACACGAAACTTCCCTAAATATGTAAGCAAAGAAATTTTAAATAATGCATTCACTAAATTAAAATATGGTGTATCAAATGTAGAACACATTGAATTAAAATATGTTGAATAAATCTTATGTGATACGTGTACAAACACAAAATCGAACACAGAACGGGAAGACGGACAGACAAACGCAACCAAGTTCAGTCACTAAATGAATGTAAGTACTTACAGTATGCAAAGTTTCAAGAAAGTTAGACTGATTTTCATCAGAAGGGCCCAAAACAGATAGAAAACTTAAAATGGGTCGAAAATATTCAATGTACAAACAAACACTCCATTCTTATTTATATAGATAAACTTCTATATCATAGAAAATTCCATCCCCAAATCACCAGTGTTACGCTTCTTGATAAAAAAGTCAGTAAAACTTCAATTTTCGTTAGGTATTTTTATTATACGATCCTCTATTCTATTAGAATCTGCTTCTTTCAAATTGTATTTGGCATTTTTTCTTTTTTTAACTTACTTGATTGTTTTGATCTTATATACTCCCACTAGACATTGTCTCCAACGTTTAAGAATAAACATATTTGTTTGTCTATAAATTTAGTTTCCAAAGGATAACTGTGGTGAATATTATTTTTATTTTATAAAACTATAATCTTAAACAGATTTTAACTATTAATCTGATTCGACAATCAGATTAATAGTTAAAAATAACAACTTAATAAAAATAAATAAAAATTACAAAAGAATTGATGTTACGGAAAAACTTCATCCTTAAGCTACGAGAGGTTTTTCTTTAAATGGCGCAAGTATTTTGTTGGTAAAAAGGGTTTCCTGTACTTATTTCGGAAGTGACGTCACGGCTGCATTTTAAGGTAACTCCATTATCTACTGAGCAAGAGCATTGGCTAAAGGAAGTAAAATCTTTGCCTTCCGGTGGTTTGTTTCTTTAAACTGAAAATTCTTTCCATGAAAGAAAGGTTTATTTTATAATGCAATCTACGTTATTTCTAACACCTCGAACCGTATGAATGACTTTTTTAAGTGCCTTGTTGACCTGATGATATTAAACATCATTATTGATACATATTTGGTAGTTATTCGATACTTTTGGATAGTTGTTTAGATTATACACCACAAAGTTTCGACATTGATGTCCATGGACAGGGCAAGATTTAAAATCTTTGTTAAAAATGGTAAAATATTTTCTATTTACAATGGTATCACAAACTCGAAACCCTCCAAGTAGTTTCGAGATATCTCGTCCAATCAAGTTCTGGTCAGTTTTGCTAATAACGAGACACCTTTTCGAGACAACCACCAGGAGGGATAATGCCATAGCAACATCATAAACATAGGTTTTCCGAAGCCGCCTTCTGGCTGTTCAACCAGCATCACCTATCCACTCACAGGAATGACAGTCGGAATAAAAACGATACCAAGTGCTGCTTAGGTTTTCCACACCATGGGACCTACTGGGACTACCACAAATATTATATTTGTCACCAGTAACAAATAACTTTATTCCATAAGTTTGTGTTCTTCAATAAATATTTTAGCGAGCTATAAAAGCTTAACTTTCTTCCACAACTTGATACATTTGTTTATCTATACAAGTGGACAAATTTTGGACAATTATTATAGCTACAAATGATTTGGAAGTAAGTCTAACCACACTTTTGGGTTAAGCTTTTGATTTCCTAATTTTTTCTTATACTTCAACTATCCTTAACTTTCAACTAGTTGGTCCCGTCTCTCGTGCTTTATTTTCTGGACACAAGTATGACGTAACCCTCCAAGTGGCTTCAGCGAAATATCTCGTATATCAAAATCTGAGTAATTTTGCTAGTGACGAGATATTTTGTTCATTAAGATTTGGTAAGTTTTGCTAATTATGAGATACCATGTCGAGACAACCACTAGGAGAGTTATCCTAAAATTTTAAAAAGTTGACTTCGACTAATAGATCTACAATCTCCGATAAGACTAAAATTATTTTCCGAAATAAACACACACAACAAATTCTTAACACATCTTTTACAAACTACTAATTTCAATTTCAAATATAAAAAGCACAATGTTTTAATTGTATTATAATCATCTTCCCTAAAATGTATATATATATATATATTTATATTAAGACTGTTATAGGTATTTAAAATATTTTTTTATAAAAGAGTAATCTCAATTTTTAACTTAAAATATTGTCTAATTATTTTTAGAATGAATTACGAATGAAAATTAGTGTGCTTTTATTGATCTGTATATATCGATAATAAATTATCTGAGCTTGTATGCATAGCCATTGCAATTTTGCATAATTTGTCTAGTATTTTTAATTTATTAAATTATACGTACAGTCGCGGAGTAAAAACGAACCACCTCCTTTATTTCGTGCATTATTCATAGTAGAGCAAATTCAAAGATATTATTCAATAGGGAATAACGTCGTCTACAAATTCAAATGCAAAAAGCTTGCATAAGGGGATGTATTCATATCAAATTTTGCACAAACAACAAAATTTCCAATAGAAACACCATGTTTTGATGCCTTAATCAAATTCTGCATCGTTAAAATATTCTGAACATGAAATTTCATGACTTTACTATCTTTATATCCGGAGATATTCAATATTAAAGTTGCTGTCAATTTCAGGGATCATCTCTACATTGAAAATCGCTATTCGTAGATCGAGATTAATTGTAGTTATAGCTACCCGAATTTCAACTTTGAACACTATTTCAAACGTATTTGTCAGAGCGTGCAAACGATCCGTGAATCCGAGGTTTGTCAAAATTTTGGTTGCCTCCTAAAATCGCTATAATGAGGAAAATTTAATGTAACGCAAAAACTAACCATTGGAATGAGCTGAAATTTTGCATGGTCATATTAGAAGTATTTCTGAATCGATTCCAATCAAAATATAGTAAGGTCCCAATTCATAATTTTGTCAAACAGTAATTTAATAATTATTGTTGCATACTAAAAACTATTTTAAAAATAAAATACTAGGTGGACTTTGTTTGGGTTGCTTAACAGTAACATTGTACAAAATATCAACACAATAGAAATATTATTTAGGAAGATATCCATAAAAATCTTAGAAACTGACTTAACAATAGAAGATCCAATCTTTCCGTACTCATAACTTCGAAACGGTTAAGACCTAATGACATGAAATTTGGTATCTGAAGTTAAATTTTGATATATGTAGATTCGAAATTGGGTTCGAAATAGGGGGTTTCTATTGAAAATTATGAAGTTGGTGCTCAATTTAATATGAAGACGGTCTCTTATGCAAATTCCATGCATTTGAATTTATAGAAGACGTTAGTTCCTGCCAAATGCCATCTTTGAATTTTATCTTAAAATTGCCCGAATGAAAAGGGGTGGCTCGTTTTTTTCTCGCGGCTTGCATGAAACAAATAAACCTGAAAAAGATATTTAAAAATAAAAATAGTTAAAAAACGAGAAGTGTATTTTTCATTTTTGGAGTTACGGCAGATGAGAAACGTTAATATCAAAATGCAATTTTGTGTAAGCGAAAAACGAAAACACAACTCTGCACTCACTTATGTGTTATATTCTGTCAAATGGTATTCGATCATCTTACTCCACGCTTTTGAATGATGGCCGATTTTTTGTTGCATTTTTTTATTTTTGAAATACGATCAGCTGTCTTTCATGAATAGTTTTTGACCAGCGAAACCTTTCTCTTACAGGAAGGGAGCATCATTCGAAGGCAACTGACATTTTGGCCTTCCAAATGATGCATTTGGCGCCAAGACAGACGTCGCCAACCTAACCTATGAGCTTTGTACAAAGGAAAGCAAAATCACGTAAACAAAGAACCATCAGTAAAACATAAAAAAGTCTGTTAAGTCCTCGCTACTCAGTACATACCTTCATTTATGCATTTTGCAACCATAGAGGTATTTGTATAACAAAAAGTATTAATTTTTTTCACGAATGAAAAATCAATAATACGAAATAAATTTTTCTACAATATTGATCGACTGGAATAATGAATATCCTCTTATTTGATAATTGATTCTGTTTCAACTCTTCTTTTATTTCAGAATATACATGCTGTTTTTAAAGAAAGTAATGTATCAGATTATATATTTTAAAGAAAGTCCAGGACTTGTCTGGAACTATGAACTTTTGAATAGTTAAAATCCCACCCATCGTCTCAGTCTATTGTTTCGTACAATATTCAATCCGTTTCGTTCAGTCAATGACAGTTTTCAGGAAATAAGAAGATCAGAGCATACTTTCTAAGTATTCTTTTAGTTCTGTTAATGATATTTCGCTCACATTATATGAGCCATTCTTTTGGAGATATAACGAAAAAGGAACGATCGCCTTTCTCGTTAAATTTTACTTAGTTCCAATCTTTTGTGTTTATTTAATGAGTTGTCCGAAAACAGGAAGACAGGCGTTTATATTTCCGAGTTTCTTCCTTTGCTTACGCTTTTCTACAAAGTAATGTCATGTGACTTTGTCACGTGATGACGAGAAAAAGTGATAGAACAAATTTGTAAACCGGCTAAGCATTTTCCGAATCAGCAACTTCGCCTTTTGGACATGTTTGAGTATAAAACATATCTATATCTATAATATGGCATGTGACTATGTCATGTGATGACTAGAAAAAGAGGTAGAACAAATTTGTAAATATTCCGCTACACATTTTCCGAAGCAGCAACTTTATCTTCTTTCGATTATGTTTGAATATGAAAGGTAGCTATTGAAATACATCTGAATTTTTGTTCAAAAATCAAACGGACTGCAACATTATTAAAAAACAAGACATTAAAAAGATATCACAAACAGTACAAACATTATTTCAAGAATACGATTCTTAGAAATGGCACAGATAAAATATAACTTTATTACGAGTATTGTTTATTTTCTTGATTAAAATATTTTAAATATCTGTTTTGAAAACTGAGTGTGGTAGGAAATTTCAAACTGTATTTGAATTTCGTCCCAAGTAAAGTGCACATTTTATGCTATAAAACAAGAAAACCACTTTAATATTCAATTATTTTGCTACAAAAGGAATTTAATGGATTAAAAAATCAGTATCAAATGCCATAACACATTCTCTGCACACACACACACACAGAACACGGAATATTAATTAACGTAATACTCTAGGGGCATTTATAACCTAAAACAAATTTATAAACTAATTATGCATTCACATTTGAAAATCTTGTCTCTAGGAGCAATTTTGAATTATTAACTTTGTTTCCTTCTAAGCTTTGTTTAAAGGACCAAACAATTTTTAAAGCTGTGTAATTGATCCCTCTTCCGATGCATTTTCAAAGGAAGGTTTGGATAGTACAGTAAACAAAAATCTATTGCATGACACTCATTTTTAAAGATAAAAGAGGCTTACGTGTTATTATCTGGAGTTAATTAGACAAGTCAGTGTGAAATAAAAACGTAGTCATTTGGATAACAAAGGATCTGAGTAACAATTTCACTTTCCTTGTGGATTACTGTGCAAAGTTTACTGCATGCTTGTTTAGTTACTCCAGGCGTTGTGATTCCAAGACTTTTATTTTATTGATTGCAGAATCCTGTTAATACTTCTTTTCATTCCTTAGAGCTATGTTGGAGTACATGGAATTTCTTCAGTAGTTTTTCTCACTAATTAATCAAGAATAGGGTATTTACGACTACAGCATATCTATGAACCCAGGATTTAAATAGAAGCCTTTTCCTCTTTACCAATAGGTTTTTCATTTCTAGATAAAGACATGAATCGAAAAGATACCAAAAAGTTTGGAAATCTCTATTATAGGGTATTCTACATATGTAGTCAATCGAACAGATTAAAAAAATGGCTTTGCTCAATTCTATATTGATCTGTAAAGAATTATAGAAAATATAGAGATTTAATTATCGCGGAATTAGCACAATTTTATACAGCACTGACATAAAAGTATAACTAATTTTTTAGACGAATTGCTAAACGAAAAGAAATACTTGTGCTTCAAGTAGTTAACGAAGATGCAAATGGTACAAATCCTTATGCAATTAATTTTCAGGTTAATTTCTTTCTATTCATTACCCAAATTATGCAATAATGACGAAAAAACTGTTGCCAAATTTATATTTAATTAAGTGAATTGGAACATGGATACATGAATTAACCATACCCATCAATTTATGATGCTTATCAAGCAGACTGAATTGTATTAACGAGAGTAAATTTATACAACAGAACGTGATTTCAAAGGTATGATACACTGGTCTACCATACCACTAAGTCTGGACATTAAATATTCGTGTGTGTGAGTACAGGATACTTATAACTACATTAACCCTCTGAGTGTTATGAGTTTTCCAAGTAGTGCAGTACTTTATTTTCCCCACAACACTCGTTTTTCATGTATTGTTTAAAATAATTTCAGGAAGAAGGATTCGATTGATCAAGGAGGTCAAAGCTCATCAAAAACCATGCAGGGAAGACTGCAGGTTGCATGAAGGATTTATGCGAGAGAACCGCTATGAGGGCTAAGGCAATTCAATTTACAAGATAAATATACATATAACAATAACACTACCATTCCTTCTGTAAATAAATTCACGACGCCTAAAATGGTTTCAATTTTTGTGCTAAATCTATACGTGTCATATGGTAGGTAGTTAATTAATGTCGCAC
This sequence comes from Meta bourneti, assembly GCA_933210815.1. NCBI lineage: Eukaryota > Metazoa > Arthropoda > Arachnida > Araneae > Tetragnathidae > Meta > Meta bourneti. The sequence continues at coordinate 56,187,533 of OW119922.1, read as the reverse complement.
TTGAGCTACACAACGGGCTATTGGCGACGGTATGGGATCAATCCCGAAGGGAAAGATCAAGGACAACGCCTCGTCATTTTGAATCACGGTCAGATAACGAGATACGTGTCATAAAATCTGTCATTAAATATTTAGTGTTACGTGACAAAAAGGAAAAATATCTTGAACAGTGAGTCAACAAATTTATAGTGTAAGAAATATATAGTTGACTTAAAGCAGAAACTCATTGATACTTTTTTGGAGACATTAAGTGTTTATTTTCACGATGAGAAATACATAGTTGTAATCTATTTAAGAGATGTAAAACCCTACAAATGCTTATGCTTTTTACTTTTTGACCTAAAAACGAATAATTAGTCTTTAAACAGCTATACAGTGAGAATTTATTTTTGTCAATTACCGAGTTTCTGCCCTGAGCAAACGATATTTAAAAAGAATCTTCCTGTTTAATTTCATAGATAGCCTGAAAAGAAAGGAGTTCCAAAAATAATGAAATACGACTTTTGTTGATATCTTGAAAAATTATTACATTTTTCGGAATTGTGTTGAACAGATAAAAGCTCTTAGGTTATTGATATCACTTTAAATTCGAAACTAAGACTCGAAAATTCCTGTCCATGGAATCTTTGGTAACATATGTTCATGAGATATTTTCTACAAGGTGACAAATGATATTAAGAATTTAATTTGTTGACTTGATACACAATTAAGGTATTTGGAACTGACGATATGACGGTTATTTGTTAGTATTGCGGCATTTTCCAGAAGTTACTGAAAGATTCATGTTGAGGAAGGGGAAGGAGTAATGTAACAGGAAGGCGAAAGGACAGGTTATTAGGTGTGTTGACACCATCCTGACGTTTCTACAAAATTGGTTCGCGTACCTGCTCAACTAATCCCTACCCATACTCGTATTCTATGAATTCGTATTTCAGTCTGAAAAGCCTGGAGCAAAGGAAGAGGCCGTTATATAAACTAGAAATCACTCGATGTGAATGATGAAAAATTACCTGGCTCGAGGTTATTTTAACAAATCTTAACATTTTGTAATATATGAGGTCTATTCAGCCATCGCTAATACGTATAATGAGAATAGTTTGTGCTGCATTGATGTTACTTGACTCCCTAGGAGAAGGAACATGCGATGCCAGAAAAGTCATGCTAATGACTGAGTGCTTTTTTCTGTAAGATTGTCGCATTCGTAATGATCGATCGAGCAGAGCAGGAAATGTGCATCAAATTTTGCTTTAAACTTGAAAATTCGTCCTCAGAAACTATTCATATGATTAACAGGTCTTCCCAATGAAAGACGTGTAATAAATTTCTTTCCGCACCAACAAAGGGCAACTAAGTCTCAGCAACGTCAAGACCATATTGATTATATTTCTTGATTGTGAAGTTGTTGTTGTCCATCACGAGTACGCTCTTACAGGTAAAACAATAAATAAGGAATACTTCTTCGATGTTCTTTGAGAGATGCAGTACGAAGAAACGACCACAGCTGTGCGCAATCGGAGATTGGAAGATTCATCACCACAATGCGCCCACCTATTCATTATGCCTTGATCAGGGAGTTTGGAAAAATATCAAATCATCCAAGTAGCTCAGCCCCACTACAGCCCACATTCGGCACCCTGCGACTTCTTTTCTCAAAGATGATGACAATTCCAACTTTTGGGGGAGAACTTTGCAGGGTGTTTTGGAAAGCGAAAGAGACACTGAGAGAAGTGTGTGAGGTTCCAAGGTGCTTACCTTGAAGGAGACTAGGAGCAAAAAGACCTATGAGCAATGTTTGTTTCTTATTACATGGCTGAATACTTTCTGGACAGACCTTGTATGTGATACATTTTTATCAATCGGCAGAGAAGTTATTAAATGAACTATATTTGGGAAAAGGCATATCAAGCAAGGATAGTTCAAATAGTGACGAGACTGTTTCTACATGAAGCAAGTAGATAAGTAGGTAGCTAATTAACGTCACTCTGGGGCAACACAACGGACTATTAGCGAAGGTCCGGGATCAATCCCGAAGTGAAAGATTGGTATTGGTATTTTCAATTAACGTCACACTGGAGCAACACAACGGGCTATTGGTGACGGTCCGGAATTAATCCCAAAGGGAAAGATCGAGAACAACACCACTTAATTTTGAACCACGGTCAGATGACGAGGCAACTACTGAACTGGCACCCCACTCTCCAAACTTCCACACCACGCCAACGTGAGGACATTTGAGGCCACGACAGATTTAACGTGCACCAGCCCCCTTTGTACACGGCGATGTTTTGGCTGTATTCGAACTCGCAACTCTTCGGTTACTGGTCCGCTACTCTTCCAACTGGGCCACCGCAGCCCGTGAAAGATTGGAGGACAATACCTCGTAATTTTGAACCACGTTCAGATGACGAGGTCAATACCTGACCTGTTACTACACTCTCCAAATTTCTACACCACACCGATGTGACAGGAAGAAGGAGCGCAATTCGGTAAATTTTTAATAAAAAAAAAGCTATTTTTGAAGTGTTCGCCCTAGATCTGAATTCCACTTTTCTGTCCACTTCTGAAACGGGTGTCCGAAGCCCTTCCTTGATACGATGTTCAGAACACCATTGTTTAATGCAATATTTAAAGCAAACTGACGATTATGAAGTTGCTTTTCATTTTAGGGAATAGGCGGAAACCATGCGATCCCAGGTCCGGTAAATACAGAGGGTGAGCCTTTCACGGTTCTATGTGGTAAGCAAAATACCCCCTCCCCCAATAAAAACATATTACAATTTTAATTGAAGTATCGACATAATCCATATAAATGTACATAGACTGCGTTTAAACAAATAATTAGCACTCAGTACATATGCATATAACTACTAAAATTCGATTCCATGATGCATCACAATTAGTGTCGAGTCAATTTGTGAGATGTCAGTTCATGCACGTTGCCCATTTACTCACACTATCAGGTATTTGAGATGTGTTAACTACGGGAGGGCCAATGGTAATGTTCGCGGCGCATGAAAGGAGTAGTATTCGCTGGCATAGTCAGTTTGTGTCCTGGGCGTTATGCAGGTTTGAGTCATCTCTTGCCTTGAAGCCAGATCGTGGTGGTGTTCTTTCTCACTCAAAACAGCAGAAGTAGAACACTTTCTTTCCAAACTCCAAGAATTCGTCCTTCCATATCCGTTCTTCAGACTATCTCACCCCCAAAGCATCTTAATTTGAGAAATTTATATTTTCCTTCTTTTCATGGTTCCTCCCCGAGTTAATAGAGTAATTGTTGATGTTTTGACTAATGCTAGAGTCACTAATGCCAATTGCTTTGGGTTTCTTGACCCCTTATCTATCTTCTGGTTGAGAGTTGTAATGTCAGTATGGTACCCTTTTTTGAATATGGAGTTCAGGATATTTACCACTGTATTGTTTAGTTCAATATTTTATGTAAACCGAAGCCAATGAAGTTGTGTCATCGCTGCAGGAGGTAGGTGGAAATCACGTGGCTGTAGGTCTAATGAATGCAGAGGGTAAGTTATCATTTTGTTGCTAAGAGTTTGGATAATCTTCTGGGTACGGATACAATTTGTAGTGTTCATGCATGTGCAAGTGGAGTTAAAGATGTATTATGTCCGGGTAGTAGCTTTTTAAATGACCATCGTATGTATTTGGGAATGAGACTGCAATTCAGATAAACTATAGGCGGTATTCCCAAGACTTGCAGAATATGCATTAAATATAGTGAAGGTGTACAGTATAAAAGATAAAATTATACTTATATCCATAAGCACTGCTCATTCAATCTTTCTATTCACTTTTCACGGGCCGTGCTTTATATTTTTCCGGAACCAGAAAGTATAGAAAAATGTTCACATGAATATTTGATGAAGTCATTGGAAGTGAAATAAGTTGCTGACTTTTAGCCATATACTTGTATGAAGCATCTGCATTTTACTCAGTTGAAGACTCATTTGAGATTTTGAAAGCCAGATTAAGTGAAAAAAGCACTCAGCCAAAGCACATTGTGAAACAGAAAAAAACCCGGAAAAAGAAGTTTTCTTATTTGATGAGAATTTTTCCAGTATTTCAACAACGTTTATGAAGACACTGCAGTTTGTCCTTCAGCTTACTTTTCTATACTTTTACCTTGATTGTTTACCTGAGTATATTGATTATTTTTTGAGTTGAGAAGAATGAAATGTTTTCATCAAAATTTAAATAAGGTTAAGAGATATTCAAAGGAGATGTGTGATATCAATATACGCATAGATATTTACTGAATGCTCAAGCGAGATTTTCGAAGCTTTAACAACAACGCTGATTATATTACTGTTTGTACAAAATGATTTATGTGAACTCTAGGAATAAGAGTGATTAGGGAACAGAATATAACGTTCCATTAATTTTGTTTCGTTTCTTTATACAACATAGTAGTAATATTACATTGGTTGTTTAAAAAATATGATAACAGTATTTACCAGTTTATTAGGATATTCATCTGCAAAGTTAAATGGAAGCAGAAATTTTTAACTGTATGGGTAAATGCTTCATTTATGTTTGCAATATACACTCTATGCCAAAAAATTAAACATCTTAGAATTATTGGAATGCGTTATTTATCAGTTAAATTTAGAATAAACTTACCTTATAGACAGAGATTTGCTATCATAATTTATGGCAGATTAGTTTAGAATTCCTTATAATATTTCTGTTCTAGTAACTCCTTATTTAAATGTCTCTTGCGAAAGAATACTGCTTTTAGATTTCCATACATTCTTTTTCTCTATAGAGGCAATTTAAATAACAAAAATTGAATCGAGTCTGAATTTTTATGTTGTTTTCGGCGTATAAATCGAATCACAAACTCTGCATCACTTGATCCTGCTGAAATATTTTGACGTGTAAAAAATGACAAACAAATTCTATATAATTTACTTCGTTCTGAATAGAGTTCTATTTGAAGACTATTCGTAGGACCCGAAACGTTTTTCTTTACTACTCTCTATTTATAATAGCTATTCATTTCTTTATCATCATCATTTCTTAGAGTTACCAGACATAGACTTATTAACACAACGTCATTTCATTTCTGCGTCAGATTGCTGTAACACTATCCCTATATTTGTTGTTTATGTTTATCAACATTTCCCATACTCTCCTTGTAGCTTCACACATACTTTTGTCTCCCCTGACTTTTACTTACATACTGCTTCCTTCTTCCTTACAGACTTCTCTCCTCTGGGTCCACTACTCGCAATTCCTTATGATCTGTTATCTGTTAATAAATAGTATTTTTGATACTTAACTACAAAGCCCATGACTACGAAGCGTCGTCTGAATACATGAACAGGCAAACATAGAATATGATATTGTTAAAATGGTTTCTGTAAGAGGTATTTTCAGTGTAAACAAACAAACCTGAAGGAAGACGGGATTTCATTTTATGTCCCTCAAAGGGTTACGTATGATGCTTAGTCGGATTACCTTAAAATGTAGTTTATAACGACTTGAGTGATGTTTGAAGTTTAATCTAATTATCGTTGACCAATTAACTATCATACACCAATTCGCAATTAATTCTTTGGAATTTATATTGGTTATGTGCCGAGATCGTATTCGAAAAACAAGTCTAGTAACATCCCGTCCAAAATACGTACAGGAAGCACGTTACACCACCACACCAGCCACAAAACACTACCGCCACCTACATTAATCCTCACAGGAAAAAGTATTTCATTCTCTTTAAGTGGCAGATAACTTCAAATACCACATGCGAGAAAGATAAAGAACGAAGCGCGTACAACGAACATATGCAAGTACACCAGGTTCATCTAGCTTGAACAATTGTCTTTTCTAGAATATCTAAGTTAAAATCCCTTGCTCTATGTCCATTCACGATCCAATCTATTTAATAAAATATTTTCAATTTAGCTCCGACAAAGCACCCAGTTAAAAAACACCGATAAGAAGAAAGTAATAGGCGCGCTAAGAACCGAAAGCCAACAAAAGGAGCTTCTGTTTGTGAATCTCGACTAAGTTATGATTCTTTGCGCAGCATGTTACAAAAACACCCAATTGAAGAAATTGAGACGATTTGTGATAAATGAACGTGAAATTAATGGGACTTATCATTGAGTTGTTAGCTTAATGGATTACGCTAAGCCGAAAACCTAGTAAGGACGATTTTTTTTCATTCTCACAAGAGATGAAAGAGATAAAATTAATGAGTGGCTCGGGGCTTATGAAGAATCTCTTGTTACAAGGAATTATTAGAATAAGTAGGGATGACATTAATGAAGCTGTCTTGAAATGAGGAGACGATAAAGAAATATGAATAAAAGAAGGAATGAAAAGATGGAAGCAAGAGAAAGGTAGCGCCAAAATGATCAGTCTGACTTCCTATGATCTGTCAATGTCTAAGTACCCTGAGGTATTTTATGAGACGTTGCTGTGTCTGGGATCCAATTTGATTAATGGCTGAAGCATTTCCATACCGCAACAATATTACTTGGGAGCATTCTTTGAAGGATACTTTTGACAATTTGGAAGATTTGCAATTATTAAAGAATAAAGTATAAAAAGGATAACAATATTATATGGCAGTGCAACGAAATAATGCGATATATACTTAAAGTACTATACCTCTCTTTATTATATATGTAACTTGATAATAAAAGGGCCAATATTCATTTTGCAAGTTTGGTGTAACACCGGATTTAGTAATTTTATTTTTAAATTTTTAATACAACGTATAAAATCTTTCCAATGTTTTGATTCTTTCGTTTTGACAGGAAAGTATTGGCACTTTTTCTATTATAACTTTCATTCCATTGAAGCAATTTGTGGGCATAACTCAAAACCAGCAAATTCGGATGTTGGCCCTTTTTCTATCAAGGTACAGATATGATATTACAGATATGGAAGCATATTTTACAAACCAATATAATAACCCCTCTATATATCGCATTTCTTGGGAACAAAAAAAGCGCGATATACCGAGGGTCAAGAAGAATTTACTTAAAGAAATAGAAAGCATAAATTTTATATTTTATTTAAAACGAAAAGTTAAGTACAAAATCGATGGTACAGTTTTATAGAACTTTTTTAAATTGGAAGATATTTTTAAAACTAATATTTATTCTCATTAATATTTATTCTCATATTAGCATCTCACTCTTTTTCAATTAAATTAAGCTTTTTCACAGGATTGGGGTACATGTTGTCCAGTAACTAACTGCCGAACACCTGTTCACACCAGGTGCTTGGAATAATTTTAGTTACTTGGGGGATTATTTTTGCTCAAGAGAGGATTCTACATTTAAAGACTTTTATTCATTGAATGGTCTATCCCAGTCCATTCCTTTGCCTATCCTGTAATTAGCACAAAAACGACAGTGTGTTTTTTGTATGAGGTAGAATTGAAAAGGACAATAGCCTAGAAAATATTTATTCTTTCCAACTCACATCTGAAGACCAACCAGTAGGGCTAATTATTACATACTGTGCACAGCGTTCTTTTCAATAGATGTAAGAGACACGTTCTCCCAGTTGGCTAGAAACGGGGAGTATCAACCGGAGGGTTGCGAGTTCGAAACTCGATCCATCCAAACACCTTCGTATACGTGGGGGTTGGGCATGTTAAATCTGTCGTTACCTTAAATGTCCTTACATTGGCGTGGTGTGTAAGTTTGGAGAGTAGGCTTTCAGGTATTGACCTCGTCACCTGACAATGATTCAAAAATTACGACGCGTTGTCCTCGGATCTTTCCCTTCGGGATTGATACCAGACCGTCTCCTATAACTCGTTGTGTTGCTCCAGTGCGACTTAAATTCAACTACCTATCTACCCAATAGGTGTAAAATTTATGTAAGCTATTCTCTGCTTTTTTTGACAAATACAGTACGTTTTTGCCCCCAAGCAGTGCAGACAGTCTTAAGAGCAGCTTTGAATAGAGGCCATTCACAGTTGCCAAAATTCCTTGCGGAGTTCGATGATGAAGATCAAACCAATAACTTTGTGATGAGCAATGTCAATAGGTACGGTACCCTTGAGGAATTTCACATAGAGTGAGCCGTGCCATGAGGAAATTTAAGATAATTAAATGAAACAGGTTAGTTTTAATTTGAAAAAAAGAGACAGTAGTCCTCTGCTACCACAAACCAAAAATTCTATCGAGATATATAGCCCGATATAAATATGCACGATACATGGAGAAGCAATATATTGAGAGGTTACTGTATTTCTGAAAACCAAACTAAATTGATGTTCAAAACGTAAGAATTAGGTAAATTCTTGTAATTATTCAATCAACTATTTTTTAGATTGATACAAAACTTGGTATCCTTGTATTGTACCAAATTGCAAGCGCCACTCTGTGCCAAAAAATTTAAACACCCCGAAGCCGTGTTTGATCGGAATGAAACAGCGTATGGGATAAAAAAATGATCGGTAATATCAAATCTCGAGAACTCTTTATTATTGTAGAATTACATTATAATAACCATAAATTAGTAAGATGCAAAGCCCCTTCAGGAGCAGCAGCTGCAGAATGCTTTGCATAATTTGACATAGAATAGCTTATAGGTTTCGTTTGACTTCATGTCACGGCAGTATATTGGTATGTAACGCTATCAGAAGGGGCTTTACAACTTGTTAATATATGACCTTTATTGTGCACTTCTACATTCCTAGAATCCTCTAGATATCATTTGGGATCGTTTCCTTATCTCTCTATGCACATCACGCATGCTATGTTTCATTCCGATGAAACACTGGCTTCTTGGAGTTTCGATATTTTTTTTTGCTTAGAATATATATATATATATATATCAATTGTTGACAAAATCCCTCATGGATTGATTATTCAAAATTCATTGTGAATGCATAAAACTGGTTTAATAAAATTCACATTTTTATTACTGGTCACACTGTGTATTACAAGAGAAATTGTTATTTCTTGCTGCTACACAATTATTTTTGTACATCTGTACGACTGGCTGACAAGATGAAATTGACCTACAGCACATCCTGAGCAACCTTGCTAATGCATCCTCTAATCTTGAGATCTTGCTGAGAACTCTAATGTTCTGTTTTTATTAGAAAGCCATCCACCAGCTAGAATCTGAGAATGTGAACTACCACCTCTGCATATAAACGCAGGGCTTATAGAAATTCTAAAAATTATAATATCATCTACAGTATGCACAGTTGTATTCTGTGTTCTTGTAAGCATTTATGGGGCATCTGACCGAACCTTGAACTCGATTTCACTAGATTTAATATTTATACCATAACACATGCATTCCAAAATTGTCAATTTTAACGATGTTTATTGTAATTGATACGGAGGGCTAATACCTTCCAAACCAGCTAAAATGCTTTTTAAAAATGAATTGTAATACTTTATATCTATATTTCATCTCTACTAGAACAGGGAAGACTAGGTTGCAGTATGGATGTATTTACGCGTGGATCCCTCACAGGGTTAAGATTTTATTTCCCTACCCAAATGCTTTTTCGCGAGCATAGTACTTAATAGTTTTACTTTAAAATGTAGTTTAGCTCGATTCTGGGGACAATTGACGTTTAATTGCATTGGAGTTCACAAATTACCTATCATATATCGATTCGGAATTTATTCTTTGGAATTTTGATTGGTGACGTGCTGAAATTGTCCAGTCCAGTAACGTCACGTTCGGAATACGTACAAGAAACACATTCCGCCGCAGAAACACTATAGCCATCTACATTTATTTATCTTGACAAAAAAGCCTCTCATAGGCCACTGTATGATGTAAGCAAAAATTTTAAGTAATCTCATTTAAAGACTATATAAACTTGTGTTTAAAGTTTTTCAACGTTTCGCCATTCAATTTAAGACTCAAAATTCTTTTGAAAATGGTGAGAATATATTACATGCCTTATTAAGAAGAAAATATACAAGGACATAAATACTTTTAACACGTAAAAACAATTTGACGGTAAACTTCCTATCGAAAGTATTATAATTTAGCATAAGATTTGCATACAAAATGGTAGAGTCGTCGGTGACATACGCCAAATAAGAAAGATTCCGATGTAGCCAAATTGAAAGGTAGAAAATTCTCCGGTGTTAATTTATTATTTTGTTTGCAATATTCTATTCACGTCAGCATGGTCTTCCGCTTTAGAAAACAACTTCATACATATTTAGAAAGCTCCGCAAGCCATTTTTACGAAATAGTAGAATAATTTAAAAGAGTAAAGATGTCTTAGTTTTAAAGTGATTCCGACTATTGATCAAAATGGACGACACACTTTAAGCTGAGCGAATCTTCGAAACTTTGTCTGGGCTCCAATACAAATTAAGACGCTCCCGTATAAATTAACTTTGATTAACGATCACGGAAACGGAAATTTTTCTGTAATGAATGGTTACAAAACAAACGAGGTGCCACTTTTCTAAATTTCATGCACCATTTTTGTTTCAGAAGGTCGAAGAGAATTCAAAGAAGCTACTAGTTTTCACTGAGGACATTCCTTTCTTTTAATATTCTATTTACACTGACACTTATTTTTATCTTTCTGTGGTTTTAAGATTTTTGTGACTACTACATTTTAAAGTCTTTAAATGAGTGTGCAAAGACCATTCTAAATATTTCATTACTTGTGCGAGGAATAGCGGATAAATTATAAATATTAGAGTCAGTTCAATTTCTCGCATTTATAGTTATTATTCAACTGATAAAATTCAAATTTTAATGGAACTTTTAATTAATCAACATCGCACTGGAGCAACACAACGGGCTGCTGGCGATAGTCTGGGATCAACCCCCGACGGGAAAGATTGGAGGACAAAACCACGTAGTTTTGAATCACGGTCATTAAATTTTAATGATATATGAGAATTAGAATTCTCTATGGAATACGATTTTATTTTACGTTATGATTTGGAATCTTAAAACCATTACGATAATTTTAAATCACAAGAGAAAGGGAATGAAGGGGCTAATTCTGTAAGTTTACCTTATTTCCAAAGTGATTTATTAAGATGAACAGCCAGAGAGAATTTCGCTACTTTACACACTTATTTGAGAGTTGTTCTGATGATCAGTATATGGCGGACCTAATAAATTTATAAACTATTATGAAACAAAATTTCAAATAGTATATAACTTTCAATTTATTTGAACATAATGCTAAGAAAGCATATTGCGCTCTGTAACGAGGTACATCGACGTATGGTGGGAAAGGAAATGATAACATAATATTATAGTAAAATTCATTTGGAAATAAATGTTTCTCGAGGGAAGCACTGGGTGTTCAAACTTTAGAACATTGGTTATTAAAAAATAACTTTCATGTTGAGGTTCCCTCTTTATGAACTAAGTTACCTATATGGTGTGTGTTTTTATTTGTCTATTTGAAAAAAAACCAGTATAATGAATCAATGATAGAAAAATGTACGTCCATATCTACTAGATATTCTAAATACCTTATAATGATTAGAATATTTTCGTTTGTTGGATTTTGAAAAGTGCTTGCAGTACATAATATAACAAATCTGCACTAACTCTTTACAAATTTTAACTCTTCGCAAAGATTTATTTTTCAATTGAAATTCTGTCAATCAAATTTATTTTTTTGTCAATTACCATACTTCTGGTTAATATTGGGGAATATTAATCATTTCTTCAAGTCAGGCTCCTATATTTCTAGTCTGGTTTCTGGTTACCAGTTCCTGATGACGGGTCCATCATTAAATTTGAGATGCATAATCCAAGTACAATGTTCAACTTCCATTAATGAAAATGTTTTTCTTTTTTTCACTTATACAGATGCATTATAAATACAGCTATCCCCCCAATGAAGGTTTTTAAAAATAAAATTTAAACTTAGAAAATGGATTACATATCCCAACACAAAAACGTTTCACAATTACTGACTTCCTAATAGCCCTCGGAACCACGATAGCGGCAACCTCCCTTGTGGGATATGGCGGACCTAATCCTGTTTTGGACCCTTGCACCATAAAATCAAAAATCCAACCCAATCAATTGTGGGGTCCTAATTTAAATAACTTAACCCTCTAATGGGTTCACACGCATTTATCCATTCTGCACACTGCAGTCTTCCCTTATGACTTCTAAGCCAGTTTTGATTTTCTTGACAAATAGAATCTTCCCGAAGATTCTTTCAACCAATCGATGTGCTTATTTAGTCATTATGCGTGTTGTGGCGTAAACCAATCCTTCACAACTTGGTTGGCTGGATTTGATTTTATGGTGCAAGGGCCATATTTGACAAACTGCGCCAAACAAAAGACAGACAACGACGAGCAGTGGACATACAAGAAAAATTTTACTGACACAGTAGAGAGAAATACACCTAAAATAAGTTCCAGGAATCTAAAGAATCTGCCTACAACTCGATGGTGGGTAGTGCAGAAGGTAAAACCACTCAAGCACCCACACTACTAGGGAAACTTGACACTCAGATGATTAACCTTCCAAGTGATTTTGACGAGATAAACGGTGAAGAAAAATAGAATCCGGGTAATTAATTTAAACAAATAATACCTATTATTTTAGATGAGGAAATACTTCACAGGAAAGTAAAAAATCCAGCAACCCTCCAACACTAGTCGCGCTATCGCGAAATGCAAAGCTCTGCATTCCCCTGGAATAGATTTGACACTGCTTAATCGATCTGTCGGAACTATCTCCGCTATCCATTAGCGGGTCGAGTGGTCAGCGTTTAATGTTAAATGGAAAATTATGTAATACGTGAGGGAATTAACTCTTCAAGCTCTCTTCCCGATTGCGAGCTTCCTTGAGAGGCGTCCTTTTGTTGGCCTTGTTTCAGCTCTCCAAATCTTTTCTTCCTTCTGCGTGTATTGGGCAACCATTTACTAGTTTAATGGAAGAATACAAGGTATTATATCCGCGTCAGAGTGGGTTTAGGTAGGGAGATCTGAATCGAAAATACACATCGGATTTCTGCACCGAAAGGGAGTGTGTAGCTATTCAATTCCATTTGTGAGGATTGATGGTGTATTGATTTTGTTTGGAAACACACGCGTACACAAACGAAAGGGGTCGGGGAACGGTGGTATGAGTAAATAATAAATGGTAGATCAAACGGGATTTTGGAAAATAAAATGCTTCGTCTGAATCGATGCTTCCGTTGTTGAACTGCATCGTTTCGAGTATCATATAGTAGTATGTCATTGAGATGAAAGCATTCGAGCATTCTGAAGTTATCAGTGCGGAAAGATTTATGATTGAAAATAAAAACTGCAGTGGATGAAGTTCGTAGGGATTTGAAAATAAATTCGTGATTATATGCAGTGAAAAATATTTGTACTTTTTATAAGAAAGATAAATTCGTACTACACGTAAATAATGGGGGTAATTTTTACTAAACGTTGACTGGTGGGTATTTCTCCTTTTTTTGTGCATACATTGAATTTATTTTAAAATATAGTGCATTGGAGTTAGTCTGTGAAAATGTATTCTTTTCCAAATAACAGATACTAGCATAACCGCTCAAAGCATCTGCGTTACAGTTTCCTACATCTCCTGGTGGTTGTTTCCATGAGGTATTTCGTCATTAGCAAAACTGTCCAGATCTTGTTGGACGAGATATCTCGTATAATAGAAGAAAGCACTATCACGATCGTTAGAAGAAAACTGACCAGATCTTGATCTCATCTTCATCATAAAAATTTGGCAATATATTGATGACTTAATATCTCGTCAATAACAAAATTGCTCGGATCTTGATGGACGAGATATCTCGTAGAAACCATTTGGAGGGTTAACTGTTCATATTTTATGATGACAGGGCCATTACTCATCTTCCATACCTCATTTACCCCGGGTGATCATCATTAGATATGAACCCGAGGTGCCCTAGTGACCTATTTTTTTTCTATGGGGTTTACTGTCTCCGGTAAGCACGGTGATTGCGACCCCAGGATGCCCAAGCGATCTTTCTCCTCCCCTACCCTTTTCCATTTTATTTTTACAATTACTTTACATTGTATTGTCTGTTTTGCATTTGGTGCCGATTGGCTAAGTATGGCCCCGTGAACCATAAAACCCCATAACAATGAACCATACCTTATTTAGATCCATGTACAATGAATATAAACACGATTTGCGCATCTCGAAAAGAAATAAATTTAATCAAAGATATAAAGCAGCATACCTTGTACTTCGCGTACTGGTCTTAATTATTCTTGATTTCAATAAAGTGCATGGCAAAAAATGCACACTTCAGTCAGTCATGTCATAACAATTAGGTTCGGAACGTCCACTTAAATTGCATCTCATTCACCAAAATGGCTTATATATTTTTTAATATCTAAACCTATTTTCACGTTCGCTCACAATTTTTTGTGTGGTCAATTTCTATCTTTCGAATTTCTCATTGCCTTCTGTAATCAGACTGTTAGAGAATTCATAAGAGTGTCGAGTTCTTTTGTAGAGTTTTAGTAACATTATACAGCTTTGTATCTCAAATTAGGCACATTTAAACTAAACGGCCAAATCCCGTAGTGATTGATTTTACGTTGCTTATATCCGTTTGTTGTCATTAATCAATATACAAATACTGTCGATGTCTGTGCCGCGTACGTTAGTGAAATACATACATAGATATACAATATATTTATTTATAATTATTTTAGGTTGTAATTACAGGAAAGACTACTTTAGTAGAATGTAGATGGAGAGGGAGAGAAGGGTTTATAATTTGAAAGTAAATTCAAGTAATCGTATAAATAAGACTCATGAAATGCTCAAAAACATATTTACACAGGTTTTCTTTATTGTTATACGATTTAAATACAAAATAAACAATTTTTTCACCTGTATACAGTAAAAGGATTTAGAGTAGAACGGGATTTGATAACTATGCTTAGCACTAAATATTACAGTTAATTAATTTATTTTAATATTATCGATTTCTGTGTCTTTAGGTTTGAAATAGTGTATCCCCCAAGTTCAAAACAATTAAACAAAATTTAGATTAATTTCTTAGTGGTTGAATATTATCTGAATTGAAAGTAGTGTGAAATATGAGCTTTTTAGCACCAATACAGGACACTAGAATTGATAATTTATCACACAAGATATGTCACAAAACTGCTTCATATCTTATAAAGTGCAGAAATAAGAAAAGAGTATTACTTATAAAAGCTTTGTTAATAACTTCAAATTGGAAGAATTTCAATCATGGTTATGTTAAACATAAGATATCTACATAAATTAAAACAAATGTGAATTTAATTTTCATTTATCTATATATTATTTATAAATTTATTTTATTTTTTAAATTAAATATTTATTTCCTCCAAATAATGTAATTTGTAACAAAATATCGCTGTTGTAAGTAATAAAAATCGCACTAATAATTTGATTGGAAAGGAAAATTACCTATCAGCCCTTTTAAGGCTAAACTAATAATTTTCACACTGAAAAACACGATTTTGGTATTTTATAAGGAATGAAAAACCACTTACTTTTTCGAGTTTCCCTTCTTGAGGTAAGAGCATGCTTGTTGCACCATAATATACCATATATTTGATGTCCGATATGTCTAAGAGCTGTTGCAAGTTAATAACACTCAATCCTCTAGAATCTGTAGAAGTCATGCCGTGGTCTGATACTACCACTAGATTCACCTGCGAAATAAAAAAATGGAAATTTAGGACTTATTATTGCCTCTCTTGAAATTTATTCAGCGTACATAACTTATTAGTATGTGGGGAGTTATATTATTTTGGAGCACCTCACCAAATTACTACATTACACCCCAGACGTGTTTAAAGATAAAAACAAATTTATTTAAACTTTCAGGTAGAAATTTTAAAATTAATCATCGCTACTTGCGATATCCAAGCAAGCTAATGTCTAGACAAAAAAGAGGAATCGTGATAGTAGATGCCAGGAATCAGGCAGTTTGTTGTGCCTTGTATCTTCTGTCTGTGACATCACATTGATTACGTTGAAATAATCAAATGCCGGAAGTATAAAGCTTTTTACGTAAAAAATGGAGAGTTATACTGTTTTATTATGTAAAGAACTCTAAATCCATTTTCTTATATATGTCCATATTAAAATTAAATAAAAAAATTAATCTAGCTTGATGCTAATTTCCACTGATGTTTTATTTTTAAGCCCATAGAGAGTTTAAAATCAAGGTTTCTATTATCTACTACTATAAAGAACTTGAATAACTATGGATATGAATGTGCACACTTTCCAGTATTGCACAACAGTTAATTGCTCATATTACTTTCCCTCTTTGCAATTACGGGTGATAAAGATATCGGATTTTTACTTTTTCTTTTATTTCCTGCTGATAGTTCTGCAACAGAAGAGGCAGTCTTACTGTGATGCTTAAGTTTCCATGATAAATAAAGTAAGGAGGAAATTCAGAGGAAAAATAATCTTTAGTCTAATTATATCATTACTATAATTGTAGCAGAACAGTTTAGATATTAGTGCGTTACTCTTGACTCACTTTACTCTCTTACTTACTTTACTTTGTTACTCTCGTTACTCAACTTAAAAAGTATTCGAGTGAAAACCAGAAAAACTAGTGTAGGAGTATCATATGATATTTATATAATTAGTTTTCCAATTAACAAAATGAAGTTCAATTTATCAAGCTTTTATTTTTCGCGTTAAGAAATCATACCACCAAATATATTTCAACAAATTACCATCACCAAAAGATCCAGAAAGCCATTTCTCTTCTAATTTACCTTATTTCCAACTTGAAGTGTTTAATTACATGAAAGTGAAGTAGTGGCTCCATAAACATTCTCATCAGAACTCGCGTTTAAATGGGAAAATAACCTTGTTTTACACACAATTTCGATTTATGCGAAACGAATTTATTATATTCATACTTCGCAAGAGCCTGGCAACCTTTGGAATTTGTTCTCAGACGATCTGTAGTACTTCAGTCTTTAGACTCGAATACACCATTAAAAGATAATTAGTTGAACAAGCCTTTCCTATACTATTCCCACTCTTAAAATACCCTCTCAGGCATATTAATGAACGAAAGGGAGAATTCAAAGATTCGTTATTCAGGCTCAATAGATATTGATCGAAGAAGAAGCAACTTCATTCTGTTCGAAGCGTAACTGCCGAATAAGATATCTTTATTGATTGAAAAAGAATCTCCCTCAAATACTCAATTTAGCAATCATTCTGTTGGCAATCCAAATCATCGTAGGTAATCTAAGATCTCAATTATAGATTGAAAACTTTTCAGAATATAGTTTAAGAGTGGTTGATTAAGTAGTAAAATAAAGAATTTAAAGGAGATGGTCATTGCATAAAGAATTTGAGAATTATAAATGCATTAATTCGTATGCATTTCACAAGACCAATTAACCGTTGTTTATATATTATAATATTAATACACGTTTTATCTAGCCCTCTGAGATCAAGCACATATTATTCCACCATGCAATATATAGTATGTCCCTGCATGACTTTCTGATCTGTTTTAGACTTCTTGACCAATAGAATTCTTTCAAGCAATAGATGTGATTATTTAGTCATCAAGTGGGTTGTGATGTAAACGCAATAGTACACTACTCAGTATTCTCATTTCACTCAGAGGGCAAGATTGATTTAGATTAGAAATGCAATTTTAAATTACCTATGATTTATGGAATGTAATGCGTAATTTTATTTTACTTGCATTGCATACTGGGGATTGAAATGTTATAAGAAAACCCTCGTTGTTTCATAAAAATGTTTTGTTATCATAGTGTGACGAGTTGAAAATCGAAGTACAATTCATAAAAGCAATAACAAATATCAAATGGAACGACTTACGTCATTGTAAAGATAACATAAACCTTCTAACGAAATAGGCAGAGCATGTGGGCTGAGTCACTATAGTAAGATCTCAAAGGGTAAGTCATTTGGGCTTACTTATCGACTTGGGACAACTTGGGCTATCGAAGCGCAGACTAGTGTTTTTAATCACACTGAATAATTATAACTAATCAATTATTTGTCCCACTTTTTTTACCGCAACCACGAGACAGATCTTTAAACCGAGCTACCAAAAGAAATAGCATGAATCTGCGTACACATACTCCGTCTATTTCACTATAAGGCCGATGGAACGTGATTTGGGAAGGGTCAAGATGTCACAAGCACCCTCGATACCGATACAACCTATGATATGAATGCTTACCTTCTTATTCTTCCAACAACATAAGTGGTTATTTAGTCAATCTGGAGTAAAAGAAAAATATTACACCACTCGGAAATCTTGTGCCTCTAAATATAAAGACTGGGATTCACAAAGTTTCCGGGTACAGATGTATATAGCCCCTCGTTTGGTGGCAACGCTCTTGGCGCGTTTTTTGGCACACTTATAGTAGCGAGTTATGGCAGGTGAAGGTAACCCATCTTTATTAGTGTTATTCCCGTTTTTATGGCAACCTCGGCAAGCTTTAAAGCTTATTACTTTCCGTTTAAAAATTTTTTTTCTAAGATTTTTTCCTTCGCGACATAAAAAGTGCGAAAAAAAACGCGCCAAGAGCGTTGTCACCAGACGAGGCACTACATACATCAGTACCGTTTCCGGATTTCATCGCATATAGCTATCATTTTAATAACCTATCAATATGTTATCTCAATGTAACAAAAATTTATTGTTCACGCTAACGCTTCATTAAGAATGATCATTATGAACCCATCAAATATTAAACGGAGAAAAATATTGCGAGAGAGATGAAAAATTTGGATACTTCCATGGTTATGTATTCAGTCTCATCTTCCCTTCTGGGATTCACAAGGAAAATGATACCGCTCCTAACTTACCACAACGATATAAGCATCACTTTCCATTCACTAAATACAAGTAGGGAGAAAACCCAAGCATCCAACTTTGTTCATTCCAGCAAGAAGAAGTCTTCAAAATCCTCTCTTCTCTTGAGTTCCCCTTAGACTTGGTCTAATTAGCTCTCGTGTAGCAAAAAGTGACATAAGAGCAACAAAGCCAAACCAAACATCAGACTGGTTAGATACTCCTCTTTTTGCTACTGCTTTTATTGCAAGTCAGCGGATAGAAGAGTAGTGTCCTCGTTCTGCAGTCCTTTTCTTGACTTGAATGCACTCCTTGGTATAATTTGTAATACTTTGACCAATGCCAAAGACCCAAACTCTACGTCATTCATTTTCTCCATATCTCTTCACAATTCAGTTTCTAGCAGATTTTTACCTATGCTGTAACTTTGAGAATTTGTTTTGTTTTGCAATGAAAGTTAGCTTATAAATTTTTTGCACTACATCAAGACGTTTTTAAACATCAATCAGATTGTCATCCAGAAGATCCTTTCTCCTAAAACGTATTTATGGTTAAAAATTATGAGGTGTCGTCTTCGAATCTTTCTTTTCGGAATTGATCCCTGACAGTCACCAATAGCCCGTTGTGTTGCTACAGTGCGACGTTAATTCAACTACTTACCCACCTAAAATGTATTTAACATTGTTTTCGTTTTCATATTTATTTAAATTCAAATCGAATCTAGTTTCTCGGATGAAATTAAAACTCTTTTTCGAAAGGTATATTTAATTACCCCTATTTACTGTTAGATATTATTGTAAAATATAGTTGTAAATAATACCAGCTAGGAATAATTGTTTTAATGCTATCAAATTCAGTACTTTTAACAATACTTTTAAACGCAATAATTTTTAAGTCTCGTATATTTATGTAAAATTTTTACATTAAGTGTGAACGAATGTTTAGATTAGAATTTATACATACTCATTAAATTCACGAAAAGCATCCTAGATTAGACGCTGAATTTGACCGAGGAGTTTAACTCGAATCTTGCAGCTTAGTTTTATTACTTTATTATTTAATTATTATTAATGTTTAGATTATAATTCAGACAGTCACTAAATGCGCTAAAATTATCCTGGACGCTGAATTAGACGCTGAATTTTGGAATATTAACTCGAACCTGTTACGGCTTAGTTATTATTTAATAACTGAATCACACACGATTTAAAACTAAAATATCACTGTTATGATAATTGTAGAATGTATCCTCAAATAATAATTATTCCTTCTAAGTCGCACTAGTAGCAACTAAAGCGCCCCAAAATGAAATTGTGCTTTCATACAAATCCTCTTACGAGCTTTACGGATTGCATGTGTTACTTCATGTTTCACAATACGTAAACGATACCTAAGGAAGAGGAAAACCGTATAACAGTATCTTTTGAAGGATATCTAAAATTCATAGAATATTGTTATTTGTTTTTCTCCGTTACGTTTAGTCCTCCGAATCCGATTTGGGAAAGAACGCCGTTAACTCGAAAACTACGCCAGCTGAGTACTGAAGAATAGGCTACCCTGAGGAATAGCACATGTTCGCAATTCTTACGCGTCTCTTTTCGTTTACAATGCGTTTTTTTGTGTGGAAAAAGAAACTAAGTAACAATACCTTGTTTTGAAGTCCACGGGACGTCATTTCCCTTTGCACCAAGTCTAGAAGACTATCAATATCTTTTACGGCTTGTTTACGCTCTACAGAGTTGGGTCCATACTTGTGACCTGGAATAATACGAAATAATTTAGTTATACGAAAGAATTGGTATAAAAATTTTTCATTTAAAGTAAGTTGGTGCATGTTATGAGATCCTTAGCGTTGCACTGAAATTGGAATAAAATGATCAGGTTCCGGTTTATAGCCTCTACGATCACTTTTTGCTGCCATCGATCTTTTAATGAAGTTGTCGAAAATCGTGGGCGGGGTCATTGTTGTAAGATCTCAGAAGTGTACTCTACGTGGGCTTGGGAATTGACTTGATCCGATTGATTATCGACGCGGATACTAGTGTTTTTCATCACGCTTGCAAGTGAATCCTGCTTAAAGATTCCTGTTTTCATCTGATAATACGTGACCTTCACCAGAAGGTCTTCAAACTGAGTGATCGGGATTGGATTGGGGCTTTTATGGCACTAGGTTCGGAAACGGACAAGTTACGCCACTGAGTGATTGGGAGAAATAACATAAAGCTTCGAGCACATGCTCCGTCTGTTTCATTAGAAGGTTATTTCTTGTTCCATGAGATTGATAGACCGGGACATAAAACTTAAATAGATTGCAAAACACTACGAACATACATGACTAAAATACTAAAACCTAGTCTTTTGAATCAAAGTACAGAGCACAACCAGGAATTAATTCGGAAATATTGAATGTATAGTATTATTTTGTAAAAATAGATTTTCCGTCCTTCGAAAAGAAAGGATGGTCGCAAAACTGGTTCCAATTAAAAACCATCCGAATGATTAAGATACCATTCACTGAGGATTAATAAACTAAATCTATTATAGTTTATGGGTTTGATCCAAGTTGCTTCAGTCGGGATCTTACTTGCACATTTACACTCACAATGGAAATAGCTGTATGCGCAAAACTATTTTGTGAATCGTTCCAGAATGAACTATGAATATCATTGTGCACGTTTCGTGCTTCTCTAATCTAACCAAAATTTATTTTCAAAAATTACGAAGAAAAATCCTAATTTGCAAGGAAATTAAACAATTTATTAAGTTAAGAAAGATAGATAGAACTCCATTGGTTTTAAGTGGCAGGTCCATGCTATCTCATTCGAAAACGTTAAAAGCTCGAATATTATCTTACTTTACTTAATAAAGCTGCACTAAGTTTTTGTCGCATTGTTATGCAAATGGTAGGATACATTTAGAAACACAAGCTACACAAATATTTAGTTTCAAAACATTCATATAATAAGGAATTTAGATAAAAAAAGTCATTGTTAATTTTATTGTCAACCATTGTGAATTTCTCATGGCTAAAAATAATTATTAATACCATGTTTGAATTACAGAACAGTTTTGCAGTAACTATTAGGTGATAATGAAAAAGGTAAAAATAAACACATGCCTACAGTTTTAATTACAGATTTAAACACCAACAATGGATCTTCTGATCATAATAATTACGAATGAAGGCTATCAAGACAAGTTTCAGAATATGTTAGTTACCGCGCATTCAACGTTACTCAAAACTACTATATGCAGCCGATATTTAACGACCAGTTATAGAGGACTGTCATATTCCAATCTCGACATGGATTGTTACTCGTAGATTGATGGAGGACGATTCACAGTCTTGTTATCCTTTGCGAAGACTATACTCAAATCTGCCATCGTCGTGAATGATTGCAGTGATGTCAAAATCCAAGATGAATGGAACAATGTAGTGTACAGAGACGAGTCTCTCTCCTGTCTGCTCACTGAACATTTCCATCGGAGAGTTCGGGGGTGATTTGACTACTGCTGAAACATCCGTAAGCGTCACATATCATAAGCAAGACAGTATGGTTTAACGATGTTATAAGTTTCAACTGGCGATCTTTGGTTAGCGCAACTGGTAAAATACAATTAGTCCAGTATGCGGGTCAGTTTCATTTTATTTGTTTATTTACCGTATTTCATCTACATATATATCTTTCGACTTAACAAGCCCACATATCTGACATATACAGGTATTTCCTGGAAAGGGCCCACCCTATTTCCATGACCAACATTATCCATAAAACTTTCTAATTGAGAAAGATGGGAAATTATTAGAGCATCTCTATAGGATGCTTTTGAAATGACAATCAATTCCGAACCTATATCCATCTGCTAACAACTGTTTGGGGGTTTAGTTTGAAGACGTACAGACTCAATGTTATGTTGTTGCTTCAGGTCGTCCAAGAGCCACGACTGCCAATGAAGATCAATATTTGTCTATTACAGCGAGGCGTAACAGAAGTGCAACTGCTTCTCAGCTCTCTCGTGACCTTCATGCGTTATCAGGAAGCCGAGTTTCAAGGATTGCTGTTTCCAGAAGACTACATGAGAGAGGTCTATTTTGAAGACCTACAGTTTGCATCCCCCTCACTTCTGCTACAGGAGAGCCCGTTTAGCATAGTGCAAACAAAATCATTTGGACCAGGGATCAGTGGGGAACCGTTCTATTCACTGATGAGTCCCGGTTCAGCCTAACCAATGAGTCTCGACGTACGTTCATCTGGAGAGAACCAGGGACCCTCTACCTGTCCTCTAACATCCGAGAAAGACCACTATGGCAGCGGAGGTCTGGGCAGGCATCATGTTGGATGGTCGCACAGACCTCCATGTCTTTGAAAGAGGCTCTGTGACTGCTGTGAGATATAGGGATGAGCCCTATGTTCGCCTTTTCAAGGGTGCAGTCGGCTCTGATTTCATTTTTATGGACGACAACGCTCGCCCATATAGGGCTCATTTGGCCGAATGGATTTTCCAGCCGGATCTCCAGACCAAAACCCAAAATCCTATAGAGCATATCTGGGACGCATTTGGGAGGGCAATTACAACTCGCCTTCCCCTCCCAGAACCATCCAGGACATGAAAGCAGCTTTGCTGGAGGAGTGGGACCGACTGCCACAGGGACTAGTAAACTGCCTCATTTCCAATATGAATTCACCTTGTGAGAGCTGTATAACTGTAAGAGGGGACCATACCCCTTATTAACCCATTTTTGTGTCGATATTTTAACCTCGTCTTACGCACGATCATGTTGTGTGGTCAGTTTTTTGCATATTTCAACCTATGTACATAATTAATTTCATTAAAATATGTCCAGTAGTTCTAGAGATAATGGCCCAAAAGTGAAAATTCTTTGAATTTTGAACACCAGTGTAGGTGCAAGTCCCGTTGAAATAAGAATATAACGGGCTCTAAAAATCACTTATTGTTATTAAGTGCTTATTGTCATCTTTTGAGTAATCATAAATAATAAAGTGCGCATTGAAACATATCTTTGATATTCTTTTTTGTTCATGCATAGATTAGAATGCGTAATATTCAAAATACTTACAGAGTGTAAGTCAATTAATAAATCTCACAGTTCAAAAATAAATCTCAGCTTCAATATTAATCTCACAAAAGCTCATAATTGAATTAAAGTCACATACTTATTAATAATTTAATTATACAATTTGATGTGCATTTTCACTAATTTTCTGTATAAATATCACTTGCGTTTTCTACTTACTTTATCATAAATATTATAGCTTGCGTTACTCGTTTTATTACATCAATATCATGATTTAATATTTATTCATTGTGCGCGAGAAATTCCTTGTGAAAGTATTTAAATATGACTTCATTCAATGATAGAGCGAGTATAAAAAGTGATACGCGTACGTCATGGCTAAATTTGTCTTTTATACATTATGATTATCTCTAAGTAAGGTAATCATGTATAGTTCTAAATCTGAAGAGGGCAACTGTGCTTCTTTTCTTGGTTTGTTTATGTTGTCCTGTCACAGTTTTTGTATATTGTTCCATTTCTTATTTTTTACTTTTAAGTGGCTTCTTTTATGATCTTTTCTAATGTTTATCTGGTCAGAATCCTTTGAACCCTCCAAATGGTTTCGACGATCTTATCCATCAAGATCAGAAAAAATTTGGTAATGACGAGATATCATTTCATCAAGGTAGTGCCGATTTTTTGTTGATGACGAGAATGGGACGAGAGGGGATCTGGCCAGTTTTGCTAATGACGAGGTACCTCGTCCAGACAACCACTAGTAGGGTTAGTTAATGAATGCTGTGTTGCGCTGCCAAATGTAACGATCCGTATGGTAACCATATTTATCGATTCAGATTGCTATATTGCATATCTGGCTTCCATATACAATTTTATCATTATATCATTATAAAATTATAAAATCAAAATGTTATTCCTAACTTGTCTGTGTATTTTGTTAACTTTTATTTCATAATTTCAACCAACCGTGGATGTGTGGCTTTTTGTTTATGAAGTCCTTTTTTTTTTATCTCGTATTGGGTATTACTCTTAGATTGTGTTTTCATCCTCTATGATTGAACAATGATGGAAGTTAAAAAAATCTTTGGAACTTAATCCCTTGAATAACGACGTAGCGTTACGTAGCTTGCGAAAGATATTTATCCCTTGAATGAAAAAACAAAGTTGCATCCTTGAGCAAATATCGATCAAGGGATGGCGTCTCCTTTATGCAATCATTCATTTTAGACATACCAAGCCTTTCAACCACAGAAAGTGAAGAGTTAGACGGTATTTTGCGCCATCGTCATATCCCCACAGCAGAAAAAAAGCATCATGTTTCCTTTAAAGTTTTAAAAGATTGATATGTATCGAATGATGAGTTATTCCAAACGACTAGTTTCATAGCTGTTCAACCATCAATGCATCATTCATGTGCTCAAAGGACAGAATTATTTACAGATAATTTAAGCAGCTTAAACCATTTGTAATTGTTAAAATATACTCATGGCTAAATACATTTAACTGTAATAATTGTAACAGCTATATAAAAAAAGGTTCTATGTTACTAACATCGGTTTAAAAAATACCCGCTGTGAGAACTAAATGATTTTTATCTGTTACCTTGTACAAATTAAAAAGTTTTTTGTTTGCAGTTGTAATTACTCAGATTTGAACTTAAATGTTTTCTTTAAAAAAAATAAAATTGAAGTTATTTCATGGTTTTATTTTCGATGAGATGTTTTATCTATAATCAAAGAAGAGGAATGCATATGCTAATTATTAAAAGCATTTCAGTGATCTCGTATTTCTTTGTGCTCTTATATTAAAATTTAATCTTAACTTATCGATACATTTGAAGAGTGGTGAGTAGTCCGCTCTTAGAACGAATTTTCACCTAATGATCTGCCCGTCAGGTTGTTAAGATATTTATTTTGTATTTATTTTTGTAAAATTAAGATTAAATAATTTTGTAGATCTCTAAACGTCTTATTAGAGTTTCCGGTTAATATTTCGCATAAGGATGACAAACTGCAAAGAAATTACATGTTTATTTTTTTAAAAAGTAAGTCGGTCGGTAAAATTGGTGAAGTTTTTATTATTGGAAAATACTTTTAATCATTGACTTAGCATTTTTAGGCAGCCAACTGCTTTGAGAATAAAATTAGGCTAAATTTTAGTAAAAGTTAAAAAGTTCTTGCAATCGAACTGAACAGGTGGTTGTCCTATTAAAAAATTCGTTACGCAATACTCAAATGATTAATAACATTATTTGTTTTATAAATACTATGTCATTTTAAATATATACATTTCACAAAAGTACAGATAATAGTTTAGGTTCGTTTAAACTTGACGAAATTATGCATGAGACCTTGAAATTGCGTGATTCGACATAAGGTTCTGCAACTCTCGTTTTAAATATGCACTATAGCACGCGATAGTATGTGCTTTCGTGACGTTTATCTGAGGAAAATCAGGTTTCATGTCATTTCTATTTGAGTAATGATGAAATCATAATAAGATCTCTAAAGAATAATTTTTAAAACACAGATCACTTACAAAAAAAGATTCATAATTGGTCATATCTCTGAATACGAATTATAATTTTGGCAGTTGTGCAGAAATGTATGTTTTAAATATAGTGTTTCTTCTTTAGCAAATTGTAAAAGTTCAGCTCGTTTCGTATCTGCCATCCCAATAGAGCTTGTTGGTTCCGGACCTTATGTAGAGAGAAGTCCAGGTCCGGGTAGACTAGGAAACAAGATCCTCATTCACGATGGAATTTGAAGTTTTATAAATTGTGCATTCCCTGGAGGAATATACTCTCAGATGTGTTGCAAAGGGCAATCATGTCTAGTTCTGAGCCTGAAGTATACCACTGCTTCTCTTTTCTTGGTTTCTTTTTATTGTCCTGTCATATTTTTTGTATATTGCTCCATTTTTTATTTTTGAGTGGCTTCTTTTGGCTCCTGGGAGTAGTTATAAGGGTGACAGCTATAGACAAATGGCTATCAGACATGTTTAAAAGTTGTGTTGTCGAGAACTCAATGGCTTTTATAACGTGAGTAAGTATTTTACATTATTTCGGGTATGCTATGTATTTTCAATGAAATAAAGCGTAATTCCTTCATCACAATATTCAGCTATAAGTTACGTTGGAATATTGCTATAAATTCTAGTTTTGTACGAGTGAAATTTTGGGATCATGCATCCGGAAAAGTATCAATAGTAAATGGATTGATATATACTGATATACTGAAATATATTGATATTCTATATCAGTACATCATACAGCAAACGAAACTGATCAACTTGATGACTTAAGAATGAATCATCACACTATATAAACCTATTTTTATCTACAAAAAGTGCATGTTAATCACAAAATATCAAACTTTAAAGAGTTTTTAAATAAAGTAAATTTAATACTTAAACGATATCATTGATATTTGTAATTGCAATAATCCTATTTTTCACAGACAGAAAATATGTAAGAAATACCTGCGAGTTTGAGTTTCAAGCCTAATACAAAGAAATCAGGAAAAAAGCAATGGTAAAAGTTTTAAATTTATTTTTAGCGCTTAAGGTTGATAATTAAGGTTGGAAATAAAAAATGCAGCTATGTTTAAAAGTTGTCTAATTGAACTAAACTGCTAGCAATATGTACTCATAAACAAATGACTAACGTCTCTAATGAAAAAGATAAGCATCTAATTAAGTGTCCTTAAACGTCACAGAAACGGAACTATAGGAGAAAGAAAAGCAACAAAGAACCAGGAAAAAATATCGGATGTTTGTCGATAGCACCAAAAACTCCTGCAAGTTCTGCTGTCCTCGCTAATTTGAGAAGTCTAACTGCAGGGTTATAAAAATAATCTCTTTCAGGAGACGGCACTGGAATGATAAACAAACCTCGAGAGTAAACATGTGCTTCATCTTTACCCCAGAGGGGAGACAAAGCATAATACCAACCAATACAAACACGAGAAAAGAAATAAATGCATGGGGACAAGGGAAGAGCTCTGAGACTGAGTAGAACCTTGAAATGGACGATAGCCAAGTGTCCCACCTATCACCGAGGTTATCTACCGGGAAACAAAGAAGGGGGAATTTTTTCGTGCAAGACAAGCTCAATTTATTATTGTAGGGTTTTGGTATAATTTAAGTAGAGAAAATTGTAAAAGTTTCTTTTAGGTATGTTCCCAGTTTGCTTAATGATGAGGAGCTTAAACAAAGTGGGAAATACTCATTTGCGGTTTCTTTGTTAGAAGTTGGTGGTTTTTAAATATGAAAACTATTAAGATTCTGTGAGAGTGAAGCTGTAGGTTTTGAAATATAGTCTGTTTTGTTTAATTTGCTTTAGTGAAATTAATTGTAAGTGACCTCTTGTTTTCTTTAATAATAGTTTTTCCCAATTACATCTTATTAACACATAATCCATCAAGCATTCATTAGCGAGAATGTAGCAGTCTCAGTGTTAACCAGGAAACTCAGGAGGGCTGTTGCATCATCACATCCACCGTGAACTGGGGTAGACATGCCTTCCTGTAGAGCTTTAGGACAGCTACCCCGCATGTTCTTATCGTCTTGAAGAAATCAGGAAACCTTAGGCAGCCAACTCGACTTCGGCACATTCGAGATTCGAGCACGTATCCAAGCTCTTCACTCTATCAGCTTCTTAAGAGCGATACCTTTAGCCCCTCGTCCACTGGTGGTGCTCCTTAATAATTTTTTACTAGAATATTCTATCAAGTAATGAATTTTACGAAAAAATTGAATTAAACATTTAAACTTCCAAGTGGTTTGACGAGATATCTCGTCCATTCAGATTTGACCAAATTTGCTAATGACAAGATCTCTTCAGTGAGATATTAACGTTTTTATATGACGATGACGTGATCAAGAACTGACCCATTTTCTTCTAATGACGAGATATCTCGTCCATCAAGATCTGGTCAGTTTTACTAATGACGAGATATCTCGTCCATCAAGATCTGGTCAGTTTTACTAATGACGAGATATCTCGTCCATCAAGATCTGGTCAGTTTTACTAATGACGAAATACCTCGTTGAAACAACCTTCAGGAGGGTTAAAATTATGTACTACTACACATGAGAGAGAGAGTTCAATGGAAAATCATACAAAATTTTACCATAAAAATCAACAGGTTCGTAGTAAATCTGAGCCAATTGTATTTCGTTATTTTCCAACAGTTGCAGAGACGTCAGGAGGGCTTCCTTCGTGTCTTCTTGTACGGTTGACCAGGAGTAACCAACATATTTGTACTTGCGGCAAAATGTAGGTTTTCTTCCTCGAATTTCAATCTAAAAAGGTAAAGATACACAAAAATAAAATTGTACCGCTATTATCTTCAGTTTTAAGCAAAAACTATAAGATCTCTTAGTGATATTGAAATATGATATTTAAAACTTCTTTTAAATAATTTCTATCTAGATGCTATTTAATTTGACGATGTTGCTCTACATACTTTACAAATACATTTGAGAATATTTTCTGGTACCCACAAGTACCCGAATACATCTGCTCGGTAGCCATGTTTAAAAATCAATTTATTGTGACTTTCAAGATAGTGATTTTTAGATGTTCTGATTAATTAGGTTATGATAATTCAATGTATTATATCATAAAAAAAATAAGGATGAGTTTCATCCGTAAAGAAAGTGACATATTTCTATCATCTGTAAAACTGGCAGATTGGAAACAGTATTAGCAAGACACGTGAAAGAAAGTACAACTTTGTCTTCCACAAAGTACTTCATGGTAGAGATAGTTGACACTGCCATGCACACTTGTATGTTATTTTTTGTAGTGATGGCTAAATCACCACAACCCCCCTCCAGAATGTAAAAGCGACTGCTTTCGATAGATGCTACCACTAGCTGACCAATTGTCGATTGCGTGAGACTGAGAGCTGTATATTAAGATCACGGGTATACTTTCGTATGCGTAATGATGCAATAGGTGGTTGCAACCATTTATACGGCTACGTTGCCTTCAGCAGCCGAGTTTGAGACGCTGTGTGGAGAAAAGGCTGAGTGGCAACGAAGAGTGAAGCCGCGATAGGAATCAATCAGTGTCTCTTATTACAGGCTTCGACATTTGTTGGAAGTGATTGACATCACATTGCAATTCAACAATTCATTGTGTATCATCCACCGAAGTGCGTGTTAATAGTTGCTAGCACCATCTCATACTCCTTTGTATGGTGTCGTGAGACACTGTACTAGTTTAAATGAGTTTGGTTTGAATGAATAGAGTGGCACGTCTATCCCGAATGTTAGGTTTTTTGTATATTTATTCACTATTCATTATTACATCTGTACATGTATACAATAATTACATCTATACACCATATTATATTATACTGTGTATGCAACAGGTAAGAAAAAGATTATCAAGTTCTGATGAGTCTATAAATCTCAACATGGCAATAATTTTTACCCTCGACCTTTTTATCAGCTTTATCCTTTCCTATTTTTCTATCTAGTCCTTTTTATTTTAAGTTCCTGAGCCACGTGATTTTAAGGTGGTCGGCAAGTGTCTTCATATGTCATTATGCTTTAAAGGAGTACCAGACTGATGTAGCGCAGAGGTGTGCCAGTTTCACCACGGAAGCAATTTTTCAAATTAATTTTTAAAACCTCTTTAGGTAAGATGGAAATTTCCTGTGAAGAAGAGTGTCTCTTCCCTGGTCCAACTTGCTGATTTCCGTGGCACTCCTTTTCTAAGTACGCTTGTTCACATCATATCTACCAGTCACGGATTCAGCAAGACGTGTAAAATGCAGTGCAACTTTATCTACCAAAAATTACTAAGTAGTAATTTTTACGTAAATTAAGATAGAACACTGTATATAAGTTAATTTTTGTAGTGGCTGTTACGTTCCCCACACAGTATCTGTCGGTTTATGAAACCCATTAAGGGTAAGTTTCAAAGTCCTTCAGTAGCATATTAGTTTCACATTTTTACGTACTTCAATCTGTATGTGAAAGAATACATGGCAGATTTCCGACTAGCTTATTAGTTTCAAACATTTAGATAGTTAACCAACAGCATATTAATTATCCAGCCATGCATATCAAAGTTTCTAATACACAGAAAACAATTATATTAGTCGACATAATGGACATGGGGGTTAGAGTAGTAAGTTAGTTTAATGTTCGATTACAATTAAACGAGATGCATTTATTTTACTTAGACATTGAAGAAGCTTCTTTAGCTGGTAAAGCGGGCGTAGCGTTTGTCTGCCACCCAGTAGGTCCCTGATTTGAATCTCGTTTAGTAAGCGCCTGGATGTTACTGATTGTTCCGGTTAGGAGTAACGGCGGCTTAACCACTCGATGTTCCTTCACAAACAACAGTCAGTTGTGCCGAAGGTCGAACTCCTTGTGCCGAAGGTCGAAAGAGGTCAGTGGTCGGGCATTACAAACAAAAAATATTGAAAGATAGTTGATAATTTGTAATTGCCAATGATATATAGAAGATGTCACTGGTATATGTAAGAAACGCTTTAAATCAATTTCACTGTAGTACATTCGGGGACGGAACCTGCTTAAACAAAAATATGTGACATAAAAACGATAGTTAATGAACATAACAGCAATTTTACGACCGTAAAAAAATCTAATATTTTCTGTGTACGAAGTGTCACATAACTTCCAAGCAATTTCACAATCTTATATGTATACAACACATGTTTAAAAACATTACCAATTAATAACCACTTAATATCTCATGAATTGTATAAACGTAATTTTGCAGTTTAATTAATTCCACATCTACGTTACTTATATATATACAGTGAAAAAACTTTCTTTAGGTTTTGTACTCTTGGTACAAATGTAAAGTGCATAATAATTATGAATCTGTCTACATAAAACTAACTTTGTAATTTAATTTTAGTACGTGTTTAAGGAAAAAAGTGAAAACTAACAAAATGTTTATATGAAAGCACTTACTAACAATAGGGTTAAGTTCATCAGGTGCTATTGTTTGACACATCCTTTGAATGAGCCACTTAACAATATTCCGTATAGTGTTAGTTTATCAGGTGCTATTGTTTGACGCATCCTTTGAATGAGTCACTTAACAATATTCCGTGTAGTGTTAGTTTATTAGTGTTGCCGTTGATGCTTTAATTTTACAAACTCTAGTACAACGTGGATGAGGCACTTTTTTTCTAATGAAAAATACATATTCTGATAGGGTATTTTTTTGAAGGTAATTTTTTTGTATAATAAAGCATTTTTGCTCCATTGAATTAACTGTAAAATATGTTCCTTTGTCTAGAATTTTTATAGTAAGTTACAAAAAGAGGGCACAATGGTGATTTTAATTATTTCGGGCATATTTGGAATGACGAAAAATATATAGAAAAATATATGACGAAATATATCTTGCGTGCAGAATAATAATTGCGACGGTTAATGTAGTAGAATAGTTTTAACTATTTTAGCATGCTAACCATCACATATATGACTGAAAAAATCGCGAGACTCAATTTATCATGATAGATTGATGTGAAATATTAAGGTGAGCTATAATGGGGCGGGTGGCTCATAGAAAAATATCTTCGAATACGAAAGAAAAAAAGGTCAGCCAGATGTGATGTTCTGTCGCATCTTAGTTTAATTTTCATTTTATGTTTTGTCAACTTGAAACTTGAGTTTGGGAACTGGCAACTTTGTGATATAATGGTATCTGGTAGTCGCTTGTTCACAATATTGCCTGTTGGTCATTGTAAAGAACATTTCGTTTCTAAATTTAAATTGTTCGTTTTTTGTTTCACCGAATCATCTTTTTACATTCAGTGGTGTCTGTGATAGGATCGGGTTTCCCGGGAATGTAATGGAAGAAAAGAAACAGCTGATAAAAGAAACACAGCTGCGCCGTTTATTTTAGAATGCATAACTGCCAAGTTAAATGTAAGTGACGGTAATGTTTATGTGGAGAGAACTTGTTTTTCGAATATGATATCAGCACTTCGGCAATAAAAATTCCAGATGAATTCCGAATTGATATATGATAGCTAATTGGTAAACGCCAATTAGATTAGATGACAAACCACCAAAAGGCCGATATACTACATTTTAAGGACTAATTATTTAACCTTTTAGTCGAATTGAATGAAGTTCAAATCAGGCCACACAAACAGCGAAGTTATGACGATGAAAAGCTTGGTCGCTACCCTCAGTCACTGCCGGATGAATGTGCGATTGATGAGAGTGTGCGCATACTGCTCTGTAGCGTTACACCATCGGTAAAGTATGTACTAAGTACTTCCCTAACAAAATTTAGTTTGATTAAAATCTAGCTGAGAATACTGGCTTGACCTTGGCGTTAGTTTTTATTCGCCAAGGCGAAATGAAGTGATTGCGAACCTTCATTATGGCAACCCACCTAGTTAGACCAAGTGCTACCAGAATTGAGAATTTACCTAAAGGAATTCCATACAGTTTTTCACGCAGAACTTAATTGACATAAATAATGCAATAAAGCGAGCCATAGAAAGCAACAAAAGAGTAAACATTTATAGCGACAGCTTAAGTCCAATTTCTTCCCTAAAATCTAAATCAAATACTTAAACGAAATAAAATAATGTGCACAAACTCATTGGTACTATTTTGGGCTAAGATGGGTCAAGGCTTATATCGCTATGCACGGGAACGAGTAGGCTGACTAGGTTGGGAAACTTGCTTCAGTTTGTAAAGAGGGGTAGAAAATCCTCACACCTAATTCATATTTATTACGACTATTAGAACTAGACTTAATACAGAAGTGGCAAGGTTATTATACCGGCTCCCTAAGCGGCAAATGCACCAAGCAACTTATCACCTTAATGGATCTTAATCGCCTCACTGTATGTAAACACTTAGTATGGTATATAACATGGTCCCTCCATTCACTATATGTACATATTAAAGATAAAGCAAAGCCCCTGCTCTTGGGCTGAGGTAGGTGACGCAGACCACTACCTTAAAAATATTATTAAAATTTAAGATATAAACCCAAAATAGCCTGTTTGTGCGATATATATATATATATATATATATATATGTATATATATATATAAACGAGAAGGCTCCTAACCACATGATGAGTCGGGAGGCGTGGTCACGAAGAATTGAGAGCCTATCACCTATACAATCGCCAAACTAACGCCAAGTTCAAGGCTGTACCGTCAACTGGATTTGAACCTTTTTGCTTCGCTTCATTTGTCAGTTTTCGATGGTCTACCTATCTGGTGCAAAGTAGGAGGTTTCGCATAAAAAAGATGTTTCAACGACAAGATATAATCTATAGTTCAAACATTTGTTTAAAAAATTTATTTTTGAAACATCGATTTGAATTTTATTTCACGGTATTCTTTTGCATGTTTCGAACATAACACCCGATAAAAGCAGCTAATGTGGCGTGACTCAATAACGGTAAAGACGAAATAACATGAAGATATGCATTTGGGAAAAGTGTATTCTTTCAAAACTAAAACGTTTTGGTTAAAAATTCATATGCTAATTTGAGATAAAAATTTCATGCATTTTAGAAAGCTTTCTTAGAAGCAAAACGGATGTGTGGATTGT
This sequence comes from Meta bourneti, assembly GCA_933210815.1. NCBI lineage: Eukaryota > Metazoa > Arthropoda > Arachnida > Araneae > Tetragnathidae > Meta > Meta bourneti. The sequence continues at coordinate 56,153,100 of OW119922.1, read as the reverse complement.
ATTAGAGATTCCTCTCATTAGCGTTTTCATTTAATATTCATACTTGTGACAAATGCAATTGCGAAAATAAAAATATTTACACTCTCTCAGCGAGGACAAAGGAGAAAAAACGAAGAGAGATAAAAGAGAGGTTAAGATGTTATGGAAAAGGAGACAATGTAAGAAGTTTAAGAGAAAAATCTGAATGCTTTGTGAATTTTCTCTAGTTAAAAGTAAAATGGAAATTGAAACGAATATTTTTAATATACGTGGAATGATATTATTAATACATAATTTGATTTAATTATGGATGCATTTTTAAAAAGTTGGTTAGGCTACAGAATAGAAGTTGTGATTGTATACACAACTAAAGTAACAAAAATAAATAAAATTGGGAAAATTAGTTGAAAAATCTTTTAAGAGAAAAGCAAAACATTTATTTTTTTGTGTATTTTATATTTAGTAGTTTTTTAAAAGATTAAAGAGACCAACTAACTGTTTTTTGGAATAGGCACTAAAACAGATATGGGATTAAATATGCTTTCACTGCAAAAATAATTAAACAGCGAATTAAAATTAAACAATTGAATGAAAGATGTATTTAAGAAAAAAGTTATCTGAATATTCATACACATAAATGCACATGAGTACATTTATTTCCGGACTCCAGTGCAAACAAGCACAAGTTAAGCACACTTGATTTAAGATTTGAAACAATAATCATCGAAGCATTGTAAATAAATGTAGAAAATACATGAATTTTTATTGAGTTACTGTTAATAAGGGTTTGATACTTTTTTATTAATGATATATTTACGTTCCCCTGTATCAATTCCAAGAATATATTTCGAAAATTTTTAAATTAATAATATATTTCTTTGTCGTGTACTCATAGCATTCTGATCAATAAAGAAACAACGTAAATGTTTGACATAACTAAGAATTAAGAGCACCAGGTAAAAGTTATTTTAAATTTTATACTTTTGATGAATGGGAAAAATTCATGAAGCACTTCATGTTTGGAAGAAAAATTGTTTTTTGTTGTTGGAAGAACTAGCAGTTCAGTTTTCGTGTAGGTAAAATATATTTTAAAGGCTAACTAGTTCTTTGACATATTGTCGATCAGAGACTTCTTTGTTTATCTACAACACAAAAATGTACCAGATGAAATTCTTAAATTTATAATTTTAGATTTTTAAAACCCTCTGAACGACACGAGATTTCCAAGAATAGTGTAGTATTATTTCCCCCAAAACACATGATGACTAAATAACCCCATCTATTAGTTGAAAGAATTATAGGAAGGATTCTTTTAAAAAGTAGGTCAAAACTGATTAGAAGTCATATATTGAAGACTAGTTTACACATCGGACAAATACGTGGGCTCCCATCTCAGAGTCAAGGCAGAGTAATTAAATCTTTTTAGTCCTAATGAATTAAAATTTTTTAATGTACACAATTTCGTGTAATGAATTTTAATAAAGCAGAATATATATTTAAAATAATTAATCACATTGTCCTGTTTTCTAGCTGATCAACTAGCACCTTGAGCTTTCCCTAAATACGTGGAATTCTTTATAAAAGCATATGAATCAAGTTAAATAGACTGATATCGTGGAAAATTATTTTAGTAATGCAATCATACCCTGCAGTTATTGGTTTGTAGTTCTTAGTAAATACTTTATTAATATTAAAAAAACCCTAAATATTTAACTGATTGATATTCAAGGTAATGTCTTATTTTGATAACATGTAGGATCTCACACTTTGCATTAAAATATTAGAGATTATTCACATTGCCTCTAAATAAATTAAAACTGAAGAATTTACATACACACTAGGAAGTTCATGGTTATCTCTTTTTTTCAAACATTAGTTAGAAATATTTTACACTGGAGTTTAATTATTTGTGTGTGTAGATATTCCGACAAAAACTTAAATTGACACTATGAATTGTACTAACTACCTTTTTATTGACCATGTATTTGATTCGGGAGTAAGAAAATAGGTATCACAATTTATGTAATATAGCTTTTTATTCCATAATATTCTATAAGATTTCTAAAAATCATAGCGAACTCTGACAAGTTGTTATTGAGGAAAGAATGGAGCTTATCTCCAATACACCGATGCGCAATTTCGGGCGGCTTAACATGACAAATTCACCAAAACAAGCTTCCATTTTGTATACTACTGGCTTGAGCTGACTCTAGAAAAGTTTTTTCTTGAGCAATTTACCTCAGTCTCTTCGTCTAGGGTTATGAAAACGATACGATTTATAGCTGCTCTTGATGAAACCCTCAAGAAAATGGGCTGTTCTTATTGATTTTTAAGGCGCATCTTACTATAAGTACTTTCTTTGATGGTATATGAAAATAATTTTTATTTTCTGTTTCAATCTGTTGGAATTTCTTAAAAATATCTCAATGAATAGTGCATGTATGAATACTAAACATGAGTTGGCACAAATCAACACAACAAAATATATGACATTTTTGCATCCTTATCGTATAGAGGATTTTTCTAACAGCGTATAGTATTATATCATTCTCAATATTTTCTTGTTTATATGAGACTTAAATATTTTCTTGTTTATATGAGATTTTCTACATTCATTATTTTGTTAATTTTGTATTTTGTTACAATAGACTTAATGGTAATTTGATAAATTAGTTACTGAGAACATGGTTATGTGTATTTTGAAGGAATAAATATTCACTTATAGAATGGACTATAGCGTTACATAGAACGACGAAAGTCAGTGTTTTAATCTTAAAATTGGAATCTTAAACATTTGAAATAAAAATTCAAATAGTCTCAGTTCTGATTAAACCGTCAGCTTGGAGCGTAGGACTACAACTTTTTAAATTGTTCTGTTCAAACCACTGCGAAATGTTCTTCATATACTTCAATAGATCTCGTTGAGAGCATTAAAACGATATCTCCTACTCATGTTGCACTCACGATTACCGAGATAGACTAAATCAAACGTGGGGGCATAATCAGAAATATTGCATCATTCCCCTGTCTACGGGGAGCTTCGGCGCATGATGAATTACTCAGTATGCGAATTGGATTCCATGCTGTTTATGATATGCTAACACGGTTACTATTTGGCATGTATTTTTAACAACACAATAATCTCAATTGGGACATATTTAATGACAGAAATATTAGATGAATGATGATATTTTTGTAACAAGCGATCGGGCGTAAGTCGTCCCATACAATCCGTGGAATTAGGTGTAGTTCTAAGTTAAAAAGCTTTACTTGAGCGTTTTATGTTCGATTACGGCTTCTTATGAACCCATACTTCAGACCAAATTTAAATATCCCACACAAAGTGTACATATTTTATTCATTGCGCATGATATTATGCGTTATTGTTACTTAAGAACTTCAAAGATTTTTTCCTTTTTCATATAATAGATTTGCCTTGGACTGCTGTTTTTATTCATAAAGTATAAAATTATTTCTTAAAACAGTTAAGATGTAAACTCCGAATGCAGATTCTAGGTTGTGATGTCTCACATAATATTTTTAGTTTGATCTATTTAACCCTCCAAGTGGCTTCGACGAGATAACTCGTCCATCAACATCTGACCAATTTTGCTAATGACGAGTTATCTCATTGCAACAACCATCAGGAGGGTTAAAGTTTAATTTTTCTTCTTGTCACTTTATCGACTCGTTCAGATAAGCTGCTGAGCAAAAAGTACGCTTTATCGGATATTAGAGGAGTTAAATTTAATGAAAATAAAGAAAAGATTAGACGTTTGTTAGATAAATCTGTAATGTTATTTCAAAGATATGCAATTAAAGTGAATTACACACCCACAATAAATTAATGATAATAATGTTCTATCGATTGGACGCGTGTTGGTTAATGATAATATGTATAAAGTTGAAGAATATTTTGAAACGCACACATCTATGTAATTAAAAGAAGTTAGTTTGAAAGTATTTACTTTGCTGTGTATTCATTTTATGTGGGTTCATGGTCTTAATGACTACCTAAACAAGAAAATGATATTTGTGTTTTTCAAATTGATGAGTGTCTAAATTATAGATATCCTATGATAGTTTTATAAACATCATACTATATATTTTCCTGTCATAGGATATACTATAGGATATATTAACCTATAATATATCCTATGATAGTTTTGTTAAACAATTTCAATTTAACCGTACTTGTGAATTTAAAACATAGTAAAGAAACGATTTAACTTTAATGTTTATTATACAATTTTCATCGCTTTAAACGCTATAGTCTTTAAAGGGAAGTGAGAAAAAATTGACAACGCATGTATCCAATTTTTAAACAGAACAGAACTGATTTACTGTTATATGGAGTTATTTTATATAAGTAAAGAATGTAGCTGGAATAAAATTACATAAATGAATTTTATATAAAAATTGCGTGATAGGCAACTATAAATATTTTTAGTAATCGTAAGGTTGGTTAAATTTTTATAGCGCAATGGCCATATTTGGTCACGCTGCACCAAACATAAGACAGAAGTAATAAACAAAAAAAGTTTTACAGGCATAGAGTAGAGATGTTAAGCTAAAGGAGATGAACCCGCACCGCATACAACTCACAGGTTGCTAGCGAGTGGGTAAATCCACTGAGCTACGTAAGAACAAGTCTCAAATTCTTTCTGATTATATACAATTGAGTGCTATTTTTATGTGTTTTTGATGTAAATACAGTAGAACTTCGATTACCCGAGCTCCGATTAACCGAGGGTCCATGTTATTCGAACTGAATTTGACATCTGTTTTAAAACAGATGTCAAATGCTTTAGGTTAATAATTTTTAATTCAGATAATAATCATTATCTGAATAATGATCTCATCTTATGCCATATAAATCTTTTTCCACGGTATAACAGAAGCATGTCACGAAAAAACTCCAACAGTTCTTATTTAACTTATTTTACTTATGCCAAGGAATAAATGAAGAAGTGTTCTGTAGAAATGGTAATTAATTTTTCTCAAGTGTCAGTATTTTACCCAAAAAAAGATATTTCTATTATAATGTGACAAATGATTGTCTGATATTTCTTTATTTAAAGAGTTATCACGGACACTTTTATTAAAGTAGTGTTTGGGCTTTAATTACTTTTAATTCCTACCTTAAGTTTCATTTTAATTTACTAAAAGAACATTTATTAGAAATAAAAGAACATAATTGAGAAATTACACTAAAATTCCCAGAAGGATAGTGTCATTTTCTAGATCTTCGGGATTTATTAATAAATTTATAACTTTAAATCTTTCGAAGTGTTGTCCATGATTTAAAATTTTTATATTTAAGTGATAAGAATTAAGATGAATATTTATCCGAAACATTTGCAGTTCCCTTTTTCTGTTTACTTTCATTCATTAGTAAGAGAACTACGTATTTTTATCATCTTTTTCCTTATAAGAGGGATTTTCTGTGCAAAAGATTAAACCAGACGGAAAGTGGAGATTTTACTTTACGGTACCCAAATGCTCTCTCATGGCACATATCGGGATTACCTTAAAATACAGTTAATCCAAGTTGGTGCTTAATATAATTGATTTTGACCAATCAGCTCTCATATATCAATTCGGAATTCATTCTTTGGAATATTTATTGGAGACGTGCTGAAATCATATTCGAAAACATGTCAACTGATGCCACTTTCTGAATACGTATAGGAAACATGTATCACTGTATAAATATCAACAATTACGTTTAGCTTGATAGAAAGCGCTTCTCTTACCGTGTTACATATGGCCTAAATTGTTTTAGTTAAAAGAAGATTTTTAATTATTTCTCAACCTTTTGTGCATCATAAAGAAATGAAATAAAAGTGTGATATTTACCATTTTTGTTGTAATTGTGAACAATAAATAGACAAGCAGATAAAAATCTTAGTAAAGTTATTAATATACCCAAACTGCAAATATAGCTTCCCGCTCATCAATAATTCTGTTTTGTTAGATGCACTAAGGAATGCACTGGAATAATATTGTTCAAGAGCAGATAAAACTAAAGAGTAAGCAACTGTTTAAGAAAAATGTGATTTAACAGAATTCTGGAAGTCTATGGGATAAAAGCACGTAGTATGGAACACCTGGAACATATCCCCAACGAAGACAAACGGGCATCGTTGAATATATCAGGCGCCATCACCACAAAATTAAATTTGATTCAGATGTGAATAGATGATATATCAATTTCGAAAAAACATTTCTGAGTTATACTAAAAAAGTAAAAATCATCGGATTGAAAATGTATCTGATATGGAACACAAATTTTGTTATCTAGACACACATAAAATTTATACAAAAAGTCGGAACTAATTAGTCCTAAAGAACAAAGAAATAAATAACTTTCATGTTTTAAAACTTACTTTTAATCCCATTAATTTTTTTTCCGCGTTAGAAAAGATTATGAATATTTTTGATACGCCAGTTAGGTTTCCTACCTAATGCTGTAGTTATCGATAATGGTTGTTCAGTTTTCCCACTTGATCTTAGCCAGCATCACAGAAATTATGCTTTGTCTCGTTATTTTCTTTTTATAAGTGAATATAGATCTTCGTTACAAACAATAATAGCAACAGTAACACTTATCCATATAAATCCGTCTTACTATATTACTACAAGTACAATATTTTTACAGTAGAATCTATATTACTAGAAGACAATGCATATGTTTACTGAGTATCCTCAGAAAACGTTCTGGACGAAGTTTTGAAATTTTTCGTGGATATAGAATTTCAACGCAAATTTCAGTTCTACGAGTTTCGAGCAAATAACTGATTAGTACAGTTTTAATTAATCAAAAATAATAATTTTCCACAAAGAATGATTTCCTATTATTACAATTCTATTATTTAAAATATATTTCAGAAATGGAAAATGTACATAATATGGAGCATGTTCCATATGACTCACACATGTGCTTTGACTGGAAAGTTATACGTTTTTGAAGAAAAACTAAATTTAACAGGAAACTAGTGTTGAACATTTACAAAGTAAAGCATTTTGTGATAAACCAAGCAATAATAATATTTTCGAATTTAATTTTTGTGAAATGGCTTTTTAAATGAGCTTCTAAAATGTATTGGACACCTCGAAATACAATGACTTCATATAGATTCCAATATATTTTGATAATTACTTTTCCGATATTGAGGTATTCCAAATTAAGTGCCCTTACGCTGCAAAGGTGAATACTTCTTAATTCATTAATGTAGTTAATAGCAATGGAATATGAAAAAAGGGCGAAGATGGGTTGATGAGAATTACTTTTGGTAATAAAAATTCCAAATAGACGATTTCTAGATTTTTTAATATATTCACAATTATGAAATAAGCTGGAATATCAATATCACATCAGATTTGGTTTGTCATTCTACAGTCATTTTGTGCTACACAATGGCTAGTTATATCAGTACCTGAATTGAATGAAAGTGAATTTCAAACCACTGCGAGCTTCCATGGCTTGACCAAAATTCGAACCTAAAGTAATCCCGACGGACAAAGCGCAAACCACTCTGCAATCAAATCGGCACCATAATAACCAGGATAGGATTATTTGTAATATGCTTAGATTCCATTACAATTACATTGGTAAATGAAATAAAGAAAAAAAATAAGGCGTTTTAATGTTAGACAATTTAAAAAATAACAAAGCATGATTTTTGGTCGAACTAAATAAAACTGAGATAAAATAGGGGCATTACTATTAAAATTTACCAGCTCCCAAATCTGTACTCCAGATCCACATACCAAGTTGGAAGACGAGCTCCATTTGAAATGGCAAAACATGTAACAATTGTTGTACCCAAATTCCAATATGATCACAAGTATATAATTGCTGCCCACATTTATTATTACAATCACAACTTCAAGATTTACACCTTTTTCAAATTACAAAACAGACTGCACAGTACAGTGCAAAAACGTTCCACATTTCCCGGAAACTCTCCTTACATTCAAGCCTTGGTGATATGGTAGCGGTGACCTTCCCATGTTGTGTCCCTGAAGGACTGTAGCTATACATCTTGTAGTCATGTAAGTCATCCTCTCATGTTTTTACAAGCATGTCCAATAGCTTAGTATGTAACAAACACTTTTCTTGGATAAGATCAATTCAAACAGACAGTGGGTTATTGTGTGCTGATTGAGGAGATTTTCTCCGTTTCCTTTCAATGGCACGGATGTTTATTGTCCCTTCTGATTATGTCTAAGACTCATTCATGAGAGATTATTGGATTATGTCAGTGAATAATCATTTATGAGAGAATTCATTCTGATTATGCATGTGAAAATTCATTCATCAGAGATTACATTCTGATTATGGCTGTGATGACTCCTTCACAAAGAAAGGCCAACTAGAATACTGGCACTTCTTAACATCTCTTTCAATGTCTCGGTCAGGACAAACCAAGCAGCTACTTTTTCGAATTGAAGAGTTCTATTATTCCAATTGAAGGACTGGGATATTGCTTTTCAGAGGTTTTCAGCTCACTATGGCATCCGTGGAAATGAATTGGTCGATGATTTGGCCAAAATGTCTTCTTTGTAGGCGCCAGTTCCTTTGCCACATGCCCTGAAATTCTCACAGGGAGTTTGAATGAGATCAAGATCGAAATCAGACGGAAGTGGCACGATTCATGGAGTAAAACGGGTTCAGGTCACCACTGTTTTAAATTTCATAAGGAACCTAATAATGTTGTCCACTTTTGGAAGGTCCCTCGGCCATCTGCCACTTTTGGAACCAGGGCCAGATTAGATCACATTATTACTCAGATATATCTGTGCAGGTTTCATCTTGTGGACACGGGAAGGTGCCTTGTTTGAACGAAGAGGAGACAGTTGGACATATTTTTAGCGGACATATTATTTTTATTTTAGCGGAGAGAACTTTTGACAAGAATGTGTACTTCCCAGTCGTTTTAACCATTCTCTGTAGTTTTTTATTTGATGACAATAGCTTTCTTATTGTATAATAGTCCACAAAATCGAAGATAACAATTCTCTTACTCGCGTAATAAAGTTTATTATATGTATATTGTAGATTTATTTAACAATGGATACTGAAGGCCTGCACTATCCATGTACACAGACGCTGGATCTACGTATTATCCAAAACTATTATGAGACAGCAGTATTTCTTCATGATACTTCTGAAAATAATAGTATATCTGTCAAAGATGTGGAGCTCTGCATGACCAAGATCATTCATCATGATGCCTGCTGCGGCTTTTACCATAGCATTCCCACATTACCAACACTAAATTCATTGTCCTGTCATGATGTTATGGCAATTGTAACCGGTAAAATACAAATTAGTTTCTGAACTGTGTGCGTTTCTGAATCTGAATTTATTAGTGGAAATAGCATAGCTACATAAGTCTTGGTTTGATGGTAGTGTCTTTATTATAAATGAGCCCTCCTGTTCACAGGATTGAATGGGTCAAAACTCATATCTAGAATAGAAACAAATTGGTTTAACTTCGATTAAACAGATGTCTTACAATCATTGCCCTGTGAGATTTGAAAAGCTGCATGACATACTCCGTTTCATAACATCGATCAATGAATGCAAGGTACCTATCATTTGAAGGGGGTGTAATTTTTGAGAGGCCTTTTATCATACCTCTTATCTCTCCTATTTCTTAGAGCTTTATATTAGTCTGGAAATAAAAATAAAAGTATCATTTAAATCTCCTGAAAATTTATTTAGGGAATTGTCTTGATGCCAGGCTTCTAATTATTCTACTCTAATAAAAAATACTTCGCTGGATTTTCCCGTCTGAAATTATTTGCCGCTTTTGGAAATAAGTTAAGTTTGACTAATCTGATGAGATTATGCTATTTTATTAGTTTTAATTCATTATTTTGCACATTTTAATTATCATATTATTCAGATGGCCCGAGTACCAAAGCAGCTTTTTTTATTCAAAATTTAATTTTGCTTCTGAAGAATACCAAATAGTTTCAACAAAATGATATTTTTGTGTGAGTAACGCACATAATATTCTTAGACATAGAATTTGTTCTGAAATATATTCTGGAACGGCAGTTGCTAGCATTTTTTGGAGAATGCCCGAGTTGCCTTGCGTACAACAATGTATTAAAATCAAATTCACACAACAATTTTAGTTCCATTGCTTGAACTAATTGGAAAGAGTTTTTCCAGTTATTTACCCTCAGGGTTATTACTCCAAAAGGGTACAATACTCAAGAGGATAATGTATCCAAAAGGGTACATTATCACCCTGGATCAGATCTTTAGGATGCAGCTGAATGAAGACAGCATGAATCTATGAATAAGAGAGGTTTTCAGTGTAAACAAAAAAATCAAACAAACAAGCAAGCTAGCAAACCAGACGGAAGAAGGGTATTTTACTTTCTGTTACACAAATGCTCTCACATGATATCTTAAAGTGTAGTTTACTACCGTTTCGGCGACATTTGGCATTTCATCTAATAGGCGCTGACCAATTAATGGTTATATTTATATTCGGAATTTATTTCCTTCAATTTTTATTAACGAAGTGTTAAAATCAATTTCGAAAAACAAGAAAAGATATCGCGTCCGAAATACGTACAGGAAGTTGCATCACAAACGATACCGTCATCTATATGTAGCTTGATAGAAAAATCTCCCATTTTTTAATACTTTAAAGCTAAAAGGCGCTATCATTTTGTAGTGTTATACAAAACAGCTTACGTCATATGTGGCGAACAATAAATTCAGGTGAAAAGCATTCAGGTGTAGCTTTGCACAACTGCAATAAGGCACTGTACACCTCGCTTGAGTTATCTTGGTGTTTAAATGAATTGTTAGATTTTGTATTTTTATAATTAAATTTGTATGTTTTGTTAAATAAATTTGCTGTTTGATCTGTTCGTAATATCCTTATCCTGATCAAGAGACCCTGAAAGCATTTTAAACACTCATAAACACAATCTCACTCACCAGCACTCATTATCTCTTTCTCACGTACACACTTTTTCTTATACTCAGAAACTCACCTTTTCTCTCACACTTTCTCAGACACACACTCTCTCATTGACACATACTCACTCTTTCTCTGACACATATTCATTCACTTTCTCCCCCTCTTTCTACCTCTAACATACACTAACTCACTCTTTCTTAATTTTACACCATTCTCATACATACTCATACTAATTCACTCTCGTCTCACTATCATTCTTGTTCTCTCTCTCATACATACTCATTCACCTCTCTCACTGTTACTCAGTTTCTCTCCCTCATACATACTAATACTAATTTACAATCCCCTCCCTCACAATTATTCTCTCTCAGACACCCCTACTCACACTCTCTGACATACACACTTTCTGACACACGCACTTTCTGACACGCACTTTCTGACACATCAGTCTCTTTCCTACTCACCACTCACTTTCTCTCTCTCACACACTCTCTTTCTCACACACACTCTTAGTCTCTCACACAAACTCACTCTTACTCTCTCACAAAAACTCGCTCTTACTCTCTCACGCAAACCCACCCCTACTCTTACTCACTCTCTCGAACATACATATTGACTCACTTTCACACACATGAACTCACTTTCTCTCACACATACACACTTTCTCTCTCCCACCACTCACTCTCTCACACAAACACACTCACACTTCATTTTTGTACCCAAACAGGAACACCCGGATTGAAGAGGTTAAAATGTATCTTCACCAATAAACTAAAGCAAATAAGTTGAATTTTGTTGTTGGAAAGGATATTTACCTGGCAGCCATCCCACCAGTAGAGGGCACTTCTCAGTCCCTGCTTCTCGGCAGTAATCCAGAGTGGTTCGGCGCTATCCCACCAATGAGGAACGGAGGCTGTGTCGTTGGGGGCCATTAAAAAGAAATCTCCGTAACGAGCGTCGTACATCATATTCTGTACAAAGCCGTGACTCTCGGCATAAAGGCCTGCAAAAGAGGAGACGGGAGTGAATAAAAAATGTATACGTGTTGTGTGTGGTTAAAAATCCATGCTACTTTATGAAAGAAGCTGGAGATAGGGAACATGATCACTTGCATGAAAAGTTATTGTATACAAATCAACTTTATCTCAATTTATTTTACGCCAAAGAAAAAATCGTTTTATTACCTTTATTGAACGCTGAAAATATTGCATTCACAATTTATCTTAAAGATGGTACGAAAGAGTAAATTAATTTTTTAGAAGTGGTTTTAACCAATGATTACCTGTTTGTGTAAAGTATACTTTGATGTGTTCACTTTTAAATGAATAGATCCTTTAAAATCGGACAAAACTTCCTAATGAAGATTTTGAAACTAATTGAATATTTATTATTTGTGAAGACCTTTACTGGACGTGAGATGGATGTATTGTATTTTTAAGAAAATATGCAACTGATAGAATGGATAAAAACAGATTAATTTAGTTTTTGTCTAAATCTTTTATTTAATACATCTGTGAATTGCGCACAGAAAATTTATATAAGATAAGAAAGATTTGATAGAGGTGTATCTAAAATTCTATGGTATGCAGATTGTACTACTCACGAATTATATACATTTGGTAAATAGCATATATATATATATATATATATATATATATATATATATATATATATATATATATATATATATATATATATATATATATATATATATGCTATTAAAATAAAGAGAAAAATGTAATTATATATATATATATATATATATATATATATATATATAATTACATTTTTCTCTTTATTTTAACATTTATTCTAAAACATTAGACTGAGAATGTAAGTACATATTTATCATACAGGGCACAAAATAAAGAATTATAAACTAAGCTTACTAAAGTATTCAAATAAAGTTCTGACACTTAAAGATAGAAAAATGAAATTATATTTCTTTTATTTTAACATCTACACCAAACTATGCAAACTTCGAGATTGTAACAAAATATTTAGCACATGTACAAATCATCGGAATAAAACATCGGAAAGTTCGGACTTAATGACGACAATAGGAGGTAGATTTTTGAAAATAATTGCATGGAAATTCAGACAGGAAAATTAGTGTTTCCATAGGAATTGTGAGAAATGAAAATAAATCATAGATAAATCCTTTATGTCATAAACTAATATTCAACCTGCCAATCAACTTTTTTTATTAGTGAGAATATTAGGAAGAGTATATATGTTACAGTGAAAGACCGAAATCTGGAGAATGTCGACTTTCACCGGTGAATGTCAACATTCACATAGTCGCTTGGTGTATGTCCGAAATATTTGCTAAATACCCTTATTTCTGACTTACACCGGCAAATGTCGACATTCACCATGCACTAATGGTGAATGTTGAACATGTCGGAGATTTATATTTTCTTCTCCGTATTTCAGTCGCGATAAAACGTCACAAGGGTGACGTAACTTTTTCGCCTCTCTTTCTGAGAGGAGTGACCAAGAACTTAAAACAAACAGTACATTCTAAGTGAGAAAAGAAAATAATAGAAATTAAAAACTTACTTAATTATACAGTACATTCTAAATGAGAAAAGAAAATATAATAGTAATAAAAAACTTACTTAATTATATGATTCAAATCTTATTTATTGCAACAACTTAAACTATTATGACACTTTGAATTGCACAAGAGTCCCTTGCTTTTACAACTGCATTTATTTGTGGAACACTTCCTTTTACAATGACAGCGTGTATAGCTTTGTCCCCCGCTTCTCGAATTAGCTGCAGCTGCTTCTCTCAGCGACATTTCTTGAAAAGAAATCTCATCTATGGAAAGTAACTTTTCTTTACAAATTACGAACTGATTACGTGTGTAAAGCTGCTTGAGGGTACCATTTTTATTTGCCAGTTTATAGAAGTCGGAGTCTTCTATTCCAACAACAACCGCTAACACATTTCGGCTATCTGTACGACCACGGTCGACATCAGGGACTTGTATTCGTACAGTATCACCAATTTGAGCAGGAGGAAATTGTTTTTGTGAGGTTCGTAACATTTCAGAAAGTATTTTAGAGTACTTTTCTTGAGAAAAATAAAAACAATTGTCTTCTCGTTTACCCGCAATTAATGCATTTAACTTTTCAAGAAAAAGATCACGATTCACTGCAGTATCCATTCAGTATAAATTAGGGTATCGGAAAAAAAACCTCGGCTCCTCTCTTTTCGACCTCCACCAGAGCATATCTGTGATTGTCGACATACACCGGTGAGGGTCCGAATGTACAAGAATGTAATGAAATATTCGATCTTTCACCGACGTATTTGGTATGTGTCGACATTCACCGGTGAAAGTCGACATTCTCCAATTTCGGTCTTTCATGGTAACATATACATACGTAAAAGGACCCAGATAACGATTGATGGTTTCAGATTCAACTAATTAATTAATATGCTACGGAAAAAGATAAATAATAGGAGGAAAATGTATTCTGTATGAAGAAGGAAGGAAAGAAAGATATCTATTATGACTTGTCCGAGCTTGATCACAGCTTGGTTAAAATTATAATCTAAAATCTAAGTATTCTGTTGTATTATATCTTCATCTTGTTCTTGCATCTTGTCGGAGTCATAATGTTATACAGTAACGATTATTTCATGTTAGGTTTACTAATATTGAAGTTTGGACACTATTTTTGCATATGATGTGTAGTGAATTTTGTATAGTATTTCAATTCGTAATGTGTTGGACTGACTTTAAATTCTTGTCTTTTAGCTAAAATATTTTGGTAAATAAATCATGTCTCAAGAAAGATATTCACAAAATCTACTAACATTAAATATATGGAAAATAAAAACTGCAAAGCAGTTTTTATTTCATTCCTTTTCCCCAAGGTTAAAGGCTTACTAGAATTCTTTATAGGTTTTGTTGTTTACTCTCTGAGGAATTTACACGAATAAATCCGTTCTTCAACCTGTAGTCTTCCCTGTATGACTTTATCCATTTTTAATCTTTTAGACCAATAGAATCTTTTCAAGAGTTCTTTCAACCAACAGATGTGGTTGTCATGTGTGGTGGAGTAAAAGCAATGCTATACTACTCGGAAATCTCTGGACGCTCAGAGGTTTAAAACAGAAGTTGAGCCATTTTGAGTTTCAACTTTCATGTACACAGCTTGGCAACAAAAGAGAACATTTCTTACAGAGATTTAATTAAAATATCTTATACGTTTTAGATTAAAGGCATTATTCCTCTTTTAGCTGATTCAGTATACTTAAAAAACATTCAAATGTACATCGAGAGTTAATTACTGAAACTAATCTTTCTTCAGACCTCTGCAGAATATGCTCGAGGCACTACGGCCTCCTAAAAAAATTTGAGTTTGTCGGATCCCGAAAAAATAAAACAGTCAAAGAAATGAGTATTTTAGGTTACGCTGCCACGTAAATTTTATAAGAAAGCAATTGAAGTCTTCCTCTGTAGAAGATTTATGAAACCTAGATCAGCGATTCTCTTACATTTCTCCCTCGCGAATACCTAAGAAACGATTTTTTTTTACTGAGATCTTCAAACCCACGAGTATATATTTAAAGGTAATGTAAGTAATGTGGAATACCTAAGTTTATTAGACTGTCAAAAATAGGGTATAGATTTTTTGAATGAATCAAATACCGAACCCCGTTAAAATCAATTAACAAACTAATATTCAGATATGAATATGTTAAGAATTGATAAATAAATGAACTCTAATTAATATATATACACATTTAGCTTTATTACACTTCACTTAAATTAAAATTTAACTATGAACAGGACTAAGAGGACTGACACAAAGAACAATTAAATAATACAATTCTAACAAATGAATTCGGATCAACTAACTTATATTTTAATAATAAGCGGATCTTTCCCTTCGTGATTGAACACGGATCGGTCGCCAGTAGCCCATATGTTTTGCTTCAGTGCGAAGTTAATTAAATACCTACCTATCTTAATAATACGTAGATTTCAACTCACCGAATTAATTGTGCACAGCAATGGTCGTAGCGTTTATCGATTTCGATTTATGAATTGATTTGAGGTAGATGAATTAACAACTGATTTATGTAGATAAATTGGAGCAACGCAACGGGCTATTGGCGACGGTCCGGGATCAATCCCGAAGGGTAAATTCCGAATGAACGAATTGGTTTGATTGTAGCTTGTTAAGTGATTTGATTTCATAACAGATTTTTTTACGGTCGATTTCAAGAAGCACCATTCTTTGTTTCTTGCTAACATGGATCTAAATTTTCATTGGTTGATCATCCAAATGAAATCTCACCAGCGCTATCTATTGGCTACATAGAGACCAAAGAGAATAGATAATTTATCAAACATTAAAACTTTTAAATTATTATGAAAAAGTAAAAGAAGTTAGTATTGTCGATTTGAAAAACTATGTATAATATGGAACATCTAGCGAACTGTCACAAACACACAAGAAAACTTTCCTTCTTGCATCAAAAATGTATATTTTTCCTACAGCAATAAAAATTAAGTGTATTTCATATTTTAACACTTATATTTTTAATGAATGTCATCCAACTTTATCGCATTGGAGAGGTTTGGAATTGTTTTTATACTGTGAATACTTCAAACGATATTACGAACTTGTTCCTATTGCTCACAGTGCGGATGTTCCATATTGCGTACACATGCGCTTCGACGGAAAGTTACACTTGTTTAAAGAAAAATAAATTTTACCAAAAAACGGCATTGAAATCTTTAGAAACAAATGTATTTTATGGTTAATCACACATTGAAAATATTTGTGAACTTATCTTCTTTTAACCTTCCATGAGGTTTCGATGAGATGTCTCATCCATAATAATCTGACCAATTTTGCTAATGACGAGATATCTCGTCATCAAGATATTGCCGATTTATTGATGATGATGAAATCTAGATCAGGTCAATTTTCTACTAATGACAAGATAATTCGATGAGACAACCAGAAGGGTTAAATTATTGGCTTTTCAAATGAACCTCAAATATTTTTAGTCCCTCAAAATACAAAAATGGTTCCATCTAAAAAAGACTAAACAGACGCTCCAAACAAAATATGGGTATCTTCTAGAAACTCAGAAGCAATTTAAACAAATTCCGATAGATTTTGACGATTACTTTTCGAGGTACAGTGATGTTCCATAATACATACATTTATTCTATACATACGCATATACTATTTCTTAAACTTAAGCAATTTATTTCACAATAATCTACACTAAGTTTGAAGTTAGATTTTATTAACCCTTTATTTTTTGCTATTGTATGTATTTATCTGATTATATCCTAGAATCGGTATGTGGAATATTTAATTATACTAGATGAGCTATGCCTAGTAGAGGGACAACAGAATCGCAATCGTAAAAGGAGAAATTGATTTTAACTGGAACTTACTGATCAAAGCAGAAATAAAATTATCAGCATCAAGGATCAATGCAGCACATAAAAGTTTCTTGTCGGTATGGGAGACATGCAACGATTCCCCAATCAGTGCGTTTGTTGATACCTCTTTTCTTTCATTAAGCACCACTACAGTGTTCTTAAATCACATACTTTTGAAGTCCACAGCATCGTAAACACCTACTCTGCATTAAATTACCTAGAAAAATACGTTTAGCTTTGAAGAAAGGAATTAATTGATTTTAAAGCTCTGCAACCGGAAAGAAAAATTTTAAAGTTATGTTTACATGATAGATTTATTGTGTGAAATTAAGTTGAATTGAATTAAACTTTTTAAAGGTTATTTAAGTTGCAGGGGGTAGAAAGAAAATTGAGTTGGGGTAGCTGGCGTTGAAACCAGGGATGCTGCCGGCTCAGCTACAGAGCACTTGTGATGGGAGGAACACCTTTTGGATCAATTGGTGGGAGAAGCGGCATTATACTTCTAGTGTCTGGGTGCGGGCGACTGTTATCCTGGACCATTGTATTATAAGTTTCTAGGGGTGGGCTCTAGAATTTAAACGGTCGTTCAAAGTGTTTGGAAAAGGGGCAGTTATGTCTGTTTCGAGACAAAATATGTCTTATACTTGAACTACATCGTTAATGTGTTGGGGAAAAGTTTTAAGGGATTTGATGGATAGTTTTTTAATATAGGTAGGTCTGCGGTGTTCTAATACAGAGAACCAATGTGTATAGCATTGTAATTTCACGGTAATAAAATGACATGAATAAATATGAAAATGGTATAGAATAGCTTGTGACACTACGGCTTTGTCTCAATCCCAAATATATCAAAATAGCCAATCAATGTATCTTTGAAATATATATATTCCCCAATTGCTATATATATTCAATAATACGATATGCATGTCCGTGTGTATATACATGTGTGAAGAATATATGTACATGTATATGTATTCTATACATGTACATGTATTCTTAAATATATATCACCCTGTTTATATATTTAACTGTAGGATCCTTAAAATACTTTAAAAATTCACTTTATTATATTAAGAATTTTTAAAAGATTAAAGCATTGTGTGAGAGATTCTATTAGTTTTGAGGTCAATTCAGTTTTAACTTTCAGTGGAAGTTTCACCGTGAGTTGAGATTACGAGTAACTTTAAATCGAATAACCAGCTAGCCGTGCAATTGAATTAACCCGTACAAATTTTGGTTTGCTAAAGTGATGTTAAGAGGAACACAGAGTGATTCTAATTATGTAAATCAGTAACATTAGCTTGTCAGTCCATTAAAATCTTGCAGTAATTCCGAGCGTAATTCGACCCAACCATAGTCAGCGAAGGCGAATCTGCTGGTATTTTAGAAAATTTTTAATAGCTGTGTACATGTTCCTAAAATTAGTAAAAATCTTGCATGTCGGTTATTTAGAAGGGGCATGTTTATCAACACGTTTGGCATTATACTTTGAAATGCCGTTACACTTTGTTTTGAAAGTTATGATTTTGTTTTTGATGTAACACCTAATATTAAATATTTACAGTTGAGATTGTTAGCAGAGAAACAGAAACCAAGAAATGAAACAATGAAATTTCTCTATCCCTATTAGGAAAGTTCAAAACGACTGTTACGCATATAATTATATTCAGCAGTTAATTGAAGATGTTGATTACGTCTACACTCTTTATAAATGTAAGTGCTTTAAAAGTTAGATACATTTAATTGCTTTTTTTGGATAGAAATTTGAAATATGTTGTAAAAGTGAAATATCTTTATTAATTTTACAATTTAACACTAAATTTACCAATCGAGTCAAATGTTCTGTTTTAAAATTTTGACTTGAAATTGCTTTTTAAGTTTTATCGCTTTTCCTCACATGACTTTAAGACTTTTCCTGAAATGTTTAAAAAATTAATTTATTAGTAGATATTTCTCTTTACCTCTCTCTGTATCCGACATAGTCATGCTTACCAATTTTTACCATTACGGGCCATTTGATAGGTTTACTAGTTTGTATTTTTACAACATTGGCAACTATAAAACCATTCCATATATACTGCTATGCAAAATAATAAGCACAAACCACTGTAATAAAAAGGGATTAATGTGGCAGCATGATAGGCAAGCTCAAGAAAAGTCATTAATGTGTGTAAAATACTGCAATGAAAATAAAGCCACTAAAATCTGCTCTCTGAACAAGAAATGTTTGTGGAATATGTTTATCAGAGAAACCTTACATCTCTAAAAAATGAAAATGAATCGAGATTTTATTATCGAATCTATATAAATAAAAATGGAGTGCATGTTTGTACATTGAGCATTTTCGACCCTTTCAAGTTATTTGCCCATTTGGGCCCTTCTGATGTTAAATCTGCTTCTCGTGCGTTTGGTATCTGTCTGTATGTGTGTACCCGTTCTACGTCCAAACGGTTGAATATATTTTCATAAAACTTTGCATACTATGAATACTTACATTCATTTAGTGACTGGAGTTAGTTGAGTTAGTCTGTCCATCTTACATCTGATTTTGTGTCTGTTTCTACAAGTATCACATTGATGTTATTTCATATATTTTAATTACAATGTCTCTCCTTCGTTTTGTACACCATATTATAGTTTAGTGAATACATTATTTAAATTTCTTTTGCTTACATATTTAGACAAGTTTCACGCTAAAACATCTGAGTAACTATACTTAAATCAACCATAATTTAGTAGTTTTGGAAAAGTTGGAAGGTATATTGAGCATTGCGATTACTTGGATTATTTTACCAGTACTACTGAAAAAGCAATTATTTTTACTAAATATAGATTCTAATACTTTATTTACTTTGAGCCTTAATTTTTCTTTACGAAATATAAAAAAATTCTGAATATTTGGGACAGACTTAAAGAGAATAAAACATTATAAATAAAATATACAGCACAAAACATTTTAAAATAGGACTGGTAGCTAATATGGCAACCATGGAATTAAAAAAAATTATTATTGGCATGCACAACTGAATTAGTTTGAAACAAACATTATTAATCGTTTGCTTTTTTAAATTTCTGTAATCCGTTAGCTTGTACACCAGGAATTCCTTTTGTAGTGAGAGATACATTTATTGCTTTTAGTTCGAAGATTTTTTAAATATACTTTTTAAGAAGCATCTCTGGATTTTCAAATTTATGTTTTTCGTTGAATATCTGTAATCGAAATATAAGTAAATATTTAATTAGTTTTAAAAAATGAAACATTGTATGATAATTTTGGGGAACATTTTTGATTTTAAATGACATACAAGGTATTTATATGCATACTCAATTATTCTATGCATTCTGGGTTACATTAGCACACACTAGATACTTTCTTTCATACTAAAAATTTAAATTCTACAAAAATGTAAAATGCTAAATTTTACATTTGTGAAATTGTGTACTTAAGAATTGTGTATCTTTATAAGAGTGTGGTAGTTGTTGCATTAGATGAATAAGAACTACAATTTATTAACGGAAACGGAGTTAATTAAACAACTCAACACGAATATCGCCGGGTAATTCTGCTAGTACTCCAAAAATGAAAAGCCCATTCAATAAAAAGTCAAAATAATATCTTATGATTATTGAATTTTTGTTATTTTGTTTATAGTAATTAAAATGTTATTTAACGATAATTTTATTTATGACTAGCAGAATAACCCAGCGTTACTCGGGTTAAATTGGTTAACTAATTTCCGTTTTCGTTAATAAATTGTAATTCCCCCTATTCATCCCATGAAACAACTACCACACTCTAATAAAAGTACACAATTGTTAAATACCCAATTTCACAAATGTAAATAAATGTCACATTTAACATTTTACATTTTTGTAGAAATAAAATTTTTAGAAAGAAAGAAGTCTCTAGAGTGCCAATGTTACCCAGAATAAATAGAGAATGCATGAATGTTCAGAGTATGCATATAAATGACTTGTATATCATTTTAAAACAAAAGCGTTTCCCAAAATTATCATACAATGATTAAAAATGTTTCATAAGCTAATTAAACCATTATTTACCTTCATAACAGTTATTGAACGAAAAGCATCAAATTCAAAATCCAGAAAAACATCGTAAAATAAAATTTAAAAAAAGCTTCGAACGAAAAGTAATGAATGTATCTGTTTTTTTACAAAATAGATTCTTGGAATATAACGGACAAAAATTTAAGAAAAGCAAACAATTAAAAAATACCAAGGTTACCATATTAGCTACCAGTCCTATTTTAAAACTCTTTGTTCCGTATAATTTTATTCTCTTTATCGTCTGTCCCAAATATTTAGAATTTTTATATTTCGCAAAGAAATAATAAGGCTCGAAATACATATACTATTAGAATTTAAATTCTGTAAAAACAGTTTTGGAAAATAATTGATATTTCAGCAGCACTAATAAAACAATCTAAATAATGGCAATGCTCAATATACCTCCCAGCTACTCCAAAACTACGAAATTATGGTTGATCTAAGTATAGTTACTCAGATGTTTTAATATGGAACTTGCCTAAATATGTAAGCAAAGAAGTTTTTTAAATAATGCATTCAGTAAATTAAAATATGGTGTATCAAATATAGGACATTGCATTAACATTTTAGCACAAATTTCATGTGATAATTGTACAGACACAAAATCAAATATAGTCCGGAAGATGGACAGACTAACGCAACCAAGTTCAGTCACTAAATGAATGTAAGTACTCACAGTATGCAAAGTTTCATAAAAATGTATTCAAACGCTTGAACGTAGTATGGGCACACACATTCAGACAGACAGATGGACAGACAGATACCAAACGTGGAAGAGACGGATTTTGCATCAGAAGGGCCCAAAACGAATAGAAAACTTGAAATGGATCGAAAATATTCAATGTACAAACACTATATTCTTATTTATATAGATTTCAAGCACTACTTCCATTATTACCTGCATGCAAATGGATAATGGGGCATTTAATCCGTTTTGGTAAAAATAAATATTTAAAAAGGGTGTAGGCAAATTTAGATTTAAATAAGGTTTAAAAGGAAACAGGGGGAAATGAGTAAAGAAGGGATTGAAAATTTCAGAAATTCAATAATGTACAGTTGCCTTGGAATTTAGGAGATGAGTGTAAAAAGAATCGATAAAATATCTTGTTTCTTAGATAATAAGTTATCAGATTGTTAAGTTCCAATATATTATTAAGAACATTTGTCGATTATTCTAGAGATTGGATTTCACATTGTGTGATTACGTTCTGATCACATTCCTCTTGTGGTAATAACCAAATCCGATAATTACCCCATCTTTTCGTTCTTTTTATACATTAACAATAACTTAGAAAGGTACCTCATGTTCAAGGTAGGTAAGTATTTACTTAACGTCGCGCTGGAACAACATAACGGGCTATTAGAGACAGTCCGGGATCAATCCTGAGGGAAAGATTCGAGGATAACACACTTAATTTGGAACCACGGTCAAATGACGAGGCTACACCTGTGCTGGCACACCACTCTCCAAACTCCCATACCACGCCAACGTGAGGACATTTGAGGACACTGCGGATTTAACGTACACCTAAGTTACCTTTCTAAGTTATTGCTAATGTAGAAAAAGAACGAATATATATATATATACATATATATACATACATATATATACATACATATATATATATACATACATATATATACATACATACATATACATACATATATATACATACATACATATACATACATATATATACATACATATATATACATACATACATATACATACATACATATATATACATACATACATATATATATATATATATATATATATATATATATATATATATATATATATATATATATATATATAATTCAAAATTACAAACCAAAACAAAGAGAAATCCAAAAATTTTAAAATCAAGAAATTTAAGAAAATTTTGAAAAAAATGCTGGAAGTGTTGGTGGATCAGGGCGTCATCAGGGAGGAGCCTCACCCAGTCAACACAATATGGTGTTTTCTGCATGTGAGCGGCAGTATACCAAAAGTAGCTCACACACCCCTCCAAACACCATAAGAAAATAAATTAGAAAAACAAAAATTAGAAAAACAAAACCAGGGACAACCAAGGACACATACCAAAGATAATATAATACAAAATTAAAATTAAATTAAAATTAAAAATTAAATTAAAATTTAAAATTTAAAAGGAGAAAACAAACGTACCCAAATAGATTGACCTAAGATCGACAACAACCCGCCGCAAACTACATGAGGACCGCCAACAAATGCCATTCATAACGCCGTATATCAGAAATCGGAACCGCAATTCCGACACGGAACCCCGACTCGAAATTCCGACTCGGAATTCCGAACCAGAACATCGGAATCGGAAGTCGAAAAAATAGTGTTCAAATCCAGTTTTTTAAAATTGATAGTCAACAGGATAGTCTCCGAAATAAGCTATTAAATAATATTAGTTATCTTAAATCTTTCAAAAATAATCCTATAAAAAGAGTGAGGGTATTTATTATTAAGAAGTGTGTTAATGAGATTATTACATTGCAAAAGAAGGTTAGATTTAGAGTTGCAAATTTTATTGAAACGTATCAGTTAACCAGCGATTGTATTGTAATAAATTTTTTTAGAAATATTAGAATCCCAATATATCAATTTAAAAACCGGAAATTCAAAATCATCTCTCTTATCATAAATATTAATATCAGTTTTATTATTTAAAGTATATATATTCAAGTCTAGAAAGACGGCTGGAAAGAAAACTGGATTTGAACACTATTTTTTCGACTTCCGATTCCGATGTTCTGGTTCGGAATTCCGAGTCGGAATTTCGAGTCGGGGTTCCGTGTCGGAATTGCGGTTCCGATTTCTGATATACGGCGTTATGAATGGCATTTGTTGGCGGTCCTCATGTAGTTTGCGGCGGGTTGTTGTCGATCTTAGGTCAATCTATTTGGGTAGGTTTGTTTTCTCCTTTTAAATTTTAAATTTTAATTTAATTTTTAATTTTAATTTAATTTTAATTTTGTATTATATTATCTTTGGTATGTGTCCTTGGTTGTCCCTGGTTTTGTTTTTCTAATTTTTGTTTTTCTAATTTATTTTCTTATGGTGTTTGGAGGGGTGTGTGAGCTACTTTTGGTATACTGCCGCTCACATGCAGAAAACACCATATTGTGTTGACTGGGTGAGGCTCCTCCCTGATGACGCCCTGATCCACCAACACTTCCAGCATTTTTTTCAAAATTTTCTTAAATTTCTTGATTTTAAAATTTTTGGATTTCTCTTTGTTTTGGTCTGTAATTTTGAATTATTTTACTTTCCATGTTGTGTCTGCAGCTTTAGCGCGCATACATGGACAGTTCTGCCTTCTGCCTTCTGCTTTCTGGATTCTGCTTGACTATTTTTTACCCCCAACTTTTTTGGTTTTTTGGCTTTTTACTTATCTGCTTTTTGATCTTTTGGCATTTTGCTGGTCTGCATTTCTAATATTTTGACTTTTTGATCTTTTGGCGTTTTGCTGGTCTGCATTTCTATTGTTTTACGTTTTGATGTTTTGTATATTCTGTAATTTGATTGTTTTTATTATATATATATATATATATACAGTAATACCCCGACTTACGAGAACTCGGAGTTACGCGGTTCTTGATTATTCGTTTGGCAACACTACCGCCCGCTATCTTCAGTGTTTCTCTTGCTGTGATACGCATTGGACGCGTTTCGAGCGAACTACACGTGCACGATTACGATTCTACGATCGACGAAAGTTAAGATTGTTTCGTTACACGTTTTCTAAACCCCTAAAAAACTAAGTCGTCCAAGACGAAGTAAATCTGATTCTCCTGCAATGTGAAAGTTGTGGTTGTGCCTCCAAACACAACCAGCTTGCTTCAGCCGATGTGGACCAGGGAGTCATCAAACATTCAAGGCTTACTACACGAGGCGTTCGTTTTGCACATCTGAATGAAGCTATGAGACAAAACAGTGAGATATGCTGAAGATGGCATCCTGTTTCAAACAGTCACAAGTTCTAGGCAAGTGATCATGCGTTTTTCTTACTTGGATCTTCATTCCCCTTGGAGTGATAGAGCAGTTTTGTTTCGACGAGATATCTCACCATCACCAAAACCGATCAGATCGTGGTGGACGAGATTTCTCGTCGTTAACAACATTGACCAGATCTTGTACGATATATCTCGTTCATCATCTGACCAATTTTAATAATGACGAGATATCTCATCATTTAGATATTGCAAGTTTTTTAGTAAGCCGACTTCAAGATCTCGTCTGTTTTCTAATGACGAGGGACGACGAGATCTTGATGGACAAGATATTTCGTCCATCAAGATCTGGACAGTTTTGCTAACGACGAGATACCTCATTGAGACAACCACCAGGAGGTTTAAGGCCCGCATATGTGGTGGGAATTATATTTTAGGGGATTAATTTTCATATAGTTTTATATGTATAGCTAAAGCTCTGGGATAAATAGGTCATACAGTAACAAAGGGTAAGGTAAAAACAGCCGAGACACGGATTTTTTATCAATCAGCTACACTTCTCTCTTCCGAATAACAAAAATTCAGAAAGTTTCAAGCGCGTATGCATTATGCATGACGAAAGGTGCAAACGCATCCCTGATTTCTAATAAAACTGCATCCAAATCAAACGGAAAGATAAGAAAACACTAGATGCCTTATACGTGTGACATTTCCAGGTCGTCTCTTCCCCTTCCCTTGCGAGGGAACTTCGCGAAACCTCTTTTTGTCGCAAGAAATAAAAACTTTCGAAACTTTTATTTCTGTCTAAATTGGCCGTTTTTAGAAACCCATAAAGTGACATGTCTCTGAGATTTTATCGTGTACATACCATATCGAGTGAGCGAGATGGCTTAAGTGTAGACTTAGAAAGAAGTAGATAGAATTTCGGACGGGGTATTTTCGTTATGAAATTGTGGATAGAAAAGCTTTTCTACTGCTCATGTTTAAATCATATAGCCCCTTGACTCTGGGGAGTTCTTGAAGAAGGTATGCACTTAGACACGGCTTCAGTTTCTATGCGCATGTTGTAAATCTAAGATAAGAACTGAGTTTCGACTCGAGTTAATTCATATGTGTTATGTGTACTTCAGCGAAGGGGTTAAACTTTCTAACAAGGGGATACTCTACCACTTAAGGGGACAGTGGTATTTCAAAATAACAAAAATCAATATTTTAATTTCAGAATCAAAAATTCATTGATATCACTCTAGAGATAAAAATAATTTTAATTACGATCACTTTCGTCGAAGTTACATATACAACATAAAACACATAGTAGATACTAAGTCTACTACACAAACGAGTTTTTCTCCGATTGTGATTTTTTGACATTCTTCTGATTGCGAACTGCAGTGCATCAGGTTTTACTTGATTTACATAATTTTTTTGGATGATTCTTGCAAATCTGTAGTATATATTTAAGTACAAATGAGAAATTCATCATGTTTCAAAATTTTGAAATTTTATTTTAAAATGTTGCCTAACATGTTGTTTTATAAAATTTTAGATGTTTCAGTACATTTTTTTGCTTTACAATTGAGTGATACAATTAACAAATGGAGTTAATTTCATTTATATGTATACCAACTATCGTGTCAATTAAAATATTGACAATGCATGGAAAATTAATGCGCATGGGACATCAATTTTGCTAATTTATCAAAATTTTTGACCACGTTTAATGTAATAACTTCCGAATAGCTTAATATTTTTGGACCAAACTTTATACATAGGCTTTTCATTTAGTATTTATTTTTTGACAAAAAGTTTAATTTAAGCTGATGTTGTCTTTGTCTCGAGTGACTTACAATATCATATATATCTTTCTAGGAACACTTACCAAGGGCCATGAAAAACTGTTTATATTCAAAAAATATTCTCCAAGGGGAAAGATTATATTAAGGTTTATAAAAGCACTTGTTCCTGAAATGCTTTATTCGTCATCAAAACATAGTTGAAGTAAAAACAATGAGTGTATAACTAGAAATTATTTATAAACGTGTCTAGAAAATGCCCCAATTACACAATGAATAGTAGCATGCAGGAACTTTCCCTATCAAAGAGTATATTATATTACTTCCCTATCAAGATATAATTATAAAAGCAAGATTTAGGCCCAGTAATCTCATCCAAGTCACATTTCTACACCTCTAAAGGGAAAAGAATTACCAATCCCAATTCCTTATGACTATCTTGACTATATTTTTGGAGAGGTGCCTATACTGACTCTTAAAAGTCCTATAATTACCAAAATACCAGCAGTTTCTCAAACTAAATGTGACATTGAGTGAGTATTCCTTTTAAGATGTAGAATAGGTAATAATTTACTCAAGACAAAAAAAACATCAGCGTACATCAAACAATTTGTCATAAATTGTATCTAAAGTAGAATGGAATTATCTGACTAACATTTCTAGCTGTGAACTCATGATCATGAATAAAAACAATGGGTATCATTTTCATACACTGTAAAAGAAAGAATATTATTTAATGTATTTACATCTTTATGTTCAAAAATGTTAGTAATATTAAAACGGATACCAAGGAAGGCAGAATCTATCTAAAACAGAAAACTTTGTAATCCTTCAAGTCGTTTCGACGAGATATCTGGTCAATCAAGATCTGACAACCTGGATAATAAGTCTCGTCATCAAGTATTGCCGATTTTTCAATGACTACATGATCAAGATCTGGTCACTTTTCTTCTAATGCCGAAATATTTCGTTAATCAAGACCTGGTCAGTTTTGATAATGACGAGGTACTTCGTTGAGACAACCACCAAGAGGGTTAAACACTTTTGTGTTTTTAGCGTGGCCAAAAGTGAAATATAGATCTTTCACGCATCTGGAAACTCATATTCATTAAGGTAAACTAAATGCAATCGCATGTGAGCAATCATTATTATTCTTGTACTCTGTATTATTATCAAAGTCATTATATATATTTAGCAAAACAATTCTTAAGTAACACTATCCATTTGTTATTCCTCTACTTAATTTGATGTTGTTTTCTGTTATTGGCGGAAAATATTGGGGAAATACGAAGCTAACGAAAACATTTGTTGGGAGCTTGGCTCTTGGTGTTTTCTGTATATGTGTGCTCAGGGATGTTTTCAGGATGTGAGCCCAAGGGGTTTGAGCCCCTCCCCGAAATATTTTTGGTGTTAGAAGATAGTGAAAAATATATGCTGAATCAAGTTTAAAAAGCGTAAATTGTAAAGTGAAAATTATGTTAATCAAACGGGTGGGATACCAGTAAAAATGTCTGAAAACAGTCGAAAAAAAAATCATTAAATGC
The DNA here is from genome assembly GCA_933210815.1 of Meta bourneti. Lineage (NCBI taxonomy): Eukaryota > Metazoa > Arthropoda > Arachnida > Araneae > Tetragnathidae > Meta > Meta bourneti. The sequence goes on along the minus strand of OW119922.1, from coordinate 56,124,365 downwards.
GAAGTTCATTCAACGTCGCGGAAATTCGATTCAATAGGGAACAGCGACAGAAAAGACTTAGTCACCTATAAATTAAAATTTTTCGCATGTTCCTTTTTGTTATTTCTGTAAAATTTGTTCGCAAACGACAAGTACAAAATTTAATTTAATTAAAAAGTTAATTTATTAAAAGACAATTTTGGTATTTTCTGAGTTAGGCTATTTTATGTAGACAAACTATGTACTGGATTTGAATATGTATTGTGACATAGTGGGTGACATCGAGCATAGACAGTAAAATGGTGAACTTCTCATGTGTTCACTTTTATTTCTTCTACTTTTATATTTAATTTGATGTTAATTTTATCACTAGAGGCGCTGCAAGCGGTTTCGATAGTTAGGTGAGTGTATAAGAATTTTACTAAACACTGTTTTTTCGATGAGCTTAGATATTTTACACATCCTTTAAAAAATATTTTCTAATAAAACAAAATGAACCACATATAGCAATTACAAAATTAATTCAATTAAAAAATTCACAGAATCAATGACAGTTCTGTGATTTTCTTTTTGATAAATTAGGATATTTTACATAGATATAAGTGTGTATTAAAAATGTAAATTATTAATACAAATGTACAAAGTTGAAGACAATTCTTTTATATTGCATAAGATAATATTTTATGTAGAAAATACACGAGAATTAAAATCAGAAATACCATCTCATCTCATATCTTACAGATCTTATATCTTACAGAAAAAAAATTGAAAGGAGTCACGCGGTTGACAAGAGGGTTCTGGGAAGAGAAATGAATGGAGGAGTTAAAAGTACATAGATTATCATTTTCTGAAAAGATAGATTTCGCTACCTTATTAGGCAACGAAATGATTGAACTGAAATTAATGCTCCCTATCAGTTTTCAAATGAGGATGGATTCCCATCAAGTGAGAAAATTTAAGAAAGATTTCGAAAAAGATTTAAAGCGAATTTTTTTATAAAATCAAGATGGAAAGAACTTTTGCATTACGTATGGTAGAGAATTTATTTCCAAGTAGACTGCGTCTGAATACCCCACTACTGAAACATATTCAGAAGTAGTTTAGTTACAGCTGGAACGATGTGATGTGTTAGACATTAATGGTTTAGAAAAAATTAAAAGTTGTTTTCAAAGTATGCAAGGTTTTGTTTAATCGTTTTTGAAAGTTTTGGAGAGTTTTATTAGAGTTGAATTAATATTTTAAGAGAAAGCACGAGTACATTAAGTAATTTAAAATTAAATTCCATACGAAGATTATACTATAATTTTGCTCTACAAATGATGAGAAAACTATGCATTAAAAAGATTTCCCAAGAAACCGCCGCATTAGGGAACTTACGGAAGTAATTATTCATTTACTTCGTGTGAAGAAAAATAATTTTCTCAATTTACTGTAACTATTAATGTTATAAACTCGGATAAACTTTCATAACTATAACAGTTTCTTCTTTTTCAAGTAAATGAAAATAAAACTTTTATTTTGATTCTGATTACATTTAAAGTATTTAACCCGTCTGGTATTTGTCTTGATCGTTGTTAGCAAAAGTGACTAGATCTTGATGAACCTCGTCATTAGAAAAAACTGACCTGATCTTGATGTCGTCATTACATTAACAAACGATAATATCATCATCATTTGGAATTTAACCGGCATTGTTGATGACGAGATATTTTGTCTCATTAACAAAATTGATCAGATCTTGATGGACGAGATCTCATCAAAACCACTTGGAAGGTTGAAGTTGAAATAACCCTGCTTGTTTTTAGCAATGCACTGATTCTTGATCCCCGTGCATCCCTGTTATTATGCAGAGAAGCTTGGTTGTTTGGTTTGTCGCTCAACGGTAATCTTTTGCTACTCGAGGGATCATTAGATATATACTGAAGACATAAAGTGGAATACGAATCACTAAAAAACCCGCATTTATACCGGGATTGGAACTCAGAGTCTTTTAAACCGAGGCCAGAATGCTAACATTGCAGAATAGTATCCTATGTATCAAAGACAATTTTTATGTTGACGCAAGTATTTTCAGCTAGCTAATTTATTTAAGACCACAGAAGTAAACTTTAATATAGAATATTGCGCAAGAAGAAACCAGTCAAACTCGAAACGTTAAAAGCTGCCGCGAGCCGAGCAATCGAAAGAGGAAAGAACGCAAGCACGTGAAGCGGGCAAAGCTCGAAAAAGTTGTTCAAGAACGCAGCAAAACTGCTGATAAACAAATGTGCGACTTGGTTTGTCTACAGCAATAAAAACTCCAGATCGCTCTGGAGCCATGAATTTTGCCCAGATTATTTTGTCTGGAATTTCTGGGTCAATGCAGCTATATTCAGATTGCTACTTCCCTCAGAACTATAGAAGTAAAAAGTTAATACTGAACATTACTCATTAAGATAGACAAATTTCTAATCAAACTTGAATCAACAGAAAACGTCACAAACTATAATGAGCCGAGCAATTGGAAGATAAAAGAACACAAGCGGGTGAAGCTAACATAGCTGAAAAAGCTGTTCGAAGACGCAAAGAAACTACTGAGGACACAGAAGGGCAACTTAGCTTGTATATAGCAGCCAAAACTCGGGAGAATCATAATAGTAAAACTAGTTCCCTATAAATATGAGAACATTGACTGAAATCCTGTATGCAGTGTATTTTCAAATTATTTTCCACAAATCTTTTAAGATTTTTTCACAGCTCTTCTTTATATTTTCATCAATACAAATACTTGAATGAAGTTTTTGTTTGAAAGTGAGGAAATAAACAAGATTAACATCTCGATTTTTTTAATGTATTTTTTAAACTCGATACTTTAGAAAAGATGATAATTTATTATTTTCAAATTGTACTAAAAGATGATGTGCGTGTTCAGGAAAGCACAAATGAACACTTTTCAAAATTTCACAGGAATAAATAAACGCAAGTTGGCTGAAAATAGTGCAAAAATCTAGGAAAGCAAGCACTTAGAGGGACGTTTGATGAAAAGTGCCCATTGTAAAACTGTACATGCATGCCTTTGTACCAGAAGGAAATGTAGAAAAATGGAAGCGAAGTCGTAAAAAGTAAAGTAGTTCGACACTCCCAGCAGCCGCGCAAAATGTAAAATAGCTCTTGAATACTAAAAGGTAAATTGATGTGAGGAAGTGCATGGGGCTTTTATAGAAAATTGACTGAGATTTTGGTACATCATTGAGTATACGAGTGGGACTTTCAGTGTAAGGAAACAAATCAAGACGGTCTGTGAAAATTTTACTTCTGCTGTCAAAATGATCTCGAATGATACATATCGGGGTTAATTTACAATATAGTTTGTCGCCGTCTTGGCAACGTTAGCGGTTAATATAATTTGCTTTGTCCAACCTATTATCATATGCAAATTCGGAATTTTTATTGACGAAGTGCTGAAATTAAAGCCAACTGAATTCACGCTCAAAATACGTGCAGGAAACATGTATCGCTACAAAAGCATTGCCACCACCTATATTTAGCTTGACATAAAATGCAACCCATAGGTTTTATGTAAGTGATGAATAAATATTTCCTGTTCCTCTAAGTGGTTTATTCTGACAAATTATGCTAAGATGAGAAATCTTGCCACAAGACATTACCGATTTTTTTGAAGATGTCGATATCAAGATCTGGTCAATTTTCTTCTAAAGATGAGGTATCTCGTTTATCAATATGTGGTCACTTTTGCTAATGACGAGATGCCTCGTTGAGACAACCACCAGGTAGGTATTTTGATTAACGTCACACTGGAGCAACACAACGGACTATTGGTGACGGTCCGGGATCAAGCTACCACGGCCCGACAACCACCAGGAGAGTTAAGACTTGAGAAATAATAACATAGTTTTTGAAAAGGTGATTATCCAAATAAAACAATCTGGCTCTTTGCTGGCATTACGATTGAAACTTTCTCTAAGAAGATAACTTTTATATTCTGTTCGCTGAATGCGCGAAAGGTGGAATTAAAATATAGGGATGTTTATATCTTTCTTTTCAGTTGGGAAGCACAAAAACACCGTGGTTTATTTACTCTAATAAAAATACACTATCATCTGATAACAAAATAATTACTCTGGCAAAACTTTTTAAATCTCCATTGTTTTAGAAATACCTAAAAAGTGCAAAATTTAAAATAACGAAATCACGTCCTAGAATAACTAGTACGTTATCACGTATTCAATGCTTTCAAAAGCAAACAATTTGAAAACAAGCAAATGCAGATATCATTTAAAGCATTCTCTTGCGTAAAAGTTAATGTAAGTAGTTTTTTAAATCCCACGATCAACAACGCACTCTTATCGCTAAGGAATAAACACAACATCCCACTGTGTGTGATATACAGTAATCGACTGTAAAAAGAACAATTAACTTGATTAATTAAATTGCTTCTATCCGAAGCGAGTGGGACAATTAACTGCAACTATGTGTGATTATGAATAAGTAAAGCATAAATAAGCATTTTTATAGCTAACAATGGAAAGAAGGTACTCCCTCACTAAAAAGCATTGCTTTATGGTAGGCACCAAAGTGAGTTTTATCTGAGATTCAAAAAGAAATTTTCTACTGACCGTTAATGGCAACGCTTTTTAGGCAACATTTTATTCAAATTATCACATTAGCTATCTATAATTTTTGAGATAAACTTTCACGAAAGTATCAGATAAAAAACTTACCACACCTCAAGAAATGTTTGTAAGTAACAAATCATTTAATCTATTACTTAAGACGATGCTTAACGAGTGATGGTACGCCAAGATATTTTTGCAACGGCAAACGCTGATTTGAATTCTTTGGAATAATGAGCGTAATTGGAATGGATGGAAATTTTTCCATCCAGTATTATACACTTTTAAGGAAGGAAAAATGCCGCAATCAGAGACAGATTTCGAAGTGTGGGAGGAGTAAAAAACAAATTTCATACCATCGTGTGTTAAAAGTGGTAATTTGTTAAATTAGATTGTAGAAATTAGTGTGATAACATTAATGGTGAGAGATGCTTGCTTATTTCGCTGTTTTTAGAATAAAATAGTAAACAAATTGAATTTTTATGTAATGGTAAGTGCATAGCACGATAGTGCTCTTAATCTTTAAAATGGAACAAAAGTTGCTGGAAACTGTGATTAAAATCTTAAGTGTTCTGTAGAAAGGATATATCTCAACGCAGAAAGTGATTAGAAATAGAGAACTGCTAAAAACTTAGTATTGTTTAATGTTATCGACAGCATACATTAAATGTTATAGCTTAGATACTTCAACAGATAATTATATACAGGTGTATTACTGCATTACTTAAAAATAAAAATATTATCATATTACAATCGACGCTCCTTTTTAAGAACTTTAAGAGCCCTCGAAGAAGTTCGTGAAAATGGAAAATTCATTTAAATGGAATTGAAATTTGTTCTATGATACTACGATGAAACTTGATAAAATTTTGGAAAATAGATAAGTATTTGAATTTGCTTCGCTCTGGAGCAACACAATGGGCTATTGCTGAAGGTCCGGGATCAATCCCGAAGGGAAAGATTCAGTGACAACACCTTGTAATTTTGAACTACGATCACGATATGAGCTGGCACCCTACTTTGAAAACTTTCGCACCACGCTAACATGAGGAAATTTGAGGCCCCGACACAGATTTAACTTTTACCAGACCAAAGCCGATCTTTGGTTGGTCGACTGATAATTCTCCACCATCCACCAAAGAGTGTGGGGGTAGTAGTTAGCGTCATCTAGTATTTATCAGAAGCGCCATCTAGTTTTTAAGTATTACTACTAACGCCATCACATAATCCCGTATTAGTGTCGTGAGACACTGTACCTGTTTAAAGGAGTGTGATTAGATGGAGGAATAGAGCATGCCACCAAAATGTTAGTTTTTTTGCATATTAAATTTATGTCTATACATTATTAGATATATACAGTATTACATGTATGCGGTAATTGCATCTATACTCCATATTATATTATAAAGAATGCAACATGCAAGAAAAACTAATCTCTATGGATTATCAAGTTCTGATGAGTCTTTTAAATCTCATAGTATGCCAATACCACAATACTCTCCCTCCAGAATCCAACAGTGACTGAATTCGATAGATTCTACCACTTGATTAAGATCTTGGGTGCACATCCATATGTCTGGTCATGCAATGGATGATTTCGATTGTGGACTGTCCTGTATTGCCATTAGAAACCGAATGTGCGACATCGTGTGAAGAGAAGACTGAGTGAAGATGTGATAGGAATTGAAGCAGTGTTGGAAGTGACTGGTACCGCATTGGCATTTCAACTGTTCGCCGTGGACCATCCATCGTAGTGCGTGCCAATTGTTGCGAGTGCCGCCTGGAATTTGTAAGAAGCACTACCAAGCTCTTGCTTTTGAAAGTAGCGTGTTCAAAATCAAATTCTATAGTCGCCAATTTAGCGTGTGGAAGACAGTGCAGCCTTGTCTACCAAAAAGTGTTTCACGGTAGAGATATAGGTTACACTGTTAAATATACTACTGTATTGTAAATTAATGTTTGTAGTGGTGGCTCAGCTAACCACATATGGCTAGCGTCGACTATTAATCTCTCAGCCCCCACACAGTAAAAGAGGTGCAGAGCATTTTGAACTCTGCAATATATCAAACTGTATGTCAGAAACTGTGGTCAGAACCACATGCAAGAAGGGAATACTTGCTTGGAGGTGCTAAAGTTAAAGATTAACAATGATAATAACCAAATGCCTGTTTTTAAATAAGAGTAGATCAGACTAAAATCATCTGAGTTTATAATTCTAATGAAAGCGTTGTGATTATGCAGTGCAGACTAAAAATTCAATTAAAAAATCAAGAAAACAAAATATCTGAAAACTTTCTGAAAATTTATCCGAAATAATGAAAATAAAATAATAAACGATGTACACATATTTATTTTTGATTAAAACATTAATTTTAAGTTATTGAAGGCTGGGCAATTATTAAATTAGGTAGGTAGTTGAATTTACGTCTCACTAGGAGAAACAAGATGGGCTATAGGTGATGGTCCAGTGTTAAATACCAAATAATTAACTTAGGGCATATATAATGTAGGTGTCATTAAAATATTTTAGCAGACGAAAGTGTGTTATAATGCAAATATTTAAATAGGAGAGATAAATGCACAAATGTTCGAAAAAACTGTATCTAATAGATAAAAATGATAAATCTTTGTCTCTTCTAAAACTTGCCTATCCTAAGGCCTTCGTTTGAAACTTTTCTTTGAAGAAACTTCACAGAAATACTTGAAAACTATAATTGCTAAAACTGAAATATGACCTAATGATGTACTATGGTATATATCTACAAACTTATTAATTTATAATTCTTCCGTATTATCCGTAATTATAGATTTGTGTACATGTCATACTACACTACACGTATTTTATTGTTGAAGGAATGCATCTTGAAAACTAACTTGTTTTACCCCCGAAACAACTTCCCTTATGGTTACTTCCCTGTTACATCTGTCCGGGTTTCGGTTCTAGATTGCGGAGGTCTGATTAGCAAGTTGAACCTGAATACGAAGTTTTGTAAAAACAGATTTTTTATAGTAATTAGCAAAAAAAAAAGATTGAGGTAAAAGTAATTTTAGAAAGAACCCCAAAACAAACAAGGAAAGAAACTAACCCATGCATAAAAGATACTCCTAAGCGAACAATCGCCGAAGCAAAATTTAAATAAATTGAAAGAAAGAACCCTAAAGAGTCTCCATTCATTCACACTGGCCATTTCTTCGACGGTCAATTAAATTCACTCTAATGAAGATGCCCTGTAATGAAGAAAGGGTTATTAATGACCTGACCCAGTTATCCAGAATGGATAATGATTCGGTTGACACGAAATTTTTCTTTGGATCACGATAATTAATTAAAGTTATTAATTACCTTTAATCTAAGAAAAATTTATCTAATGCTGCTCTTCATTCATGGCTTGGCACGCAAATATGCTTGTTTTACTAGCCACAATTCTGTCATGAGAACATGTGATCGATAGCGGGATGTTTATTGTACAATCGCTCTCTTGTCAGATGGAATTCATAATTGACTACTCTCCTTCACAAAGAAATTAAAACTCTATTCATTTTGAAAAGAGTTTCATGTTTTTCATTTGCTGGGGCTTTATTTTTATGCGTAAAAGTGAAATGAGAAAAATCGTTGACTAATTTTTTTTCAAAATGAGTGTATGTTCAAGTTCGATAATCAGCAGGGGATTAATTAAAACATTTGAATAATGAAGTGTAATTTTATTCCACGAAGAGAAATGTTTTAATTCTCTGCTTGTCATGAAATATCCGGATAGTGTAGTTTTACTTTTCCCCCAACAAACACAATGTCTAAATCACCACAACTAACTTTTATTTTGCTTAGTTAACTTTACTATTACAATGGGATCGGGATAAACTATGAAAGTTTGTAAAGAACTCTCAATGTTACTTGTCAATCACTAACATACAATTGCTCAGTTTTGTTTTCAGCTCTCTGACAGGGAGATACATTGTTGGGGTTATCAACCATTCTTTGAAAATGGGGGTTTCAGCATATATATATAGTGACACAATAACATTATGCAACTGCCACTGACTAAATATACGTTTCCCAAAACTTTGTCTTGAAACGTTGATATTTAGGCGTGAATATTAGACACTAGCACGAAAACTAATTGGTGCTTATCGAATAAATTAACAATTACTTAAGTAATGTTATAGAATGCTTACAGTAGCGATTCAAATTTAAACCAATGCTTAGATGATTGCAATTCATTTTACAAAATAAGAATATAACAATAATGAAATCAACCAAATGCATTCATCATTTGATGAAAATGGACCTCATTTGAATGTGTAAAAATATTGAATTTTTTATTTCGCTTTAATCCGTTGTTAGAGTGGAACAGTGGAATTTAATTTTACGGCTAAAAGGTTTCTTGAGCATTCAATATCAGCACCAAAAACAAACCAAACAACTAAACTTTTCTATGTATACTTTTGAAGGAAGTTATTCATTATTTCATTTGTTGACAAAAATGGAGTTGAGCTCCAATTTAGATGTAAGCACTAAATTTTCAATGAAACCAAAGGTTAAAAAATAAGTTATCGATATTGTTAATGACACCTGTAAAGAGAGCAAAGGCAACATCAATATTCCATCGAAGAGTGCAGCTAATCACTCTATGATAATTTCATATTTTTTGATTCTATATATCTTACATATTTCTTGAGCATTCCATACCATTCCATTACATATCATCAATCTTTGATCATTCCATATCTCATCATTCCATAGTTCTTGAGCATTCCATATTAGAACCAAAAAGAAATCAGATACTTTTCTATGTATAATTTTGAAGGAAGCTATTCATTATTGTACTTCTTGACAAAAATGGAGTTGAGCACCAATTTTAGATGTAAGCTCCTCTAAAGCTTCAATGGAACCAAAGGTTAAGAAAAGAAGTTATCGATATTGTTAATGACACCTGTAAAGCAAAGGCATCAGCGGTGTTCCATGAAAGAGTGCAGCCAATCATTTAGGATAGCTAAAATAATATCTTTAAGCCTGAATGTCCGGAGAGAAGAGGAAGAGAGAGCACTGGAAACAAATCAATTCCGCTGCCCAAACTGCTCTGTCATCGGAAGCGCTTTCTCAAATCAAAACTCCTATTCCAGAATTAATCTTGAGGAGTATTCCATTACTCATTGCGAAGAAGTCAAGTCGGGGAAAGGAAAAGGAGAGAACTGTCTGATTTTGAAACTCAGCCGGCGAGAAATCGGAAATCAATCGTTTAAAGGAGTGACCAGAATTTTCGGATTCGAGACAAGTACAGACATGTTGAATGAAATATATCTGATGACTGCTGCTGATCTGGATATCGGTAAATCTGTTTATCTGCATCGCGGATTTTGTTTCTTTTTCCGAGGTTACTTTGTGTTTTTGGAGGAGACAAGAAAATGGGCTTTAAGAAAAGCGCACTGTTTTGAGATATTCGACCAACGAATGAGTGGATAGAATGACTTGTTAAAATGTCAACAAGGCAAGATTTGTTAAGAAAGGAAATTAAGTCTTTTTCTGGTCGGTTGGTTTCTTGGGTTTTGAGACGCAAGGGCTATATTTGATCGCTGCACCAAGCAACGTCAAGCAAACAGACATGCACTCAAGGAAAGGTTTACTAACACAGAAGAGAAAGAGACCCAGGGTGGAATAAACCTGTCAGGAATCAAACCTGTGTCGACTTGCAGGTTGCAAGCACATAGGGCAACTCACCAAGTCACGGCGACCCCTCTTCTTTCTGGAAAAATGACAAGTGTCAAGAAAAAAATCAAACTAAACCTTATAACGTCCAACTTAAAGCACATTTATAACTTGCTAATTTTACATTTCTTGAAGTGCTATAGTGAAAACACTCAGTTAATTGAAGCTCGGATAGTTAAGGTTCTACTATGCTTACTTTTGTCGATGAAAACATTTATCCGAGTATAGATTATTTTCCATCCTAGCTTTATGAATCTTTCATTAGAAGTAGTAATTATATGTAGTACAGAAAACTTTTTGTCTTTCGCTGTTTTGTGTAATTAGGTCTGTATTGTCCGAGTTTCTAGTTATCCGAGGTGCTCTTATTCCATATTACCTCGGATACTCAAGGCTCTACTGTACTTTTAAGTTTAAGTATTTCACTTAAAAATGTTGGTACATTCGGCTTCATTACTTTAAAGCTCCATAGAGACACTTTCTTTGATAAAACCTTTTTACAACTCTTTATATTACTTAACTGATTTGTCCCTTTTATTTTCTTGTATTGATTTTAACGTCCCCACGTATATCACAGGAAAGTATAAATTATTTTTTGTTAAACATTTAAAAAAGACTGCATGTAAGAAATTTGCTACAAAAAGATTTTTCAAACTATATAATTATTTCTCGGAAGTTGATAGATGTTTTTAATGAATTCAATTTAATAAGTAATCTGCTTCAAGTGTTTTGTTCTATATCATATCAACTGTACTTGTGTATATTTTTTACTTGCATTTTTGTTCTCTGTAATTGGATATTTTTCTTTAGAAAAACAACAAAATAAATTGATGATTTGAAAGTTATTGAACTATTGTCATCTGCAACAATTATTAAAAATTCTTCAGGTAATTTTTGGTTGCAAATTTAAATTGAACTATTCTTTATTAATTTTTCCAAAAATTTTTAAATTTGACGTTAACATACGAGAAAGCACACTGTTACAATTAAACGTCGTTAAAAAGCCCTAAATGAAAACTAATGTTTTCCTGCACCCATCCGATTCCATCTCATAAACTTATTAACACCGCATTTACCTATTTACCAGAACATCCGCGGAACGAGGCGGTGATTTTGCGCAGGAACCTAGTTTGCTACGCTTGAATTAATCCGAGGAAGTACCCTCTAATAAATGAACATAAAAGGACGGAACCGGTTTAAAAGTGGAAAATATGATTTGCAGTGAACAGCTCCCTAACGAAGCGTTTAATGAGAAAATCTTTCAAGTAAGGGTTAGGGAGCAATAAATACCCCAGAAAAATGTTCCGTGCCCTTTCTCCCTGAGAATTAATTTAAGTTTCTACCTAAGGAAAGTGGAATTACGATCTATATTTCTGAGATTCAACTCTACTGAAATATGCAGCTATTACGATGAGGAGTGTTTCAGTCAAGTGAAATAAATCAATGACGTTGAAAAGAAGATAGGGACCTGTGGAAATGGAGTAAGTTTTGAGCTGTAATTCAACATGAAGGTGTCCCAAAAGAACCTTCTAGGATTTTATTCAGTTGTTTTGGTAATTGGTAAGGTATGATTTAGTGCAATTATGAAATATACGTGGTAATTTATAATACAATTAACTTTTTTAGTTAGAAGTATTTTTAATGGAAACTTTTCTTTAAAACAGGAGGAAAATCCAATGCTTTTCGAAGTTCAATTCACTATTCCAGTTTTAAGTGTTTATGTAGGGGCACCATTTTGTTTTGAAATAACCTTTAAATAAAGCATTACAAATTTTTTCGTATTGTTTTACTCAATTAATGACACAGGTCGACCAATTAGGCTGGTGGTCAGGGTGCTAGCTTCTAGATAGAAAGGTTCCTAGTTTGAATCCGAAGTAAAGCCTGGATGACTGTCCGTCTGGTGTAAATGTGTGACCTCTCTGAAAACGTTTTTGAATGTATGGTATGTATGTGAGGTGCAATGTGAACCCACCACCAGAGGTGCACCAGGGTAAAGCCGTGGTTCACAATCCCACCCTAGTTGTGCCATGATGACAAAAGCACTTCTACTAACAAGTTCAAATTTTGGTCATGTATTAGTAAAAAAATTAATGCCAAATAACCTTCTCTGCTCCGGGATAAGAGATCTTTCGATTTCTTGATTTATTCAATTTCTTCGTACTTCATTGCGAAATCAATGGATGCGTAAGAAAACAGAACAGTCGTTATTGGGGATCTGAAAATCCAAGGTTAATTCATGAACGATATCTCTTTGTCCATAACGCTTTCATCTTTATTTGTGGAATATGACATCGTCCAAATGACCGCTTCAGACAGCGCTGTAAGTATTAGATTTTTCGACCACATTTTCCATTACTTTTGCACATTCATGTGACGATTTAATTTCTTTGCCAATGTTTTGCTTAAGCTGTTGAATTATTGTCCGCTTGTTAGCATCTACTTGTACTTAGAAGTATCCCTATTGTAAAAAAAATCAAACTGCCAAATCAAGGGAACTAGGGCAGCCAGTCTACATCACCAAATATTAAAACTATTCGGCAAGGAAATGCGTCCTTTAGAACTCGCTTTGTTTTACGAGCTGTATTTAATACTGCTTCATCTTGTTGAAACCACGAGTGCTGTAAACCTTTGGTCGACCAATTTCAGACGGGACGAAATTTGTCAACATCGTATGATATCGTTCACAATTGACAGTAACATTATTTTCATTAGCATCTTCAAAAAGTGAGAAGATTACACGGAATGAAGCGGTTGCTCACGAATTAAAATTGGATTTTCTGATTCCTAATAACGACTGTTCTGTTTGTTTACTTATCTACTGATGCCACAATGAAGAGTGAAAAAAATTGAGCAAACCCCGTATTTAGTATTTGCAGGGAGACTAGAAGTGGTTATTTGTCATTAATTGAGTATACAATGTGTAAAAAACTGATAAAAATGTTTTATTTACAAATGATTCAGAAACAAATGATGTCCTTACATTAAAAACACCCTGCCGATTTATAACTTAACAACATATAAACAATTAATCCTCTGAGGATTATTGATTGATAGCCAAAATTGATTAGTCACGCATTATTCACAATGCAACCTAGTTTTCCTCCATGTCTTTTAACCAGTTTTAAACGTTTTGACCAATTGAATCCTTTCCAGGATTATTTTAACCATGTCTGTTTAGCCATTATGAGTTTTGATGGGTTAAAGCGGTCTCGTTAAATCTCGTGATACTTAGAGGGTTAAAAGTCTGCCTGGATTTCATTTTAAAAAGTTTTCTTGATAATTTAATACACAGGTGCGTAGATAGTTATATAGTTTCATCAAAATTTTGTCATGATCATAGATCTCGTATATTTAAATATAGGAAAGAATACCAAAATTCATCAGCAGTTTTACTTAAAATCAATTAATAAGTAACACTGGAAAATTTGTAAAAATAATAAAATTGAATAGCATTAAAATAAACGAACAAGAGAGAGTGACGTGGCATTGAGTTGGCCGGCATGAATATTTGAAGTAATTTTTCTGTACTTAAAAGCTGACAAATTCATCTTTGACCTTATCCATTGTTTAAAGAGAATCACATTTGCACAAAAAATGATCTATTCTTAAAGTCAAGAAGGGCATTTCACATTTCTGTTTGACAAATTACTTTTCTGTGTCACCAATTCCCTTAAGGATTAGAACAAGGAAGCAGAAAAAATATCGTTTCCTAAAATAGTGTAATGAGATGCTAGAGTTCAACTCAAAATTAAGCAAGTATTTTATAATAAATTTGTGCGAATATTCATTGCTCATCAGGTGAAGGTAACTTTCTTATAATAAAAAGGTAGTCAGATTTTTCACTTTTTAAAACACATTCTGCTTTATATATAATCGTAAAGATATTTTCATTTTCTTTGGGTTTTACTTGTTAAGTCCCTAATCACATTAAACGAGGCAATTTTCACAAAGCACTTAATTAAAATGTAATTACTTTAAGTCCATTAAGCTTCTTTTTATTTCCAGTGTGGTGTAGTCAATGGTTTACACAAGGGACATTACAACTCTTGATGACACGTGGAATACTAAAGCTAGAGGATAATGCACTACAGGAAATGAGGTTAACACCTGAAGTTGAATACGTAAAAATTAAATATGCACAATTAAAAATGATATAAAAGAATAATGTACTAGGAGGTGTAGTAGAATTAACGTCGCACTGGAGAAACACAGTGGGCTATTGGCGACGGTCCGGGATCCATTTCGAAGGGAAATATCTGAGGACAACACCTCGCACTTTTGAACCACGATCAGATGGCGAAGTAAACACCTGAGCCGGCACCCCACTTTTCAAACATCCACACCATGCCAACGTGAGGACATTTGAGACCACGATAATTTTTGCACACGACGGTCTTTGGTTGGACCAGATATTAGGGAATAATATACAATTAAATGTTGTTAAGATGTCTGGTATTACTAAAACTAGATTTCATAATTAAACTTTGATTTACTGCATTCTAGTACTTTCTTATTACTTAAAACTATTTGTCTCACCATCGTCATGACGTCAAGTGATCCGATACCAAATAAAAGGACTTACGTCAGTCTACCTATAAGAAAATCGGTGGCGTCAAACAACCATAAATTTTGACTATGGGCTTAGTGGACTTCCTGGCATTGGTCAAAGCATTGGTTATGAAGCTAGGTTTTATTGAGAATGGAGCGAGTATGAGGAGAGTTAGAATTTATCACCGAACGGGGACAGATCTTGTGAACGCCGGGACTGCATTACCTGTGATGCAAGTGTTCGTCGATGAACCAAAAGGTAAAAGCAGTACTTCCATAAACCGTAGCATCGTCCTGGATCATCGCAACAGGAATCTACTACACCCCAGTACCCAAATGCCAGAGACCCCAAGACCCCAACTATTTCAACATAGTTTCCTTTCAGATATCAAATGTACTATTTTATTTTTGGTTTGTTATTAATATATTTTAACATAAATATAGTCTATGCCCGAATATCCGGATAAAAAATTAAACAATTTAGATGATCATATGCCTGAAAGAATAAATAATTTATACTTATTTTGTCCGAAAATATAGGTTAATACGTATAGCTATTCAACTGATATATTTTACATCGATACATATAAAATTTTGATGTACTTCAGCCGCTAGTCCTTGTCCAATTAGTCTTAGAGTAGGAAAATTGACTGGATTGGATTGGGTTTTGGGGTTTTATGGCGTAAGGGGTTCAAACACTGACAAGCTGCGTCAGCAAAAAATGACTGCACACACAGACAAACACAACTTATTATTTTAGTGTTGTTTTTCGAAAAAAATTTTTCTTAGGATCAAATTTTTGCTAAACCCACATTGTTTATTTCCAATCAAAATATCGTCGGCTTTTAAGTCAAAGTTTTTTGTGATGTAAGTTTTTTAGCTTTTTTAAACCTGAATGGGGGTGATATTTTGAGTGCTGAAATCCACTAAGTAATTTTTCTTTGCATGAAGGTTAGATTTCTTTTTGAGAAACACACTTAATGTATAGCTTAGCTTAAGGTGTGGAATTTTTTCCCGTTCATTTTCTCAGAACTACGTGTGTTTTGACTTAGTGTAATTCACTTGTAAGTTGACAATAATATTTTCCAAGTTGTAAGAGATGAATCTAAACAAAAAAAAAATTCAGCATAAAATTTAGTTTATAGATCTATAATATGATTTTACATAGCTCTGCAGATTTTATCTATCTTATGTCAAGTCAAAGAAACTAAAATATTTCTGTCTTTAAAAGTTTGTTCTTTTTTCTCGAGAACTGAAAGGATAGCATAGCTGTGAAAAGTAAGCGTGTAATTTGTAACCTTTTTAAGCTCTGCAAAGATATATAACTGGCTTTGGGGTCGGGTTCTCAGATTTAGAAATATAGGGATTGGAACTTGAATAAAGTCCCAATCCATATATTTCTAAGAATAAGAACCGTTTCGACGTTCGACGGGAATGGAAAAGGCGATCGAATGTTCGACGTACGCTGCAGAAAGAGGAGTTTTAAGAAAAAGTACTGTGGACACCAATACTTACGTACCTAATGCAAGAAATAATGAAAAATTTCTACTCGTTTTGCCGAAAATGTGGTATCATTAATACACGAAAATTTCTGTATTTTGAAATTTTAAACTGTTGTTTTGGAGGTAGGTAGGTAGTTAATTAACGTCGCACTGGAGCAACATAACGGGTTATTGGCGACTGTCTGGGATCAATCCCTAAGGGAAAGATTCGAGGACAACACCCAGTAGTTTTGGACCACGATCAGATGACGAGGTGAACACCTGAATTAGCAACTCACTCTCCAAACTTCCACACCATGCCAACGTGAAGACATTTGAGGCTACGACAGATTTAACTCCCGTGTACTCGACGGTCTTTGGTTTTACCGAGTTTCGAACTCGCAACTCTCTTTTACTCTTTCATCCGGACTACCGTGGCCCCTGTTGTTTTCGAAAAAATAACGATTTCCACGCGAAAGTATTTGTTCTACGCTTTAATTACTTTAAATTAAATGCTTTCTGAACTGTAAAAGTAGATATTAACAATAAGGGACAAAATATTTCACAAAAATATCTAGTTTCTGCATCAATAATTTGATTTTCATAGCTTTCAAGGTTTTGAGCAATGATTATGTTAATATGATTATTTAAATTTTCCGCTTTTAAATTTGAGGAATATAATTCTGAACATAAAAAAGTTATTCTAAATTTAAAGCAGTATGCATTTAATATTCAGAATTAGCACAGAAGGATAAGCAATTTATTTAATCTCGGTTCTTAGCTTTTGAAATATAATGAATGCGATAGATTTATTTCACATGACGTCGTTCGCACAAAAATATTTCGGCTCCATTGGATTGGAGACACCGTCAACTTTTATTTTGTTTCATCAAATTTAATACCACTATTTGGAAACATTATTACTTAGGCAAGTTTTATCAATTAAGCATTCTTCAATTCTGAAACATTTGTTTTCACGTAAGTAGTAAGAATGAAAGTAGTAGCTTCAGAAAATCATATATATATTTTCTTGAATGATAGCATACAGCATTCACGCATACCAAAAAGGACATTTTGTGGTCCACAAGTAATAGAGGAATGAAGAACATGATATTTGCTATCCTCCTTAGCCGAGTGATAGCCTGATCTTTATTTACTTTCATTCTTGAAGTATTTTCTTATGGTAGCTAATAATAAATTTTTTGAATATAATGAACTTTTGGAGCAATATGCCGTTTGGCTGTTTCTGAATGTGTAAGTTCACTCTTAATGTTAACCCTTCAAGTAGCTTCGACGAGATATCTCATTCATCCAGTTCTGACCAATTTTGCTAATGACGAGATATCTCGTCATCAAGATCTGAACAATCTCGTCTTCAAGATATTGCTCATGTTTGAAAATTAGGTGCTTTCTATCTTTGTTATATTATCTTTGAATAAAGTGACTTCTTTTTATATTCCTATCTCTGTGTACATTGACAGGGTTCTCACTTGCCAGGCAAAGGAAAAATTAAGTTCTTTTCAAGACGTTTTCGGGGCTATGTTTCATTTGAAGGTTCTGTTCATTTACAGATCGCAATGTATTAACTAGTGAGTACACAGATGAAAAACTTTCACAACTGCTAGGTTTGGGTCTTGCGGTTTTAAAAGCATACATTTTTAGTTAACCCTTCAAGTGGATTAGGATCTCGTCCATCAAGATCTGGTGAATTTTGCTGAAGACGAGATATTTCGTCATCAAGGTATTGCCGATTTTTTGGGGACGAGATAATTTCAGTTTTTGATGATGAAGAGATCAAGGGTCAGTTTTCTTCTAATGACGAGAAATCTCGTTCATCAAGATCTGGTAAGTTTTGATAATGACGAGATACCTCGTCGAAACATCCACCAGGATGGTTAACCTATAAATATTATGCCCTCTATCTTTGATGAAACTTGACTTTGAACAAGAATCATAAATAGTGGTTTTTAAATACAATATGCATTGTTCTTGTACAAATAAAACTTAAATTTTTTAAAAGAATTTCAGAAAATGAGGTTTTTAAGGACCCTTAAAAACCAAAATGAAAAATTAGGCCTTGGGAACCCTAATTAATTTAAGAATTATCCAAAGATATAATGCAGATCTAGAACTATACATAAGGTTTATCGGTGATGAGTAAATCGAGATTTATGTGAATGTTATGTTTCCCTTATAATTAGTCATATGGGTATACCCATGATATAATGAAATAATGTTGTTTACAGTAAGAAAAGTTTATGTGAAAATAAGAAGCATGCAATTTATATGTAGAGAGACAAACCAAAGAAGACATGTAAAAGTGATCGATAGAGACGTACTAAGCAAAAAACACTCAGAAACATATTTGAATCTATTATTATATCTATTATAATATAATGGATAACTATTGATCTTTTAATCTGTATGAGAAAGGGGATTAGGGTTATGAAGAGCATCTCAACTCGTATTATATGTTTCATATCTATATTTAAAGAAAGGTAGATTGACATAAGAGGATAATTATACTCAAATATGAGAGTGGATATCGTCGGGATCACGTCTAACCCATTATTCTGCAATTTTGGCATGTTTTCACTTAAATGTAATTTCTTGACCATTATTCGATTATTTATGACCAATACACGGATTCTAGTTCGTAACCTAAAAACTGATAATCAAACTTTCAGCTCAAAACTATTTTTCCGACAGTGTCGAATTTTTCTGGAAACAACTATTTTGATTGGTTAGTAAGATTTCACGGCGCAAGGCCAGATTTGACCAAGCTGCTCCAAGCAATAATTTTCTGTCAAGTAAACGGATATACTCGCAAAGAAAGTTCTTACTGATACAGAAGAAATAAGGGTAGTTACAGGAATCGAACCTGCGCCACGGACAGCTCACAACTATTTGGGGATTCATGTTTTCGTGTGGTATTGACTTTTTGTCATCATTGAGAATGAATAGAGACAGAAAAATATGAAGCTAGAGGAAAGAAATCTGTAAAGGTGTAGGGTAAGACAGGAAAAGAAAGGAGAGAAAAAAGAGGCAAAGAGAGAGAAAGAGAGTAATAGTGAGTGGAAATTGAGAGAGAGAGAACATTAGAATATATCTTATTACCGTGATTGCAGGTTGGTAGAGCGAAAGATAAATAAGTCCGTCTGCGACCATCAAAAGCTTAAGGACACGGACAAAACGTAGAGCAAGTTTTTGTCTGGCCCTGTTCCACCTAATTTGTCACGACATATTGCTACGGCAAATTTTCGAATTTTAACTGTACACGACTTTTTAAAAGGACACTAACACCGTATTGGTGTACATGCTTCTCCTGACTGCCCCTTTCGTTCGACGGGGAGCCTTATGAATTTTAGTCATCTTTTATCTTGCACTTTTTATCTGACGATCATATCTTAGTTGACGACCTTTTTAGCCGGGCTAATTTGTACTGGGCTGCCCGTAGAAAATTATGGTACATGGACTTTTCCTAACGTAGGAATTATTTTTATATTATTAACAATTACAAGATTTCATACTTGATCCCAAACCGAATATAAATACATCAATTTATATCAGAAATTTATTTGCGAATTCAGATTCAAGCTAATTCGTATCTCCTTCGAATTTCAAAATTAAAGTATACAGCCTTATTAATTTCGATTTTTATTAACGCATGTGATGAATCTAATTAATTTGGGTTTAATATATATTACAAACTTTTTGAACTCTCACGAAAGAGATAATTATCTAATCCTTAGTTCGCTGCTCTAATGAATTAGTCATTATTATCCTTTTATAATTATGCTTATGGAATTAAATGAAGTATTATTTGAAAGAGCGACAGATATATTCTCTAAGGATATCGAATAAATAAATTTATCCTCAAGCGGTGCTTTGTTGATAGTTTAAATTAATTTAGCTTTACGAGAAAAAATAAAATAGAAGTAACAAAGCCAAGTAAAATATCCACGGTGTATAATTTCTTAGACAAGATATATTAGATAAGAATGGAATGTGATTTAAAATCTGAGTTTAAATGTAAATTAGTTTAAACGCTTTAATACTTAAATATGCTGATTTACTTTTATGTTCTCTTTCATACGTATAAATAACACAAAATGTGGATTACAGAATATAGACAGCATATCCTTTACATGCATTTCTTTTTTAAATTTGACATTTTTGATGTATTTATAAAGATATGTTTTAGTTAATAGTTTTATTTTTGTTGTAAAATATTCCTTCAACTAACCAATAACAATAGATGTTAAAGTATTTTATATTAGTTTACATACATTTTTTTACATAAAATCAGAAACGGATTTAGATAAAAAAAATAGGAATCGCATGTGAATTGATTTCATCTCATCTTTTTAAAATATAAAGTCTATTTGTTATGAGTAAATAAGGAATATTGTTCATATCTTTATTTAATCACGAATAAAATATTTGATAACTGAAAAGCTTCTGAATAGAAAAAAGATTAATTCAAATTTCCGTTTCATATGCTCGAACAGTTTTACTAATATCGCAGATGATGTATTAAAGATGAGTGTGAACATTTTTTATAGTATGATTAGATTGGAATATTAATGCATTATAATTCTATTCATACCTACATAATTAATTAAAATATTGTTATGTCACTTATAAAAAACTGTTATACATGCTAGGACTCAAGGGTCGTCATACTTTTTTCCTCTCCAGTAACGATATCGCAGCTGCTATATTAAAGATGAGTGTGAATATTTTTCTAGTATGGTTAGATTGGAATATTGATGCATTATAATTATTTTGATAGCAATAAATTAATTAAAATATTTTTGTTATGTCACTTATAAAAAAAAACTGATGTATGCTTTGAATTAGTGGTAGGGGTATCTATACTTTGCATTGAAGGGGTAGTTATACTTTTATCTCTCTCTCTACCCCAGTAATGAAAAATAATCACAAGCACTATAAAATGCTTGAAGACACATAATATTTTTGAAGTACTGATTCTTTTAAACGTATAAAATTCAATACCTCTAAACCTACTTATGTTTTTCTTTTGAAGATTGTATCTTTGAATGATGAGGTTTTACTGAATCACTCTGGTTTGGGCAAGTGCCAAGTATAGACGATTTCGATAGTTGTAAGATTCTATTGCCTCAAAATAATTGAAGTTGGATATGAAAAAAGGGGTTAATCTGTAGATCATTAATAAACTTCTACAGATTACAACTTCTACAATAAACTAAGATTATTAATAAATTAGATTAATGTACTCAATATTTGGTTGTTTAGACTTCAGTCATTAATCGGGAATCAGGCCAAAAATTGTTTTTTGTTAATAAAATAAAATATTTTTCAACTCAATGCAAACTTCGAACTTTTAACTATTTGTTGACTACACTAATTTTTAATTAGTCCAAATATTTCCAAATTTTTTATTAAAACCCAAGTTAGATGGAGCGATAACATAATCTTACATGAGTTTTATCTCAAAGATAATCTCTGTCATCATTTTATCTATTGAAAATAATGTCTGAAAATGTGAACGACATGTTTTTATTATTTGAAGATTTTCCTTGGCGTCATTGAGGGTCTTTGGCGTCATTGAGTTTCTTTAAGGTACCACATTCGGAAGGTATGAAAAGCTGTGCTGTCGTGCTTGTCAAAGTTTAGTATCTAAAGTTTGGTTCGTAGGGTAAATGATTATTAAAATGTTACGTTTAAAAATGATACCACTTGTCGTTAGAAAACAGTTATATACTGTATCAAATTTGGGTGAGGGATCATATACTGTTGTACATAAGTATTAGATACCCATATATACAGCAGGAAACAATATTAATAGTAACAATCTCATAATTGCAATTGAATATAATTGAACACATGAACTCTATCGGAAATCCTTAAAATATTGTCTGAGTTTACGATCAATTCATTCACCTTTTTTACATATAACCTATTTTGCAGCAATTTTTCTGCTTTTTGTATATTAATAGAAGTTAACGTGCATTCATTTGATCTGTGTACTTGGAGCTAGATAATTACAAATTAAATGCATGGAAAACTATTTAAGCAGATTATACTTACAAAATACGATAGAAAGGAGTACAATTTATTCTCCAACGTTTTCTTAGCGCATAGTGTTTTCTAAAATAAAAAACGTAATGTAATACAAGAGTACCATATTACATTACGGAGTTGCATTGCATTCAATTAAGGAGTACCGTATCCTTTAACCCTACTAGGATAAATGACATTGTTAAGGTATCATTTATCAAAAAAGTTCGATAAGTTTTTCCCCTACCGAATGATCGCATGACTCATGTAATATTTTATTTGCTGTAGAAGACATACCATTTCGAACGTCACAGGAAAAATTTTCATATTCTACCATTTGAATTTTCATTCAAACCCTTCCATAAAACTTTCTTATTTCGTTCTTAGTTGATAAAATTATACCGCATTTGCAAAACCCCTAGATTTTTAACAGAATATTTATCTTATCAATTTTATTATCTGCGCCATACTTTTTGCTCCTCTGAAAAAAATCTTAAGAATAAGGTAACGCATCCCATCTAGTATACATTACATTTGGAAAAAGCTCCAAAAGGTTATTATCAAAACTTTCTTGAACACCACTTACATCAGGCTGTTAGACTTTATCCAGGATACCCCAACTTACATATACGAAAAGAGATAAAAGTACATATCTACGAAGCACAAGAATATAAATCTATGTACCACTTATTTTCAATCTCATTGATGAAAAAGGTGCAACTCGCATCTCAAATTGAAAAAGGTGAACAAAAGTTTTAAACAAATATATACAATATAATGTGCAGAAACACTTTTAAACATAGAAAAACGACTTGTGTGTAAGAAGGAACAAGTGAGCAGATCTCTAAATTCCAATTAAGTTATGCTCTGGTAACAATATTAAGTTATGCTCTGGTAACAACATGAGTCATTTCATGACAAACCGCACTCTTAAAAGCTCGATCACGACGGACTTTTTCTAAACTTGGCTAATTTGTTGCCCTTACACATATAAGAAATATTGAAAGAAATCTTACTTCCACTTGCAAAAGTGCTTTTTTATATCAATTTTAAATTTGAAAAATTGGACTTTTCATGATTCTAGAATTTCTCACTCTCCCGTATACCTGGATTTAATAGTTCAATCGGACTAAATGTATACGGCAGTCTTTGATTGGATTCTAACTCGCAACCTTTAGGTTGCTAATCCGTTACTCTTCCAACCGGGCTACTATATTCGAAATAAACGGGACATAATCAACATCCATAAACACATGTATCGTTTGACTAAACTGTCCGATCGTGCTCATATCAAGCTTAGTTTGTAGATAAAAATATAATATTTCTAATGATATATAATATAGATCTTGATGACTTTTTGATTTTAAGGTCACACAATTTGACCTTGACACAATTGACTGCGTTGCTCCAGTGCGACTTTAAATAATCTACATACCACCTACTCAAAAGTTTTGTCTGAGTCGTCGCAACCAGTGGATTCCTTTTGCATAAGCAGAAATATCATTTAACATCACATTTTAACTGTAGTGTCATCCCCATTACAAGTCTAACATAAACTCTCCTTTACTTTAAATAAGATGATTTATTTCTAGTTAAATTATAATATATAATTGTATTGCAAATGTACTAATATATAATAATGTTTGCTTACACATTGAGATCATAATGCATGAAGTGCTAGAGTATGTTTAAATCAGTAAGTCAGCAAAACTTGAACTTTTTATCATTGTACTTCTTACTGCTATTAGAAGACTAAAAGCGTGATTTTCTGTTGACCTTTACGGATATGAAAATGTTTTTGTACTTAAGAAAAATCGTCGGCTTACAAGTGAAACACATTAAGTGAAAATTTTAGAGATATGAGGTTTATATAGATCAAAATGTGAGGATATTTAGATTGCTGAAGTGTGTGCGCGTTATTTTTATTTGCATAAAGTTAGATTTCCTTTTGAGAAACACACTTAGTGAGTATAGATAGTAGGATCTTTTCCCCTTTGTTTTCCCAGAACTGACTTTTTGACAAAGTGTATTTCACTTGCAAGCCGATGAAATGTTAATATCTACCTTAAATACACTTTAAACTTCTGAGATATATGCAAAATCTAATTATCTACTAATCAATAAATATCTCGAAAGCAAGTTTTAGTTTGTGGATCTAAGGTCATTTTTGTTATACGAGAGCTAATATGACCAGGACCCACGATTTTAATTGAATTTCGAACCAATGTGAACATACGTGCCTAAACCGGGATTCGAACCAAATGCCAATGCACAGAGAGAGAGAGAGAGAGAGAGAGAGAGATTCGGGTACCAGACCACGAAATAAAATAACCATAGCTTCTGATGTAAACAATTGAAAATTCAATAATAAACCTCTAGTCTTGATTTAATAATTACCGTTGAACCAAGAAAAATTATTTGCAAGACTACAGAAAAATCAGCTTAAAATAAAAATACTTTAGCACACTTTTCCCGAAATGTTTTATGGTTTTTTTAATGGTTTGACCATAAAAGTTGCTTATCATTTTTCTTAAGAAGAAACATATATCTTTAGCTACAATACCGCACGACCACCTACTTTTGAAGGGATAAAATGAGGGTTCAAAACATTCATTCTGCTTCTAATTTATTTTATCAAGACTCACAGAGAACGAGAACAAATTTATACTCTTCGCTATACACCATCTCCTTGCTGCCATGAACAGCGCAAATTTGTAGAGCATTAATTCTTTCAAATATTATTAAGCACTCTCTAAGCGAACCATGTTTCAAATAGTACACAGTGGGAACAGAATTTTGATTTATTGTCTGGGTAAAATGAAGAGAAAAGAAACGGAATATTTTATTCGTGTAGAACTGGCTGAACTAAATCGTGATGAAAATCTGTGGAATTTGAATTTCACCAACGGAAACTGGGGGGTAATTAGAGTTGAGAAATGGTAGAAGAACAACGCTTTATGAATTCCTACTGGATTGGAGAAGAAAAAGACAGACGATGAGTTTGGTGACTGTTGGAGAAAATAAAATTTAATCCATTACGACCAAAGTAATTTAAATAATCGAGGAAAATAATTGTTAATGTAATACTGGCAGAGAAGACACTAAATGCCTTTTCGTGGTGATTCATGCATTTTGTCTTGTAGATCGTAAATTACTGGAACCTTGAATATCTTTAATGTTAAAAAAGACAGGTTGAAAAATTTTGTTATGAAAGCAGTGGCGTCATTTCGGGAGGGCAATTGGTGCCCTGATAGAATTAAAAAGTTAATGCTTAAGTAATACTTCT
Source organism: Meta bourneti (assembly GCA_933210815.1). Lineage (NCBI taxonomy): Eukaryota > Metazoa > Arthropoda > Arachnida > Araneae > Tetragnathidae > Meta > Meta bourneti. The sequence goes on along the minus strand of OW119922.1, from coordinate 56,098,712 downwards.
AAAGGAAAAAATTAGAACTGTGCTAAAGTATTCCACCTTTATAAAGCTTCGAAAATAAAAGACAAAATTTGTTGGGGCTAAATGTCCCGTTCGGAAACTTTTTCTCTCTTTACTTATCACCAGTACCTTTAACGAAGGATTTTTTTTTATGTTCTAAAAGGGTGAGAACAACTTCCAGTCAACAACGTTCCATGATTGACTCGCCTCTCAAATGGTTTTAGTTGTGGATTTGGAAGGGGTTATGAAAATCTCTCTTGAAGGGCTAACTGATGAGTTTTCTAAAATGAAACCCTTTGCTACATTAATAGTTTTATCTACAGTAAAAAGTCCAAATTTTTGTTAAAGTTAAAATTTAAATTTTCTTTATCAATTCTGAGTGTTTTTATTTGTTTGCACCTGCATAATATTAACAAGGGCATGCACATTATGGTAATCTAGACAAGAAGTAAAAACTGAAAATGTAAGGAAATTCCTGTTACAGAAATTGGGAGGGGGTAAGTCACGTGATATACCGACTTTAAAGACATTAGCTCTCCCTCAAGAAAAACTGAAATGACGCCTAGGTATGAAACCTATCGACACATACAAAACACATATTTGATTCGAAATTGAATTAGATAATCATTATTATAGGAATTAAATTGCTACATGTCACCTTTATACTGTATTGCAATCCACACTGGAGATTCATTTATTTTTATGAAGATATGTGTCCTATCAATTAAGATATTTCGGGAGCAAATTCAAAATTACTTTATTTTCTAGCTGATTACAGTGTGAATCCGAAATATCAATGTTCAGCTAGAATTCTTAATTTTATGCAAGAGTAATATCCAAAACTCTAAATTAAAATTATTTTAGCAATATTAAAAGAAATGAATGTTATAGCATGTTTTCGAGAAAACATACTGTTTCAGTTCATCATTAGAGGTTTAGTTTTAGATACTGGAAACTTATTCAACAGTTTAAAGGATTATGTACTCAACGCTTTCCATGGTACTTAATGAAACCCAATGGAAATGAATAATGGAAAGCCCATGATGATTTATCCATACACACCAGATCCTAGATTAGCTCATATTTTAGGATATCTAGCCTAGTACAATGAGGTGTGAAAACAGATTTACAGAATCGCAAATCTATGTGCATCGTGCTTATGCATAAATTGATCAGTGATGTATATCTTGCCGAATGCAAGCGTGATTATCCGATTAATGATATGCATATACGAACCACATATAGATCGTATTTAAAATTGAATCCTAATAATTCTAAATAATTTGGAATCGAATATTTTAATTACCGCTTTGAAGATTTACGCATTATATTAAAGGAACTTATTCTTTACATTAATGATTTTTTTAATGTCTATTACATGTATTGCAGTGGAAAAGTACTAAGTATACATAAAACACTTTTTCCTACTTTGTAACCAAGTGCTTACTATTTAAAATGTGATGTCAAGAAAAAAGCAAGTTTTTGTGTCTGAACTTATTTTCATAACCCGTTGTGTTCCTCCAGTGCGACGTTAATTAAATACCTACTTACCTACTTACCGAACTTTGGATTAGAATATGCTTCTTGAAGTTTCATGCACAGTAACTGTTGTTAATTTTGAAAATAAAGAAACACTTTGGGTTTTAATTATATTGAAAAATAAAGAATCACGTTAGAAATTCATGTTTTAAATTGGTCTAGTAACGACCGCAGTATCGGACATTTATTTGAAGTAGATTCATTTTCTAAAACTTTATTTAATGTATTGCTGTTATAATAACATCTATATTTAATATCTAATCCCGTAATCTAATTATTTCACTTTGTGTTAGATCTAGCAAATTAATTAGTATTGGGTTACATACCTTGATTTCTTTTTAATATTTTCGAAGTTTGGATTTTGAAAATCTTAAAATCTACCGTATGATACAGTCGTTATTGTGCACTGAAATTCAGTCCATACAATTATATTCTTCAAACCAGTGTAATGATGAATACTTATAAATGAATACTTTAGTCAAATATTTAAGTTTAGTTTGAATTCTTTTCCCCATAAAATCGTGGAATTCTACGTATTTACCCCTTCAAGATATCAATAATAGAGTTCGCGAAACATTACAGATAAAACATGAAGCTAGCCTCAAATTGTGTTCTTCACCCATTGACTTAATAATGTGTTAGTCATGTAAACTTAAATGAAGCAAAGCTTATAATGCCTTTGAATAATTTGGTTTTAAAGAATGAAATGTGGGAGGATAAACATTCTGAAAGGATGGCTTAAGGATAGCTCAATACGGAACTCTGATTCATATAAAGTTTTCTTAGACAATCCTAATCAATGATCCAGGATGATTCAGGTCATTGATTGCTGTTCTTGTGCAAGAACACTTTGTAGTTCCTGTAATCGAGTAGTAACAGCTCTCCTGAGGCTATCCCAAAGCGTATCGAGAAGATGAAGATTGGTTGACTCAATCCTTATAAAACTCTTACAAAACTCTCGCTCTGCAAGTTCATCTTTTGGTTCCCTCTATGTGTGGACGAACGTTGGCGTCCAATATTGAAATAAATATGGACCGGATGCAGATGCATAATGTCTATCTAGGGAACAAGGATTTTATAGCCATATGTTTGTGACGTCTGAAAATACATTACTGCCTACAATACCAACGAAAAGACATTGTATCCCAATATCTTACCACGTATAAAAACACGGTGTACAATAATTTCGCTAGACTGGTCGGGTATCATTGTTCTCTCTGCACAAAGTAATTAGTCTTGCTTAAGGAAAAATGAAGGGTTGCAAATTGAAGGGTTCTGAGTAAAGTGATAAGCAACAAAAATATCGTTACCACCACGCCAAAGGCACCAATCTGCAAAATTGACGTATCTACAAAAACTTGTTCGAAGTTTTGATGCTTCGGGAAACATCGAGTTATGACTCAAAGGTTTTCTCATGAAAATCGTCATTTCCACTAAGAATCAAGATGGTTCGGGGCTTTGCCATAGTATAGAGCATGAAATGGTGACCCGAAAAATGCAGTTAGGGGAAAATCGCCAAAATGCAGATGGTGCCTTTGGTGAGGCAGTAACGATATGTTCCATTATTAAAAGGAATTAAAAATAAAAATAGTAAAGAAAATCTATCAGAATTCAAAGAATTTCTGATTGTTTGAATAAGTGCGTAATACTTGAAAGTTTAAGATAATATGACCTCTTCAATAGTGGATATAAATTTGACAGTAAAAAATGAAAATTGCTAGGCTGAAATTTTTTCGTGGCTTATCACTTGTTTCCCGAAACCCTTCAATTAGTCTTTGAACAGAATTTCGGAGAACTGAGTTTGGGTCCACTTCACATGATCAAGGCACCACCACTAGAGTGATCGTGTTCGGGAGTTAACGAAACAGAAAATTGTGGTGTTTGCTTAGAAGTCTCATGTATGCAGCTTTCGCTGTGAAGTCAATATTCATTCATTGGTTGGCAAAACAGTTACTTCTGGAATTGGTGAAGTTGCAAGTAATGAAGTAAACCTTGTTAGCCTGGAGTTTCCAAAACAGTGTTATACTGACTTTTCATTACTGTGTTTTGTATATATTGCTTGGTTTTAAGAATTTGGCAGATGGTCATGGAGGTGTATAAAACTTCACGCCAGATTTATTGTTGAGAACGAGAGAGGACATTTTAACGAGGTTTTTCGAGCACACCTCTGAATAGAGAGCAGAAGGAGCTTTGATTGCAGAGAGGACGGAAGACACGCCAAAGAAGATACGAGATGGTTCCAAGACTTGTCGGAGTGGTGTGGAACGATACAATATCAACAGCGAAGGATGACATTCCTAACAACGGACTTTAGGACTGACTACTGAAAAGAGGGTCGAAGGAACTGGGATGGCAAGAAGATAGGATGGAAGACACGAGAGGGTTCCCGGAATGGTCGGAGTGTTGGGGTCAAAAGCGAGGGATGATATTTCTAACGAGGGAATTTCGGACAGACCACTGAAAATATGATAGAAAGAGCTGGGATTTGCAAGAAGAGAAGATGGAAGTCACATCGGAAGAAGACAGTTCTCGGACTGGTTGGCGAGGGAGGACATTTTTAACTAGGAACTTTTATACAGACCACTGAAGACAGGATAGGGGGAGCTGGGATATTAAGAAGGGAGAACGGAAGACACGCCAAAGAAGACAAAAAAGGGTCCCCGGAATAGTTGGAGTGTCATGGATAGATACAATGTCAAAACCGAGGGAGGACATTTCTAACGAGAGACTTTGAGACAGGCTACTGAAGAGAGGACAGAAGACACGAGAGGGTTCCCGGAACGGTTGGAGTGTTGTGGACAGATACAATGTCAAGCGCGATGGAAGATATTTTTAACTAGGGATTTTCAGACAGACTACTGAAGAGAGGTTATAAGGAGCTGGGATTGCAAGAAGTGAGGACGAAAGACGCGTCGAAGAAGACCCGAGAGGGATCAAGGAATGATCGGAGTGGTATGAACAGATGCAATATTAAAAGTGAAGGAGCACATTTCTAGCGAGAGACTTTCGGACAAACCCTGAAAAGAGGGTAGAAGTTGCTGGACTTGCAAGAACAGAGAACGGATGTCACACCGAAGAAGACAAGAGATGGTTACAGACTGGTCAGAGTGTTGTGAACAGATACAATGTCAAGATCGGACGAGGATATTTTTAACTAAGAATTTTCAGACACACCACTGAAGAGAGGGTATAAAGAGCTGGGATTGCACGAACAGAGGACGGAGGACATGCCAAAAAAGACACTAAATTGTTCCTCGACTGGTTGGAGTAGTGTGGAAAGAAAGCATGTGAAAAGCGAGGGAGAACATTTCAAAGGAGAGACTTCCAGACAGACCACTCAAGAGAGGGTAAAAGGAGCTGGGATTTCAAAGAGGAAGGACACGCCGAAGAATACAAGAGAAGGTTTCTGGACTGGTCGGAGTGGTGTGGACAATTACAAGGTATGTTCCCAGAGATGGGTCGAGCCGAGAATAACGAATGAGACCTGCCCTAACCTCCTAGCATTACTTGCACCGCTTAACCCGAGTAGAACGAGGTACCTCAAAAACTAACTTTTGTATTCTTCATCACCCTTGATTTCTCGTTTTTGTTTATTATCTTCATGATAGATGGAATCACCCAACTTGATCATCATCTAAATTATTTTTTAAGTAAACAAATATCTATAAACATCGCCCCAATCTTAATAAACTGTATCTTTAAATTGAAAAATAGTTTACTCATTGAAACCTCAAAAGAAAATACAAAGCAAGTGAAGAAATTCAACCAGATCTTCGAATGGACTCCAGAATCAGGGTAACAACAGGTATTCCAGTAATCTCCTTATT